>CM040128.1:8909149-9610731 GCA_022559845.1 Amorphophallus konjac | reverse complement strand
TAGTGAGCGACGTCACGCGGTTCGGAGAAGAGCTGGATGCGGGGAAGAGGAAGAGGCGGAGAGCGCGCGGGCTCCTCTTTTTTGTTTGTTTTGTTTGCTGCAACACAGAAATGAGAGGAAAGAGAGAAGGGGCCACCACGGGAGATTGCTCCGGCGGGGCGAGCGGGACAAGTATGATATAGCAAAATATGGGGATTAAACGGCCATAGCGGGAAGTGACTCGCCGCGACCTCGGGGGGACGGGAATGATGCAAAAATTAAATAACAAGAATTGAAACGGCCATTGGGGAAGTTACTCGCCGCGGCCTCGAGAATATGAACAGAATATAACAGAATATAGAGAAAATATGAGAACAGAAATTTAAACGGCCATTGGGGAAGTGACTCGCCGCGGCCTCGATGATATGAGCAGAATATAACAGAATATAAAGAGAATATAAGAACGGAAATTTAAACGGCCATTGGGGATGTGACTCGCCGCGGCCTCGATGATATAAGCAGAATATAACAAAGCATAAAGAGATCGTAGGAATAGAAAATTAAACGGCCATTGGGGAAGTGACTCGCCGCGGCCTCGATGATATAAGCAGAATATATAACAAAATATAAAGAGAATATAGGAAACAGAAATTTAAACGGCCATTGGGGAAGTGACTCGCCGCGGCCTCGATGATAAGATGTGATCGCCAGGGGCCAAAAGACCCCAAAATAAGAAGGTGATCGCGCCTACCTCAAGAGCGGGAGATGGCGGGTTGCTTCTTCCTCTCCTTCCGGCCGGCCGACGGAGAGGGCTTTCCTCGGGTACCCTTGCAAGACAACGACAAATAAATGACAAGTGGATTAGAAAGATGGAGGTGTAGTATTCGAATCCTTGCGATAAAAATAACGAAATGATGGCAAGACACACACCTGGTTGGTGTTATCTTTTAAACCCCTCTCGGACTCGAGTAGGAGGAAAATGAGATGATGGATGTAAGAAGTATAAGAGAAGAGGCCCCCTTGTGAAGGGGGATAGATGATGCAATATGATGAATGTAAAGGACTATGGAGAAAAAGGGGAAGAAAAGGCTTATTGGATGAGCCGAGGGTGAAATCCGGCGGAGCTCCGGCAGCGTGGGGACGACGTGGAAGCGCGGTGGATGAAGACGACCTTCCTCTCGCGAGCGTGAGCACCCGAGAAGCCGGCAGAACCTCCACCTACAAAAGAACCCACGGGTTAGAAAAATGACTCCGTAGCCTCTGGGCTGCGGCAGCCTATCGGATCACTGCTTCGCTCCCTAGAACTGAGGGGGTGGGCCTCTATTTATAGAGTTCCGGAAGGTGGAGGCGTCCAGGACCCTGGACACCTCCATCAGGGCCGAAATAATATTTTATTCTATTTTTATTGATTTTTTTAGAATACTTTTATGGGGGCGTCCAGGGTCCCGGACGCCTCTAACAGGTCCACCGAAAACCGACGACGGCCGCACGCGGTTTGGCACAACGCGTGGTTTTGTGAGCGGCGCCTCGTGATTCAGAAATGGGCGCGTCCAGTCAGCTGGACGTCTCTAAATTTGGCTTTTTTCACACACGACAAACCGTCGTTCGGTGGCCGGCGCCCGTGAGTGAGTTAATGGAGGCGTCCAGGGGCCTGGACGCCTCCAAAAGTTTATTATTTTTTATTATTTTTGTCTTTTATGCCAAGGCTGGCATTTTATATATTTTTTTTACATGTTTTTATGGAGGCGTCCAGGGGCCTGGACGCCTCCATTAATATATACATTTTTTTTAATTTTTTTATTTTTATATGCCAACTGGCAATATATATATTTTTTTATATTTTCTTTTTATGGAGGCGTCCAAATGCCTGGACGCCTCCATTAATTTATTATTTTTTATTATTTTTTTTTATTTAATTTTGGGCCCTGAAGAAAAAATAAAATAAATCAAAATCATGGGGGCGTCCAGGGGCCTGGACGCCCCCATTAAGACCCACCCGGGTCCTTGGATCAGGCGTCGGCGGCCGCCTGGCAGACCCCCTTCTTGATTCCGGAACCTCTTGATGCGTTCGACTGGTGTTGATGCCGTTCGAATGCCGTGACGGGACGATTCCGGATGCCGAAAAGGGCGGAAGAAGACTCAGGAAAAGGAAGCACTCGAGCGATTCGAAATGCGTAGGCCATCGCGGGGCGTCGTATAGTAATATGAGACTTTCTTATGAGACGTCAAGAATGGCGTGTCTACAGCTGCCCCGCCTTGGCGTCTGCTTTGCAAGGGAGCGACACGTAGTGGAATGGTATCGAAGTGGACTGAAATGAAGTGGGAGCGGACTGATAAGTTGATGCCAAGGTGTGATGAGACACGCTTGTGACGTTACTGTTTGGAATCTTTCCTGAAGTTTCAATGAGGCGACCTTGAAGGAGGTCTTTCAAATATTGACGATCGCTTGGACGGAGATCAAATAAGGGAGGGTGAGATGTGCACTCAGGCACGAAACAAAAGAAGACCAACTTCTCGGTGTGGAAGTACCTGGGTCATAAACCGGAGGTTTCACCTTTGGGGAGCGGTTACCAGCCAATGTGGAAGTGCTGCGGCCAAGGTGGGTCAAAAATGTAAAGGAATATCTGAGGGTCTGTCCAAACAAGGGTCTCCTTTGGAAGAGCAGCGTAGGGCTGTCTCAAAGAAACTCAGTATTTCATTCAGAGTGGAATATCTCATATTTGTAGGAATTGAAACACAACGGCTTTCACAATCGAATCGCTTGAATGATCTTCCGCAATAAATCAAAGTCCTATATGAATGCATGCTGGGTTTAAAGAAAAATTTAAAACAAACAAAAATAGAAAATAGCCAAGGATAATATTGTCAACTTGTGAAGAACGGGTCAGGATACCGACCCGGTGAGCTGATACTGGGCTGGGGCCCGTTTATCCGCGCACCAACTCACTGAATGGAACCGTCGTCCCCATTCTATCACAAGTTGACGGCCTATCCGTACAACCCAAATTCTTCCGGGATCATCACTGTTTTTGTTGAAGGGGAACTCAAATCCCAGATTTGTTCGGGTCGCAAGGTCCTTGACATGTTCTAGTAGCGTAGGTATCGTATACTATGATGCATGACATGGTGGGACCAACCAATGAAAGGTGGGACAGGAGACAGGACAAAGACGTCCGTTAGTAAAACCTGCACAGATTAGCAAAGGTTAGCAACATCAGAAAGTAGCAGAATCACAGCAGAATCGCACCACAGTACAAAGGAGATCCAGACAAAATCTTGACAATGACCACTGATGTGACACGTTCTGTCCTGTAGCGATCTTCCCTTCCTACACTTCTTCTCTTACACCAAGTTGTTTCGAGACACGCTTCACGAGACCTTGCCCTAAACAGCAGGGAACTACGCTTTGCACGGGGGGATTCTGTTTGCTTTCTCCTCCTTTTGGGGGCGTCCAGGCGCGAGGACGCGTCTTAGTCCTTGAATTCAAATTTAAAGCGTCGGGTGGCCTTTCTTCTCCCGTGCCTTACCCGCAAACGAGCCCGCCTTCCGCCGAAACTCGCTTGCCCCTTTTTCGTCTTCCTCCTCTTTTGATCGATGGAGTTCGGTGGGCCCGACCGTGGTGAAGGTGGAGAGGGACGAGGAAATCCTCGCCCAAGGAGGGACGCGCCCGAGCACGGAACGGCGTCCATGGAGGAGGAAGGGCCGCTTCGGGCCCCCGAGGGACCCGAGGGGCCCGATGGCGTGGGAGGAGGTGAACACGGTCCGGTAGGTCCTCCGATCTCTTCCTCTTTTAATTCATTTTGGGTTTTGAAGCGAGCCGGGCGAGGGGGAAAGGGTTCGGCGAGTGTTGCACTCAAATGATGGACGCGTCCTAGACAGGGGACGCGTTCCTTTTGACTGATATGGGACCCCTTTCTTGGTGCAGGACATGGCAAGGACCCTGGGCCTGGCCGATGAGTGGGCGAGTGCAGACGAGCCGAGCCGCGTCAGGAGGGAGAGTCGCGGCAAGGCGAGGCTCGAGGACTGGCCCGTACGTCTCCCTGGACAGCAAGGGGGTGTACTGGTACAGGACAGTGCCGACTTCCTGCGGCGGCAGAGAGAGAGTTACGCGGGGCTTCCCCAAGCTGGGGACACGCGTGGCATCGGCGGCTCGCGCGCCCAGCTGTCAGAGACTAGGCGGCAACTGGCCGTCGCTCAACATGAGCTGTCGCTCCTGGTAAGTTACGTGCCGCCCTTTTAACTTCAGATTTTGGAGTTTCACTGACGGCCGTTGTTTATTTTGTTCCAGCGTGCCCAGCAGACAGCGACGGTGGGAGCGGCTGGCGGATCTTCTAGCTCTTCGGCCCCTTTTCTCGAGATTGCTTCCCTCCGGGAGCAACTTGCCGGTGCGGTGGCCCGTGCGACCCGGGCGGAAGAGGAGCGTGACGCCTGGGTGGCGACTGTAGCGGAGCTGCGGCACCGTGGTGAGGAGAGACCTTCTCCAGACATCCTGGAGTTAAGGGTTCTTCTGCAGATGATGAGGAGAGAGGTAGAGAGAGAGAAAGCCGAGAGAAGGTCCGAGCGACAGCGGGATCTGACCGAGAGGAGGGCCTTGGAGGCCCAAGTGAGGGAGCTCCAGCTGGGCCTTCAGGCCGTCGTGCAGAGGCTAGGAGGGATGGAGACGCGCTACGAGAGAGCGCGAGAGTTCGGGGAGCGACTCCGCCAGTCCGGTCGCTTTGCCGCCAGTGGCTTCTTCGCCACGCCAGGGGAGGAGCAGCGAGTCACTGCTGCGGAGCAGGCGCCCAGAGGCGAGGCAGGTGCTACTGCACGGGGATCCCGGAGGCTTCTGAGGGACCCTCACCTCGGGGGAGAGGAGGAGAGTGCCCGGAGAGATGAGTGATGGTGAGGATTGGCGGGCTAGTGGACCCGTCACCTCTTTATGTTTATGATGTTTTTGACAGCTTATGTAGAATTATGAATGGAGTGATTTGATTTTCTGATGCTTGTTTGTCCTCTTGTGCGTTCCTTCTTCCCTACACTTCTTCTCCTTTGCACTGTTCCCATGTGACGGATCTGTCGAGACTCCGCCTCGAGCGGAGAATCACGTCTTGTTGTGACCATTTTCCACGGGAATCTGCCGTCGAAGTCAATACTGACGGCCCTAGTTCCTTTTCCCGGATGTTGTGCCAAATTTTGCGGGCGTCCTCCAAAACATGATAGGGTATCCCTAGACAACATAGGGGCTATTCGTCCTATTCTTCGTCCAGTCAATCACCCTGTGCGAGCGGTGAAGCGACACATGGGGCCGCTTGGCCGGTGTCTTATTGCGAGGGCTATCATCGACAGGTGATGGAGGCAATCTTGGCCCGCACTCCTTCCATTTCTATAAATTCTTGTCCCTTTTATCTTCCCAGGTATATCGAGGAATAACTCGAGGAGCACAAGTTCTTACGGGAGAGGAGGAGTTCAAAATTCTGAGAGTTGGATGGAGGGCGAATCTTCCCATTCCTCGAAGAGAAGCAGGTCCAGTGGTAGTAGTTCCAGGAGGCTTTCAGACCTTGAAGGGCACTTCAGCGAAAGGGCCCAATCACAACTCGTAAGCCAAGTTTTCTTGCCCTTTTCTCATTTTTTCTTCCTTTCTTCTGACCAAACCTCACCCCCATTCCTTGTATGTGTAGGTTGTGATGAAATCACAAATCTTATGGGAGTTGGTAGTAGCGGCGTACAGGGGCCTCCCAGATTTTCAGAAGGCGAGGCTAGACGTGATGGGATTTGGTACCTTTCTTCGGATCGAGCCGATCAAGCCCGACCTGGTTCTGATCCAAGCTTTGTGTGAGAGATGGGACCCAGTGAGCCGGGCATTCCTGATGCCCTGGGGGCACATGGTGCCCAGCTTGGAGGATGTGGTCCGGATCACAAGCCTGAAGGTAGAGGGCGAGGCAGTGACCGGAGTCACTTACGCGGACTACAGAGAAGGTGCCCAGAAGTTACTGGGTCTGGACCTGGATGGTCGGAAAAATAGGTCGGTAGCTAGGGCGTCCCTCATGGATGCATTAGGGCTCACCGACACTCGTCGGCGGGATGACGAATCCTCAGAAGAGTTCATGGAAAGGATAGAAATAGGATGCCGTGCCGTGTACTGCACAGATTTCGGCAACTGGGAAAGATGTAACATAGATTTGAGGAGATTTCTCCTCTTCCTTTTGGGGAGATTGGTACTGAGCTCGAAAGGGGATGGTATCCAATGTTGCTTCCTGGAGCTGCTGTCAGACCTTGAAAGAGTAGGGTATTATGCCTGGGGAGCCGCCATGCTGGCACACTTGTTTGCAGGCCTATTCCAAGAAACGGATCGTGAGATGACTGTGAGTGGTTTCACACCATTCATCCAGGTATTTTTTTGGTTTTGCTTGTTTTGTATTTTTTTTGTTATTTTCGCAAGGTGCTGATGACCTGCGCCGAGCAGTTATGGAGCTATTATTACCTCCCTATGGGGAGAGCTCGACATTGGCGACCCGTGATGGTGCCGCTAGCCAGGCGGTGGGAACCCGTCATGAGTGCGGCACCCCTAACCTACCAACTGATGGTGTTAAGGCGGGAGCTACAGGAGTTCCCTACGGCGATGGTAAACTGGAGACCCTACTCAGACATGGTCGATGCCAACCAGCCGTGGGTTCTAGCAAGTCGTGCCCGGTTCGGACGGGAACTATGGATGCACTGCCTGAATGAAATCGAGCCGCTTCGGCTACGATTAGTTATGAGGACTTTAGGACTGGCTCAAGAATGGGTGGATTCAGCTGCGCCACCTCGTGTCGGGAGAAAGACGCGGGGACCGGCGACCTGCATTGACTGGCGCGTGCGATTCCCCGAACAGTATGAGGACTGGCAACGGGGTGGCACGATTGTAGAATCACAGGCGCGGGACAGCGAGGACTACTTGCGTCTATATAGGACAAAGTACGCAGAACGGTTCCAACCCCGGGGACTTGTGGAGGTAGGTTTCCCCTTTTTCTCTTCTCTTCTTTCTCCTTTTCTTGGTTTTCTGGTGAAAATGCTGACTTGTAAGGCTGCAGGATGTCCGGGATGCCATGATAGCGAATTTACGAACTCGCTTGGCAGAGATGGAACAACAGTTGGGCGATGCCCGCGGAGCTACGAGCGCCTTGGTAGGTGTACAGTACGTTCCTAGTTAAAACCCCAGATTCCAGATGTTGGCTGCTAATTCACATGGTCGCAGCATGCCCAGATTGGCGCAGCCTCCCCAGCGATGGGAGTAGGTGGTTCCTCTTCCAGCTTGTGGATTCCCACCTCAGAACTTGACTCGCTTCATGAGCAACTTGCTCACGCCACGCAGCGTGCTGCGGAGGCAGAAGGAATGCTCGTATACAGGTAAAAGTTTCAGCGTTGAGTTCTCTTTGTTTACGCCTTATCGCGTATCTGAGATGGTACACTCGGCAGGAAAAGGAGACGGAAGAAGCGCTTGCCCAAGCTGCGCATAAGGAGGCTAGGATAGCAGAACTGGAGAGGGAACTGCGGCGTCATCCTGATGACGACTCATCCAGGGATGCTATGGAACTGAGGATCACTCTCCAGTTGGAGAGGGAAGACCGTGAGAGAGAACGGACAGAGAGAGAAAGAGACGCAGAGAGAGAAAGAGCCAACAGTTTGGCTGAAAGGGAGGAACGAAGGGCCATGGAGGCCCAACTATTCGAACTCCGAATCAGCCTTGGTCTTGCTGAACAGTGGCTGAGAGAAGGTGAGGAGCGCTACCGAAGAGCACGAGAGCGTGGCTTTCGTGTTGGTAGCTTCTCTGCTGCTTCCGCGGATCAACGCCGGGATGTGGGAATAGGAAGAGGAGTACAGAGCGGCAGGAGTACCGCTTTTCGTAGTTGGGTAGCACCTTTGAGAGTGTTTTGCCCGGAGAGTAGTGGGACGAGTAATGCAGAGAGAGAGGGCGGAACTTGATGTAAATTTTTTTGGTTTTTTTGGAATAAAACACAAGGTTTGGTTTGTTTGTTTTTCACCTTTGCTTCAGTTACCTGAATCCCTGCACATATCACTGAAACAAACAAATCAGAATTTCTGTTCTGACTTGGCCCCTTGCTCAATAAGCAAATGGTCACTGTGACTGTCCTTGATAACTGGTCAAGGGGCCAAGCCTTTATTTAACGAAGGCAAGGGAAAGATGCGGTGATGATAAATGCGACAGGCAAGCACACGAATGCAAGCGATATTAAAGTGAGATGATGCACGTAAATGCAATCATGCAAAATTGATTTGTTTTCTTTTTTATATTTGACATTTTTTTTGTTTTATCATAAAAAGATTTTTTTGTTTGCAAATATGTACATTTCTCTTTTCTATTTTTTTTTGCTTTTATCATTTCAATTTTTTTATTGCTAACGCCCGGCAAGCACCCAAATGGCACCTAACCTACGTGAGACAGGGGTTTCTTACTAACCTCCCAGGTATCCTAAGTGCACATCTAGGTTGATTTGGGCCTCTAGACCCCTCGAATGACGATCCCGCCGGCTAAGACTTACCCTGATGACAATACCGTCATGCCATGCTTAGGCTCCCAGTTGCTTCCGACCACAGGGATTCACCCAAAAGGTGTTTGAGGTAGATGATTTGCCCGACCCGGGTCTGTTTCCTCACAACTCTAGATGGTATAAGATGGAACACCCTGGAACCCTAACGACCAACCGCGCGACGCTGACCCGGAATCAGACGCCGTCGCACCCATAGGTGACGCGCTTGCATTGGCCTAAGCCCGAGGTTAAACAAGAAGACATCAAGGTGGTAAACAGGGGTCTTGACCAGCCAGAAACACAGAGACTCCTTCGCAGCGATAGCTTTTGCTTTTCAAAGTAGGCAACCAAAAATGTGTATATTAAAATAAGGTCGCAGACCCTGGGCAGTTTTCACCTTTCAGAAACTCCATCGAACCTTCATCTTTAGAGGGAGAAGGAAGAGCGTAGGGGATAAACCTCCTGAGAGGACCGGCAAAGCCGTTAACCCGGCGAGCGAATAAGGGCCCATTAACTCTTTCCTTTCGGACAACTTCGGACCAAATCTCGAGCATTTACATTCCACGGCCCCCCTTTGTGGATTCAGACTTTTGCTTTGAGGGGTTCCGTTTATCGTACCAGGCACGGTCACGACCAGGCTTTTCTCTTGATTTTGATTTTGTATTTCTTTCTGTGAGGGAGATGTTTGACGTTTGTGGGCTCCCTTTTCGTATGCCTGCGGGGACACTGCCCTCTTCTCGTGCTCTGATCGGTGCTCGAGGAAATGGATCCTACTCTTGCCCTTGGGGTTTGAGTTTCGGTTTCTCATGCTCAGCGTTTTAAGGGCGCCGACTGTCTCATTTGGTCGAAGAGAAAAGAATAAAGATTACAGCTTCCGGAGATCTTCTAGGTGTAGCGCCACCGTAGGTGATGCTACCGATTTTTTTTGAATAAAATACATAAGTGAGCACATGTTAGCTTCCCTTCGAGCGAGCATAGGCCGACGTGGCCGGACAGGGATCTCCACGGTTCTGGCAAACCAAGACCCGGTGCCTACCAAGCCTTAATGGGCCCTATCCTAACATGAAGGTTAGATGCAGGGACTTAACTACATGGTGCCTGCCAGGCATCGGCATTTTGAATTTTTCATATTTTTAGTGGTTTTCAATATTTCCTTGTTTTTGATGTTTTTTATCTTTTTCATTTTTTTTGTTTTGTGCTAAGGGTAGTATTTCTTAAGATAAAGCCCATTCCAAGGGTGGGATAACTCGGTCCCTTCGGCGTTGACTAGCTTGTAGGCGTTGCCAGGGTACACGGCTTGAATTACAAATGGTCCTTCCCAATTGGGTTGGAGCTTAGAACGCGGCCCTCCAGGTTTGACAAAAATTCTTTTTACGACCATCTCACCGACTTTGAATTTTCTCTCAACGACTTTCTTTTGGTAAAAGCGAGCGAGTCTATTTTGATACACACGCGCGTGTTCGGCGGCGGCCAGCCGCTTCTCATCCAAGAGTTCCAACTGGGCGAGGAGTGAATTACGACGATCGTCGAGGGGAAATTCCTCATCCAATTGTACCCTGAGAGAAGGGATCAGAGTCTCGTACGGGACTACCGCTTCCATACCATAAGTGAGGGCAAATGGAGTCTGCCCGGTGGGGGTACGGATTGAAGTACGATAGGCCCATAGGGCTTCGATAAGCTTTTCTGGCCAGTCTGAAAACTTACTAGACTCGCAGGTTTTTTTGATGATTTTGAGCAATGTTTTATTGGTGGCCTCCGCTTGACCGTTACCTTGTGGGTAATAAGGCGATGAATGATGCAATGCAATTGCGTACCTTTTGCAGAGGTCCTGTAGGTCCTGAGAAATGAATTGTGGCCCATTGTCGGTGACGATCGTGCTTGGGACGCCGAATCTGGCGAGAATGTTCTTCATGATGAACTTGCAGACTGTTGACGCCTTGATTTCCGTGTAAGCTTCGGCTTCGGCCCATTTGGTGAAGTATTCCGTCGCAGTAAGGATGAAAGATTTCTGCTTGGTGAGGGAATTGGGATCACCTAGGGGGCCAATGATGTCGAATGCCCACATGGAGAAAGGCCATGGGGAGGATATTGGATGAAGTGAGGAAGATGGTGAATGGATTTTATCGGCGTGAAGTTGACACTTGACACACCTACGGACATAGACAGCACAATCCTCTTCCATAGTGGGCCAATAAAAGCCTTGACGAATGATCTTCTTGGCGAGCATCTGACTATTCACGTGGCCACCGCACACACCCGAGTGCGTCTCTTCTACACATTTCCAAACCTCATCGTCATCAAGACATCTTAACAGAATACCACTAAGGCTCCTCCTATAGAGTAGACCTCCGATCAATGTGTATTTCCGAGCCACCCTTCTTATGGCTTTCTTGTCCTCTGTGGTGGCCCCTTCAGGATAAGACTGATTTTGGCAATATTTGACAATTTCATAGAACCATGGTTTCTCTTCATCAGCCAGTTCTTCTTCGGCCTCTGCCAACATGATTTCCCTCTTCTCAAGGATATCTTCCTGCAGGATCTTCCTTGCTATCCTGTCTTTGATGTTTACGTAGGAAGCATCATCGACTGCAGGGGCGTGAAGTTTGTAGATGGAAATGGACTTAAACCATCTTCCTAGAGGGAACCTTATGGATGATGCCAATGAGGCGAGGGCATCGGCGAGAATATTCTGATGACGAGGGATATGAACAAAGATCAGTTTTGTGAACAGTTTGGCAAAGGCAGCAGTGAGTTCTTGGTATGGCTTGAGTTTGGGATCGCGAGTGCGATACTTAGTGAGTACCTGGCGAAGGATGAGCTGACTGTCACCTACAACTCGCAACTCAGTGATACGTAAAGAATGAGCGAGTCCCAGGCCAGCTAGAAGGGCTTCATATTCGGCTATATTGTTGGTAACTGGAAATTTGAGCTGGTACGCCAATGGGAATGTGAGGCCTTCCGGTGACAGGAGGGCGACGCCGATTCCTTTCCCTTGAGAATTCAGAGCTCCATCAAAATATAGTGTCCACATTGGCTCATCTGATTGGTTGATGGACATTAGTTCCTCATCTGGAAACTCTGATTGGACGGGGTCGAACTTGGGAAGAGGATGGTGAGCGAGATGCTCGGCTATGGCATAGCCTTTAATCGCCTTTTGCTGGATGTAGGTGATGTCGAACTGAGAGAGAAAACTTTGCCAGCGTGCTAGCCTATCCGTAAGGACGGCTTTCTCCAGAAGGAATTTGATAGGATTCATCCGAGCAATCAAGTGGACTTCGTGAGCCAAGAAGTAGTGCTTCAATTTCTGCACTACCCAAACGAGGGCAGCACAAGTTTTCTCCATGCCGGTGTACTTCTGCTCACAGGGATTGAGAAGTTTGGACAAGTAATAGGTTGCCCGTTCCTTGCCTTCTTCATCAGCTTGTGCGAGGACGGCTCCCACGGAGTCATCCAAGACTGAGACGTAAAGGATCAGAGGTTTTTCTGGTTTGGGTGGAATGAGAACGGGTGGACTAGCCAGATATTCCTTCAACCCTTCAAAAGCTTTCTGACATTTAGAATTCCAGTGGAATTCTACTCCTGGCTTGGTCAACTCGTAGAGAGGTCTACACCTTTGTGAATGTTGAGACACAAACCGACGAATAAACTGCAACCTCCCGATTAAACCTCGGACTTCCCTCAAATTCTTGGGAGGCGGCATATCCCTGATAGCCTTGGCTTTGTCGGGATCAATCTCGATCCCTCTTTTACTCACAATGAACCCCAACAATTTACCTGATGACACACCAAACACACACTTTTTCGGGTTCATTTTCAATTGGAACTCTCTGGACCTTTGCAAGACCTTAGCCAAAACTTCTGGATGTTCCATCCTGGTCCTTGATTTTACCAATAAGTCATCCACATACACTTCCAGATATATGTGCATCATGTCATGAAATATGGCCATCATCGCTCTTTGGTAAGTAGCTCCAGCATTCTTTAACCCAAACGGCATGACCACGTAACAATATGTTCCCCAAGGGGTAGTGAATGACGTCTTTTCCTGATCCTCTTCTGCCAAACGAATTTGATTGTATCCTGAAAATCCATCCATGAAGGAGAGGGTTTCAAAACCTGCCGTGTTATCAATCAACACATCAATGTGAGGTAAGGGAAAATCATCCTTTGGACACGCGCGGTTAAGGTCCCGGAAGTCAATGCAAATCCTGACTTTCCCATCTTTCTTCATGACCGGGACAATGTTCGCCACCCATTGAGGATAAAGAACGACTCTAATGAACCTGGCTTTGTGGAGCTTATCGACCTCTTCTTTCATTTTCAAAGCCATCTGAGGGTGGAAACGCCTTAACCTTTGTTTTACCGAGATGGACCCTGGTTTTAGGGTTAAACGGTGTTCGACCAAGGTTGAATCCAAACCCGGCATATCCTCGTAGCTCCATGCAAACGTGTCCTTATATTCCTTGAGAACCTCAATTAATGCCTCTTCTTCAGAGGGTGGTAGGTTGTCACTTATGAGGATGATCCTAGGGTCTTCCTCAGTTCCCAAGTTGACTTCCTTGGTGGATTCTTCTACGGCGGTTGACGGCTCGTCGAATCTCCTCATTCCACTAGCGTATGCGCCCGCCACATCCTCATATTCTTCACCCTCATCTTCAGTGGGGCATTCTTCATTCGTGATCTCGTAGACTCCATACCCTTCATCAGATGCACAGTCGCCCTCGCATTCTATTTCGGGTAGCTGGATGGGATTTTCTAACAACTGGGGGATGGCAAGAAGGGCCTGACACCTGGCGGCCAAATCCAGAAGGAATCGACGAGGGATCTGCCTACCCTTGGATTTCTTCCTAGGTACTACCCTTGGCCTGTCATTCCTAGATTGACTGACAATATTTACAGAAGAGGAGGAAGACGAAGAGGATGGTGTAGAATGTACAGGAGAAGACCCCTCAGAGGAGGGGTAGAAAAGGTCGCTCATCGGACCTTGGACGGGTGGTCCGCAAGGCGGTACGCACCCGTGGGAGATGTAGGAGGTTTCCTCAACGAAGATGTGTTGTTGGAGAGTTTGAAAATTGACGTTTTTTTTTCGTTTTCATTTTTAATGACAAAGCAGTGAAAAGAGATTGGAGGAGAGAGGAAAGTGGTTATGGCTAGAGGATTGTGGGGTTCGTAGAGCAGATCATGGTTGAAGACCTGGCGCGGGTTGAAAAGCCCGCGCAGGTATGTAAGCAAAGAAGGGGACCTGGGAAGATCATCAGACAATCGTCTGGCCCAGGAAGAAAATATCAGCAAAGGCTGAGACGAGTGGATGGAGAGGATGGCGGCTAATGAGCCGTCGATGGCAATGTTGAGGACGGATGAAGATCCGTCGATGACAGAGTCCTTCTGGCGAGGACGAGGATAGTTTGGAACTTGGCAAGAGTGGTAATATTCTCTGGTATCTCGGAGATCAATGGTGGTCCTTCAAGCTGTGGGGACGAGAACATCCTTTCCAGTGCAACAGAAATGTCCCGTATGTCGAACCATTTATCCCACTCGCATTCCGGATCTTTGATCTTGCCTCTTTTGGTGATCCTCGGACATTTTTCAGCCAAATATACAGCATGTGATTCCCCATATGCTTCTCGTGGGTGATCTCCTATCTGAACAACGGGCCCTCTGTTGAAGTGGTTTGATAGAGTCCATGTGAGGGGCTTCCAATCTGCCTTGAACGGTCCTTTGAAGCCTAGGCCAAACCTACGGTTCGGCCTAATTTCTTTTGGCGGCTTGAGCATACCCTGTAACTGTGCGCCCAGACCTTTTCCCTGTTGGTAGCCGATGTTCCTCATAATCTCCCAACCTTTGGAGTGAAGAGGGAGACATGATGTTGTGGTTGCCCTGACCGGCTCCTTTGGTGCTAGTGGAATGCGAGATGGATCACGTACATCCAGCAGTGACAATATGGGCCGATGAGACGGCCAAACAGATGGCAGAGAGGTGTTGATAGCATCCACTGTGTGAAGGACAGGTGTACTGACCACTTTAATAATTCTCCCATTGTAAGGAAACTTCAGGCATTGATGGTTGGTGGAAGGCACAGCGTCCATGGCTTCGATGTAAGGTCGACCCAGTATAGCCTTGAATGTGGGGTCCATGTCGAGGACATGGAATTCCGTGGGAATTGACATGGGGCCTAGTTCTGCCTTCAGAATAATCATCCCCTGCGGCGGCCTTTTGCTATTGTCATAGGCCGTGACCGTGATCGAGGAAGGTCTTATTTGTTCCTCGTCGATCCCACATAACTGAAGAGTGCTCATGGAGATCACATTTATGGACGCACCCGTGTCCACAAGACACGGGTTTATGGATACCCCATTAATTTTTATTGAAATGCACAGTGCATATTTCCGAGCCTCCTTGGGAGCGAGCTCGTAGTTGTGGAACATGATGGCCGGTTGTGTGTCTGTTGGGGTCAGGACGGTTGAAATCTTCTCCACGGGGAGGTCTTCATTAACCATGACTTTTTGAAGATATTCCATCAAGGCCGCCTGGTGGGATGTGGATCTCTGAAGAAGCTCCAGGATGGAGATCCGAGCAGGTGTCTTGTCCAGGTGTTTCAATAGATCATACTGTGTTCCAGGGATAGCTTTTTCTGGTTGTTCTCCATCATCCTTCTCTGGCTGAGATTGCTCGGGATTCTGACTGTTGTGGGGGAAAACCCTGTGGAAAATCCTTCCACTCCGGAGCACCATTGCCTGTGGTTTTTGTACCTCTGTGGGGGTAGCAGTGGGTTTTAACAGGGGTTTGAGGGGTAGTAGTGGAGGAATTGTTGATGAAGCAGGGGTGATGACGGGAGCAGGGATTCTGATGAGGGGTTTGTTAGGTGGAGGCATGGTGGAGGTAGAGGGGATATCACGCGGATTATGAAGGATAAGGGGTTTGGAAGGTGGAGGTGGAGGTAAGGTTTGAAACGGGTAAAGGTTTTGAGGCGGATGGTGGGTGATGAGTGGTTTTGAAGGCATTAGTGGTGATGTGGTGGAGAAAGACGGGGTTATGTATGGTGTACGGATGATAAGGGGTTTAGAAGGCGTAGGGGTAAATGTGGTAGAGGTGGATGGTAAAGTGGGGGAGTGGGGAAGGTGAGAGGGTGTGAAGGCGTAGTACAAAGTGTCGGTTGATAGGAGGTCGGGGTGCGGATGAGAGGGCGTAATGGTAGTGGAAATGGTGAAGGCGATACCGATGCGGGTTGATGAGAGAGAGGTGCTACCCGGGCAAGGTGAGGGGGTTGCATGACGATAGGGTTGGAGGTATAAAGAATGGAGGTACTTTCCTGGTGCCACACCTGCTCTCTCCCGACTTCCGGGAAGGAGGAGATGGGGTTAACCTGATGATTGGGCTGTTGGTGCTCCGGTAGTGGATTCTGAATTATGCCCATGTCGGGCTGTTGTTGTGGGGCCTGCTGAGGCTGCTGTTGTTGTTGTGGTTGCTGCTGCTGCTGCTGTTGTAACTGCTGCTGTGGCCTCTGAGGAGGTCTCCTAGCCTTGAGAGCTGCGACGTACCGTCTCATCTCATCCCAATCTATTTGATGTTCATCGTTCATATCATGTATGTAATCTTTGAAATGGAAGCAGTAATCTACTGTGTGTCCCGGCTGCCTGTGGTAAACACAGTATTTGGAGGTATCAACATTGGGAGGCCACATGAGCCTTTCTCTGGGTAAGGCGAGTTGGTTTGATGCCATGAGGGCATTAAAAATGTCTGTTAAAGTTTCTGGCAATGGTGGATAGTAGGCTCTCTTGGGACCGAGCGGCCTCCTTTGTTGCTGTTGGGGACCATAGTTCCCTGGAGGTGGAACTTGGTTGTACTGAAGCGGTGGTTGTTGTTGCTGAGGTTGTGGTTGTTGTTGCTGGGGTTGGCGTAATGGAGGCATATTATCCTGGGGTGGATTATTTTGGGGTGGAGGACGGAGAGGGAAAGGACCTGGTTGAAGGGGTAGTCGGGGCATTTGTGGAGGCCTTGGGTTGACCGCATAGTTGGCATTGTTGACCGCACTAACTTGCTCATTTGTCACGACCCCTTCTGTGGCTCCGCCCGGGACACCAGCGCCTGTCTTTCTGACCACTTTGGGCTTCGGTGACTCAAACATATTCATGATGGGGGAGTCTTTTAGTTGGGTTTGGATGTACCGGGCCCTTTCGTAGAGTTCCTCCATTGTAGTCAGTTTATTCATGGCCAGGACATGTCTGAACTGTGGGGTTGCATTAGACACAATCATTTTCACTTGTTCGGGCTCGGAGAGGGTATCCCTTATTCTCTCCGCCAGAGACCTCCATCTATCAGCATATCGGACAAAATCCTCGTCGGGTTTCATCTTTTCGGCCACTAGGTCGGTAATGGAGAGTGAGGGACCGACCCTATCCCTATATTTCTGCAAGAACCTTCTCTGAACTACTTCAAAATTCTCGGCCTCGCGGGGCTCCAGAGAATAGAACCACTCAAGCGCGGGACCATCCAATGATCTCCGAAAGAGGTACGCCAGGGACCTCTGATCATTTTGCCAGTAGGAGGACTCATACATGAAGTCCTTGAGGTGAATGAAGGGGTTGCCGGTACCGTTGTATCTGCGGTACGTGGGCATTTCGGAAGGAGGAAGATGAATGACAGGGAGGATTGGCAAAGCAACCTCCGGGGTGGCTTTCACGTCCACCATCTTTCTCAGATTTTGAAACTGCTCATCCATGCGATTGAACCTATTGAGGAGCGATTGGGCGAGCTCCTCTGGGGGTGAAGGTGGCACTTGCCATTGGGGGAGAAACTGTCTCCCGGAGACTTGAGGGGGAAACCCGGAATGAGAGGGAACTGTCGGACCACCGACAGTTGGTCCTGGCTGAAACGGTGTGTGAGGAACACCGGGAGTTTGAGATTGTGACGGGAATTGGAATGAGGGAGGTTGTTGGCTCGCTTGTCCTTGAAGCGAGGGAGACTGGGTGGCTTGCGCCAATGAAGGAGATGGAATGGCCTGCACGGACTCGTGGAGAGGTGCGATAGCCGGAGTTGACTCCTGGGGCGTGGGGGAAACAGATTTCCCCTTTAGAATGGCCTGGAAGGCCCGGAGCTGTTCAGAGGTAAGCTCCGTGTTGGCGAGGACGCCCAGTAAGGAAGTGATATCCTGTGGCGGGGACGTGTCCCCGGCAGTAACATGCACCTCATGCGAGGGGTCATGAGAAGGACCCGAGTCCATAGCATAGACTCGCGGGTCGGCTGTCAAACCACGACTAGGGTGGTTCTCCTCAGAAGACTCGTGAGACATGCTCACAGTTTTCCCAGAACGCAAAAACATACACTAGCAAGTAGGTAGCAGAGATTATCAAACAAGTGGATGCTTTTACGTCCTTTTTTTGTGTTTTGATTTTGATGATTTTTTTTGTATTTTTAGCGAGATCCGAAGTTCACACAAAATGGGGACCCTAGTTTGTTTTTGTTTCACCGCCGTGTCAGCTAGGGTCTCTCGTCTCACCACGAACGAAATGACTAACTCCGGGGAACTTCAATGGTACAACCAGCCCAGTGAACGAAGAGGAGATTCTTCGATGTCGGGGACTTACGGAGGTCCCAGTGTAGGAGATTCTAGTCCGTTGAGAGGAATTCCCAAACGGAGAGTCCTTCCTTCACCGGGAAAGGGTGATCCTCAAAAAAATGAAAAAAAGATAGAAAGGAGGAATAGATGTATGCAATGGAATGCTGACAGATATATGGAGTGGGAAAACAACAAAAATAACAGACGTATAATAACAAACAACCAAACAACTGACAGTGCTGCCGTGAGCACAACGGGGGCGCACGCGGGCGCCAAGATGGAGGGGCACGGAGGGTGCCGAACTTGCAAGGGTAGCCGAGAGGAAGCAGTAGATGTCCCACCGTGATCGCCAATCTGTGAGCGACGTCACGCGGTTCGGAGAAGAGCTGGATGCGGGGAAGAGGAAGAGGTGGAGAGCGCGCGGGCTCCTCTTTTTTGTTTGTTTTGTTTGCTGCAACACAGAAATGAGAGGAAAGAGAGAAGGGGCCACCACGGGAGATTGCTCCGGCGGGGCGAGCGGGACAAGTATGATATAGCAAAATATGGGGATTAAACGGCCATAGCGGGAAGTGACTCGCCGCGACCTCGGGGGGACGGGAATGATGCAAAAATTAAATAACAAGAATTGAAACGGCCATTGGGGAAGTTACTCGCCGCGGCCTCGAGAATATGAACAGAATATAACAGAATATAGAGAAAATATGAGAACAGAAATTTAAACGGCCATTGGGAAGTGACTCGCCGCGGCCTCGATGATATGAGCAGAATATAACAGAATATAAAGAAAATATAAGAGCGGAAATTTAAACGGCCATTGGGGATGTGACTCGCCGCGGCCTCGATGATATAAGCAGAATATAACAAAGCATAAAGAGATCGTAGGAATAGAAAATTAAACGGCCATTGGGGAAGTGACTCGCCGCGGCCTCGATGATATAAGCAGAATATATAACAAAATATAAAGAGAATATAGGAAACAGAAATTTAAACGGCCATTGGGGAAGTGACTCGCCGCGGCCTCGATGATAAGATGTGATCGCCAGGGGCCAAAAGACCCCAAAATAAGAAGGTGATCGCGCCTACCTCAAAAGCGGGAGATGGCGGGTTGCTTCTTCCTCTCCTTCCGGCCGGCCGACGGAGAGGGCTTTCCTCGGGTACCCTTGCAAGACAACGACAAATAAATGACAAGTGGATTAGAAAGACGGAGGTGTAGTATTCGAATCCTTGCGATAAAAATAACGAAATGATGGCAAGACACACACCTGGTTGGTGTTATCTTTTAAACCCCTCTCGGACTCGAGTAGGAGGAAAATGAGATGATGGATGTAAGAAGTATAAGAGAAGAGGCCCCCTTGTGAAGGGGGATAGATGATGCAATATGATGAATGTAAAGGACTATGGAGAAAAAGGGGAAGAACAGGCTTATTGGATGAGCCGAGGGTGAAATCCGGCGGAGCTCCGGCAGCGTGGGGACGACGTGGAAGCGCGGTGGATGAAGATGACCTTCCTCTCGCGAGCGTGAGCACCCGAGAAGCCGGCAGAACCTCCACCTACAAAAGAACCCACGGGTTAGAAAAATGACTCCGTAGCCTCTGGGCTGCGGCAGCCTATCGGATCACTGCTTCGCTCTTAGAACTGAGGGGGTGGGCCTCTATTTATAGAGTTCCGGAAGGTGGAGGCGTCCAGGACCCTGGACACCTCCATCAGGGCCGAAATAATATTTTATTCTATTTTTATTGATTTTTTTTAGAATACTTTTATGGGGGCGTCCAGGGTCCCGGACGCCTCTAACAGGTCCACCGAAAACCGACGACGGCCGCACGCGGTTTGGCACAACGCGTGGTTTTGTGAGCGGCGCCTCGTGATTCAGAAATGGGCGCGTCCAGTCAGCTGGACGTCTCTAAATTTGGCTTTTTTCACACACGACAAACCGTCGTTCGGTGGCCGGCACCCGTGAGTGAGTTAATGGAGGCGTCCAGGGGTCTGGACGCCTCCAAAAGTTTATTATTTTTTATTATTTTTGTCTTTTATGCCAAGGCTGGCATTTTATATATTTTTTTTACATGTTTTTATGGAGGCGTCCAGGGGCCTGGACGCCTCCATTAATATATACATTTTTTTTTAATTTTTTTATTTTTATATGCCAACTGGCAATATATATATATTTTTTTATATTTTCTTTTTATGGAGGCGTCTAAATTCCTGGACGCCTCCATTAATTTATTATTTTTATTATATATTTTTTTTATTTTTTTATTTAATTTTGGGCCCTGAAGAAAAAATAAAATAAATCAAAATCATGGGGGCGTCCAGGGGCCTGGACGCCCCCATTAAGACCCACCCGGGTCCTTGGATCAGGCGTCGGCGGCCGCCTGGCAGACCCCCTTCTTGATTCCGGAACCTCTTGATGCGTTCGACTGGTGTTGATGCCGTTCGAATGCCGTGACGGGACGATTCCGGATGCCGAAAAGGGCGGAAGAAGACTCAGGAAAAGGAAGCACTCGAGCGATTCGAAATGCGTAGGCCATCGCGGGGCGTCGTATAATAATATGAGACTTTCTTATGAGACGTCAAGAATGGCGTGTCTACACTTCCTAGCCCACTAATTGAATGGGTTTTATTCATAAAATGTTGAAATCCTCATCCAACAAAGGGGTCTCTCTCTATCTTTCTCTCTCTCTCTCAGTTCATATTTGAAAATGAGACGGGGGCAGATTCCAATGATTGGAATCCCCCGACAGCTCCATCGCCTATTCAAACCTCGCTCGCGAGTGTCGATTTATGTGAGAGAAAATAGACACATTTTGTTGGCCTCTATCGAAAGTTGGAGAAGCTTGTGCTGGGCAACTTTCGGACGGATTTCAAAAATTACGTTAAATGAACTTTGAAACCCTTGATCCCCTTCTTCCCCCCTTGCCCCATCTCTAGAACACGACCTTGAACGCGATCTTCTGTAAGTGTGATTCGAGCCTCTTAGAATCACCTAAAGATCTATTGGATTCTGAGTTTCCAGCTGCAACTTCTCACAGGAACATCAAGGAACAAGAATTCTTAGAAGAATAGAGGAAGAAGAGACCATGGAAGGAAGACTTGTAAGGGAAAGCATAGGAAGAGGGAAAGGTTCACAGGAGGAGAAGAAATAAGAGTTTGTAGTTTATCAATCAAGCCTAACCTTCTCACAAGCCTTCCATTGCTTATTTATACCATGTACATAGCAACTGAAGCTATGTCACAATGTGGCAAGTCATTCTGTAAACTATGTAACTGAATCAAAAAAATAAAACTAATTTCTTTCTTTTTTACATTTTTCTCTAACTAATTTTTTGGCTAACTTTTCTAATTTCTCTACGCTAACTATCTTACAAAACAGTCAATGATGACCGTTGGAACAGTGCCCGCTGAGTCGCGACTGTTACAACATCTCGATTGACAGCTCAACTCCCCAGGCCCTTAACAATCTCACGACGGAACCCAAGACCCTCGCGGCTCCCCGTCCCCCAAGTCCGGATCGGCTGTCACTCCAAGCAACCTTCTTCGATCGCAGCAATGCCGTGGAAGCCTTCTCCGGCCGCCATGGTGAACAAGGGCATGGCAGTACTCCGACAGTTCACGCTCGGGAAAGCGAAGTCCACCGGTAGGAATGCCCAGGGGTGCATCACCGTGCCTTCCATTGGGGCGGCGCCGCCAAGCTGCTGCTCCACAGGACCGACCTCAAGCACAGCATCTCTAGCGTGGGCATCGTGGAGAGGATCGAGTACAACCCCAACTGCTCCTCCAAGATCGCCCTGGTGCGGTGGGTCGAGGGGAGCACCCCGCCGCCCCCTCGGGAGGGGCGCGACGCGGAAGTGGACCAGGACCTGACCTCGCTGCGGAATAAGGTCCTCAGGTCCGCCACGGCCGCCTCCGATGGCGAGCGATTCGAGTTTGCTTCTCTCCCTGGGAAATCGGGCCAAGCTCGCACCGAGGATGTCTTCTCCTCCCCCCTTTCGTCTTCCCCGAAGGCTACGGAGGTCTTGTCCCCTTGGTGGGGTCGTGGGTCTGCGAGGATAGTGGTGGCTGGGGTGAAGCCCACTTTCTTCGGCTCATGGGTGAGAGACGAGGTCGGAGTAGGGGAATTTTCTCTTGGCAAGATTCGGGAGTGGAGGCCGGATCGCTCTATCTGGGTGCATAGGATCAAGTGTAGGGCGGCGATCTCCTAGCAGAGTATTAGGCACCATTGTACTCTAGGGATGGTTGGAGCTGCTCAGCATGGCGAAGGGAAGTCAAAGGTGGATCTTGGTACCTTCTTTCTTCTGACCCGATGGCTTACTCGAATACAATTTAAATAGTTGTCCGGTTTCCTACACAACTGAAGGGGGGAGTCTTCGTGGGAACGATTTGGGGACTCCGGCGAGGTAGGTCAACTTCTAAGATCCGTAGATCTCAGTGTGTCTTTCGATGGATATCACCATCTCTTGTTTATAGGGTGCTTCACCCACCTCCCCTCTGTCCCACCGTCTACTGTGCACCCATCCCACATATCTTGAAATCACGGTGAGTGTCTCCCAACGGGCATTCCACTGTCGGTGCCATATTTCATTTGTTGGCCATGTACTAACATCTCCCACTTGGCCAACAAACTATTATATCCCCACTCTCCGTGGGTGGTATAATATTTCTTTTGAATCACTCCCACTATCCATGAGTAGTGTTTCCACTCACCATCACTACTCATAAGTGCTATACTCTCATTATCCATGAGTAGTATTTCTGATATACTCCCACTATCTGTCAGAGGTACCATTCTTCTCATTGTCTCACTATACGCGAGTACTGTTCTGATACACTCCCACTATCCGTCAGAGATATCATTCTTCTCATTATTTCACTATACATGAGTACTATTCCGATACACTCCCACTATCCGTCAGAGGTATCATTCTTCTCATTGTCTCACTATACGTGAGTACTATTCCGATACACTCCCACTATCCGTGAGAGGTATCATTATTTTCATTATGCATGAAAATATTTCTTTCTGACTTATATATTCCTAAGCTCCATTAAGCCAACATGCTTAATGAAATTTTCTGCTGAGATACTTTTCGTCAATGGATCAGCAATCATATCACTTGTGGGAACATAAGTCACTTTTATTTCCCCTTTCTGTACAATATCTCGAATATAGTGATATTATACTTCAATATGTTTTCCTCTTGAACTGTTTGCTCTACTGTTAATCAGGCTAATAGCCGCCTGATTACCACAGTACATCTCAATTGGTCCATCTACCAAGTTGAGATTCAAATCGTTTAAGAATCTTCTGATCCAAACTGCATGAGTAGCAGCTGTACTACATGCAACGTACTCAGCTTCCTGTGTGTATCGAGCAACACACCATTGTTTCTTGCTTCCCCAAGAAACAGCAGCACCACCAAAGATGAATAAATGTCCCGACGTGGACTTTTCGTCATCTTTATCTCCTCCAAAGTCTGCATCCGAATATCCGAGAACCTCAAGCGTATCGACTTGATAAACAAGACTGTGGTGCAAAGTTCCTCTCAGATATTTCAAAATCCTTTTAACAGCTTCCCAATGTGTTGGACCAGGATTACTTTTGTATCTACTTACCAAACTGACTGGGTATGTCAAGTCCGGTCATGTAGACATCATTGCATACATAAAGCTTCCGACTGCTTGTGCATACGACACCATGAGCGGCTCATGTGCCTCTCCGGGGTATTGACCCTTACACAACTATTTCTGATGGACTAACGGCGTAGGTGCCGGATTGCTATTCTGTATTCCGAATCTCTTGAGTACATATCTCAAATATTTTTCCTGATTTATACTCAACATTCTAAACTTTTTATCCCTTAAGATTTGTACACCAAGAACATAGGATGTCTCACCCATGTTATTCATCTCAAACTTTCCGCTAAGTTCAAATTTGACTTTATTCAATATTTCTATGTCATTACTGGCGAGTAAAATATCATCCACATACATGGATAACATGGTATATTTACTCCCACTATTCATGACATACACACAGTTATCTAACTTATTTGAAACAAACCCTAGTTGGATAATTACTTCGTGGAATTTGAGATATCATTGTCTAGAAGATTGTTTTAAACCATATATTGATTTCTTTAACCTGCATACCTTTTCCTCTTGACCTTCCACCTGAAATCCATCAGGTTGTTGCATATAGATATCTTCCTTCAACTCTCCGTTGAGGAATGCTATTTTTACATCCATCTGGTGCAGCTCTAGATCAAAATATGTAACAATTACCAAGATCATTCTTATGGATGCAAACTTAGCCACTAGAGAATAGATTTCTTGAAAATCTATACCTAGTTTCTATGTAAATCTCTTGGCAACTAATCGGGCCTTATATTTATTAATAGACACATCAGCTCGAAGCTTTTTTTTGAATACCCATTTACATCCTATAGCCTTTCGATTCTTTGGTAGATCACATAATTCCCATGCATTGTTCCTTTTCATGGAATAAATTTCCTCATTCATAGCATCTTGCCATGATTCTGTATCATACAATTTCATCGCATCTATATAATTCATGGGATCTACGTACTTTTCATCTTCCATGTCTATCATCAGACATGAAGGCTCACGTGAATACAAATGATAATCATCCATCCATGATGGTGGAGTTCTCAATCTTTTGTTGCCAATTTCGGGTTGACCAGGCTGCATTTCATTCATAGATACTGGTTCATTTTCCATATTTTGATGTTCTTCCTCAATTTCTGGATTATTTCTAGGGATATCATTGTAATAGTCATCATCTATTATAAGCAGATGTTCTTTCTCTTTTTCAAGAGATTCCTCTTCCTCTAGATTTTCTAGAAATGTCGCATCCTTATATTCAACGATCCCTTTTTCCTTATTGAAAAATCTGTAACCAGATGATTTCTCACAATACCCTATGAATATACATTTCAATGTCTTTGAGTCCAACTTATCTCTAAGTTGACTCGGAATGAGAACGTGGGTAATTGACCCCCATTTCTTGAGATGACTCAAATCGAGTTTCCTCCCATTCCATAATTCATAAGGTGTACTTTCTACGGATTTTGTGAGGATTCTGTTTCAGATATGATGTGCGGCAATCAATGCCTCTCCCCATAAATTTTTAGGGAGACCTGAATGCGATAGCATACATCTAACAACATTCATTAAAGTTATATTCTTTCTTTCTGTCACACCATTCTGTTGTGGCGTATAAGGCATTGTCACATATCTTTTAATTCCGTGTTCTTGACAATATAACTCAAAGTCTTTTGAGTTATATTCCCCACCTCTATCCGTTCTTAATAACTTAATATTCCTTCCATGTTACATTTCTACTTCCATTCTATATTTCCGGAAGCAATCAAATGCCTTTGATTTTGCAGAAATCAGATAAACATAGGCAAATATAGAATAATCATCTATGATGGTTATGAAATATTCCTTGTTGTTATATGTCTTTATACTTAGGGGGCCAAAAATGTCCGAGTGGACCAACCCTAATAATTCGTTTGATCTATGTCCCACTGCGAAGGGTTTCTTAGTCATTTTTCTTACTAAGTAATATTCACAAGGTGTTAATTCCACCTTTGACAAACCCGACAGTAGGCTCATCTTTATCATTTGTTCCATTTTAGATTTTTCGGGATGTCCCAATCTAAAATGCCATAGATCACATTCCGATAAAGAACACAATGAATACTCAGAAACTTCAATATTATTATTCTCAGTGTCAATTACAGAGATACAAAATAAATCATGCTCCGGGACAAACCTCCCCATGGTAAGTACTTTCCTATCTTTCCCTATTGACACTCGGTTGTTGTAGAAACGCACTTCCATGCCGTTTTTCATCAAGGCCGGTACAAAGATTAGATTCCGCCGGATTCCAGGTGCATAGAACACATCCTTGAAGACCATTATGTTATCCCCAAGATCTAGTCTATATCTACCAACACTTTCTACATCGAGATAGGTGTTGTTACCCATGTAAATCTTATGTTCTCCTGCCTTAAGCTTGTTTAGCATCACCAGCCCTTTCTTCGTCTTTACAATATGACGAGTGGCTCCAGAGTCGACCCACCATTCATTTTAGTCAGTCATCACGGCATTGCACTCCGTGACGCCTATGAATTCTCTCTTTCTAGCTCTTCTATTTTTCGGGTGTTTATTTCCACCCTCATTGCATTACTTTTGGGGACAATTTACCATAAAGTGGCCAAATTTCCCACATGTGTAGCAAGCACCACTCGAAACTTTCTTTTCTTTACCGTGGAACTTGTTACCCTTAAACTTCGGCCTTTGTGCTCCGAGTGGATGATTCTGGCCGGTGAACTTCCGGTGTACAGCATTAGCCTCATGCAGGTGCGCTTCTAGTTCTTTTATCCTGGCCATTATGTCTTGCTCAATTGCTAACCGAGCTGACAAATATGTGACACTTATAATGGAACCACTCATTCTTAAAGTTGTGGCAGCCATGTCTAATGATGCTGGCAAACTATTTAACATAGTCGCCACTTGCATCATGTCTGGAATTTCGGTTCCAGCAGTCGATAGCTCCTTAGCCATGACAATCATTTTATTTACATGCTCAACTATATTATCACCTTCCTGCATCCTACATGTGTTGTAACGATGCAATAAGAGTTGAGTATTAACCTCTGTTTTGATGTCATACTTCTCTTTGATAGTTTTCCACATTTCATTGGAGGTTTTATAAGTTTCAAAAAACTTTATTAAATTATCCTTTATGAACATGAGCATTAGGCTCTTAGCCTTTTGTCATCTATTAACCATTGCTCCCGTTTTTTCTTTTCCACTTCCGTGGATGTTTTAATAACTTCTAGAGTATTGGTGTCAATGACATGTTCTATGTTGTCATGGATAATGGTATATCGGATTTTTCGGTGCCACATGTCAAAGTTGATTCCATTAAGTTTGCCTAATTTAGCCAACTCTGAAGCAATGAGTTTACTGACCATCACGATTATAATAAATCTAAAAATTGAATAGCTTAATTTAATTATAAAACTAAATATGATGATAAAAATTAAACTAAAGTTTAAGTTGATTAATTCTATTATTTATCTGTGAAGGGTTTGTATTTTATTTTATCTTATTTAATTTGTGATCAAAAATAATTAATCAACAAAAATGATCAATCATGCAAAAATATCATGCTTAAATATATAAAGTTTTTTAAACTAATTATCAAAGGACAAATATCAATATAAATTAATTATATATCAATCTCTCGTGACATGAATAATATTATGTGATGACTTTCAAATTTAAAATATCATATGGGGTGTAACAAAATAAATATATTAATTGAACGGGGATATACCAGACTCGATACGGCAACAAGTGTGGTTGACTATGTATTGCAGAAATATTATTTTAGTTTCACTGGATGTGATGACCTTTCAAAATCGTAATGGAGTTCACGTGAAGCGCGAGAGAAGGAGTAAGGGCATCCTCGGTGGCAGTGTAAGGAGACTGACAATTTATTGATTCTAGGGTTAAAAAAAAACTAAACTTAGAAACATGATTTCCGTGAAAGGTTTACGTAAAACAAAAAGAAACACCCCATGTTTATTTAATCAGCCTACAGGTTCAATGCTAGTAGCCTAGTACACTAAGATACCCTGGGATTATTTTATATACACAGCCTTCTTTCCCAAATGCCCAAGCTAATGCCAGGTTCATGAACTCTCCCTTTTATTATGCCCGACAGATGGTAATGATGATTAAAAAAAAATTTACTGTGATATGTAAGTCACTATCCTCTACCCCTTTGAACTAGACTATGTGCCCCCTTTGTCGGATGAGAGGCGCCTCATACCCCTTTATTGCCCTGACAGATGGTAGGTTGATGTAAACTCAAGAGATGACAGGATGATTCACGTAAACGAGATATTGTACTGAGATATGTATTATGTAACGATGGTGCACACAAATGATAAAACTTTATTTTATATGTATATTTTATGTCTTAAATTTTCTATCTGTTATGACATGAGTGGTCAGGACATGATTAATATACTACAGATGTCAGCAACTTTATAATACCCACTTGGCAGTCTTTGTTCCCTTCACGTGAGTGAAGGGCAGTCTGTGAGGCCGCTCCTCCCTTTTTTTTAATCAACCGTAAAACATGGAAAAGGGTGGGGTGGCTTCTTTTCTTTCCCCGTCAGTGGAAGGCACTTACCTCGTCGTCGCATTAGCGAGTTACCAAGGTGAAGCGGCGGTGGTGTCCTGTGAGAGAGCATGGCAGCGGCAACGGCGGTGGTGGGAGCCGCAATGGCAGCGGCGGCTGCGGTGGGCGGCCGACGAGGATCGCTGCGGCGACGCTGGCGGTGGCGTCCGGGGGCGCTGCAGCAGGCAGCGGCCAGGGGTGAGGACGGCGTCCGGGCGGTGCTCGCTCGACGGCAGCGGTGGCCTGGGAGTCGACGGCAGCAGCGGCCGCAGCAGAGGCACTAGACGCGGTGGAGGGAGGCCGACAGAAAACAGACGGCGTTCGTGGGAGCCGCAGTGGCGGTGGCGGAGGGAGGACATCAGCGGCAGTAGCAGAACGGCGGCAACGATCAACAGCGCGGCGGGGACGGCAGCAGCGTGCGCGGGAGCGCAGCATCAGCTGGGAGCCGCAGCGGCGGTAGCAACAGTGAGGCAGCGGCCACGATCAACCGCAGCAGACGGTAGCGGCGGCCGGGCGTGTGAGGGCGGCGGGGACGGCCGACGAGGTCTGCAGGTGACGACTGGGAGGTGGCGGCATGGGCGTCTGCACGCGGGGAGGACAGCGGCAGCGACGATGCTGGAAGCCGGTGGCGAGGGCGCAGCGACAGAAGCGACGGCAGCAGCAGCTGAGGGCCGGTGTCAGATCTGCTCTGGGGGGTGTCTTCGTGGGAACGATTTGGGGACTCCGGCGAGGTAGGTCAACTTCTAAGATCAGTAGATCTCAATGTGTCTTTCGATGGATATCACCATCTCTTGTTTTGTTTATAGGGTGTTTCACCCACCTCTCCTCTGTCCCACGGTCTACTGTGCACATCTATCTCACAGATCCGGAAATCACGGTGAGTGTCTCCCAACGGACATTCCACTGTCGGTGCCATATTCCATTTGTTGGCCACATGCTAACAACAACCGGCATGGAGTTGTGTTCGTCATGTAGCTTACCAGGAGAGCTTAACCCGAGTCTGTTGATTTTTCCGGCATAGGTTAAGGATTGAGCGTAATATTGTGAAAAGCGGAATCATCATCTCGATCGGCAGAACATCTGCTTATTGGACCAAGAGCTCCGTCGTGCTGATCGATGTCAATGTACTATATTTTTTTAGTTTTTGCTCTTTTATCTCTGGCATGGACTCTAATAAAGACGTTCCCATATTGTTGCCAACAAACAAAACCTAGAAAATCGAAAGAGATAGTTGGTACTTTCTGAGAGTGATAGTGGAGATAGGTCAATGATGAAAGGGGAAGGTTCCACAAGAAGCAGTGGTAACTTTTCAGATGCTGCATTCATTTCTTTTTATGGAGGTTTGAAGCTTTTGTGAATTGGCTACGTACAGGACAAAATGGAAGCATAGATGGACAGGGAAAGATGTGGTGGGAGCTCTGGTGGAACAGAACTCTCCAGCACACTAGGGGGCACCTCCTTGAGCTAGTGAACTCTCATAACATCCTCGTCTCCATTGTCACCTTCCTCAACTCGCCCTTCTGGACGATCCACCCCGTGTATTGCAAGTTCCTCTCCCAAGCTTTGTTTTGTTTATTATTAGCACCTTACCTTTTCCATATATGACTTCACATTTGAGATGTTCTTTTACATAGTCCAACAGTAACACTACAAGGAAAAAAAATATGCTGCTTAATCTTTATCTTGCAGCAATATGGTGATCAAAGATGTCACCGTGTTGGCTTCCCCTTCACTCCCCAAATACTGATGGAATAGACCCAGGTATGCATATAGTGGCTGTCCAGAAATGTTGACCCACTCAATACAAGAGTGATCTCTTTTGGTGGCTCCCTGCAATATAAACTAGTCTTTATAAGTAAGCTGCATCACCTAGATGCAAGAAGAGTTGCTCAGAGTATCGCCCCCTGATTCTCCTTAATAGGTTCTTGATTGTGTGCAGATTCAATCATTAATGTTTGTATATAAGACTGTTACGTAGAAAGTGGAGATGACTTAGCAGCTGTCAAGAGTGGTTGGGATCAATATGGCATCGCAATTGCTTGACCCAGCTCCAACGTCGTCATTCATAGGGTTGGAATTGGGAGTGAAATGTCTGGTGGGATACAAGACATCTGGGTTGAAGACCTGCATGTTAGGGATTCTGCAGCTGCAGTTCAGGTGAAGAATGATAGAGGCAGAGGCGGGTTTATTGTTAACATCACAATAACAAATGTGACCATGAAGAGGGTTAAGATACTCATAAGATTCAGCAGGGGTTCCAATGGTCACCCGGACTATGCCTAGAATCCAAATGCACTTTCAAAAGTTGAGGGCATTTTTATAAGTAGAGAAATACTAGTTACACGTGTGGATAGGTAGGAAAGTTATGTGTCCAATGCGATATTAGTCAAAGCACCGGCATGCTGGTCCCACCCAACAGGTTCCTTAAATACTCTCGTGTCTTTTCCCATAAAATTATTTGTGGCCCTTGATAAAGTTATTTGTCACCCTTGTAATTTGTCACTCTTAGTGTCAAGAGTGATAAATAAGCAACTAAGGGTGACAAATGATTTTTTTGCATTGGGACGAATGTGAGTCTATATAAAAAATTGAGAAAATAAAGGGGATAAATAATTATCTAAAATTAATAAATAGATATCTAAGTGAGACAAATAATCAGCTAAGGGGAACATAAAATCACTCATGTCTACGAGGAGTCTCCAATTAAGGGTAACAAATAACATAATAAGAGGGACAAATAGTTATCTAAGGCTGACAAATATATATCTAAGAGAGATAAATAGTTAACTAAGGGGGACAAAGTCACTTATGTCCACGAGCAGTCTCCAATTAAGGGTGATAAATAATATAATAAAGGTGATAAATAGCATGGCGGGAAATGTATTTTTTTTGAAATCTCATTCAACGTCATGATGGCAATATGATGTCACCTTGGAAATACGTGAATTTTGACAGATCTGACACTCTACGTAGATCAATTAATGCGGTTTCACACGGCTGTTCGAGCAAATCATTACTACATTTTTGTTATAAGTAATGTCATTGGTCTGAATATACAGAGAGCACCACTTTTAGAGGTTGTTAAAAGGGGCGAGCTTCAAGAATATATGCCTGAGAAATGTTAGCTTGAAAGGGATAGCCCCACCAGCAGAATGGTACTGCGAATTTGTTTCAGGGAATGCTTGTGAAGTGTTCCCAAGTCCATGCCCACAACTCAGAAAGACTTCTTCATCGTGGTGCTTCCATTGATTGACCCAGCTAGCAATTGAGGGTGCATAATGATACAAAATTGTCAAGAATGAGCTCAGAAAGTGCAAGGCCTGCCACTCGTCAGAGGCTGTCGAAAGTCATTTCTCCTTGGGATCCTGGCTTCGACGTTTCTCCTTTACAGGTCTCAGAAATCATTCTGTGAAGTTGAGTATTCACAGGGGACAACAATTGGTTGTTCATTATCTTTCATGGAGGCCAATGAGGGGGAAGCAATTGGTTCATATCTTTCATGGAGGGCAATGAGGGGGAAGGAATATACACATGGTCATGTCATTTTTCTCCACACAGAGAGAAACAGCAGCAACAGTTCTTTTAATTTAGATTCTTTTTCCTGTACAAGAAAGCCCAGTGGGGGCATCAACAATTTTGGCATTTAGAGGAGCCATACTCTTTTCTTTTCTTTTCTTTTCTCTTTCTTCTTTTCTCATTGCAATTTAATTTTGAAGCATACATTGTGAGACTCTCCCTGAAAGAGCGGATGTACATAAAATCTCTTTGTTTGAGCGATGTAATAGATGAAAAAATTAATGGGAGTTTACAATTCTGCATTTGAGGAGGAAAATGTATGTTAGAAGAGTCGGCCTATTCTAATTTACCTTCTGTCTCTTCACCCAGTGTTTAATGCATCTGCCATCTTAGACCATTATGAATTAAGATGAGTGAATTATATCCGACCAATAAGAATAAAGGAACAGAAAAAAATAGATAGTAGTGTGCATATTTTTCCTTTTCAAACGCTCCAATTGCTTTCGCTGATAAGCTTCGTACTCGTACACATAGATACACGAGGGGGGCAAACTAAAATGGGGAAAGGGGACTATATATGAGCAGAAGAGCCCAAGCTCTGTTAAATCAAATGGAGCATTTTAAGTGCACAGAGGAGCAGGGCGCTGCAGGTTTCCGGCATCACCATTTCCAGAACACGTTGGAGCCGCACTTGTACTTGTCCTTCCCTTCACACTCGATTTCCAGGTCGTCACTAAGGAAAGGCACTTTCTGCATCAAACCAAGAAGAACTGCATCAAGAGGAGGCCAAACTCTCTTTTTAAGACGATTAAGAATGGCAAGAAAGGCAGGGAAGGGTGGGGCAACATGGATGTTTGGGAAGTTTTGGGAAAGTCTAGACCTTTTGCTTGGCCAAATCTTGGCAGCCGGTGAAGTTCTCCGGGAACTTGCACGTTCCGAACTCCACGGTGTAGGCGCGGGCAAAGTTGGCCCCGCTGGTCGCCAACCTCTTCTTGTCATTGAGCTCCTGCAATCATTCGTGCATATTAATCAGCAAGATGATAGATAGAAGGGGGGGGGGGGAGAAGATCTTGATGTACGGAGTTGATGGTAATTAACTTGCTTAAGGGGCCTGGAAAGTTGAGAACTTTATCGTCTGTACTTATGTTGGCTCTTTAACCAGCGAAATATTTGAAGGTGATGGAGAGAGAGTTAACCTTGTTGGCCTTGCTCTTCTCAAGGTATTCCTCGATGACGCCGGCGTTGGCTGGTGAGGAGGAGGCAGCGGTGGCGGCGAAGAGCGTGGCGGCCAGGCCGAGGAGGGCGGCTCTCCTCCCCTCGCTTCCCTTGTTCTCCTTGATGGAGACGGCGGGGCGAGCCTGCTGGGCGCGTATTCCCGGCAGCTTGGGGCCGGACGATGCGGTGGGCGGCACCGCCGAGGGGGCTGACGCGAGCTTCCAGCTCGGGTCGGAGGCGCCCGGGAGGGCGTAGCTGCATGCCAGGACGCTGGAGTTCATGGTGGCCATGGGTTGCCGAGCGGAAAGAAGAGGGGGGGAGGGAGGAGCTGCACCGGGTTGGGTGGGTCGGCTGCGGAGACGGGGATGCTGGGACGAGCGTGTGGTTTGTGTAAAGCGGTTGTGATGAAGATACGATGGAGAGCATGCGTGGGGAGTCCCGGGGATTGTGGTGGGAGTGTGGATAAGGTGTGATTGCCCGACGCCTATTGGCAGCATCGTCTTCTTTGTGGGGCCTCAAAATCTTCTTGTTGTGGGTGGGATTGAAAGATGCCTGCTCTCTCTCTCTCTCTCTCTCTCTCTCCTCACCAAAAAAATGATTATATACTTTTATAGTAAGAAAGAAAGAGCAAGAAAGTTTATTTTTCAAATAATTATCTTTATTTTTTTAACTAAATATAATATTATAGTGTTACATCTTTTACCAAGTTTTTTACCATTCTTATCTTAAGGGTCCCATCATGACTTCGGATTGATTGAAGAGAATACCTTAAGTTTGACGGAGCATTAAAGGTTGAAATGAGATAAGAATCCGATGATGATCACAATTTGTATTAACTAATAAAAACATAAGCAATGCTCCCCTTTTTTAACTACGTTAAGTACAAAAATTAATTAAACACATTTTTATGAGAAGCGAAGAGCTTCCAATCCAAGCATTTACAAATATGAAACACTCTCCCACTGATGTTCGGCACGAATTTTTGCTCAAAACAGCTAGATTAACACACTGCGCTGAAGTCATTCTTTACTCGTACCCAGGTCAATCCGCGGGGGAAGTTAAGGTTGAAATGAAATCTAGCGAGTGTCAACTCATTGGTAGAGTGTACAAGCCAACTCAATTTTGAATTGAAGTCGAAAACAAGGGGACGAGATTGTTTATGGATTGCGATGCAAACGAGTGGACCTAACCTGAGAAGTGCCCTGTTCGATCTCTACTAGTTAGATCGAGTTTGAACCTGGCTCCATAGTCGACGAAAACATGTAAGACACGTTTAAGTGGGACTCGGTTTATATTTCGAGAACTTGAAACTCGGCTCGACAGACGACTTGCTCATAGGAGACTGGCGAGTTTAGATCATACTTCACAAACCTTACTGTAGGTCACAGTGCTGCTTGACAACAACAGTACATATCACATGGAAACTGGCGAGTTTAGATAATGCAGTCGACCAAAACAATACTATTACCAGCATACTTTTGCACAAGATTACTGGTTAAAATCCTCAGGAATAAAAGGTTGTCGAGAGATTTAGACTTTAGAACTGACCCGGAAGAAAGCACGCTACAAAAGGCACCCGATGTCCCATTAAGAAGCTCGAAGACGTTCTAAAGAGCGCTGCTCAGACACGAGAGAGAGGGAGAGAATCGCAATAATAAATAAACCACGACCAAAACTGATAAAAAAACTAAGATTACGTAGTTTTCAATCTATTAGTCCACAAAATTCAAGATAGATTATCAGCCAAGGATCCCGACCGACAAAAGGATAATCTCCCGGAGAGTTAAATCACCTCCCTGATGCCTTAAGACTACCATCTGCCAGAGCCCTAAACAAAATGATTACACCCTAATTATGCTCAAGCATCGAGACAGTGCCCCTGAATTTGGAATAGCCAGCTTCAAGTTCAAACCAGGACTCCAAATCAATCAACTTGTTGAATTCCTCAAACGTGGCCAACTTGTGGAGTTGGCCCTTGGTGCTTCCTGCCTCCTTTAGTGTCTTAAGAATGCTAGTTATAGCATGTGCAGATGCATATAAGGACGTTAAGGGATGCACAATGAGATGGAAACCCATCGCTTTCAACTCCTCTGGTGTGTGCAAGGGTGTGACTCCCCCTTCAATCATGTTGCAGACCCTGTAGCCTGTTGTCCTACGTCCGATCTCCTTGAGTTCGTCATCGTTCCTGGGTGCTTCTACGAAGCATCCATCTGCTCCTGCCTGCATTTTTTTTATAAAAGAAGTTTGAACATAATCCATCAGCATGCATGATTAGGCCACCATTTTCAAGAATTATTCAAATGTCTGGTGTGGAAAAGAGGGCATGCGTATACCGATTTGCTATTATCCATTTCAAGAAACTGTCTTCAGAGAGAGGAAAAAGGGGGACAGTAGCTATGTCAGAATGCCTAAGTATGCCACCCAGATATCCATGTAAAGAATGTCAGTGAATTATTAATTTTTATGACAGCCAGAGACTTGCGACCAGGGTATAAAATTAGAGAGCAACAGGGACCATTATTATCAGCACCAGAGGAAAGCAGGAAGCCACAGCTTCAGATATCGAATTGCCTTTGTTCAGTATCATGATCTGCAAAAACATTTGCGAAGGAAAACTCATAATTTCTCTTCATAGAGGGTGGTGATACCTCCATGTACAGGTTGGCTCGAGCTATGGCTTCTGAAAGACCTGTTTTAGCCGATGTTGCACGAGCATCAGTTCGGGCCACAAGGAAAAAGTCAGCATCTCCAATGGCATCCCTTGCAGATGCTATTTTAGCAGCATGCTCCTCAGCTGGTATAACCTTGAAGGAGAGAACAATTCATACAATATGTATACTCAGATAAACTGATCTATAACTATCATGTGCAAAATCTTGGCTAAACAAGAAATCAAAAACATGACAATGCCCCAACTGCTTGGGCTGAGTGATTTTTATATATCTTCGGATGTTATTCAAGATTATAGATAGTATGAGTAACGCTTGGTGCACCACTGGGTGGGAGTACACCACCCAACGGTGCACCAAATTTTTTTTTGGTATGGGGCCCACCCCAAGGTAGCTTGGTGTGGGCCCCACACTACCCATTTGGCTCTCACCGCCGGCTCCACCTCCCCGTCTCCTCTGCCACCCTTCTTGCTGCTCTGCCTCCACCCTCTCACCGCCCCCACCTTGAAGTCGGCGGCGCTGCTACCCCACCTGCCCTAGGGTTTCCAGAGAGAGAGAGAGAGAGAGAGGGGTAACCCAAGGGTAGGTTAGTAATTTCACTACTTAACCCAAGTTAAACTAACGGGGGTTATGGTAGGGGTATAACTGCAACATTTAAGGCTAAATGGAGGATATTGTTAGTAATATGCTCAAATGAGGGAAATATTTGGCATAACTGATATTTATAGGGATATTTATGTAAAAAACTATTTGCAATTTGCACTATTTACAGGGGGGACTTTTTTTCTTGGGTTTCTTGGAGAAGGGGATGGGTGGTGTGGGGCGCATGCCGAACAAATTTCAAAAAAAAACTTGGTGCACTTCTGGGCTGTGTACTTAGCCCAATGGTACACCAAGCATTACTCTAGATAGTATTCTTGGAAAATAGGGTTTGACAAGAAGGAAGGATAATTTTGTGGTTGCTCATGCTTGGCTTGACATGTTTTGATGGATAAAAATGCAAATACCAAATTGCATTGAAGTTTTGAGCTCCAGGATAGGAATTGAGATGGCCCCGCCCAAGTGTGAACCAATTAGAGCTAGATATTGGCTGATTTGAACTCATTAGGTAGTTTTTAATAAACTTGAAAAGAGAGGATAGGAAAGATGAATACCTGTTTGCCACGCATATGCCCTTGTTGGATGAAGAAAAGAAGAAAAGGCTGTAAGTGCCTTAGCATTTAGATGACTAAAACAAAGGGAATAAAATTATGACCCAATGGTCATAGCTGAAAAGAAACCAAAATGAACATACTTTTGTTGAATGGTGCTACTTACCACATTTTTTTGGCCAAGCTTGGTCCTGTTATTCAAATGAAGGTCGAGAATGAAGTCAGGAAAAGAGAACAAGCATAATTGTAGAAAAGCATGACCAAGACTAAACATTGAGGCCCGGTTTGATATTAGAATAGGTTAGAATAAGATTCCTTAACCCATGAAAGAGAAAACATGGACCCCACTTCTCATCTCACACACATATCTCTTACCTGATCTCGAGTAAGGTATTCGACCCTCTGGGGTCGAATACCTTAACCCTGCCCGTTTTTCAAACAGGGCCTGAATGATTCTTAAATAGCAAGTACCTCAAGAAAGCAACCGGCAGCACCAGCTGCAATCAAATCTTGGACAGTCCTCTGAACATTAAGTGCGTTGCCACCACCGGTATCTGGAAATTGTTGAGAGAATTTAAATGTCAGATTTGAATGTTATTTTAGTTCAAGGCACATTCATGACAATAAAAGCGGTACATGGCTTCCTTAAAGATATCTTTAAAATGCTTTTACGTAGAATAAGTACTAGGGTGAAGCATTCAAGATACTATTGTTCAAAAAAGGGGAACCATATTGTGGACATGCTGTCTTATGGTACATTTGCTGTCAATATATGGGCAACAAACAGGAAAATGGGTGGGAAAAGTTAAAAGATTAATTTCTCAACCAATAAATCTTTTCCAGATATCTAAACTTGGACTTTGATATGAAAGTAACAACTCAAATCTATATCTTGTAATCCCCTAGCACCGCTTTGGTAGCGGGTTAGGTTAAAACTGGGTGAACTCAAGTGGGGCAACTCACCACTGTGTTAATCCATTTTGCTTTGATAGGAGGGGGATTAACTCAGCTGGGTTAACTAGGTAACCAGGGATGTGGTTTGGTACAAATTTGGGTTAACTCACTTATTTTTTGTGGAATTACCAAAACACCCAGGGTTACAGTTCATTGCACAGTAATGTGGGATATGAACAGTGATTTTTTGCACCAAATAGTAACCACAAATCTGTGTGAACAGTGCGCTACAGCGTGGAGGGAGAGGGGGGTGGCGGGAGGGCGGGCGGGGTGGGGTGCCGCTGCTGCTCCTTCTGCCACCGGTGCTGCTGCTGACGCGGTTGCTGCTCCCGGTTGTTTTAGACGAGGTTGAATCCCTCCCTTACCCGGGTGACTTTACAAGAAGTCTTATATTTTTGTTTTGGGTTTGGGGGTTCCTCTGATCATGGAATGGACTCTCTCTGAGGAGGTAAGGGTGTGCATGTGGGGGCTACACGAGTGGCCAGTGCTGTGTCCATTTCATGGGATGCGCATCGTATCAGACGATTAGGGTTCGAGTGCTGGACCTTTCCCCACTGACCGTAATCAGTGTTGATTTACATCGGCATAACGTCCGAACACCCTTGTTTAATTGTCAACAATAAGGCCTAGAATTTCTCTCCAAGGTTCTAGCCGAGGACACATCAGCATAGGTAGCTTGCATCGCACATTTGACTCCCAGTGGGTGACCATAAAATGTGAGGGGTAGGGCTTGGCTAAGACCAGGTTGAACTGGGCAACAGCCTACTGTATCTGAGGATAAGAGTGAGCTAAGGGAGCCCAGGAGTGCACCAGGGTGCCCCGCTGATTACCTGGAATATTAGGGGCATTTTGGTAATTTGCCATGTCCAGTGGCACTATGGTAATTTTATCTTGCTGGAATTTTTATCACAATCCGGGGTGGCCGCCGGGCAAAGGTTGACTCTGGGAGGCTCAAAGGCTATTTTCAAGAGTCGTTGGGAATTATCAGGGCATCTCAAGGTTGGAATGGTGTTTTTGTAATTTGGCACGACCCTATGTAGGGGGGTTTATGAGAGGCGCTGGGGCCGAAGGGTCATTTGTAGGCATTTCTTGAGTATGGAGAGGTCGTGAGGTCATTAAAGGCGATGCGCACCCTTAGCTCCTGAAGGAAGGACAGATGTGTAATTTTCCTTGTGGGAGGGGTTTATTCGCAATTTCCCTTAACTGGCACGCACCGGGGGCAGCATCACACACCCTTGCAAATTTTCATAAATTTCATTGCAAAAGTTGTCGACGAGTTATCAACTGTACACAGTATCATCGCCCTGAGGCGAGCATGTTCAATTCTAATATCCTCGGGAAGGGCATTATAGTCATTTCACATCTTCATGACTGAATTAAATTTTCCCTTCGTCACCCAGAGGATATAAGAAGAACATGACCTGTAGGGTCGTGATTACAAGGCCCACATAGGGGCATAAGTACAAATCCCGCGTAGGGGCATAACAACGGAGCCCACGTAGGGGCATAAATACAAGACCCACGTAGGGGCACAAATACAAGACCCACGTAGGAGCACAACCACCAAGCCCACGCAGGGGCATAAATACAAGCCCGGGATGTTACATACCCCAAGTGGGCCAAAACAACGAATGAGAGCCTTCTTCTTCTCTTTTCAGAGTTGAAATACCCAGTCCAAAAAAAGTCCTCCTCAAGTGAACCCTGTAGGGGGTATTTATAGAAGGTGAGGGATTGGCCCGGGGTGGGCCGGACCCAGGCGGGTCAAGGCCACCGCAGGCAGGTTCCCTTTTTTCTGTTTTCTGTTTTTTTTTATGGGCATAGGCAGAACCCCGAGACCGGCCCGGGACTGCCCTGCCCCGGGCAGGTCCACGCGGACCTGCTCGGGGTTGGGGAATCCCGAGCGGGTCCCGCCCGGAGAGGGCCACCCCAGGCAGGTCCGTCCGAGGTGGGCCGACCCGGGCAGGCCCGCCCGGGGTCACCCGACCCTGGGAAGACTCGCCCGGGGTCGGTTGACCCCGGGCGGGTCCTCCCCGCCCCGCACGGACCCGCGCGGCCGCGAGGGGGGAGGGGGCTTGCCCAGGGCTGGCCGGCCACGGGCGGGTCCCTCCACCCCCCGGTGGTCTGGGCCCCTCCTTATAACCCCCTAAAAAAAGGTTTTTTCTCTGTTTTTTTTTTTGCTGAAACACTCGCCGCACGCCGCATGGAAGAGGGAGGAACTTCTCCCGTGCTTATTCATCGTCTTCCTTGCACCGCTCGTCGAGGGGGGAAGCTTTCTTGTATCCCGGGAGATGTGGTACACGCCGTCGGGGATTCGTAGAAGGTGTGCATAGCACTTTTCCCTCTCTCCTTCTTTGTCGCGAGGTTTGTTCTTGTGTGTATTAACCCCGAAACCACATGACCCTGGCGGTCTCCGTAGATTTACCTTGGGTTAAGGCCGCCCATTTGCTGCGAGATGCATTGGGCTGAACCAATAATCAAGCTATGAGGCCCTTGTAGGGCCGAGATACTCCGGGAGACGGCGCTACGCCGATTCCGCAATCTCGGTTCATACATGAATAAATATCCGTGTTGGGTTGAGAATTAGTTTTTGTATTTCATCCCAATTATTGCAGGGATTTTTTTTGGTTGCAACACCGGTTTTGCTATCGCCGCCGCCACTGCTGCTGCCGCGGTGCGGCTGCTGCTTCCCACGGAGAAGAAGAGGAGTTGAGGTGAAGAAGGAGGCGGCAGGAGGGAGGGGGCTGTGGGACGTGTCGCGTGGCTGTCGTTCACCGGGAGGAAGGAGAGGGGGGAAGACGAAGGAGAGCAGGCCGTACGAGGGTGGGTCACATCGCTCGAGGGGCGAAAGAGGCATTCAATGCCGGGTTAACTTAACGAAGCTCTTGGGCTGGGTTACGTAACCCAGAGTTAACCCCGGATTATCCACAACCCAACCCGGATCAGCTAATCTGGCGTATCAAAGCACTTCCCGAGTTAACTCTGGGTTAACTTTGAGTTAACCCCGGGCTAACCCCGTATCAAAGCGCTGCCTATAGTTTTTAATCCATGTCTTGTCTTACTCATTCCCGGCCAAGTTCGTTCTCCCTTATCCTTTTTTCAACTACAGTGGAGACATTTTTTATCCACATCAAGCAGGAGGTTTGTCATGTATCTTATCTAGGATTCCTATTCTGCACTTGCAATGATGGTATCCACAACAGACTTACCTTAACATTCAGCCATGTTTGGTAGCTGATCAAGACTGTTATTCTTCACTTGAGTTGAGGGATTCCTATCCTTCACTTACGAGTTAAACTGTTGGTTTTAGCATCTTTAGACCTCATGGGAGAATGCAGATTTTGTTGCCAAAGAAAGTGGGACATTAGGGGATGTGCACTGCCATCCAAGTTCCCTGTGGTAAAAAGGACATGGCTTTTTTAGGTTTAACTATATGGCATTGGACATGATAAAATGGCGTGGCACATGCATGTGGCTGAACCCAAATATATGGCTAAGCTTTGACAATGATGACAACAACACAAAAATAAAGTGGCTTTCTTAGGTTTAACCATAAATAAGGCTTTTGACTAGATGAAGTGGGGAGACAAGTGCATGTAGCTGACCCAAATAAATGGGATAGGATTTTGATGATGATGTTGATGACATATAAAAGAAAGCTATTGTATCCATTTCCATGTCACAAGAGCATGACATCAAACACCTTTAGGGCCACTTTGGTAACGGGTTAGGTTAAGGGAGGGTGGCCTACCCGGGTTAGCCCACCCGACCCCTAACCCTAATCAGGGTGGATTAACTCACTCCACCTATTTCCTAAGAATGGGTTAATCCACTTTAACCCTATCCGACCCGGGTTAAGAAAAAAAATATCAAATAGGGAATAACCCACCCGACCCCGGTTAACTCACCCTAACCCGGCTTAACCCGTTACCAAAGTGGCCCTTAGTGAATAGCTGTTAGCAAGCCACCACACATGCAGACTGGATAGATATTCAAGGTGGTGCAGTTCCAAATAATAACATTTCAATTTTAGAGTACGTATTCCCATCTTCCTGCCAAAGAAGGCACTTTAACTGATTCCTTCTTAGTGTCCTATTTCCCTCTCAGCATGTGAATAAGGAGTTTAAAGACCAGAGCATAGTGGTCAATACCATCCCATCCCAACAGCAATAGGCAGGGATGTCCCATCCTTGTGAGAAATCAGGAGAGGGCACATTCTACTCTGTCCTAGTGGGTTTTCTGCCCCATCCTGCTCTTCCTGGCCTATCCCTGCTAGAATCTTCTATTTCCAGCTTGAGATTTTCCAATTTTCTTCAACTCATTTTGTAACTTACTTTAGGAGGTTCATTTGATCAATGTATCCCTTTTTAAACACATGACCCATCCCAAACCCTTTTATCAACATTTATTGTACCGTTCTCTAAAAATTGCTATAGCATATTGCGTGGGATGCTAGGATGTCCCAATCCAGTGAAAAAAATGAGAAAGGGACTGAGGCACAATTGACAACTATGATCAGATATTGAGGTATCAACTTATTTTCTGGTGTGGCTTCCAAGTCATTAAATGGCAGATAGGAACAACTTCAGCTTCCTCATGACATAATCAGGATGGAAAATTTACCATTCCACATTCTCCACTCATCATCTACTCTTGCGAAGAAAGCACCTTACCTTCTCATCAAATGCTCAAGTAGACATCATACCACAGACTTTCTCCTCCTGCCATCTTGAACATTTTGCCAGGTTATCCAACATGTAGGATGGACTAGACAGTTCTACCATTTTCACGTGCAAAACCAATTCAGAGTACCATCAACCACATTTATCTGCAGACTCGACGTGTAAGAATGTCCCGTCTTCGTGATGGACTAAATCCTTGTTGAAGCTAATACACAATATTCAAACAAATCTGCGTACACTGTCCTCCAATGGAATAAAACCCTAAAAAGATGCATCTAATAAGAGACCATACCAGCATCGGCGATGATGGGAATCCGAGAGGCCGCGGCGCACACGTACCGAGCCGTCTCAGCCATCTCCGTCGGCCTAACAGTCCAAATAAGAAGCTCCACCAAATCATTTCCAGAAAAACCCAGAGAAGAGCAAACAGAAATAGGGAGATGCAGGGGCAGGGAGCGGACGTCAGGAGGCCGAAGTCGGGCTTGCCGAGGTGCGAGGCGGAGAGGGCGTATCCGGATATGAACCCCGCGCTGAACCCAGTCCTCTGCAGTATGACCGCCGAGAGCGCGTCGTAGCAGCCCGGCATCAGCACTATCCCTTCCTCCTCGATCAGCCGCTGGATCCGCGTCGGTCCGCGCCCTCCCGCGGCCGGCACCTTCACGGCACCCCGCCGAGACGTCGTGGGAAGCTGGCGCCCTCGTCGACGGTGCAGGAGGTCGCCGGGAACGGCGACAGAGGCCCCGGGCTTCGTCGCTGTCATCGCCATCATCGCCGGGGCCATCGCGATAGCCGGCAGAAGCGAGGAAGGGGGTTGGGGAGGGCGGCGCAGCCGAAGAGTGAGCAGCTCACTATCGGTGGGAGTCAGAAGAGACAGAACACGGCCAAGGTAGTCTCGGGAGATTGGAGACGTGGGCCCCCTAAGGGCTGCCGACATGGGGGCCACGAGGATGTGGCCGCCAGCCCTAGGTTGACGCGGAATCCGGATACAATGGGCCTAAACAAACCAATCACCGGTGAGAATCAATGTTATCGGGAACCAGTGTACGAATCGGTCAAGGAGTTGATTAGATTTGAAGCGGGTTAGATCTTTTAAATGAATAATTTCATTTAATTTTGTAATTTAAGATAATAAATTATAATATAATAATTAAAATAATAATATATATAATTATTAATTATGATTATATAATTATATAATTAATAATAATATTATTATTAACTAAAATAATAAATTAAGATTAAAATTTTATAATATTTTATTAATTTTCAGTCTTCACAATGAATATTTATACTCTTTTAAATTTTTAAATTTCAAATATATCTAAAATAAAATGATAAATAATAATAAATAAATAATAATAAAATAATTTTATTCACACATAAATATCATTTTAAATATCTAAATATTTTTTATTTATTTTTTTTATTTAAAGGGTGTATCATGTCGGACTGATTCACCAGTCGAATTACGATTCGTCCAATTCGTCTAGTTTTTTAACATTAGACCGGACCGATCTTAATCGGACCGATTCCTAAACTGGTTGACGGTCGGACCGATCCGATCGACCGATCTAATCCGATTCTAATAACACGGGTAAGAATAATTGTTAGTGAGTACCGTAGGTTAATGCACACTCGTCTCATGTGTATTAATTTATTTTAAAAATTATTATGAAGTGATACTCATATCCACTAATTTATCGTACAACTTACACTTATATCAAATAATCTAAATAATTTAAAAAATTAAATTAAATGAATAATGTTAAATTTAATTTTTAATTATTTTATTTTTAAAAAATTTTAAATTATATAATAAAAATATGACTTATACGACAAATTAAAGAGACGTGAAACTCACGTCATACTTTTTTTAAAAAATAAAATTTGGTACATATCACCCTAGGTGTGTAATAATCCGAGATGTGCATTAAACATTACTCCATAAGTAATATTTGTTTCGTATTATGATGTATAATTTGTGGGTAGCGATTTTGTTAATCTACTTATGATTGGTACACAGGGGGCAACAGGATTTAGAAGATAAAAAAATCTAATAAATATATTAAAAAAACAGTCTCTTCCCACGCATACCTTTTTAATGGGGATTTTTTTAATCCTCTACATTTCATCGTATGACGTGATCAATCAATTATAAGTGGATTTTTTTATAAAACAATTAAATACAAATTACGCGTCAGCAAGTACTTAACTTAACAATCATATGTCAATTAAACGTCCTCTTTTTCATTCATCAACGTCATCTTGAGCCACACACGTACGTGGTCGGTGGCGCATGATTGGCCTCTATGCATATCATGTTGATCGAGCCACACTCTTGGTCATTAATTAGTGCAGGATTGCCTTCGTATGCATGCTGCTAGCCACAAGTGAATTTTGTTCTTCAAATGGTGAAGACATTTTGGTGAAGAATAATATTCCCAGAGTCAGAGGCCTACGGTGAAAACTTCGACATCACAAATTGATATATATGCTCTCTCTCTCTCTCTCTCTCTCTCTCTCTCTCTCTCTCTCTCACTACTATTGGGCCGGTCGCCTTGGACAACGTGGCCCATGTGAGTCCGGGCTTCCAACAGAAGACCTAACAAAGTGGGCCCAGGCCTATAGTAATGGGCAATTGGTTCGGTTGTTTTTGGGCCGAAAACACTCTCCGAGGTTCCTCTGGCAGCCATGTACGCATTTCTTAGGGTCACTTCAAACGTAGAGCATGTAATTATATGTTTTCTCCAAGATATAACTACGGCATCCGAATATCTATGGAGGACGCTTTGATGGCAATTGTCACTCTATATATAGAGGTGCAATGGGAGGGGCAAATTAAAGAATAGCTTAATTAGGGCCAACTGATACGTGAGGAAATAAACCAATTCAAAATAGTGATATTATTATTACTCTCTTAATTAGATATATATATATTCCGTTAAGATATATATCCCCTAAAATATATTTCTTTTAAGGAATTGTCCCTATATATACCATTAAACTAAAACATTTGTAAATAATATCAATAACTCTTCATTTGTGTAATTAATTACCGGTATACCCTTGAAACCTTTTAGAACGAGCCTATCTAAAACCCTATACACTGTACATGTAAAATTAATACGTACCTCTATGCCTTTAAAATCGATCCTTTAGGAGTCTAACAACTCTGCATAGTAGATTTCAAAGGTACGTATATAGGTAGATTGGATAATTAAAGACAAGGGTACGTATAGAAGTTATTTGTAAAGATGTCGGGGGTATAATTAAGGATAATTAACCCTTTCTTTTATCATCAAGAGCTTAAGGGCTTTCAGAGGATATATATATATATATATGATCCACAGGCATGAGTACGCACGCAGGTGGATGATTGAGACACGGAGAGTACGTATTTGAAAAACGTACGTACAAGTAGCATTTCACAATTCAAAATACTACATGTCTACGAGTCATAAATTAACCTGATTTGCGTTTTCCATTGTTTTCTCAACCCTAATCCGGGCAAATTAATGCTCGGATGAATTAAAGACTCTTTATCCATATGAATGGAGACACTTTAATTAGTAAAGTGGAGCGTTGCGCCTATTCTGTACGAGGATTCTGAGATGTCCGCGCGGCGAAGGCAGGATATTATATTAAGGTCCACTTTGACAATCGAATAGGGTTAAGGCGGATGTGCATTGGTCGATTTTCCGCCAGTTTCATCGGTTGTAACCATAATCGATTTTGATAGATCACTAGGGTACAGGTCGGTTAAGACTCTTACAATAATTTTTGCGTGGATAAGTCACCCGAGCGCCATGGGTCGATTGACGTATTCGCGTAAATATGCCATTCGACCTTGTTCTACGTGATTGTCAAAGTGACCCCAAGGAAAGATTCGGGAAAATAAGGAAGACGACTAATTAACTACGGGAATTGGGGCATTTATATATCTTCACAGCTAAATTAATAATCGTGTATTCAAATTTGTCGTTTTCTTCCGACCAAGGGCGACCTCACCTTTCTAAACTACCTGCGGGCCAGGGTTCAATGTTATAGAGGGGGGCGTAAAGCAACATTTTCTGTGCTGACTCAAGTCAGCGGCCAATGGCTCACAACCTCGCGTAAATTATGTTTTCTAAGAAAAATACGTACTACATGGATCCTTTGAGTTTTTTTTTGTTGACGACGAAGAAAGTGATGAATCAGAAAATTCTAGTTCGTGCATCTCTCAAGAATTGAACACATGATCAACTAAAATCTCCTTGAGACCTCCTGCTTCTTTGGCCGGAGTCTTATGTACCAGTCGATCCACCCCGAGTTCTCCCTCCTCTGAGGTTGATATCTTGAAAAGAGAGGTGGTGGGTTCGGATTCATCAGGTGGATGTCTACAATCTCCTTTTAATGGGGGGTTTTAATTTGTACGTAGAGTAGCAACAGTGAATTCCATGATCAGATAATGGTTAAGGAAGCTTGCAACTGATGGTATATATATACGTGAAGGTATCAGGTGTGTACTTAAAAGATCTAGAGAGAATATGGTGTTATATATAGTACCCTTTTATATATATATCCAAGTCTGGCTACATCAAGTCTAATTTGGCCATTAAGACATATACAGCTTCGCAGTTAAACTGCACATTTGATATATAATAATCCATATATATATATACTTGATGAGCGATCATGAATTAATATTTGTATGGTATACATGCATGTCATCTGTATGTATCATTGTCATAGTAAACTGCTGGCAATCCCGTGCATGGGTCATGACATGCAATGCCACTCTTTGCTCAACAACATTTAAGTTTGAGGGAAGCCCAGAAACTCCAGCTAGCGGAACTTAATTTGGGACGTACGTACGGTTACAAGATTGCAGAAAGGATATACATGAAGCATGGGAATATGGGTAATTTAAAAGAATATATAGTTGACGCGGCGGCGGCGTGGAAATGGATCGACGGCAATTCCGGGACACGAACGGGATTAGATAGGATGCTACCTCGCGCAGCTCGGCCTCACGCCGGACGGTCTCACACCGGGCGACACTCAAACTCACAAGGAGAAAGAGGGAAGAGAAATGCAAGAGAGGGAGAGCTCTTACACACACAAATAAGTTTTCATTCAATTCTTTTCATTCATGTCTCGTAACACATCCCTTGGCCTCCTTATATAGGAAAGAAAGTCATAACATAGATACCATCTAACTTCCACTCATTGTGTTTATATCATAACCTAATAAAATAAAACTCACCCACCTCACTTTGACTTGTGAATTTTAATCAAATAAAATACAAAAATTACACACATGTTATTTGACTATGACTAGTCTAATAAGACGAAAGGAAAAATATATGTAGGAATACATATATACATACACACATAAATACATATACTCAATACGCAATATACTACCGTAGACATAAGTCGAGTCTTCAGGAAGGATCTCCGAGTCATAAACTTGGTGTAATGGCGGTGCAGCGTCAGCTCCGAACATTGGACCCGATGATGGACCCGGTGTCCCCACCAATAGTTATACGTATTGACTTAATTCACTCACGTACTTTGTTGTCGGATGAGCATGGATGCCACATATATATTATGGAACACAACGTAAACTCGATCGAGCAAAGCTTGCATTATGGAGAGTGGAGTAACCTTTTGTTTTGAACAAATTTCTGTCGTACGTCTAGATATAGCTAGCAAGCATGCTTGCCTAGCAGGTTACGCAACAAAAGGCATTGACGAAGAATCGTGAGCTCTTCTTCGGGAAAACCATGCATGGATTTGAGGGTTCTATATATTAATTGGCGGGCGGTGAGGGCAACATATATATATATATATATATAGAGGGCCGGGTATGCTGGGTAAGCCATGGTGGGACTGCCCACGGGAAGAGGAGGGTTAGATCGACGACGAGGCCGACACGGAAATATTGGCGTCAATATTCCTGGTCGTCAGCCATGCATGGTTACATTTTTTCAAGGCCTTTGAACTGTGAGGTACGAGCTCTCACGTGTGAAATGGGAAGTCCAGTCAATATATAACTTACGTTTTACTTCCATTAAGGGAGAGCCATGCATGCCTGCGGGAATTGAAGGATGTCAAGACATGAAGAAGGAAGGAAAGATCTGACCATGGCAACGCACTTGGTGAAGCCGTCGTTTCTATGGAGCGTCGGTTGAGATCTGGCATCGTCAAATTCATTTCATCCGTGTAATTATGACGATATAAACACACTCATCTCCAAAAAAAGTAAGTGTAAGTAAGTGTAATTGAGTCTTTTCTTATTCTTTGTACTTTTATTCGCATCTTTTCGCTCGACTAATTTGACCGTCGGAAGATCATCTCCATTTCTCCCACTCCCCCCTCTAAAAAAAATAATAATAATAATTATGAGACTCTTGACAATTTTCTTTCCTTAATTTTTTGCAGGTCAAGACTCCGAGGAACGCACGAAATCGAGGAGGCGTCGCGGACTTCTCCGCTTATTTCTCACGTACTTCAAGTTGGCTCCAGGGCCACCAGAGTTCTTGCATTCTACCCGATCTACCCCGTAGGTAGGACCTCCGTGCATTTCTCGTCCGTTCTTGCCGTAACAGAGAGAAAGTTGTTGGTTGATATCTAACTATATTGAGAAAAGATTACCATCTTAATTCCTGGCTATACTACGCCTCTGCTTCCATTATGTTGCGCTAGCATACGAAGGAACAACAGGTTCGGATGTTAGCGGAGGGGACCCCACATCTTGAGTACACAAAGTTTAGGGAACCAGATCTCAAGGTATCTGATCGCATCGCATCTATAGCGCCATAACATCATTTATTACGACAAGTCGCGGCGAAGATGTCATTGTTTAATGTTCACAGTCGGGGTGTGCTTTGAGTGTACACGTTAACAACGGTGTTGATAAATTTTCTCTTCAAAGAAAGGCCTACGCGGTAAGATATAATTGTCTTGACGCCATTACTGATAATATCAAAAAAAATAAAAAATTTGTGAATAAGTCTCCACAATCTTAGCGTGTCCATATAAACCCCTACAATCATAGTCATTGCACAAAAGAATTCGATCCTACTGTTTTGTTAAACGAAAGTTAATCAAATTGTGATTAAATTAACTTAAGGTTATGAACAGACCAAAGCACTCTCAGTTAGTTGTGCGTGTGGGTGTGTGTGTGTGTGTGTGTGTGTGTGTGTGTGTGTGAGAGAGAGAGAGAGAGAGAGAGAGAGAGCAGGGGCATCCGAGTGTCCGACGATAGGAGAGAGAGTCACAGACGACAGTAGAGACTCTAGAGGGAGAGAGGGGGCCAAGATGGAAGTTTGTCGAGGGGGCCGAGATGCGGGCGGGCGAGGGGGGGTGTTGTTCTGAAGTATTGGAGGGAGAGAGGGTCGGGGTCGGGAGGGGGGTTGCAAACTATGGCAGAGTGGGGGTGGGGTGTTAATGTGGGTTCCATACGGCGTGACAAGGAGAGGAGGTCGGGAGCGAGGTCCGGCGGTGTGTTTGTAAAACGCCTAGGGCGTTGGAGAGATGGGGGTGATGGAGGGGTGTTTGCAAGCCACCCAGGACATATCGAAGGGAGAGAGCAGGGGCGTATATATATATGGCATGTGGGGGAGGGGGTTAGAGTGTGGAACCTGAACTCATTATCGTGCGCCCTCACACGTGGATCAACCTAATGGCGCCCTAATCTCCTTGTATAACAGGATGCGAACTCTCTCTTTGTACTTGATCTGAGCGTGATTATTCTAGTGAAACTCTGCTACGGCCGTGGACTTAGAAAGACACATCACCTCCGAATCACGAAAAATCATGTGTTCCTGTGTGATTGTCATTTCTACTATTTTCTTTGTTTCTCTGTTCTGATCTCGATTAGTGGGTCGTGAGGAAGAGAGAGAGTTGTGTTTCCCAATAGGTTGCAGACGACGTCAGAGGCACCGGAGGGGGGAGAGGGGGCAGGGAGCGAGGTCCGGCGAGGTGTTTGCAGAACACTCAAGGCGTCAAAGGATGGGTGGCGGGGTGTTTGAAGACCGCCCAAAGCACCAGAGGGAGAGGGAAGGAGCGTCTAGCTGTGGGGAGGGGGGTTGCAGACGGCGACAGAGGCGCTGAAGGGGGAGAGGGGGGTCGAGAGCGGCCTCTGGCGGGGTGTTTGTAGAATGTCTAAGGCACCGAAGGGATGGGGGTGGGGGTGACAGGGTGTTTGTAGACTACTACGGATGCTGGCCAGGGTACCAAGGAGGTCACAAGCCGGTTGTTGGACCGTCAACCCAACACTTAAATTTTGAGTCAACACAACACTTAAATTTTGAGTCATAATTTGGACATTTAACAAATTAACACAATATATCCATTTATTGCACTAGTGTCAAGTAAGTTACATACGTAATGCTTTGGAATACATCATATATGATATTTTCTCATTAACTTAGTCGCACTCAGTGTCAAGTAATAATGGTGTATTATCGCGCCAACGTCCTTTCTCAGAAGACCATCAATTTTGATAATATGTCTTCTTCACTCTTGCATGAGCATCATCAAAGTCGAAGCATAAAAGCGAATGGGGAAAAGATTAATGAGTAAACCGTAAAGGACGCAGATCCTCTCGTTATATATTCGAGATGAACATTCGGACGACACAGCTCTAGTAATCCCCAATCCCCTCGTCACATGTCTCCTGTTAATTTGCCAAAGTGATTTGCTAAGTTAATCCCATGTTGAATTCCTTAGTTCAGAGTCTCAATTCTTTGCATAAACTGATCGGTGTGACTGCTAGACTCGGGTCCTCTCATGTGCTTACAAGAATTTATATATGTGGCCAATATTTAAAGTGAAAAAAAAATCAAGATTTGAACTAACAAAAGCACCTCCAAAATGAAAAACTGACATATATATATATATATATATTTGGTACGTACCAACAATTAGTGCCGAACTCGTTCGGTTTAAATATATCATTCAAGCCAATTAAGATGTGAAGCATATGCATCAAGTCTCAGCTAGCTAGCTAACTTGATGATCTTCTTCTTGCACCTGATCATTGCCAATGGGCATGTCTTCCAACTATATATGAGCTAGGAAACATGAAACAAATATCTGAACAAATGGATCTAAGTTCGTTTTTATTCAAGAGGCAAGTCCGACACCGAGAAAGTCTATGAAGGGAACATCCTCGCGTTCTAAGGATTCATCCCCCTGTTCCTTCTCGTTATTTGTTCTAGCAGCACGGCCAATAACCGATGCCGACGAAATGGTATCCCCGGAAACGAATAACTCACTTCTGTTCCCAATCTCGTTTGGACGGACATCTCCAAGGGATGGGTAACCAACAGAAGAGCACGGAAAGTGTGAACTGAGGCTTTTGTAGGCACCATAGACAGCTGGAGAGGTATAATGATAACGCCGTAGAGGCCGCTTATCCTGGTGTGAACTCTCTAGGACGCCATAGTTGGATCTCGAGTTAGAGCAGCCTCTCCTGATCTCTTCTCTGATGATATGAGATGAATTAGAGGGAATGGTGGACACGGGGGTTTTAGAGAAGTCCCACAACGGGGACGAGGTCGACGTCGTCGATACACCAAAAGCCCTATCCCTGTCTTCGTTCTGGAATCCCAAGACTAAACCACCAGCGTTGTATTGGAAGTGACTGACCCTAGGTTCCTCCAGTGTTGCTGGGCATGCACCAAAGAGGCCATTAACCATGCCCCTGGAGCCACCGAGAAGATGGTGGTCCGGACAGCGTGTCTTGCCGAAGGCTCTCGCTTGTGCCCGTTGCCTTCTGGCGTTGATCACGTGCCAATGGTTCTTCACCGCATTGTCGGTTCTACCGGGAAAGAGCCGCGCGATCAGAGCCCACCTGTTGCCGTGAACCCTGTGCGCTGCAAGGAGCCTTTCTTCCTCTTCTGCCGTGAACGGAGTTCTATTAATTCTGTGATCCAGTTGGTTGAACCACCTCAATCGACAGCTCTTTCCTTCACAGTTCACACAGACATGTTAGACAAAATCAGGTACAATATGGGTGAAACAAGGTGTTTTTCTCAGAGGAAGATCGATATGTAGAGAGAGAGAGACCATATATATATAGTCTCTATTGTGCCATCTTTGCCGATATCTAGATGTTTGGATCGTGATGCATGTTTTTTTACATTTCAGGAGTCTTCTATGACACGTATTGGGAAATAACCTTCTTCAACACTCCACAAGTAATTAAGCACATCGATCTTTTCGTTTTTGCTTTCACTCAGGAAGATGATCCAGGTGGGGGGGGGAGAGAGAGAGAGAGCTGAGAGAAGTAGTCTCTACAGACCTGATCTTCCTTCTAGCTTTTCCGCAATCGAGTTCCAGTTCTGTGGTCCATACTGTTGGACGAGCTGCCGGAGCTTCTCATCCTCGCCAGGTCTCCAGTGTCCTCTGTTGCAAGATTTGGCATCGTCGAACCCGGTGGTGGCCTCCGACTCCTCCATCATGTGCGCACTTACCCTCTTCCAGAGACGTTGAAGCCCCTTGCATGGGGGAGAGAGGATTGGTTTAGAAGAAGGGGGTCTTGAGGACTCTCAAGGGAACATTAAGTAGACGTAGATATATATGGACAACGGATAAATAGAGAGAGGAGGGGTTGTTTTAGGGTTTGGATGGTAGTCACTTTTGTTCCTAATGCACGACAATTGACGGAATCCAATTAACCCATGTACCGTAATAATTAATATATAGTAATACTATTCTATCTAGAGCTGATCTCAGTTGCGCAAACTATTCTCGGTGCTTGCGTTCATCTCCTGTAACCTCCTTAACAAGATCACTGTGCACCCTGATCTGTGACCCTCTCCCTCTCTCTCCCTCTCTCCTGTTGTAGATATCTTACACGCTTTACTAGTTCTCCGTAGTTTGACCTCGTAAAGTTCTCGTATTGGCTCATCGGCTGCGGGAATAATTGCACAGATGTGGTCAGGTTTGCATATGATATGCATGCAACGGTAATGGATGGTGCAACTCCAGGATCAGTGAGTTACCGATCGGTCCAGCATTCCAGACTAGTCTTTTGTCACGGTGACTATATATAAACTTGATGACGTATTTGTTCATCCATGTTTCTCAAACAGTTTAGCTAACTAGAGCGCCATCTGTGTAACTTCATCCATTTTTCTCAAACAGTTTAAGCTTCCTTCGAGAAAGATTGGCAGGCGAATGATCAACTACCTCTGTTTGGTCTCTCACAACATGCACGCACGGGACCAACTAGATCTGATTCACAAATGTACGAAGTTTGATAAATCTCTCTAAGTACACCAATTCTTTCTGGGATATCATTAAATAGACAGAGCGTCTGCCAACAAGTCGTACGGCGCTACTTTGATGGGTAACAAATTAATTACATTTTTTAGTTTTTACACGATTAATTAACTTCATCCATTTCATCATAAACATATATATATATATATATGTTACCTCTGATTTGTAAGCGTAAAATCCCGGGTTCTAAAATATAACAGCGTCCGAGATGATCACAGCCACTAGACTAGACTTGGTCGTAGGAAGAAAAATAATCACGTATCAAAAAAAAAGTTTATGATGAAGAAAAGTGACAAGTTTAATATAAAGATATCTGATCTCCTCTATGATAGCTGATGGCCGTGCGACTTGAAACACTATTAGTTATGACGAGCACAGTTAATTCTTTTGCCCAGGGAGAGTTTGATCCCATGCATCTAAACGAATACTTCTCCAGCACTACAAAGTTATTAATACGCAGCGTGCGCAGAGACATGCATGTGCAATATTTTGCGTAAGCAGATGTACTACACGGGTTCTCTTTCTTGCAGAAGTAAACAATCTTAGGCGGCTGCGAAGTCATTTCTGGACCGTCAAGGTTTTTTCTTTTTTTTTTACTACCAAAATATAACCGTTTGGTGGGAATGATGTGCCAGTGACTTGACCCAGAGGAACACTGCAACCCACCTAACCTCCAAATCAATGGGTTTCTTATGGTGAAGTGAACCAACGGAAAGTAATTATGCGACAATGCACGTCTATATCCGTACGTTTTAATTAATAATTAGTCACAGCCTTCCTCCTTGGTTTAACTAGATGGGTTTATATACCGGTATGTGGGCCGCAGAAAATATTGATCCATTCGTTTCATCTTATTGGTCGGTAAGCTGTTCCTGTCCAGACCAGTCCAACGTTGGGCACTAACGAAACTGTACGTCATTATGGCCAATTTGCTGCACTTCCTTGTTCTATAAAAATGGTAAAAATAATCGAAAAGCTGGCACATCAACGGTGCTCATGGGGAGGCTGAATCGTTATAAAACGAGATTATCTAGTTCTATTTGTATATATATATATATATAGACAGTTAGATTAGACATTTAACAAGAAAATTAAGGTCGTGAACTTTGGGCAGGCCCCAAGCTGACGGATTTGAGAGGTAATCCCTCTCTCTCTCTCTCTCTCTCTCAACCCTCAAAGACAAACAAATTGTAATCCCAGAGACGTCAAAAAGTGGAACAAGTTTTGTTCATTCAGAAATACGTGGCTTTTGCGAAAGATTCCAGTTTCCAACCTTTTGGAATCGGACAAGAAGGCACCACGTACCATATGAGGTTTATATAAAGGGATAGTAATGCAACAATATTATATATATAGAGAGAGATATAGATATAGATATAGATATGCGCATCTCACGTGTGCATGCAGGACATAAGTTACACCTACCGTGTAACTAACATAGGTTTGATACATCATCGATCGGTGTTGGCCGTTTATCAAAGTCCCAGCCATGTATTAATTATATAAATCATCAACGCATGACCCGCATACGGTGTGCCTGCGTTGTTGCACCGCCCATCTTTAGTTACCAGAACTTGGATTCTCCGGTTCCATATGTCATAATTAGGAATTTAGGATGTTTGGTGAGACTTCTGGGGGAAGAAGGGTCACCTAGCCGGAAGGGCTTCATTCTATATGTTGGTCTAGGGTTTGAATACCATATGCAGTTCATCTCTGACGTCGTTGATGTGGCTGAAATGATCTAGAATTCTACTGCCGTTAAGTTAATTCCTAGAGTTTCACCTGGAGATAGGAATATATATACATATGATTGCGAAGAATTAATCCACGGTTGACCGGAGAGAATTTCTTATGGCTTCCAATTAATTGAGGGGGCAAGTTATGAACGGCTTCATGCGTGCATGGGGCTCTGAGGGAGCACTGACGGAGAAAATATTGGAGCCCCCCATGGATAGGGCAAGCTTCGTAAGCAGCCTCCATGCTTGCCCTCCGTTTCCACCATCTTTACGTCTACGCAAAGCTTAGCTGCAGGACGAAACTCTGTGTACATGAATGTCGCGTCCAACCAGCTCGATCAGTGGAAATTTGATATTCAGACAAAAAAGGGCATAGATATTCAGACAAAGACATATTCCCCATTCAGAGGGTCAACTCTCTATATACTTGGGTGTGCACCCAATCGAGGAACATATATCCAGCACATCCAAAAAAGATGCTCAACCACGATGCAACCCCATCCAAAAAAGAGCGTACAGCTTGCACCCCTCTCTTTCATTAATCAACATGCATGGTGTTGTTACTTGGAGGTTACGCGGCGCTAGCTGCTGCTGCAGCTGCTGTACTGGGTCTCACCATATATTTTGGGCACTCAGAATATGCATGAACTCGATCGGAATGCAATTGTGTATCTCAGTATCTATTAATTGGTTATCTAACCTGAGATGCATGTAGCACATGTTAGTCACCTTCGATGCTCATGTGAGGCAATTCAGGTGTCACCTGTAAGAATAATGATCGATGAGGCGTGTACTGCATCTTTTTTGAAAGGCCTATATATATATATGGGGATCCGTTTCTTGTTCTACTTTGGGACGTCATGTTTATAGTTAAGCCACCGATCGATAACATATGGCTTACATGGCAATCAGTTATATACTAATCAGTCCTGTCAAGTTGGAGTCTGGTTTCTTCTGCAATATATAGCTAGCAGCGTCGATCATATGCCAAATGTTTGCGTGGCCTGCTTTGTTGGGATATGGCCTTCTCAGATATCGGTCTGTTGTTTGGGAAAGTGACAAGTGAACAACCTGTTAATTTGTTGATCAACCCCATATGATTATTTAGATGAAGTAACTTCATTGGTCATAATCCGGATCATCAATTTGCTGTAGTGGTGATATATCGCCATTAATTGCCAGAACCATGTTTAGCTAGGCAGCTTTTATGAAACTATACAACCTACAGCAGAAGGCAAAATATTTGATCTCTAACACACACAACCAATTACAGAGGCAGCATGGGTCCCCAAAAATTCAATGACCAGGCCTATGCAGCAAGAGACGGTTGATTTCATCTGGACTAGCAAGGGGGTCACAAGTCCCGTCGGAACCCCCACTGGTGACTGGTGGCACCTCCGCCGCTTGCTGTAGTCGTCGACTAGCTAGACTACACTTGGCACACATCAAACAGTTGGTGCAGATCCTTCAGATGAGGATGCAGATCGCTATACACAGGGGCAGTTCTTGAAGCTTGGGCGGGTCTGACGTACGGAGAACGCATCTTCTGGGGAGGAGGTTTCTTGTACGTCGTAACAGCCCTTCCCCCTTCTGTCCTCCCTGACAACCCAACCCCTCCCTCGTCACCCTCTCCTCACGAACAACGCGTCCCCTCATGCTCTCTCTGTCAGACGCTCTCTCACCTCTTTACTTCCTCCTCCTCCTTCTTCCTCACCCCACCCTCATCTTCTTCTTCCTTGTTCTTCCACCCTACGCCACCATACACCGCCGGCCTTCTCCCTACATCGCCGCCCACTTCCGCCAGCATCCACTGTTAGAAATCGGAGTACCTGTAGAGATGGAAAACAACAGAGAGGAAGAAGAAAGGGGGAATAAAAGATCAAACCATAAGAACACCGAGATTTCCTACATCCACGGGGTTTCATCTATAATGAAAAACACACACACAGAACAATACAAATAGAGTTTGCAGCCCTTTTATACAAGGAAATTAGGGCGCCCAACAGCAGGGTACAAAAGACAACAATACCCCTGCAATAAACATAAATTTTGTTACGGAGTCTCCGCCCTCGGAAACCCCCGCAAGGGACGCTGCCCCCTTGATCCCCGCGACCTAACCGCACAGGTCGATCCGCGTGCGAGGACGTATGATGACGAGTTCGAACTCTACACTCTGACATCCACCGCCGCACCTCCGCCGCGTCCCTCTCCCTCTACTCCCTCCTCAACCACAGGGCACACTGGCTCCCATCTTCCCCATCAAACCAGCATTACAGCCAGACCGCCCTCCACCCTAGCTCCCGGCCAACGCCTCCGCCAGGAACCCAACCAGCGGCGGACGCCCTCCTCTACCCGAGCAGACCTCTACCCCCCCCCCCTTCTCACTGCCAACCAGTGCCGCAGCAGCAGCACCCCACTAGCCGCCGCTACCGTCGATCGTCTACGGCACCGCCCAGACCACGTCCGGCCGCCTCATCTCCCTCCGCCCCGGGCCGGCCTTCTGTCCACCGCCCTCCACCAGCAATAATAGCAGCAGTGGCCCTACCTTCCACCACTGCAGCCATCGCCGAGGGCACCCTCCCCTGCTCCCGTCCGACCGCTCCAGCCTCCTGCCGGCAGCATCGCCAGCTCCACCTGCGCCGCTCATCCCCTGTAACTCTAACCGCCACCCCCCTTCCCTTCCACTCTCCTGATCTCAAAAACTATCGGTCTTTATTGATATTTCAATGTCGAAGAATATATATATATATATATATATATATATATATATATGCAAGAATGTACATCAAATAACACATCGATCGACAAAAACACACACAAGAAATGAGCAAGGAGAAAGAAAGATGAGTGAACACACGGAATCCACTGGTATATTTTACGACTTACCATCCACGGATGAGGAGAGATTCTACTACGTATGATCAAACGGGGAAGTTCAAGAGGAATCACTCTACGTAATTCCCGAGCGTCCGGTAAACCTAGCAGCTTTTCTCGGAAGCCAAGGTTGATGCTACGTAATTGATCCCAGAGAAATGCTTCGTGCAACGTAAATTTGTGCAATGACCATGTTGTTTTATAAATTTTAATTTTTCAAATTTTTTTTGAATGACTCTTACGTCAAGATATCGTTGAAATAGTGTCATATCATCGTATGATCATGAGTATCAATAAAAAACAAATAAATAATATATGTCTATTTATGTGCACTATTCATTTTTTTTTGCCTAGTCTCCACATTACACATCGAATTTGTGTGGTACCCAAATTAAAATTAAGAGATCTTAAGCACCACTCAAAAACATCAAAAAAAAAGACTTGGCACAAACTTTGTGAAATGGAGGCATGGCACAAATCATTTCTACTGATCACAACATGTATTGTCGATGGATGATCAAATGATTGTGTGTTACGGGTGAGTGGTGTAAGCATCTGGAGGGAGTGTGAGTCCTTCAACCAACTAGAGTTAGATGTCATTTTAATCTCGCATTGAATTCTTCAAAAAGTTGGACTGATTTATAAGAAAAATGATCTCTTATTTTAATACTTAAGTTTCGGGGGAGGATAAATGATTCTTAACACTGTGGACATCAATATAATTTAACCCCTGAAGCAACGTGAGGTCTATCCTTCAAGAATGGGCGTAACGATGACGTTTGGTTGAGGACGTACGTGGCAAAGATTCACGAGGATAAGTGGTGGGTGTCTTTGATTAAGGATATGCAATTAAGAAGATGATTAAGTAGTAGCCCATCTAACTTTGGTGGAATGCATAAGAGACCTTATAATTGAGGAGCGCCAAATTCAGATATTGGAGACTGCATTATTTTCATGAATTGTTTCAAAGCTCTAATCGAATTCTTAACCAAGAGCTCAGGCCCTCAGAAGAACTACAATTTAGAATTAACGCTGCAAGTAAATGACACTTTGTGTATACCTCCAGGAATACCGGTATACGTACACCCCTCCTAGAATTTGAACATATAGAAATTCTTATATTGTTACAAGCTTTAAAATAATTTGGTTCTAGAACAGTAGGTAAATAAATCAATATTGAGAAAAAAATCTGCTGATTCATAAGCTATGTATATATTATAATATTTAGATTACGAAAAAAATCTGAAACGTGGGTGAGAGATATATTGTCTCTACATGAGCCCATGTTCATCTCTGTGGAAGGTAACTAGAATCAAAAACTCATTTGAATATAAAAATCATCACCTAAATTTTTAGACATTTATCTGCTTTTTTTATTTTAGAATATCCATTAAAATTTTGAGTTTAAATTCTCAAAGACAAATGAAAGCTTAGTTAGGGAACTAGCAAATTAAGCAAAAGAATCGATCACGATTTTCCTATAAGCAATTTACATGAAATAAAATGAGATGCCACAATGGATAACAAATCATTTCTGTCATCAAAAGTCCACTTAGCTGTACCCTTTTTAAGCCCCCAAGTGCTTTGTGGATAACTGTTCATCGCTTCTGAACACCATATAGTTAACACAGATCCACCTAAGCACACTCTTTGAAGATGTAAGTCATCAGTTTGAGGGGATTCTTGTAAGAGACATATTCTTCCCACAAGTCTTCCATGCGTGTTTGTTGATAAGAGTTAAATATACATGGAGATAAGTTTTCCAAAAATGTCCTCTTCCTGAAGTTGGGAACCACACAGAGGGTCTCATTTCTTTGAAAAAAAAAACATAAGAGTTAAAATTCAAACCAAATGGCATCAGAGATCAGACAGTTCATCCTTATCCTGTTGAAGTGAAGCCTCAAACCCTATGCCATACATGTCATCTCATTGCCAGTTGGTGGTGTTCTGAGGTTGAAACTTGGAAGCAAAACAAAAAAAAGTCAGAGGTAAGATGTCAACGGGTTGACTTCTGGCTGGCCCAACAAAACCCCAGGTCCTATCTTTCATACACAGTAGTGGCTCTGATCAAACACAAGTCTATAACAAATCTTTAATGACAAAAGTTTATTACCCGTCCGGAACGTGATTTGTGCGCAGGGGTGGGCACAATGCGCCCACACGATGTGCACCAATCCCGTCCCAGACGATTACCCATCCGGGGCGGGTACCTAACACAACTCATCTTTAAGAAAGGCCTGGCACCCGGTGTGTTTAGGTCCAACAATGTTTTAATTGTACTTTTGAATTCTCTTCTTGATGAGAACCAGTTGGGAGTGTTGTTGACCTTCTCACCCTTCTCCTTGTCCTGATTAAAGTGCCCAATCACTTTCTATTCCGTCTCTCTTTCGATTCATGGATTTTCCATACGGCTATTTATTATGTATGCAGGCCTGAACCAAAACAATGAACATAGACCTTACCTGTTTATTAAGGTGTTATTTAGTGTGCTGTGATATGAGATAAACAGCATAGTAGATTCGGTTGTTTTTTGATGTTTAATCGATTGTGAAATACCGTTATCTGACATAATACTTTTTTTTCTCTAGTTTTGATTTTTAGTCCAAAATTATCACAGATTAAAAATCCAAAAGAGTTTGGAAAAATCAATCCGAATCGAAAATATTACGACGCTCTATGATACGCCGAAGCCGAGCTTTGTCATGCCGCATTGGATTGGTGTGCATCACGCGTACTAGATTGTACCCGTCAAAAATTGGTACGATATTACAAACTCGATCTGATATGATTATTTTTAATAAAAATTATTTTTATGATAAAATTTTTATTAAAAGGTTGTACGGACGTGCTACCATATCCTACCATCGGAACATTGACATTCACTTGTGTGGCCAACCTTGACCGAAGTTGTCCGAAATATAAATAGACTGTTGGAGTCTAGCTCAGCCCACAAGTCTAAAGTCAGCCCAAAAATTAATTACAAGTTGATTAAGTCTGTATTTGGCACCATTTTCGAAGAATGAAAAGGACTTTTTCAATGTCAAAAATTTTGATTTAACAAAGCTGAAGGATAGTGGACTGCAGATTTGTCAATTTGCTAAAAACACAGAAACGAATGCCAACAACACGCTTAACTGGCCCCATCAGTGTAGCTGGGTAAGCAATGGCGACATTTTTCTTTCCGAATTAGTCTCTCCCTTGAAATTAATTTTAAGGAGTAAGGGCTCGATGCATACTCAAGGTGTGCAGAGTTTTTAAATTTATTTATTTTTTAAAAAAATTAAAAATAATTTTTAAGATATCTTAATTTGATATGTAAATCATATCATCATTAGATTATCAAAAAATACATAAATAAATCAAATCAAATAAATAACGTTGGGTCATTCTTTTAAAATTGATTTATTTTATTTTAAATTTTTTTTAAAATAGTTAGATGATAACGTGAATTACATCTCAAGTTAGAATACCTTGAGATTCACTTAAATTTTTTTAAAAAAAAATTAAATACAATGTGCAGTCAAGATGTGCAACAAACTAAACTCTTTTGTAAGAGCAGCTCGTACCCATTACTTTGGCAGTAACTCGTGGGAGAAAGAGAGTGTCCACTTCTGTTGTGGAAAGAAATTTTAAGAATTTAAAATTGTTCAAAGCACTGATTTAGAGATTCAGAATCGGTCCCAACTCTAGCTGCCGAATAGAACCAACGTGCCCAGTGTGGTACCTTCGTCACCCACTCCTCCCACCGGTTACAGTGATTGGCAACCCACCATATTTTAAGGTACCATCATTTGCAACCCACCATATTTAGGAGGGGTTAGTGGTGAGTGACTTCAAAATACACCAGTGTGATTTTGGTGGATTTCAGAATCCATTGTTAATGGTAAAAGATTTTGAGAGTTTGAATGTAAAGATCATTTGTTAGTTCGAAATCACATGTGATTTGATTTCTAAATCTCAACTTAAACCCACCTAGAAGTAGAATGAAGAAACTTAAATTGTGTACTCCAAAATCACACCCAAGGAGGTGGTATTTAGAAATCCTCCGGGTGATGTTCTCCTTAACTTGATTGATCATGTTTGACATTCTCCACTAAATTCTTCGAGATGTTATTAACTTGTGCTCTTCACCGTCTATAGTTATTTGAGACATGATTCGTCGACTCAATGATTCGTATTGTATCGAGATCGTCTTGATTCAATACGATATATTTGAGTCGCATACGAATCGAGTTGACTCGATCTAATTTATCTCATCTCGACGATCTTTTGTTCCCTCACCCCGACGCCTCCCATCTCGACAATTCTTTCTTCCTCCACCTCGACCCCCCCCCCCACCTCCATGGATAACTCACAATCTTTCCTCTCTCTTTCTCTCAATCTCTCACTCCCTTTCACTACGATGCAGCTCGACTCTATTGATATTGGGGTTCTTATATGTCGTATCGAATTTTCTCAAATATGATACAATACTTCTGAGTAGACCTGAGTTTGACTGAGTTGACCAACTAAGATTTGAGAAGCTAACTTATTAAGAAGAGAAGTGTACGACTTTCTTCCCACACGCGCGAGAGAGTTGATATGATTCAACCCCTACTCCGGAGCACGGAACGAAGAAAAGTGGGCGCCCGGTGCCACGTGGGCCTCCCCTTTCCCACCACCATCGCTGATTAATCATCAAAAATCCATCACCATCGCTCCATCACCAACCTAAAACCACAACCAGTTCCGCACGTCACTGCCGACGACTCGGTGGGCCCTCCACCCACCCAGGCCAGCGATCCCGTGGACCCCCCGGGATTCAAATTCCCGATCGGATCACAACCCACCGATCCGACGGTTGAGAACGGATATCGGGCACGCTATCGCGTCCCCGCACCCGGCCACGTCCATGAACTCGCACTTCATAAGGCATGACCTGATGGGATGCCCAACAATGGGCACCGGTGGCGTGCCCATCTTGAGAGAGAATGACGTGAAAACGCTTTGACGTGCTCCTGAGTTATAAAAGACGATGACGGGAGACGAGACGGGATTCGATCAATTTATTTGTTTGTTTGTTTGTAATAAGTTGAATCAGAAGTTTGATCGGTAAAATGATAAAATTAATTGGCTGATGTTATTATATCTGCGATGATAAAAAAAATCTAATATTAACCCGTTAATTAGAACTTAGAATCATTTCGTAAACTAACTCTAACATCATCTAATCCCATCGTGTGGGACTCCTCTCCTTCCTATTCGTACCAATCTAATGAAATCTTAGACGGAGCTTCTATTTTTGTAAATTTAAGATCAGTGGTCGCTGTGAAAACTGTAACACGTAAGATTGGCCCATTTCTTATCATTCAAGTATTTTTTTTGCTTGTAGAATCATCTTTTCCCAACATCTTGTCTCGCTGTGTAAATTTTAAACGGTAATTAATAATCCGATAATTCATCATCGACTGCGTTAAATCTTTAGATGGGTTCCCGTAGACAAAACCAAGAAACGTAGCTCACTTGTAGCGGAGGTAACCACGTGTAAGTGAATTGAGAACAGAAAAAAAACTGTTTGTTGGCATCGCTACTCTTGTCTGGTCGATGCGCACCGCCCCCGTGCGCACCGAGACCCGCCAGAAATCGCGCCACTGGGAATAAAAAACGCTTTTTCATAAGGTAACTACTGTGATCGGTCATGCTGTTATTGTTATTATTATTATTTAATATTTATTGCTGCAGCGGACGCCAGGAGGTAGGCCCTGCATATTCTACTGCAATAAATTTTGATAATGGCGGAAGGCAAGAAAGTCCAAAAGGAGAAAGGCAGTGGAAGAAGAAGGGGGAGGCAGAGATGGGAGCGGGGGTGGTTGGTGGGTGAGGGGTGAAGTGGGAACAGCACGTTTGTTGGCGGAATCCTCCTGAGCTAGGTGATTCTTCCTTGCATATTTCCCTTTTCCTTCTCTTGTTTAATATGTTGGCATCCGGAACACTGGATCGTCTGTGGAATGGGGTTTGTTCCTCGAATTCGTGGACTTGGTCCTCGATGCTTTCGTAGATCTGGGCAACTGGGTCCCTCCTCCTGTCGGGCGGATAAGCAATTCCCTTGTTCCCCTATCTTTGCATTCAGTTGAGCTGCCTTATCTTTCGTATCTTCCCCTTTTTCCCCTGTTGTGGCTAACCCCTGTTGCCAGAATATCAAGCCGATCTTCAAGGTTCTTACAGTTTGATTTTGTTTTTCCGCATAAAAATAGTTACCCTTAGTTACGGATTCGAGCTCAATTCCCCCCACCTCCTCCGTTGCTATTGATTTCCTGGGGCGTTCCTATCTCGGATCTCTGTGATTCATAGGAAGAACATCGGTGTTCAGATCTTCATTTGTTTGCTTTTTACGGCGTGTAATCCGGGTAAGCGCCTTGCCTTTTGGGTATGCTCCAATTTCCCTCCCTTTTTTACGTTTTGTACTGGGCTCTTCTGATGCAAAAGACAATCTTTCTTAGTGATACTTTCTTTACCCTTGCTGAGATCACTATGATTGAATACATGTGGATGAGAATTAAAGTTAATGTTTTTGTTCACGCGCTTCCTTCTTTCACCAAGTTGCCGAATCTGATTTAGAGAAGTTTCCTTTACCCCTGCCGTCCGCATAGTTGATCAGCCTATCCCGTTGCCAAACAGGGTTTTGAGGATCTAACTGAATACACAGGAAACACAGCGAGGTCAGTTTAGGATACACGGGCATGAAGTAGCAGCCCCCTTGCTCCTTTAAACTTCTTCGTTCAACTATTAACCCCCACATGTTTGCTGGTTCTGTTCTTTAGAAATGATATTCAGAATATTCCTCAATTTTCCTTGTTAGTGGAGTAAAGATCTCTTGCCGACACTGTACTCTCATTTTCATTCAAGTGCGTCATAGCATGATAACTGCCACTGCTCATCTGTTTAGCACTTGCAATAGCTACTGATTGAGACGTGACAGAGATGTGGCAGGATTCCTTGATGTTGTTACTCAGTTAGGGATGCAATTCCTGACAAAGAAGAGGATGCGGAGAAATGGTGTTTGGGAGGCATTTTTTCAGATGAGTATAGATGCATTCATAAGGCTACTGAGTCACTGACAGTGGTAAGCGTAAGCTTAGATGAGTATAGATGTATTCACAAGGCAACTGCTCATTAAGCGTGCAAGCTTAACCTTGGTCACTTGGTAGATTTTCTCAACTGACTGTTTTCCTGGGACTCATTTTGTCCAGGTTCACCTTAGCCAGGAAAGTGGCTCCAAATCTTAGAATTTGACCAAAGTTTGATCCAGTTGTGGAAATTCCACAAACTTGTGGTCACAATTGGAACATTTGATCAATAAGCCAACTGTTTAGATGGAAAAATGATTGATGCATTTAAAATATTCTTTGACAGAAGGTGGATTTAATGATTTTTTCTATGTTATAGGTGAACTAATATTAGAATTTAAAAGGAGTTTTTCTTCGCATTAGTTTGCTGACCATGTAACGTTTTAGTTTGTGAAACTGGAAAATACATGATAAACCATACTTGAGTGATACTACCTCCATCACAGATACTGAATATGAAGTTTGTATTGCATTTTTTTTTGTCTAATTTCAATGTGTATGACAACCACATCATCTTCACCAAAGTCTTATCCCATTATTTGGGATCGGCTACATGAATTATATTCTGTTAAGATTTCTATCAAGTGATATATTCATATTTAAACCGAAGAAGTCAATGTCCCTTCTAATAACATCACACCATCTCATTTTAAGTTTTCCTCTAGCTTTTTTATTAGCATCTACTAAGATTTGGTCACATCTTTTAACTGCCGTTGAGTTAGGGCGATAGTGCACATGTCCAAACCACCTGAGCCTATTTTTTCTCATTTTATCATCAATTGAAGCTGCACGTAAGTCCTCACGGATGCGTTCATTCTTAATCTTATTTTTCTTAATTTTACTACACATCCATCTCAGTATCCTCATCTTCGTTACACACATTTTGTGAATGTGTTCTTTTTTTACCACCCAACACTCAGTATCATATAACAAAACAGGTTTCACAACCGTTCTATAAAATTTTCCTTTAAGTTTCACAGGTATACGACGATCACAGAGGACTCTGATGCGCTTTTCTATTTTAACCAACCTACCTTAATCCTGTGTGCAACATCATCATAAATCTCTCCATTCTTTTGTATGATAGACCCTAGGTACTAAAAGTTATTACTTTTAAGAATATCTTGTCCATCAATTAGAACCATATCTTCTTGTCCCACTCTCTCATTACTAAAATTGTAGTGCATAAACTTTGATTTATTCCTACTAATTCTAAACACCTTTAGACTCCAAGACATGTCTCCAACGTTCTAATTTAACATTTAAATCATCAATACTCTCATCAATTAAGATAATATCATCTGCAAATAGCATATACCAAGGGATATCGTCATGCAGTTGTTTTGTTACTTCATCTATAACAAAGGCAAAGAGGTAAGAACTTAATGTAAAACCTTGATGTAAACCTATAATAACCGGAAATTCACAAGTCTCTCAAGCAATAGTTCTCACACTAGTAATAGCACTTTCATACATACCAAATCAACATATCCTTCATAAACACTTTTCTTTTTTAATGTCCACCAAATCAGCTCTCTTGGTACTCGATCACGCGTGTTCTCCAAATCAAGAAAAATTATATATAAATCTTACATCATCTTTCTATAACTTTCCATTAACTGCCGTAACAAGAAAATAGCTTCTTTTGTAGATCTATTTGGCATAAAATCAAATTGAGTTTCTAATACAGTAGTCGCACGTCGAAGGCATTTTTCGATTACTCTTTTCCAAAGTTTCATGGTATGACTCATAAGTTTAATTCCACGATACTTATTACAGTTTTAAATATCTTTTTTTTTATATTTTTTAAAATATTTAAATCAGAATTCATGTTGTTGATGTGACAAATTTTTACTGTTGGCTATCAACCTAACACAAACCTTCCTCCTTTCTTATTCGGGCTTGGGACCGGCCATAGTGGAGTTATGTGTATGATAACCACCCAAAAGGAAAATGCAAGTAGATCTTTTCAGATTCATCACTTACTTCGTGCTCGTTGTCTTTATGATTAGATTAGGAGATATCAACATCCATGATGTGGTTAAATGCTTTTTCCCTTTGTGGAGAAGATATGACTTCATCTTATGGCATGTAACTGTTTGTGGCCCAGCTTTGTGGGGAACGTTAGTGGTTTGTTAAGGAACAGTTACAGTTGCTCCCAGTCTTTTTGACAAGGCAGGGTCCATCACTGCAGATGCATCTAGTATAGGACTGTAGTCATGCTAGAGAAAGGAGACCAAGCTGTTTCCCTAATTATGTGCTGCCTCATTTAACACAAGATTATATTTTTTTAACTGTTATTTTTACATATTTGATGATGGTAATCCATTACATTATTGACTATTTTTTATTCTCTTGTAGGCTTGCGTGCTTTTATAAAGTTGATGTGGTAGGCTTAGTAAATGCTCGTGAAGCTTTGCCCTTAGAACCAAATAACAATTGTTGCTACTGGTATTGTACTTTGGTTAAATATTATCTGTGTACTTGAGAAGCCTATCATGTCTCTGGTCAGATCTGCAGATTCTTCTGCCAACTCATTTACTGAATCCGCCCTTTATGCACGTACAAGGAGCAGTGATAACTCTACTTTGTCCGATCAATTATTCACTTCAGACAGAAGAATGTTCAGTTATGGACCTGAATCCTACTGCTCGGAGTATCAACAATATTTTTCAAGAACTTCCACAGGTGCTGCTCAACAGATGAAGTTCAAACACCCATCCAGTTCTTCCAGTTCAGGACCTTTCTTTTATCCCCATGATTCTGCATGCCAGTTGATAGCTGATTCTGGCTCTTCTGTCACCACACAAAGTCCTTATAACTCCCGTTTTACTGCCATCAGAGACTCACATACGTTTGCGGAATTTTCACATCAGAACTCCAGTTCTATATCCAATGATCAAAGTCCAGGTGATGGAATGGATTTTGATGAAGATGAAATCAGGTCAAAGCTTCTAGAACTTGAAAGAGAACTTCTAAATGATAATGATGAAGACTTCCTAGACATAGTAGAAGAGTTAAGCATTGACGAGGATTGGGTTCAGCCTATGAAAAATCTCCTACTTCTAAATTCACCAAAGGAATCTTCCTCAGACTCTAATGTTAGTAGTGCTGATAGTGTTAAAGAACCACGAACGTCCAAGCAGGTGCTTTTTGATTGTGCAGTTGCTATATCAGAAGACAACTTGGAAGAAGCATCAGGTATGATAGCAGAACTACGGCAGATGGTCTCAATCCAAGGTGACCCTTGTCAGAGGCTTGCTGCCTATATGGTAGAAGGGCTTGCAGCTCGATTAGCCGCCTCAGGCAAAGGCATCTACAAGGCCCTAAGTTGCAAGGAACCCCCAACATCTGACCGCCTTTCAGCCATGCAGATCCTCTTTGAGATTTGCCCATGTTTCAAGTTCGGTTTCATAGCAGCCAATGGAGCGACTTCCGAGGCATTCAAAAATGAGGAAAAGGTTCACATAATAGATTTTGACATAAATCAAGGTAGCCAGTACATTACACTGATGCAGGCACTGTCAGCATGGTCAACCAAGCCAAAGTTGAGAATAACAGGAGTGGATGATCCTGAGTCAGTGCAACGTGCTGTTGGAGGCTTGAAAGTTATAGGTCAGCGTCTTGAGAAACTGGCGGAAGCTCTTGGGATCACATTTGAGTTCCGAGCTGTAGCGGCTAATAATGGGGATGTAACACCATCAATGCTTGGCTGCAGATCTGGTGAGGCACTTGTGGTCAATTTTGCCTTTCAGCTTCATCATATGCCGGATGAGAGTGTATCAACCGTGAACCAAAGAGACCGATTGTTACGGATGGTAAAAAGCTTGCAGCCAAAGCTGGTGACAGTCATTGAGCAGGATGTAAACACAAACACAGCCCCATTCTTGCCAAGGTTAATTTTCCATTACATAAACTCTATCCCTGCCCCCTCCCCCAACCCAAAAGCCTCTTTCTCCTAGCCAAAGTTATAGCAAAACTGTCAGGATAACATCAGTAATTAACAGCGAAGATCAGAAATGAAATTGTAAAGTGCAATAACAATTTTGTTTTTCCCTCTTCCATGCGGTCTAAATTTGTTAGGAAACTAATAATTCTAATAGGTGTCCCATGATCCTTTTGTTGAAAAATGTCAGATATTAACATCGGTACCTCATAACTTTCTGGGAGTCTTGGAATAGCATCGATCTATTTTATATATTTTCAACAAACTTTTCTGTTGTTTGACAATTTTTCTTATAAGTTCTTGCTTATGACATATGCATGCGTCACCTTTGTTATTCATCGAAGGTTGATGGCATGTTCATGTATGTGCTATTGGTAACGTTTTGGACCAATCTCTGCAAAGTGGCAAAGATGTCAGAAATTCATTTTCTTCGACTACTTGGCTTTGGGTCTTAGCCATTTCTTCCATACTTCAAATAAAATTTGTTCATTCCATCTTAACTGTTGTAACATCATACTGTCTTTTTTATGAGGATAGGTTTGTTGAGGTTTACAATTACTACTCATCAGTCTTTGAGTCATTGGATGCAACTCTACCAAGGGATAGTCCGGACAGAATGAATGTGGAAAGGCAATGCCTTGCTCGTGATATAGTCAACATTGTGGCATGTGAAGGTGCAGACCGCATAGAAAGGTATGGGTTTTCCTTGTTTATATTGCACATGCATAGATATTAGTCATCTGACTCTGTAAAACATCTGTTTTTGCGCCGAAGGTATGAACGTGCTGGGAAGTGGAGGGCGAGAATGACAATGGCTGGATTTGTTCCGTGTCCTCTGAGCTCGTATGTGAATGGAACAATCAGGAAATTGTCGGAGTCCTATTGCGATAGATACACGGTTAAGGAGGAATGTGGGGCACTACATTTCGGGTGGGAGGATAAGATCCTGATTGTGGCTTCTGCGTGGAAATAGTATGGTGACGTCTCTGCTTCAATCGGAGTGCACTGCTGCATATTATATTTATTTTCTTGGTCTGTACATAGGTTCAGAATTGTTGGGATTTAATGCTCTACTAATATTTGATTTCCAACAATTTATGTGGGGCTCAGAAGAAGATGAAAAAGAATGTTCTCAAGATGTAGCAGTCGTTTCTTTAATAATGACCGTCACTGGGAATGCACTCCCTTGAATGTAGAAGAGTGGTCTATTTATTTCTTGTGGAGTAATGCTTAGTGCACAACATGGCTATTTTTCACTCAAGTTGTGCACCAAGCAAATTTATTTTTCTTAAAAAAATTGTGATACTAGATTCAAGTCACCCTAACTTGTGGTGTTAAGATACATTTCCATCCGATGATTTAAAAAAATATATAAAAAATCAGATTCAACAAATAATGTCGGGTTTAATTTATCAATCTATATTTTTTGTTTAAGATTTTTTTGGGACGTCAGATGGAGGTGTTCTTTACACCACATATTAGGGTTATTATTTGGGTCTCATATCACAAAAAAAATTAAAAAAATAAATTTGTTTGATGCCCACCCGGGGGTGTGCAATTAATTCCGAGGGTATACCAAGCATTACTCTTTCTTATGATACCGGGGCGAGAGCACGGATCCAGAGCAAACTGATACTGGCAGGGAAGCAAAATACAAAACGTTTCCTTTCCTCATCTCGTACAGTACAGGTTTTCTATATCCAAAAAGTCTAGAGAGGCATACGATCGACCCCACTCAGGCTTCTCAATTCTATGTTGACAACAAGTGCCCACTTTCGTATAAACTCACGATTCATCGTCCAATCACAGTCGCTGTGCGAACTAACAATTTAACACTCGTAAATGAATAGCAGATGTTCTCTTGAAAATTTATGCGGAAAAACGGCACCAGGGGTACGTAGGGTGCATCTTATCGCCATGATGCTGCCCCCGCTGAATGCTTCCTGTTTTTTGGAATTCTTAGATCTCCTAGTCCTCTTTAGTCAGACTTCTGTCATTTTTCACCAAGTTACAGAGAAGTGTATTTACTTACATTCTGTGACATAAATATCTACATACAAGACTGTCCATCCATTATAGATGGAGGTTATTTTATCGTAAGACGGTTCTATAAAGATGCGTTTTATGGTAGACAGCTGATCGTAGACTACAAAGTTCATTCCATGAACCGTGTGCACTGCGAGCAAGTTTCAAATTTACAGGCATGGCACACAAATCTGCAACGAAATCTGTGCATTTGTTTCTCATCCAAAGGTCGAACCCAACAACGTAAAATGGTTCACAGTGTACCTTGGGAGTTCTCATTTGGAAAAATAAAAAACTACAAACCGTGCCGCCGAGCTGTATTTACTTAATAATGTTGACGCAATGGCAACATATATGAACCACAAGCGCATGCATAGACTCAATGGAGTATGAACGGTAAACTTTTTTTGCTTTTTTTTCAAAGCCAAGCATCCAAAACTAAACATGAGCTCCACTGTCCAATGTCATTAAATCCCTCTTAAAAACAGAATGGCTGGTCATGTTGTTGATCCATCTTTAATCTGCACCAGGAATCTGTACCCCTTTTCCAAATGACAAGTTAGAGGCAATAAGCCACATCACTTTTGGGGCCCCACAGGCATGTCTAATTCAAGCCTGTCAGGCCTAATCTCTCTGCAACATTGTACATGACCAGATCCCCCCACGCGGGGCCAAAGAGATGATCTCCACCGATGGCAAATGTGAGGGCCCAAGATGCCAGAAGCACAGAAAATACAAAAAACCCTATCGCTGATCGAACAACATCTGAAAAAAAAGGTAATGTCTATTTTACGAACATTTTGTTTGAAATAGGTGACTGAAATTGGAAAAATGAATTATAACTCTAAAGATCAAAATTTGCATGTACTGTTTGAGAGAGGCACACCAGTAATCATCAAATGAGATAACATCAGCAACCATTAAAAAAGAAAAACTAAAACTAAAATGCGATCAAAGTGTTCATCTATCTATCCTTGATTAAGATAAGCTGAATTCCTAGAGAACTAATGGAACTTCAGACATTAAATGTCTCTATTTTATTTCAAAAAAAGAGCACTGTTTGGCCATAAACTTCTAAGTTAGCAATCATTCAGTTTAACTGCATGCTATCAGGGACCTCTACATGCTCTACCAGTACTTCCAGCAACAAAGACAAGGAGAAAGACGTTGGAATTTCAACTATATAAATTGAGAAGGTATTCCACAATTTCTAAGACCAAATTTGATAACCTAAACAGAATCCTCCAAATTTCACCAACATGAATGGGAATCCAAGAACTGTGACACTATCCAGAGTCCAGAGAGTGGGATCCCCAAAATGCAACAAGGGTGAGCATCAAGGTAAATAAGAGTAGATACTCAAAAGGGTTTTTTAAATGAAAACTATTATTAGACGCGAATTTGTAAAAAAAAAACATTGGAATACATTAGCAGTCATATCACTACGTAAAATCAAATAGTACATAAATGCCATCGCCGTAATCGTCTGTTACTGCCCGTGAATTTAACCATGGTTAATCTTAACCAGACTCGAGAAGGGATCAAAATGCCCCTAGTTAAAATAAAATAAAAAATACTCTACAACACCTCTCCCCTCCCGCCCACTGGCTCCCCTCCCCCTCCCGCCGGCCCCCTCCTTCCCCCTACAATCGAAACCCCCCTCCCCCTCCACCTGCCGTCGGAACCACACTCCCCTTGCGCTGCGCCGCCGGAACCCCCTCCCCGTCCCTCTGCACTGTCAAAACCCCCTTCCCACCCCCCCTGCAATGACAAGAACCCCCTCTCCCTCCCCTTGCCACCGGACCCCCCCAATCCCCCTGCGTTGCCAGGAACCCCCCTTCTCGCTCCCCTTCTCGCTCAAGTTCCTCACCCTCGTTCTCGAATGCAGGCGGATGGGAGGTTGGGGTTGATGGGGGACCTGCGATTGTGAACAAGGAAGATGGGGGGTAGAAAAGAGGATGCATGCTGGTGAGTGGTGAAGCGACTGCACTTCTCCAGAGTATGGCTGATGGGAGGATAGAGGATGGAGGTCACATGCTAGGTCCTTGGTTAAAGTGGGCCAATGAAGAAATGTGGGTTGATGGTGAAGCTATAGAATCCGATCGGCGACGGGCACCTCATCTGAAAGAGGGGTTGACAGGGGGAATCAAACTAGCCATTGCTCCAACCGGAAGGCCGAGAGAATCGGATTTGCCGCAGGGGGTAGTTAGCAACTTTGGGAGCATTTAATGGCGACGCTTGCAAGAGTAAGAGGTGAAACTGACAACCCCAGCCGGTGCTACTGTTGCTGCTGCCTCTGCAGCCATCGCCGTTGCCGTTGATGCCGGTGTTGCTGCTGCTGCTTGCCGGAATGGGGGGAGAGGGGGGTCACTGGGGGTCGGGCCGCTAGCATGGGGAGGGGAGTGCAGCACCAGCCCGGCATGCCAAGTTTGTGGCGGGGCATACCAGGGGAGGGGGCCTCTCCTTCTTTTGCAGCTGCAAGGTTCCCCTCCCCACCCCTCCCTTCCCCTCTAGTGTAGGTGTAGGGGCAAACGCATGCATCCGGGGTGCCACTGCAAGCCAAGTAAGCTGAGGTGATCCCATTTCTTAATTCATCCCCCAAATGAGGGCGGATCTGGCGAGGTTGGCCAGCATCAGAGCCCTAGTGGAGGACGCGGTGCCATGGCCGAGAATGGAACAGCGGCCGAGGTGCGAGGCCGTCTAACAATGCCCCAGGGGCGCCCGACACCATCTTCCCTCTCGCCGACTGGCTATCCTCTCTCTCTCTCTCTCTCTCTCTCTCTCTCTCTCTTCATGTGGCCCCCTCACCAGAGTCGCCCCATGTCGGAATCGCCCCCCTCGCCGGACTCTCTCTCCGAAGGTATATTGGTCATTTAACATCTAACTAACGAAAATATTGGAGTGAGAGAATGGGTTGTTATTCTTTGTAATTTAAATTCTCTCACTTCGTCTCTTTTTGGTTGCTTGGGGGGTGTTTAACTTATGGAAATAAATAAATAAATAGATAAATAAATATTACTCCTTTGAAGAAGAAAATACACATTCATGGTTATTAACTAGCGAGTGCATTATTATTTCTATGAATTTAAGGTTTATCAGACGATTTGGGTTCGGGTACAGAGCATTTTCCCATCGACCGCAGTCGATGTTTATTTACATCGACGTAAAGTCCGAATACCCTTGATTAACCGTCAAAGAAACCCTTTTTGACCTTTACAATATTTGCTGTGATATTGGGGGTTTTATCTAACATTCAAAGAGATCACCCATTAGAGATACACACTTGTAGGAGAAAACTAAACATTCCATTCTTTGGATTCATCCTTACAAAATACATAAAATCTCGATTACATATAACGGGCCATTTGATTTACATTTGACCTTAATTCCACCACCAGAATAGATGGTTAAATTTGAGTTTCATAGAGATCAAACCCTTTTTTAGATATATTTGTAATTTCTGATCTATCCTGGGTATCTCTGCAATTTTGGACCCTTAGTATTTCTCAGGGTTTGCCGTCCCGCCCCGACCCGCACTGACCCGCACGACCCGACCCGACCCAGGCGGACGCCGGGTCGCACGGGCCGTGGGTCGTGGACGGGACGGACCGACCCGCTCTGTCCCGTGCGTCTCGCCACGTACCGGTGCGGTGCGAGGCGGGACCCGGCTCGGTACGAGCGGATCGGGGCGGGTCGGGGCGCCGGAGGTGGGAGAGGGGGGTGGTGGGGGGCCGCAGCAAGAGGCGGTGGGGGGCCGCAGCCGGAGGGGGAGGTGGGACCGTGGGAGAGGTGGGGGGGCGGTGGTGGCCGCCGGAGGTGGGAGAGGGGGGCGGTGGGGGGCCGCAGCAGGAGGGGGAGGGGGAGGTTGGACCGTGGGAGAGGTGGGGTGGGCGGTGGTGGCCGCCGGAGGTGGGAGAGGGGGGCGGTGGGGGGCCGCAGCAGGAGGGGGCGGGGGGGCGCCGGAGGTGGGAGAGGGGGTGGTGGGGGGCTGCAGGAGGTGGGAGAGGGAGGGGGCAGTGGGGGCGGGGGGGAGCGATCTCGGTGGTGGGGCCGCCGGAGGTTGGGGGCGGTGGGGGAGGGGGGAGAGGTGGGGGGGCGGTGGTGGCCGCCGGAGGTGGGAGAGGGGGGCGGTGGGGGGGCGCAGCAGGAGGGGTAGGGGGAGGTGGGAGAGGTGGGGGGGCGGTGGTGGCCGCCGGAGGTGGGAGAGGGGGGCGGTGGGGGGCCGCAGTAGGAGGGGGCGGGGGGCGGGGGGCGCCGGAGGTGGGAGAGGGGGTCGGGGGGGCGCAGCAGGAGGGGGGCGGGGGGCGCCGGAGGGCCGCAGCAGGAGGGGGGCGGTGGGGGGCCGCAGCAGGAGGGGGGCGGGGGGGCGCCGGAGGTGGGAGAGGCGTCGGAGGGCCGCAGCAGGAGGGGGCGGGGGGCGCCGGAGGTGGGAGAGGCACCGGGGCGGACCGGGTCGCAGTGCGACCCGCCCGACCCGACCCGTCCCGCGCAGAGACCGGGTCGGACGGGTCGGCAAACCCTGGTATTTCTATAGTTTCGAACCCTTTAGGGATATTTTTGTAATTTCCAACCCTTCCAAGATATTTTTTGTAGTTTCCGACCCTTCTGGGGTATTTTTGTAATTTTTGACCCTTCCAAGATATTTTGGTAGTTTTTTACCCTTTATGAGGGTATTTTGGCAGTTTTTTTACTCTTCCAGGATATTTTGGCAACTTTCTTGACCCTTCCAGGGTATCTTTGCAATTTCCAACCCTCCCGAGGTATTTTGGCAGTTTTTTGACCCTTCCAGGGTATTATTTGAGGCTCTGAACCCTTTCTGAGTTTATTTGTGGTTATCCCTTGAGCAAGATTTTAGGAAAGCTTAGGGGTATTTATGTAGTTTGTCCAGACTAAGGATACTTTTGTAACATATGGACTGAACAGGGATTTTCGTGTAATCTTGGCATGAAGCGTAAGTCCCTCCTTAGTGGAGACGGGCTGACCAAAGACTCGAGAGATTTACTTCTCCTTCTCGAGTTCTCATGGGTTGGGATCCAACTTCACGCGTCCATCAGCACAACGCCGGGGATCGACCACAAGAGGGGGGGGGGGGGGGCAGAGCCCCCTGGAAGAAAAATTTCTTATAATTCCCTCTCCAAGGAGTGGCACAAGGGATATCACCACAAGGGGATCTATGCAGACCCTTTTTGTAAAAGTTGGGGTGCTTATGGGATTCTTGATTATTTCAGAGATTTTTTATTTTTCCTCAAAACATTTACAATGAGATTACATTAACCACAACACAAGACAATGTGTGTGGACTCAAGGAGGGACAATTTTATAACATACCCTCACTGTGAGCCCAAGCACAACACAAATACGAACACAACCCAAAAGATGGGCCTTCAGAAGCACAAACACTCTCCTGCGCTCTTCCTCCCTTCTCTGTATTTTGTGTGTTTGCCTGGGTCCCACGAGGGGAGTATTTATAGAGTCCCGGGCGGTTGAAGATGGATCCAATCCAAATCACTCACCCGGAGAGAGTGATCCGGTCCAAACCCCCATTGTGGGGGTTGTATCCGGTCCAAAACCCCATATGGGGGGTTGGATACGGTCCAAACCACCCATGGGGATTGGATCCGGTTCAAACCCCCTTATGGAGGGAATGGGGGGCCAGCATCCATATATATATATATATATATATATATATATATATATATATATATATATATATATATATATATATATATATGTATATAAGTTTTTTATCAATTTTTGGCTTCAACAGGAGGCTAATTGGAGTCACTTTCTTTGTGTGTCTTATTGGTGTATAGATTTTTGGTTTTGGCTATGCTTTTGCACGGCCTATACTTGTAGTTTCCTTTTCTGTCTTTTCGCAATACATCAATGGTACTATCCACTTAAAAAAAAAAACTCTCCTATCGACGGAAGTTAATCATGATGCAATTATGCACTACTTGATTTTATGCAGTGATATGTCTCCTAATACATTTCAAGAAATGATTTTTTTCCAAATTTGCCTCAAACAATGATTTTCATGCAAAAAACTCATAATCAAAACCTCTGATTAGGAGTTGGATGGCGAAGTATCTGAGAAAAAGTGCAGACATTTGGACTGAAGGTTACTTGATCATGAAACTAAACACATGCCCATTTTACAATAAAAAACTTCCTACCGGGTGAGATTTTCATAATGATCGCAGATCATTGTTTAAAAAGGCGTTGCATTGAGGCTATGAGGTGCACGCCTTAAGGCGAGGCACACCATAATAGCCTCAAGGCATGTGCCTTATATTGAAAAAATGAGGCTTATGTTTTTTTTTTGACGGAAAGGCGTTGAGAGGCAGTGGGGCAATCGGAAGGCACATGCTTCACCCAGAGGTTTAATAAACAGTGAGGATTGCATCTGGCATAATGATAAAATAGGGTTAAAGTTAAATAATGGGTCCCATGACCCATCTCTTTTGCGGCGTCAAGACGAAGAATCTATCCTCTTGACTCTCTCCTCAACTCCTTCGTAGGCTCTCAGTCGCAAACTAGCAAGGGGTTTCGCAGCCGCCGACCACCGGAGTCTAGAGACCTTGTCACGACGTCACTGTTGCGTAGGCTCATAGTCGCAGCCAAGGTTCGCAATTGCAGGAGTCCTCCTGAGACCTCGATAAAGGTGCATTCTCTGTACAGTCACAGAGTTCGTCGGAGTCCTCCAGAGAGCATGTCACCGATGCGCAGGCTCGCAGTCGTAGGGTTCCCAACCGTCAAAGACCACGTCAGTGCATGTAGGTTTCTCTTTTGCACCCCGTAGGAGAAGAGAACAGTCTCTCGACTCTCTCCTCAACTCCTCCTTTGCAGGCTCGTAGTCACAGGGTTCTCTCGCAAGTCGCAACCTCCGGAGTCTAGAGACCTCGTCACCTATGGATGCAAGCTTTCAGCGGTTCCAACACGCGGCGACGACTTACGACTCAATTCTCAAGCCTTCCAGCGTCCATGCATGTGGTCTAAGCGGTGACGTCCTTGGCATCTCCAGCAAGTGGCCGGCGACCACCATCGGCGGTGCATGGCACTACGGCTACAACTTGCAGGTAACGTAGTTCTATTTTTTTTCCCTTCCTCCACTCAAGACCGGCGCCGTCCTCTCAGCCTCTTATCTTCTTTTTCTTCCTACTCCTCTGCTCTCAGCGATCGGCGACTCGATCTATCGGCCAACTCCATCAAGTGACTCCAATCTCCAGCCTCGAGCGGTTGGTGGTCCAGTGAGCGGTGGCATCCTTGGCATCTCCAGCGAGCGGTGACTCCAAGGAACGGCCGGCGACCACCACCGGTGGTCTAGCACTACACCTACTGCTACAAGTAACATGCTGTTTTTTCCCCCTTACATCCCCCACCCAAGTCAGAACCTTGGGTCTCCTCTTAGACGTTATTTTAACAGTTTTAACTAAAAGATCACGTCGATTTGAATGTTTGAACCCACAACTTTGTAGTTTACTTGGTAACCATATCCTCTATTGCTCTACCATTGACATAAGGTAATATTTTTAGATAAAAACATTTATTTTATTTTATTATTTTTCATATTTATTGAGGCTTACGCCTCATTACGCTTTGAGGCTTACGCCTCATGAGGCTTTGACAAAACGCTTCACGAGCGCCTCAAGTCTTTCAAAACCTTGTCGCAGATACAGGACTGAATAAAAGCTACTTGACCATCAGGACTACCTCATGCTCATTTCACATGAAACATTTATTGAGCAAACACGCGCACTCTCAACCACAGAATATAACCACAGAATATAGAAATTTTCAATCTATCTTTGCCAGGATTTTTTTGTCATTCCCCGATGCATATAACGTAAACAACAAAAGTAACATAAATGTGATATTGAAATTTTCAATCTACTTTAGCCTGGAACTTTTCATACTGTTTTCTACTTGTTCTTGTCGATAGTGAAAATCTATAACAAGATGGGAAAAACACAGTGCTGTCCATTAATGAGTTCACTCTTACAAACCATAAACTCAACCTTATCTTCCACCAATGACACGAAAGAGATTTTTTTTAGTACCAGAATAATCCGTGACACAGATAGAACGAGTGGTCATAGACTCTGCCATACACAGACACTAAATAAATATATAAGCCATGGGATTGATCGTATGGCTCCACTTCTTGAGGTAAGCATTGCAGGCACAAAATCATTAGGCATAGGTGAATTTCCTAGTCATTTCATGAAAGGGCAACATGATGTGAAAATTTAATTTCCAGCCTAAGAGCTGACAACCCTTTCTTTCTCCAAGAAATAATTGGACCTCATGGTTTCCCAGGAATGGCACTACTGTTGATACAAACAATTTATCTAAGTTTCCCATACTGATCCAACCCAATGTTCCCCTTCTCCTTTTGTCAAAAGTTGAGGAGACTACTTTCCTTTCACATTCCTATTCATAAACCATCATGTCCTTTCTCTTGAGCTGGGGGAAGGGGAAGGCACTCTGCTTCTCCGCATTTGTGTATAGGCACATGTGCATGTGCAATTCGCACCAAGAGCCACCCCTCTATCATAGGTTTGGTAGCAACCTGGCTCCCACTTATTTGTGAGCCTGGGCAGCCTTCCACATTCCTTTTTGTTTTTCATTTTTTCTTCGATAGCCAGGGAACAACCCCCCACCCCTCCCAAAACCAGCTGGGTAGCCCAGTTGGTTCTTCACCTCATGGGAAACCATGAGGTCCCCAGTTCAAACCTTGGCTCCCTCATTACTTGGGGGAGTGCAACGCCCTGGGTTTTCCGGGTCCCAATGGGTGACTCGGCAAAAAAAAAAGTCAAAAAAAGGGAACAACCCCCCCCCCAACCACAACATAAAAAAGGAAAAGAAAGGAATCCTGCCTAGCATCATGGACAACTTCCAACCTAACTTGCCTGCAGTTACTGCAGTATGCATTTTTGTGGGCTCACTGACCATGACAGGGGATGCCACATACATTAACCAAATATATATATAAGAGTTCCCATCATGTCATCTCTCAACAAAATCCATCTATAAGTCTAGGCTTCCTTCCAGCTCTCTCAAAATGGCAGAATGTTTATGAACCTTAATTATAAAATGTTAATGGTTTCAAGGAAACTGTAAAAGACACAAAAGTATAACAAGTATGCCCATGATTTTCAGTAACATCCTACATATGATACAGCAACAAGAAACAAGAAACAAGAAGCATGCAAAATGCAAAACCCAAGTAGATAATAAACCTTAAACCAGCAAAATGACGACTAGAGGACCACATTTCAAAGTGATGATGATAAAGATGTACATTGAACAAATGACAAATGTTAAGGCACCAATGAACTCCTTACCACGTCATTCAATAACTAGAAATTGTTAGCTTTATGAAGCACACACATAAAAGGCAGCATAAGCATGTCAAACAAGCAGCTAGTTTTACAGGAAATCAAGCGTTCATTGATCACACTCATCTATATGTCTACACAGCAGTGAAACCCCTATCCACAAACCATATAAATTCAGATGGAACTCAACAAACAGAAATGCAAGAAATCAGGTTTGAACTCTACAAAATACCTGATGGCAAACCCCCCACCCCCCTCCAAAAAAGAGAAGGAAAGAAAAAAAGAAACCTCTGGCATCAAGTTCAAAAGAGAATAATGTCCATATCCAAGCCAAAACCTTTTATAGGGTGTCGGGGATGGTGGAGGGGATCCGTATATACAGGTTCTCTGAAAAACTATTGGGGGATGCAGAGTCCTGTAGTTGTTTTGTGAGGCTTGACAGGCAAAAAGGTTTGTAAGTAGCGAGACTTCCTAAAACCTTTGTGAAAAATAAAAGTTTAATATTAAGAAATCTATTTACAAAATATACGCACACATATACAGATGTGAGGGAGCATGTTTAGAACCCAGGTTGGAGTCCAAAGCTACCCTGGTTCCTCCAACACCCCCCACCCTCCCCCCGACTCCTTCCTCATTTCACCCAACCTCAACTCCATTAAGCCTCTCTTCATGCAAACCTTCCCAAAACCTACCTTGTCTTCCCCAGTGCTGACATTTTCTCCTTCAGACCAGGCTGTTGGCAGCATTGACATCTACCCCAGCACTGTTGTCACCCCAGCTCTCCTTTCTTCCTTGGCCCTTTCTCTCCCTTGCACCATGGATCAGCTAATGACACCTGAACTAGAAGATGGCACCACATCCCGAGGACAATGGTACCTCGGATCAGCCAGTGACATATTGTCAGCAGACCAAGAGCCTCAACCACGATCTCCCCCATGTTTGTCTCTCATATCTGACCCTCACACCAGCATAAGGACAGGCCTATGGCACATCACGGTTGCCTGTTTCCCTCGCAAGGTGGGTTCCTTTTCATATTTCCTCGTCCCTCTAGGTTTTCAGTGACAAAGCTGATGGGACAGTGGTAACTGCTCACCTTTGTTTCTCATGACAGATTAGAGTGAGTGACTTTTCATCTTTCTTCTTTCTCCTTTTTCTCCCAAAGGTTTTCTCTATTTCTTACATTAAGGCATACTCTGCATTTACATAAGATGTTAGCTTGAATAGTCACACAATAATAATTGAAGAACCACACAAAGTTGTTGTATGGAAGTAACACAAAGCCTCAAACTAAGGTTCCCCATGATTCTCTTCAGGGGTGGACAGAAGAAAGCATTAACTAGGATGGCATGGTTTCTGATAACAACAGGAACAGACCTTGTCTATCTACTGCAAATTTACAGTCTTTTAAGGTATCGCTATTGTGTTGCTTTATCTTATGTTCCAAAAAGAAGCCACCTGAAATTTTATGGAATTAAACAGTTGTTCGAAGTTTAGCAGAAATTGCAAGAACTCATGAGCAGGAATTGCAAGAATCTATGAGCATATGAGCTTTTGAGAGATGGCCTTTGATGTGACTGCATCCATAAGCATCAAATTAAGTTTTGCTCGATTGTCTGAGTGTATCAATAATCACAAATTTGTTACAGGCTGATACTGCAGTTCATCATAAGCCCATTCACATCATGATCATCTTAAGTTGGCTACTTTTCTTTGTTGTTGGTCTGTTGTGAGCCTGATTCTCTCGTCTTTAGACGTGGACTCTGCCAATTACTAGTCTAAAAGCCCTCATCCTAATGGATTCATGCCACAAGATTTTCAAAAACTCATCGAATGAAAGAGGGGTCAGCTTGAGCTGACTTATTATCATTTCTGATCCAGCACCTTACTAGCTATCATAATACCTACAGATGGAAACACATACACATGCAATCCAACTGTACTTGTTTGTTTGTTCCTAATGAATGGGAACAAAAACCAATTTCTTAGTATGAACGCAAATATCCCATTTTCAGTGTGCCTCTCATCTGCGGATCAAAACCTCCCCGCAAGAGTAAAGGAAAATGAAAATACACATGCCTTACGTGGGGGAAAGGAAGGAACATTTTTCCTCCCCGTTTATTCTATCAGCGAAAGAAATGCATTTGTACAAGTTCGATCTCAATCTAAAACATCTACAATAAGTATCACCATTAACCGTCCATGAAATGTCCATAAGCCGATATCAAGATAAAATCGCCCACAATAAGGAACTAAAATTTGGACTCTTTTTTGCCCTTTTCAAGAGAAATCCCCCCTCTTTTACCCTGTCAATTTCAGTCCTGGAAGGACAAAGAAGATCAAAATTAGGAGGCATCTTACACGGGCGGAGGCGAGGGAATAGTGTGGAAGAAGGCGCAGTGGCAGCCCTGCCGCGGAGGGCCGGCCAGAAGTAGAAACAGTTGACGGCCCAGAGCCACGGCAAGCAGAAGAAGCCCCAGAAGAAGAAGCTCCGGGCGTACTCCACAGCCTTGTCCTCCGTTTCCAGGCCGAGCTGCCCGTCCACGGTCGGCCAGGCGCGGAGAGGCGTGGTGGGCGCACCGCCATGGGCGGTGACGCTCGATCCCCCGAGTGGGTAGCTCTCCTCATCCACCTCCCCTCCCCGCTCCATTCCTCCGCTGGGTCGCAACTCGCAACAACGTGATTCGTGAAGAAGCGACAAGCGAGAGGGGTGTGCCCCCTCAACAAAGATGTCAGGCTTTCCAGCAGCGCAACCAAACAGATACGGCCACATTGGGATTCCCCCGTTGGTTCAAATATTTTGGTGATTATATGCTTTGTTATACTTGCTCCACACCTGGCATAATTGTGCAGTTGGAGTGTAATCTAATTTTTTTATTTTTTATTTTAAAAATTATCACGACCTCTTAGTTTACTAGATCCATATGTTATTTTAGTTCCTATTCTACGTAGAGATATACAAATAGAAAGGTATAGCTCGTAAGTTAATTTATTCTAAAGTGTAGTCTTATCTATTGTAGTAGACAATGGGTTAAATAAGTGGATAAATTGTTTCATCAATTTTATTAGATCAATTTAATCGGAATATATTAGTGTTATCTCTCGTTATAATCGGATTAATTTTATTATCTTATTAAATTAAAAAATAGATAAAATATGATATATCCTTGAGATAAATAGGAGATATCCCTCGATCAAAGAGGGGCTAAGGTGCACCCAAATAATAAGAGTTAAAAATTTATAATTATTTTTTTTAATCATCCAATCGGGATGAACCTTGTACATATAATCAGAGTGGACCCCATAGTCAAAATGAATTTTAATAAAATTAAAAAATATTATGTACAATTATCCCGAGTGTACAAAGCTTTTTTTAAATAAAAAAGGATATTCAATGTACAGCCGTGATAACGGTAGATATTGAATGGTTGTTATGTATACTAGGGTTATCAATAGGTCAGGCCGACCCGACATGCTCGCAAGTCTGACTTGATTTCAGATCAGACCGTAAGACCTTTTTCGACCTGCGAGTCCTTAGTCGAGTCTAAAAGTTCAGTCCGACTAAGTCCACGGATCGGGAGCCCGACTTTGAGCTCAATCCCGGAGTCGACCCGATCCGTTCTCTTTTTTTTCTCTCTCTTCAAATTTTAAAAGATACTCATTAAATTGTGCCATTTTATTTAATTAAAAACTCTCTTTTCAAATAAATTAAGAAATTAACATCAAAATTTTAATTAATTTAACAAGATTTATTTTTCATATTATTAAATATATTATTTTGATTGATTTTTTATTTTTATTTAAGGTTCAAGCTGAGTCAAGTCTTAATCGGACTTTATATTTTTTAACAGTGTCGTACGACCTGACCCGACTCAGTCCGATATAGCTCGGACCTGGGCCGAACTCGAACTTTAATGTTGATGAGTTGAGTCGAGGCCGAATCGACCTAATTTGACCCGAACCCAGCCCATCGACAACCTTAATCTATACTCTGTCACAAGGGTGGGATTCCAAGGAAAAATCTGGGTCGGGTAACGTGCCCAAACAGAGGAGCTATCTGTCTACCCAGATCCGATCCGGGCCAGGTTGACTGTGCCCAAATGCTCCATCGGTGCTAATTTGGGCTGGGTGGGCCCGTGACCCTATCAGTAGTAAACCTGAAGTGATACTAGTGCAATTGTCCGCTATGTTCACGTGTAGATCTCCACCAACTGTCCTCTCGTGTCAAGTGGACCGATTATAAGTATATTCACGACATGATTAGTCACAATTACACACACAAATATTGCTCATAAACTTATTATCTTTAATCTAAGAATCATGATGATTTGGATCTATAAAATTTATTTACCAATAATAAAATAGCTGGGCATTCTTGTCTGATAAGCATGAAAGATGAGTTGATTTGAGATATTAAAAAGGTAATTCAACGATGCGATGATCTAATGTGGATTTGACTTTTTTGGGGGGGGTCGTGTCAATGTATATTCCCTTCTTATTTTATACATCAATGATATTACTCACTTTCAAAAGAATATAAGTTTTAACTTTTGATTCAAAACAGAGTTAGGATCAACTGTGATTGACCAAGTGGTAGCATGTCAGGGGCAAGCTTAAAAGAAACACAACTTTTAGACATGGAGAATCATCGAACTGTCACCAGAGACAAGTTTAAATGAGCATGTCCTCCAACATGTTAAATATAATTCAAGCAACAAATTAGAAACTATACAACCTTTCAAGAATCTAGAAGTGAATCACACATAAGAAGATGCAGAATATATCGAGGAAGATGACATGGACGGGCTGGGGTGCATATTGTACGTAGATGCATATACCATTTCATCATCCCCATAAGAGGAGGGAGGTCAAGGTATTTCTTTTTAGATAGATAGGTGAGGAGGGTAAATCCAATTTGATCTAAGAGTGATCCAGTAACAATAGATCCACGACATATAGCTCTCAAGGGAGCGCGTTCAAGCGGCGGGCATGCCGATGTAGCCCACCAAGGGGAGGCCCAGTCCAAAAGAGCATCGGATTCTACAAGGCGCAAGTGTTACGGCCCAAGCGCAGTAATTGTCGGACGACTCTCCGGCGATCGACCGTTGCCCCCGTGACGTCGGCCTTGACCCCATAACGGGCGAGCACGCCCCATGAGCGCAGTAAGACTCGCCCTAGGACCAGCCAATGCCGGGGTAATCGCCCCTCAACGGGGAATTTCCGCCGCTATAGCAGAGAAGGTTACTCTACTACGACTGCCCTTCCCTATCGAGAGATGAGGCCCCTCGCTCCAAGACAACCCCTATGATAAGTGTGTATATTTACATATTAATTCATGATTATACATAATTTTATGAACTAAAATAATAATAAATATACACGTATCACAATTACTGTTAATTTAGAATCAAATAGTTATTTTTTTGAAATTAAATAATTTTAATAAAGATATTTACTTATTTATGCAAGCATTCAAAATGAAAAAAATAAGAAAATAAAGAAAATACAAAAATATATATATATATGTGGAACTGGACCAAAAGCCCAGTGACTTGTTCAAAAAGAAAAGAAAAAAATAGAAAAAAAATAAATTGATTTGACATTTTTAAGATTTTTCTAAGTTATATATGATATATATATATATAAATATGTATATTATATATATAATATATATATTATATATATTTAACTAATCCTAATGTGTGAGTGTGTGTTGTTTTTCAAATGCAGGAAGAAGTCGCCCTCCCGCCTTCGCGGGAGGGCACGGGCGACGATGGAGGGGGGGGGGGGGGGGGGGCGGTCAACGCGCTACCCGCGTCAAAGGCGGTCGGGCGCACGCAGCGCAGCCGCGGCGGAGGAGCCGACCGGCGCACTCGCCCAGCGGGCGCGGTCCACGCGGAGGAGAAAGGTGGAGGAGAGAGAAGGCGGGCGCACGCGGCGCACGGGTCGGCCAGGAGAGAGAAAGAGAGAGAGAAAATGCTAGAAAAAAATGAAAAAAAATATTAAAAAATCAGAAAAAAATATCCAAGTGTGCAACACATGTTGACACATAATTTTGGGTCAAAAATAGTAGCAATGGGTTGTTCACATTGACAAAGTGTTCACATGAGGAATAACTCTATAAAAGGGGAGGGGCTTCCATTGTAAAAGAGAGGATGGAGAGTATAGTAGAGTAGCATTTGATATTTTGTAGTTCATTCTCTTTGGCCTTGAGGAGAGTCATGGAGGAGAAATTTTGAGAGCTTTATGTTTAAGTTTTAGAGTTTGTTGTTAGTTTGTATTGAATGTTTTCATTGTACTCTTAGCCATTTTTGGCTTCATAGTCAATTTACAAGCTTGTGTGATCCTTATTTCAATTTATTATCTTCTACAAAGTTGTCCATCTGTAAGTGTTCTTCAACTTCTCTTTCTAACAATTCTCTCAATTCCTTCTAGATTGAAAGTTATTTTCCGTTTTCTTAAGTTCTGTTCTACGTGAGTACTGTTCATCCGAGGTGATACCTTCTAATATTCTTATGTTTTGAAACCTTTCCAATCCTCTTTTTACTCTGATTTTTTCATGAAAGTTCTTCTTCTCTTATAGATCTAACTTTTCTTCTTCTACCACTTCTTCTAAATTTTCTTATTTTAAGAGTTATAATTAATTGTTCACTGTTCTGATTTCTGCCATATTACTGTTCATCCGCACTGATAGCTCTTAAGTTTTTCATATTTTTCGTTGTCTTCCTTTCGTTTTCTATCTCTGTGGTCTTCATCAAACTTCTTCCTCTTTGCATTCTCTACAACTTTCATTTCTTCCACTTCTTCTAATTCTCGCCAGTTTAAAAGTTATTTTCATTCTAATGTCACCCTAGTTTCATTATAATTTTCTTTTCGTCGTTCTTTCATCCACTTCCCTTTCTTTACATCCTTCACACACCTTAAGGCGGTTTCAATTCAATTCTCATGATTTTTAAATCTTAAAAACTCAAGATTTTTAACTTTCAAATCTACTTCTCCCTGTGGATTCGACCCGGTCTCATCACTTAACTATTTTATTTATTTAATTTATGGGCCGGATATTTTAATTTGATAGTGGGGCGTATTAACGACGTGCATTTTCCCGCCATCAATTTTGGCGCCGTTGTCGGGGAGATTTGAATTTGAAGTTGATAACTTTGTACTTTCTTTTGTATATATATTCGTGCTCACTCTTATTTTTACAGAAAAATAAAAGAATCAACAAAAGTACAAAAAAAAAAATTTTTTGAAAATGTCAAAAAATGTTGTGTCTCCCCGAGGTAAGTCTTCTTTATCTTCTACTCTTGTTATTTTTTATTTACCAAATAAAGAACGAGGGAATGCGATTAAGGTTAGTATTCTTACCCTCTTTCCATAGATTTAGTTTCTTTATTTTTACTTTCAATATGTAATTAGTTTTCATGCTTAGAAATATTCTTAAAAAAATAAAAAATAGAAGAAATAAAAAATATGGTGGATTAACTCAGTTCAATAAAAAAATAGAAAAATAAAAACACAAAAAAGGCACAACTTGAGCTCACCATCATCTTTGAAACTGGTGTCTAAGGCTAGAGGTCAATGGAAAACGCTATAAGCGGGAAAATGGTTACTTAATTAGGACCTTGTGAAAGCAAGGGGAGCCTCCCACTTCCCCATCTGTTACCTGGCCTGTGGATAAGTTTGATGGTGAATCTAAGTTGGACTTTGTTTGAGAATTTGTTTGTATAAAAAAATCAAAAAAAGAAGGAAAAATAAAATATACAAAAAATGGTGAGAGCATAAATTTTCATCTATGGATTGGGCACACCAATTAGACATGTTTGACCAATTAGCTCTTAAATTTGATCAATTTCTAGTCATAGATCAAGACCCCTTCATACCACCTAGTCGCCATGACAATGGTCACATGTGGGCTAACCCGGCCCATTATGTAGGTGGTTGTCCAAACCAAAACTCATTTCTCACCCAAAACAGTCCGATCTATTATGAGAGTCCATACTCGTGGTCGGCTCAAAATGAACTCCAGTCACCTATGATGGCCCAATTTTCATCGTTTATCTAGGACCATGCTCAAACCACGCAGTTAGGGGACCATGATCTACCTTTCATCCCAGAGCAAGCTCAATATGTCCAACGGTTTTTTCAGCCCGATTATGAATCACCTTCCGATACTTATAACTCTAGCTGGGACGATCAACCAATAATCTCTTGGATGGACCAAGCAAGTCAAGCCCCAATGACTCAAGACCTCTCCACACCTTATTTTGACTCATGTCCAAACAACTTTAATTCTGGATGGAGAGATCAACATGATTCTTCTTGGGAGTCTTATCAGGATCAAGGACAAAGCCATCAAGAACTAGATTTTCCAAATTGGGCTCCATACCCAAATGATTCTTACGATCAACCATTTTATGGAGGACAACCCATACACTCTCCACCACCTCATTCTCAGACTGAGTGTCCTTCAAATTACTATCCATCACAGTCTGACTCTCAGCCCACTTACCTATCTCCTCCATACACAGATTTGAATAAGGAGAAGATGTTTGATCAATTGACACGACTCTTCCAAACTCAACAACAAGCCTTCCAGGAACAACTGCAAAACTTTGAGGCCCAAGTGAGCAGAGTTGCTAAAAACATCATAGAAACAGAAGTGGATCAAATGTCTAGCAACTCTACTACAAGTCTTGAGGGCCAACTTCTTGGATTTGATGACAATAAAAGTCCCTATGATCAATCCATGATTCCCCGATCTAACACTCATCTCACTCTTGATGTTGAGAGGATCGTGGAAGAGTTTTATGAGGAGGACTTAAAGGAAGAGCAGTCTGAGAAATCTAAAACCCATTCCATTTGTGAAGAGGAATATGATGATCTTGAGTCGGGGGGAGATGACGAGGACGAGGATTGTCAAGTCAAAGATCAAATTCCTTCACTTACCCTTCCTGAAATTGATGAGTCCTCCTTTCAAGTGAATGGCGAAGAAAATGTGTGTGTGGAGAGAGAATTGAGTGTATACATAAACCCTTCTTCTTTGGTAATTGAGGATCTGGGTACTCCATTTGAAATTCATTCTAACCGGACATCTCTTGATTTAGGGGATGTGGATCTGTTACCCATCCCTGACCTTGGTGAATTCACAATCATTCTAAATATTTTGCAACTCGCCAAATGGTCGAATCCATCAGATTCACATGAGAATCCTTGTGTTAAGGAGCAAACTTATTTGATTCATAATCCTTCTTATCTCCTTGACATTGGCCATGTGGTGGACTCCCCAAAAATCGATCACACTCTCATCCTCTCTCACCTGAAAGATACGCAAGTAACTCTTAAGAGAGAGGAAGAAGAAGAAAAGTTAAGGGAAATTAAGGTCCGCATTGATGTGTTTAATACTTATAAAGACCTTAAGAATATAGAGGAATATTTTATGATTGATGATATGATCATTCCTCCATCATTCTCTGACCGAAGGGGTCCATCCAGATTGCTAGACCCACCTTGACATGCTTCTAGCCCACATGCACATGCATATCATCTTTTCCTCCAATGGTACCAAGACTGGAATTTATCAGAGGATAAGGTCACTTGGTGGCTCCTTCTGAATGCCACACGTTGGTTATTGAGCTACATTGCGTCTGGCTGAAGACGTCAAATTTAGCGCTTTTTGGGAGGCAACCCAAATTTTTAGTGAATTCCATGTGATAATAAATGGCTTTTTGGGAATCAACCCAAGTTTTTCATGTGTTTTATTTTTATTTTGCAGGTTTGAATAAAGGATAAGTTGGGGGGAGAGAGCTGATTGCTTCCTCTGTTGCTGTGATTTTCAAAGCCAAGTACTACCTCTCATTCAAGCCAAACCCGTCAAAATTCTCCATCAGGTTGTCCCGTTCCGTCATAAATTTCATGTCTACATTGTTCTATTAATCCCTATTGTTCATGCCATTGAGGACAATGTCATTTAAGTTGGGGGGGCGAAAATCATGTTGCATAAGTTGCATTCATATACAACCTCATTTTTTTAAAAAAAAAATATCAAATTCCAATTGTGTTTCATGATTTATGCTTCCATTGATAGTGATTCTGGAATAGAAAAGACTGGGATAAGGATGATGGAATATTATTTAATCTAGCCATGGAAAACTGATTTAAGAATCTCTTTAAAGTTCATGTGCACTTTAAAAAAATGAAAATCACGTTACACGCTAATGAAACAAATAGGACAAACCTTCTGCTATTTTAGGTATGTTGTCTGATATTCTGCACTTCTTAAAGAAGAGATCTTTTATTTATAAGCTTTCTGCCATGCTGTCTATCAAAAATTAGTGCAAAAGCACAATTGATAAAACTTTGAGAAAAACACCATGAAAAATGCTCCGATTCTGAGTAACCGGGCCTACTTCACCTAAGACGTGTTGAGGTTCGCGTCAAAAGGAAAATGGAACTTGGTCTGTGTAACTGGGCCTACTTCACCTAAGACGTGTTGAGGTTCGCGTAAAACAGTGAAGGGTAGTGCAACATCATGTGTGTATAGAAAAAAAGAAAAGAGTAGAAAAGAACAGAATATAGATCCCAAAAGGGACAAACGTAATAAGGCAGACAAAAAGCTAGTATGTTGAACGCTCTAATTAAGAAGTGCAGAATTGAAAAGTATTTGTTCGGAATAGCAACTAGAGGACGCAATTGTCTCTACTGTGAATTTAGTATTACACATGCATAAGTGCTACTGAATTTTGATTAGAATTCTTGATCATGTACCTGAATTTCCTACATAAGACTAGTATGTGATCATGATTCCAGATTCTTAATCTTTAGTTGACTCTATGAAAGATGATCTAGAAATGAGGCATGAACTTTGTAAACTCTTGTTAGTCCTTATATTTTGAGCTTATTTACATTGCTAAGGTACTAGCAATGAGTAAGTTGGGGGGTGTGATAAGTGTGTATTTTTACATATTAATTCATGATTATACATAATTTTATGAGCTTAAATAATAATAAATATACACGTATCACACTTACTGTTAATTTAGAATCAAATAGTTATTTTTTTGAAATTAAATAATTTTAATAAAGATATTTACTTATTTATGCAAACATTCAAAACGAAAAAAATAAGAAAATAAAGAAAATACAAAAAAATATATATGTGTGGAACTGGGCCAAAAGTCCAAGGAGTTGTTCAAAAAGAAAAGAAAAAAAATAGAAAAAAAATAAATTGATTTGACATTTTTTAGGATTTTTCTAAGCTATATATGATATATATATATATCAATATGTATAATATATATATCAATATGTATATTATATATAATATATATATATATATATAACTAATCCTAATGTGTGCGTGTGTGTTGTTTTTCAAATGCAGGAAGAAGCCGCCCTCCCGCCTTCGCGGGAGGGCACGGGCGACGATGGAGGGGGGGGGGGGGGGGCGGTCAACACGCTACCCGCGTCAAAGGCGGCCGGGCGCTCGCTGCGCAGCCGCGGCGAAGGAGCCGACCGGCGCACGCGCCCAGCGGGCGCGGTCCACGCGGAGGAGAAAGGTGGAGGAGAGAGAAGGCGGGCGCACGCGGCGCACGGGCCGGCCAGGAGAGAGAAAGAGAGAGAGAAAAGGCTAGAAAAAAAATGAAAAAATACAGAAAAATTAGAAAAAAAATATCCAAGTGTGCAACACATGTTGACACATAATTTTGGGTCAAAAATAGCAGTAATGGGTTGTTCACATTGACAAAGTGTTCATATGGGGAATAACTCTATAAAAGGGGAGGGGCTTCCATTGTAAAAGAGAGGATGGAGAGTAGAGTAGAGTAGCATTTGATATTTTGTAGTTCATTCTCTTTGACCTTGAGGAGAGTCATGGAGGAGAAATTTTGAGAGCTTTGTGTTTAAGTTTTAGATTTTGTTGTTAGTTTGCATTGAATGTTTTCATTGTACTCTTAGCTATTTTTGGCTCTTCATAGTCAATTTACAAGCTTGTGTCATTCTTATTTTAATTTATTATCTTCTACAAAGTTGTCCATCTGTAAGTGTTCTCCAACTTCTCTTTCTAGTATTTCCCTCAATTCCTTCTAGATTGAAAGTTATTTTCCATTTTCTTAAGTTCTGTTCTACGTGAGTACTGTTCATCCGAGGTGATACCTTCTAATATTCTTCTATTTTGAAGCCTTTCCAATCCTCTTTTTACTCTGAGTTTTTCATAAAAGTTCTTCTTCTCTTATAGATCTAACTTTTCTTCTTCTACCACTTTTTCTAAATTTTCTTATTTTAAGAGTTATAATTAATTTTTTACTGTTCTGATTTCTGCCATATTACTGTTCATCCGCACTGATAGCTCTTGAGTTTTTCATATTTTTCACTGTCTTCCTTTCGTTTTCTATCTCTGTGGTCTTCATCAAACTTCTTCCTATTTTCATTCTCTACAACTTTCATTTCTTCCACTTCTTCTAATTCTCGCCAGTTTAAAAGTTATTTTCATTCTAATGTCACCCTAGTTTCATTATAATTTTCTTTTCGTCGTTCTTTCATCCACTTCCCTTTCTTTACATCCTTCACACACCTTAAGGCGGTTTCAATTCAATTCTCATGATTTTTAAATCTTAAAAACTCAAGGTTTTCAACTTTCAAATCTACTTCTCCCTGTGGATTCGACTCGGTCTCATCACTTAACTATTCTATTTATTTAATTTATGAGCCGGATATTTTAATTTGATAGTGGGGCGTATTAACGACGTGCGTTTTCCCGCCATCACTCTATAAAAGGAAGAACGATAGAGAAGACATGCGTGGTAGATTCTTTTACTAAACCCCCACACTGCTACGCAAGAGAATAGAGCTACTGCCTACAAGATAACGAAGAGGAAGCAGCTACGACCAACGCTGAAAGAGAAACTCTCCTCCGGCGACCTTACCACCCAGCAAGCACTCTCCGAGTTAGCACTAGGAGCGGCGAGCACTCGCTCCGAGGATCTACACGACCCTTTAGCCTTCGACTACGATTTCCTTCTCTCTCTCCACTCGTTCTTCTCTGTTACTCATTAAGTCGTTGCTGACTTGAGTATCGGAGGGTTGTCCCCTGGAGTAACATCTGGGACTCCTTTTGTAATATCCCGGACCTTTCGGATCCTTCTTCGTGGGTCCCGGATCTGGTTTTCGGAGCGTCCAGCTCTGTTGTGTCCGAAATTTCGTTTCGGACATCTTTCGTGTTCGGATCGGCGCGATCCGGAGTCGTTTCGGAGGCCCGGAGGCGTTCCGCGGCTTTTCCGCGTGTGTTTTTCGATTCCCGGCGTGTGTTTCGGCTTTTCCTTCGGACGCTCGCTGCGGGTTAACTGGGCCGTTCACCCGGGCACGAGTGGTACCGTTGCGATCGGTGCATTCCGAGGATTCCAGAAATGTATTTTTCTATTTTTCGGTATTTTTCCGAAAATTCGGATTTTCTATAAATCCTAATTCCTTTTTCTTTTTCTTTCCCTTTTCTCTTTCTTCTTCCTCCTCCTCTCTCTCGCGACCGTGAGCCCCCTCTCTCTCCCTCTCTCCCATTCGGACGTGGCGAGCCCCTCTCCGGCTACGGACGGCGGCGGGGCGACGGCGCGGACGCGTGGGCGACGGTGAGGCGATCTCGTGGGCGTGCGGCGAGCGTGGGAAGCGTGGGGAGTTCGTGAAGCTTCGAGCATTCTTCGTGATTCGTGATCGATTCGGCGGAGCATTCGCTCCATTGAGGTAGGGTGACGTTCTTTAGCCTCATGCCGTTCTTTTCCGTGATTTATAGGCCGCGGGGAGGCCGAGAGGGGATCATTTGAGCGTTTTTGGGTTTTTCCATGATTTGGGGAGAGCTCGCCCGATCTATGGATTCAATGCATGGATTCGTGTTTTGAGGGCCTAGAATCATGCTAGGGGTCCCCAGGGGTCTTCCCCTTTGTCTTCCCCCTCTCCTATGGAGGTATGGGGGCGTGGTTGGTTTTTTTTGGGCGTTCTTACCGTTTTCGGCCGCGGACTGAGAACGCGCTATACTCCAGTAGCGCGTTCTTGGAGGTCGCGCTGCCCCGACCGAGCGCGTTCATCGGAGAAGATGAACAGTTTGGCGGTTCGTGTCGCGCTATGGGGCCCTAGCGCGATCATCATTGTCGCGCTAGGAGGACCTAGCGCGATGGTCCCTGTCGCGCTAGGCATCCCTAGCGCGATGGTCCGTGTCGCGCTATGGGGCCATAGCGCGACAACCCTTGTTGCGCTAGGTGGCCCTAGCGCGATTTGGTTCGTTGTTGGGTGTTCCCCTTGGGCCGTGTGTGCGTCCCGGGCACCCCGTGGAGTTCCGTGACCGTGTTTTTGGTGTCCGGAAGTCCCGTTTGCCTCGGTCAGGCGTTTGACCGTGGGCAATGCGTCTGTTTCTTTTCCGACCATGGTCACCGTGCGACGGGGCTGGTGCGTGGGGTGATTCCCACACGTTGTCGGTTTCGGACGTTGTTTTCCGTTGACTCGAGAGTCTACTCCTTCAGTGACCCTCCACTAGTCGTAGCCCACCAGTACGAGGTGCTGGTCTCACCTGGGAGTGGTGTACGGGCACCCACCTTTCGAGACGGTTTGTGGACCGGTTACCGTAGGCCCCTCATCGGTAGCCAGAGTCCGGCTACGGGGGAAAACCGGTCAGAGGACCAGACCTAGTGATGCAAGGTCTGTGTGTGCACACGTGGTTGGGGGCGGTTGGACCCACGTCGACGGGCGTGACCCCAGCTAGTTACTTGTTTGTGGTTACTTGTACGGTGTTTGCACCTCGGGTAGGACCTACCACGTCAGGCGGTTCACCTGCGGTGCGGTGTAAGACGTCAGGGGACGCTACCGGCTGTGCTTCTAGTGGGTGGTACTCCTGTCGAGTACGGAGTGTTAGACTGTCAGTCATGTGTTTCCGACCTTCGGGTTTTTACGGTTCGACCGTTGAGTTTCGGTCTTCTCGTACCGTGGCACGTGTGTCGGTTTGCGTGCCGTAGGGTCTAGTTCTGTAGAGTACAGGGCTTTCCTTTCCGAGGTACTTCTCTACCGCTAGAGTAGTGGTTTCTCGTTTTTGAGGTAGGGTTCGAGTGATCCCTACTGAGTCTTGTTCTGAGACTCATTCCCTGCGTGTTTTCACCGTGTTTCAGGTGAGGCGCCACCTTCGGGGAGCGCGTCAGGAGCGCAGCGTGGTGCGGGTGCCCAGAGGTAGTGCCAGAGGTCAGAGCCGGGGGATGCCCCGTGTAGCTGTACTTTTCTTTCTTGTCACTGTACTAGTCGTGGACTACTGTTGCTATTATTGTTCTTTATTGTGGACCATGTAAATTGTTAATTTATTTCCTGCTTAATATTATAACTGTTTAATTTCTGCAATTATCTGTGATGCTTATGTAGTTTCCACACCATCCTTTTAACCATTCCGAGTCTTCGGACTCGTGGGTGGCGGTACGAGTCTCGGGTTATCGGGCCTTCCCGGTAATCGGATTCTCGGGTCGTTACAGCTGGTATCAGAGCGCGGTTGTGGAATTACATGAGAATCATAGGTAATTGTATTGGTCCACTAGTCCACAACGATGATGTACATGTGACGCTGGCATTGGGCACCGCGTGTTTTATTCTGACATCGTCGTTTCCGTGTTTTCTGTCTTGTGCTTCAGGAGCGAGGATGGCGCCGAGGAGGAGTTCTCGCTCTCAGCAGGGGCAGTCGGCTGGAGGTCAGGAGATCCAGCAGGGGGTCCAGAGGGACCAGGAGGAGCATAGCAGAGTTCCGGGAGCTACCGAGGCCGCGGATGCTGCGAGGGCTCCGGGGGCCGAGGATTTCTTCCGTGGCATGTACCATCTCATGTCTCAGCAGTTTGGCGGAGAGGCTGCTGAGGGCTCGATTGCTAGGGGTGGGCCAGGCCGAGCGGTGAGGGACTTCATGCAGTTCCATCCACCTTACTTTAGCGGCCAGGCAGACCCTGATGCGGCTCGTGATTGGCTTGATGAGATGGAGCGGGTGTTCAGTTCTGCGAAGAGTACTGCCGAGGACAGAGTGGGGTTGGCCTACAACCAGTTGCAGGGTACGGCTCGGAGGTGGTGGTCTTCCGAGTGGAAGACGTCCTTTCAGTTTCGTCCACTTGAGCAGGTCGAGTGGGGTGACTTTGTCAGTGCTTTCGAGCGTACGTACTGTCCAGACGTCGTTGCTACGCAGCGGATGCGGGAGTTTCTGGAGCTGGTGCAGGGTGACATGTCCGTGTTGCAGTATAGGGCCCGATTTGTCGAGCTGGGTCGGTATGCACCTCATATCATGGAGCATGAGAGGGTGAGGACCACGCAGTTTGTGCAGGGCTTGAGGTTGGAGCTGAGGCACCATTTGATCGCGAATGGGGCCACTGATCTAGAGACAGCGTCTCGTGTTGCGATTTCCTTGGAGATGGATATGCAGAGGACTCGAGGACCGATCAGCCAGGGGCAGTCTTTGTCAGGTCGCAGCCAGCAGTCGGCTACCCAGCAGCAGGGTTTCTTCCAGCATGCGTCGGGTGGTTCAGGAGTACCGGCACCGGCAGCGTCAGTGGCAGGATCTGCGTCCTTCGGCTCGAAGATCAAGAAGTTCTTGAAGAAGAGTCTTCGGAAGAAGCACAAGGATCAAGGGCAAGCTTCATCGGGCAGTGTACAGCAGCCGATTCCTTTGCAGTGCCAGGGATCAGTGGGTGGATCGCGAGGACCTTGTCCACGATGTGGTGGGACCCACCCAGGCAGGCAGTGCACGGCGCCGATCATCTGTTTTCGGTGTGACCAGCCAGGGCACATGCCGCGTGACTGTCCTCAGAGGCCGCCGCAGCAGCAGGTTCCCCAGCAGCAGCAGCAGCAGGGACAGTATCCACCGCTACCCAGGTCAGCTAGTGTGGGAGGCAGGCAGAGGGCTCGTGGCCAGATCACGCACTTGACCAGGGCAGAGGCAGTGGCGTCGCAGCTCGTGGAAGGTACCGTTCAGATTTTGGGTTGTGCGGCTCAGGTTTTATTTGATTCTGGCGCGTCTCATTCGTTTATTTCGGAGGATTTCGCGTCGAGCGTCGAGGAGCTGGTGACCCAGTTGTTCTGTGATTTGGCAGTGGAGTTGCCTTCGGGTGATTTTATGGTCACTCCGTATTGCTTCGACCAGGTTCCGGTGTGGATCGATGGGCGGAGTATGCCAGGCAGGTTGTATGCATTGCAGCTTCGGGATTACGACGTGATTCTAGGCATGGATTGGCTCGAGACTCATGGAGCGGTGGTGGATTGTGGGATGAAGAGGGTCTACTTCCAGCATCCGAGCAAGAGGACCTTCTATTTCCAAGGTATCCGTTCCACCTCTTCTCGATTCCTTATCTCTGCTATTCGAGCCCGTCGATTGCTTGATTCAGGTTGTCAGGGTTTTCTCGCGTCTGTGGTTGTGTCTGACCGGATGGAGCCGAATGTCGAGGACATTGCGGTGGTGTGCGAGTTTCCCGATGTTTTTCCTGAGGAGTTGCCTGGATTACCTCCCCAGCGGGAGATCGATTTCGTGATCGAGGTTGTACCTGGTACGGGACCTTTGGCGAAGGCTCCCTACCGTATGGCCCCCGCTGAGCTGAGGGAGTTGAGGGCGCAGTTGCAGGAACTGTTGGCCAAGGGGTGCATTCGTCCGAGCTTTTCCCCTTAGGGTGCGCCCGTGTTGTTTGTGAAGAAGAAGGACGGTAGTCTGCGGCTATGCATTGACTATCGGCAGCTGAATGAAGTGACCATTAAGAACAAGTATCCGTTGCCGCGGATTGATGATTTGTTCGACCAGCTTCAGTCTGCGCGGGTGTTCTCGCGGATTGATTTGCGGTCCGGTTACTATCAGCTGAGAATTCGCGAGTCTGATGTGGAGAAGACTGCATTCAGTACGAGGTACGGGCATTATGAGTTTCTGGTGATGCCGTTTGGGCTCACCAATGCCCCAGCAGCCTTCATGGACTTGATGCAGAGGGTGTTTCATCCGTATTTGGACCAGTTCGTGGTCATCTTCGTGGATGACATCCTTGTTTATTCGCAGTCTGCTGAGGAGCATGCGTACCATTTGGGTGTGGTGCTGCAGACGTTGCGAGATCACCAGTTGTATGCGAAGCTCAGCAAGTGCGAGTTTTGGCTCAGCGAGGTGCACTTTCTGGGGCACGTGATTTCTGGTGATGGCATTTCCGTGGATCCCGCCAAGGTCGAGGCTGTGATGCAATGGCCGAGGCCGAGGTCGGTGACGGAGATCCGGAGTTTCTTGGGGCTTGCGGGGTATTATCGCCGGTTTATCCAGGATTTTTCCTGCATTGCGACCCCGATGACGAGGCTCATGCGGAAGGATGTGCCTTTCGTTTGGTCCGAGGAGTGTGAGCAAAGCTTCACTGAACTGAAGAGGTTGCTCACCTCGGCTCCGGTGTTGGTTTTGCCTTCTGGATCGGGAGGTTTTGTGGTGTGTACAGATGCTTCCGGCGTTGGACTGGGTGCTGTTCTGATGCAGCATGGTAGAGTGGTGGCTTATGCATCTCGGCAGCTAAAGCCCCATGAGGAGAACTACCCTACCCATGATCTTGAGTTGGCGGCGGTGATCTTCGCGCTGAAGATCTGGAGGCATTATTTGTACGGTGAGAAGTTCGAGGTGTTCACTGACCATCAGAGTTTGAGGTATGTGTTCTCGCAGAGAGATCTGAACCTCAGACAAAGGCGTTGGATGGAGTTCATGAAGGACTATGACTTCACCCTGTCTTATCAGCCGGGCAGGATGAATGTCGTCGCCGATGCCTTGAGTCGGAAGGTGGCGGTCAGTACCTTGATGCTGAGGAAGTGGAGGCTCTGGGAACAAGTGCCCGAGGTATCCTTCAGGCTCAAGATTCCCCAGGAGCGAGGGTTGGCAGTGCTTGCGAGTCTGACTGTCACTCCTGCTATCCGTCGTCAGGTGACAGAGGCTCAGCATGCGGACCCTGAGTTGCCCCGGATTCTTGCGATGGCTGATGTGGAGCTCGGCGAGGACGGTGCTGCGAGGTTTCGTGGCAGGTTGTACGTCCCAGCGGAGGAGCAGGTTCGTCGTGCGGTGTTACGCGAGGCTCATGGGAGCAGGTACACTGTACACCCGGGTGCGACGAAGATGTATCGGAACTTGCGGAGGCAGTTTTGGTGGCCTGGCATGAAGAGAGATGTCGCCGAATTTGTGGCCAGGTGCCTGATCTGTCAGCAGGTGAAGGCGGAGCATCAGCGACCAGGAGGTACTCTCCAGCCCTTGGATGTTCCTGCTTGGAAGTGGGACCATGTGACCACAGATTTTGTGGTGGGGTTGCCAAGGACCCCGAGTGGGCAGGACAGTATTTGGTTGCTGGTGGATCGGCTGACGAAGGTGACGCGGTTGTTACCGGTCAAGGTCAGCTGGAGCGTGTCCAGGTTGGCTCGTCTGTATGTGGAGCGGATCGTGACGTTGCATGGGGTTCCCGTTTCGATCGTGTCGGATCGAGATCCGCGCTTCACTTCTGGATTCTGGAGGAGTTTCCAGCGAGCTCTTGGCACGGAGTTGGCATTTAGCTCGGCGTATCATCCACAGTCAGATGGTCAGTCTGAGAGGACCATTCAGACTTTGGAGGACATGCTGAGATCCTGCTGTCTGGAGTGGCAGGGGAGTTGGATTCATCACCTACCGTTGGTGGAGTTTGCCTATAACAACAGCTATCATTCGAGCATCGGCATGGCTCCCTATGAGGCTCTGTATGGGCGTCCTTGCCGGACTCCGCTTGATTGGTTTGAGGTGGGTGAGCGTGTTTTGACGGGACCGGAATTGGTGCAGCAATGTGTGGATGTTGTGCACCTGGTTCGTCAGAACATGTTGGCGGCCCAGAGTCGGCAGAAGAGCTATGCTGACCGTAGGTGGCAGCCCCTTGAGTTCGCCGTGGGCGATCATGTGTTCTTGAGAGTTTCTCCGATGAAGGGGGTGATGCGTTTTGGACGGCGTGGGAAGCTGAGTCCCCGCTATATTGGTCCTTTCGCGATTGTGGAACGCATCGGTGAGGTTGCTTACCGGTTGCAGTTACCTCCTGAGTTGGCGTCGGTGCATGACGTGTTCCACGTCTCGATGTTGCGGAAGTATATGCCCGATGACTCTCATGTGCTCGAGTTTTCTGTTTGGCCTGAGGTGACTCCAGATCTTTCTCTCCCAGAGTTTCCGATCCGCGTGGAGGATAGGCGAGAGCAGCGCCTGCGGAACAAGGTCATTCCCTTGGTAAAGGTCGTGTGGCAACGACACTCTGGTGGTGAGGCTTCGTGGGAACGTGAGGACGAGATGCGTCAGCAGTTCCCGTATCTGTTTGAGTGAGTCTTCCTCTTCTTTCCCCTTTGGTTGTTCTCAATTTCGAGGACGAAATTCCTTAAGGGGGGAGGGCTGTAATATCCCGGACCTTTCGGATCCTTCTTCGTGGGTCCCGGATCTGGTTTTCGGAGCGTCCAGCTCTGTTGTGTCCGAAATTTCGTTTCGGACATCTTTCGTGTTCGGATCGGCGCGATCCGGAGTCGTTTCGGAGGCCCGGAGGCGTTCCGCGGCTTTTCCGCGTGTGTTTTCCGATTCCCGGCGTGTGTTTCGGCTTTTCCTTCGGACGCTCGCTGCGGGTTAACTGGGCCGTTCACCCGGGCACGAGTGATACCGTTGCGATCGGTGCGTTCCGAGGATTCCAGAAATGTATTTTTCTATTTTTCGGTATTTTTTCGAAAATTCGGATTTTCTATAAATCCTAATTCCTTTTTCTTTTTCTTTCCCTTTTCTCTTTCTTCTTCCTCCTCCTCTCTCTCGCGACCGTGAGCCCCCTCTCTCTCCCTCTCTCCCATTCGGACGTGGCGAGCCCCTCTCCGGCTACGGACGGCGGCGGGGCGACGGCGCGGACGCGTGGGCGACGGTGAGGCGATCTCGTGGGCGTGCGGCGAGCGTGGGAAGCGTGGGGAGTTCGTGAAGCTTCGAGCATTCTTCGTGATTCGTGATCGATTCGGCGGAGCATTCGCTCCATTGAGGTAGGGTGACGTTCCTTAGCCTCATGCCGTTCTTTTCCGTGATTTATAGGCCGCGGGGAGGCCGAGAGGGGATCATTTGAGCGTTTTTGGGTTTTTCCATGATTTGGGGAGAGCTCGCCCGATCTATGGATTCAATGCATAGATTCGTGTTTTGAGGGCCTAGAATCATGCTAGGGGTCCCCAGGGGTCTTCCCCTTTGTCTTCCCCCTCTCCTATGGAGGTATGGGGGCGTGGTTGGTTTTTTTTGGGCGTTCTTACCGTTTTCGGCCGCGGACTGAGAACGCGCTATACTCCAGTAGCGCGTTCTTGGAGGTCGCGCTGCCCCGACCGAGCGCGTTCATCGGAGAAGATGAACAGTTTGGCGGTTCGTGTCGCGCTATGGGGCCCTAGCGCGATCATCATTGTCGCGCTAGGAGGACCTAGCGCGATGGTCCCTGTCGCGCTAGGCATCCCTAGCGCGATGGTCCGTGTCGCGCTATGGGGCCATAGCGCGACAACCCTTGTTGCGCTAGGTGGCCCTAGCGCGATTTGGTTCGTTGTTGGGTGTTCTCCTTGGGCCGTGTGTGCGTCCCGGGCACCCCGTGGAGTTCCGTGACCGTGTTTTTGATGTCCGGAAGTCCCGTTTGCCTCGGTCAGGCGTTTGACCGTGGGCAATGCGTCTGTTTCTTTTCCGACCATGGTCACCGTGCGACGGGGCTGGTGCGTGGGGTGATTCCCACACGTTGTCGGTTTCGGACGTTGTTTTCCGTTGACTCGAGAGTCTACTCCTTCAGTGACCCTCCACTAGTCGTAGCCCACCAGTACGAGGTGCTGGTCTCACCTGAGAGTGGTGTACGGGCACCCACCTTTCGAGACGGTTTGTGGACCGGTTACCGTAGGCCCCTCGTCGGTAGCCAGAGTCCGGCTACGGGGGAAAATCGGTCAGAGGACCAGACCTAGTGACGCAAGGTCTGTGTGTGCACACGTGGTTGGGGGCGGTTGGACCCACGTCGACGGGCGTGACCCCAGCTAGTTACTTGTTTGTGGTTACTTGTACGGTGTTTGCGCCTCGGGTAGGACCTACCACGTCAGGCGGTTCACCTGCGGTGCGGTGTAAGACGTCAGGGGACGCTACCGGCTGTGCTTCTAGTGGGTGGTACTCCTGTCGAGTACGGAGTGTTAGACTGTCAGTCGTGTGTTTCCGACCTTCGGGTTTTTACGGTTCGACCGTTGAGTTTCGGTCTTCTCGTACCGTGACACGTGTGTCGGTTTGCGTGCCGTAGGGTCTAGTTCTGTAGAGTACAGGGCTTTCCTTTCCGAGGTACTTCTCTACCGCTAGAGTAGTGGTTTCTCATTTTTGAGGTAGGGTTCGAGTGATCCCTACTGAGTCTTGTTCTGAGACTCATTCCCTGCGTGTTTTCACCGTGTTTCAGGTGAGGCGCCACCTTCGGGGAGCGCGTCAGGAGCGCAGCGTGGTGCGGGTGCCCAGAGGTAGTGCCAGAGGTCAGAGCCGGGGGATGCCCCGTGTAGCTGTACTTTTCTTTCTTGTCACTGTACTAGTCGTGGACTACTGTTGCTATTATTGTTCTTTATTGTGGACCATGTAAATTGTTAATTTATTTCCTGCTTAATATTATAACTGTTTAATTTCTGCAATTATCTGTGATGCTTATGTAGTTTCCACACCATCCTTTTAACCCTTCCGAGTCTTCAGACTCGTGGGTGGCGGTACGAGTCTCGGGTTATCGGGCCTTCCCGGTAATCGGATTCTCGGGTCGTTACACCTTTCGACGCCTTTCTGGCTTCTGGTGCTTGCAGGCTTTCACGGACGCGAGATGACTTCCCCAACAAATAAATATAAAAGGTGATACGTGGCGTAGGAACCATTTTTCAGCCTCTACAATAGAGTTTTTTTTTGGTGAATTTGAGCGAGAGATCCCGCTCCTCACGATAGAGGCACGGGTCGAACTCGCACTCTCCCCTAACAAGGGGGAAGGGCTGTACCATTGTGACACTGTCGCGGCGGGTATGGAAGGAGGTCAAAGTAGATTTCTCAACATTAAACTTATGTTTGCACAAAGGTCTTGAGAGACTAACCCTAGAAACCGAGCTTTATGAGAGTGTAATGCTTGGGCTGGACAATGTCAGAATAAAATGTGATCAAGATAATAGATACAGTTATATTGTATATAGAAGAGATTCTAATATTATATAAAGTAGTGCAAATTCATGGGAAAAGTCTTTAAACCAGAGTTGTTGACCAAAAAATAAAGTGCTGATGCAAGGAAATCTCAAAACTATTGCGACGTTTAAGTGCTCTATTGCAAGAGGTAAAAAGAAAAGTTCCCAATATCTATGGCGCGTGGCGTCTTTTATTAAGTCATATCTTTCTATGCGATATTCCATTGCAATTGTCAAGAAGGATGATTTAGAAATGTCAGCTGAGATATATCTTAATTCAACTAGCATCTTTGTGGCTGGGCCCCATTCTTCACGTCAGCTTACCTCCACAGATGAAAAGTAAGCCAGTCATATTAGCTCATCAAGCAATCAACTTTTGTATGTTTGGCCTAAAAAACTCTCGTGTGATAGGCCTGATTTGACTCGATCTGAATGGTGCTCTGGAATTAAAAGAAAAAATCAAATAATGGCATCGGGGTCTTCAAATGAAGCCTGCGACCAGAAAGCCACTAACAGAGTCATGCAATCTCTCCCGACCAATCCCGAAGGACCACTCTTTCATCTAAACCTAACAGTTACATCGATCATTCGAGCAAGTACTGTACCATTCATGGAGGACGATGGAGGTTATTCATGGCAAGCGGACAAAGTCATGTGTGACTCTATATATAGAACAAAGAATCTAAATTACCACAATCGCAAGCGTTTACTATTGTAGAGAAAGTGCTAATGCATAGTAGTGATCTCACGTGATTTTTTCAGTAGAATGCTGATTTACAATTAGTTTAATAATTTGCAGAGTTGAACATCTCTCTCGAAAATCAAGATTTGAAGTGGTCCATAATTTATTACCGAAGAGTCGACTGTAGTATTTATATTGGCTGAGGTCAGCAGATCTCGATTATTGTCGTGGGAGTAGCCGGATATGCACAGGATCACCATATACTCCACTGCACTGCCAGAATACCATCGGTTTACATACAACTTTGTGTCACACTTCTATCCCATTTTAGTTTTAATGTTCTTACTGATCTCTGCTGTGATGACTGTTAATGTGTGCCTCTCACATTGTGAATAGTAGTATTATTTTATTTTGGGAGGGGTGTCTTTTTGAGTGTCAAAGTTTCAATTGATTTTTAGATTTCAATTACCTACTTCGATGAAGAATACGTACAAAACACATGTATTTCTTCGAGACATTGTTGGGTCGACGACAGGGTTTTTGATAGGGATTTTTTACAAATAAATCATTGTTAAAGTTAAAATGATAAAAAAAATATTTCTGAAAATGCATTGGCAATTTGGCAGAGGCATCTTTACTTTTGTTGAAATAATATAAAAATATCATCGTCGTAATCTCTCATTATCGATCGTGAATTTAACCCTGTTTAATTTTAACTCGGCGTGAGAAAAGATAACAATGCCCTTAGTTAGTGGCCGATCTCCCTCGGGGAAGAGGGCAGCCAGAAAACGTCAAGGTTGTAAGGGGAGGGGGTTCCGACAGTTACGGGGGTGGGGAGGGAGTGGGGAGGGGGTTCCGACAGGGGTGAGGGGTGGGACAGAAGGGAGTTGCAAATGAGCCCCGGGCCGACTAATGCGACATCGGGCCCCGACTGGCAGCTGAACCCCAAGCCGATGGAAGGGTCGACGAACGTGATGTCGCTGACGAACCCCAGGCCGACAGAGTGCAAGAGGGGCATGGCGTGAGGAGTCGACATTCCTTTCCAGAGTGACCCACGGCAGTGCCGCCAGTGCCGTTGATGCGGGAGACGAGGGGCTTGTTCACCTTGCCGATGAGCACCATCTGCACCCTAATCCGTCTGATCTCCACCCGAAACCACCAGATCTGCAATGGCGGACTGGGAAGCCGACGCTGGGGGTGGCAGGGGATGACCGGACGCAGGGCTTGAAGTAGCAAACTCTCATGCAACGGAAGGATATGTTGCAGGTGATGCCAGAGAGACCTGAGAAGATGGCACGGGGTGGTGGAGTGCCGGATCTGCACCTGGGATGAGGCAAATCCCTATGGCGGCAAAGCTATAGTAGGCGTAGAAGAAAGCTGTGTTGGAGGAGACGACGGAGTCAATGTCGAGGGCGAGGTCTGCCAGTGCTAGAGGGGCGCTGGACCTGTAGAAAGGGTAGGCAGAAAGTAATCTAAGGGAGTTGAAGAGGAGGAGGATGGCTGGAGGGAGGGTTGCGGGGAGGGTGAGAGGTAGGCAGGCAAAGGTGAAGAGGCCGAAGAGGGGTGGAGGCTGAGGAGGAGGCGAGGATCCCCCCTTTAAGTCTGGCATCAGAGGATAGCAGTTGGGGAGGGTAGTTGCGGGGTGTGGTGGGAGGGGCTAGCAGGGAGGCAAAAGGGGGGTTGTAGGTTTCAGCTGGAGGGCTTAGCAAAAGGGGGTTGCAGGTTCTCTGTCAGCCGTACACTTGTCACTGTTGTCTCACCCGAGGTTCTCTCTCACTCTCACTCTCTCCCTTGCCCCCTTCTCTCTCTCACCTCCACTGGATGGGTTACCGATATAGGAGTCGCCTCCGATGTCTCCCACTCCCGCTTTCTCTATCCACCTCCGTCTCTCTCATCTCTTTTGGTGAGAGTAAAGAATTAAAATTTGAGAAAGATATTTTACTCTTTAATTATAAAATAATAAGAATATTTAATTTTTTATAAAATATTCATCTTTTCGTCGACCAAATTTAACCGTGATGACATTTTCCAACTGTTTTGATAAAATTAAGGATATCTCTGATAATATATTTTCAGACATGATTTTTTTAGCATTTCAACTTTCACAACGATGTATCTGCAAAAAAAACTCTTTTCGATACTTGCCGAGCTTTCAGTATCTTGGGGACTCGCCATCGACAGAGCGTCTCTCCTTGGCCCTTGTGGCGGAATCCGGTTCCGTACAATGTTGCAGACAGAGTAGGCCTAACGGGCAGGAGATCAGATTTGCCATGGTTTTCAGTGGCTGGAGATTTGATTGGGGCGACCCAGAAGTAATGTTTACCATACACGGCATTAACTCGTTAAGGGCGCGTTTGAAAACATAATTAGGGGGGAGTGATAATCAACTGTAGATGGCGATATATTTCAATCCCCTAAATTAACACACTTGTGGAGCCTGAAAATGATGTACCTCCTTGCCTGTAACCACACCAATAGGGACCAAAGTGTTTCCCGCTGAATAAGCCACCAGATTTTTGGTCGGAGTCCCATCTTCATCACCAAGAAATCAGTAAACCATCGACATCTCCACAGAGCTCAAATCGAACTTCCACCTTCTGAAAAGCTTCACGCCAAACCTCTTGGAAGAAGAGACACTCTAGGAATAAACGATTCATAGACTCTTCTTCTGCTCCGCACAAACAACACTAAGTCCAGTCATCTTGCATAATGCGACCCAACTTTTCACGAGTGGGTACTATAAGCCAAGCTTTTACATGCTACAAAGTAATCTCTTCTACATTCCCACTTCAAACAATTTTCCTTTCTCTAAAGAAACTGTATGGTATTACATATCATCAAACACAATCAGATGCATTGATGTGCACAAGTGAAGGTACCCAATACAAACTCTGACAGGAAAAGACCGCTCGCCCAACAAGAAAATGAGATAATAGCCAATCATCCAACAACAGAAACAAGTGAGGGGTATTATGTCCCTTCATTGCACTATGATAAATAAAAGATACAAGTTCCACTTGTAGTTGATCTCCTTTACAAACCTTGAGTCAAGTCTACAGAAAACAACATGCTACGCAAAAAAATAGATCAATATAGATATTTAATACAAAAGAAGAGAGACATGACATCCAGCAATTTAGCTACTTTTTTCATGCACTTGGTATCTGAGTATTTCAACTCCCAGATAGTCTATAGTGCCATGAACAGCAACATTTGGCTTCTTCACCTCAACACGGATTGCAGACACTTGAGGATACTTTGATAAAGTAGAATTCGCAATGCGATGAGCTACAGACTCAAGCAGGTTCTGTGGTGGTCCCTCTACAATTTCTTTAATTAGCCTACAATTCCAACAGCCAATCCGAAGAAATCATGAAAAAGAGAAAATAACCAAGAATATCAGAAAGGGCACAAACATATAAGCGCAGATTATGTAACTCTTTCTGAGGATAAGCAAAATGAAACTATATAACACCACAAGAAACACAGGTATGTTTCATATTTCGTAACAGCCTTGTCAAGAGAGTAGTAGCTTTCATATGGATTTGATTCCAAAAGATTCAAATTTTCAAGATCCATCTTATACAAATAGCATGACCATATTTAGTTTCAAATTCACTTCCAATTTTGCTTGCTAGAACTTTCACCTTTTCGTTCATACTTTAGGCCTTCTTTTCTGGTATAACTTAGGTGAAAAAAGCTTAACTACCATCAAACGGTATAGATAAAAGGGAACCAATTTGTTTCCCGATAAAGTCATGTTTCAAATTTAATGGCAAATTACTGTGAAAATCATAAGATACAAAACCTTTACAGAAAACATGCCAGGAACCAGGTATCAGCACAGATAACAGATTCATCTTTAGTTCTCAACATACAGTTAACCTTTTTATCCATCGACTTAGTGCTAAACATGTGGAAGAAATTTGCTTGCAGAAATACCAGAGTTTAGAATATCAATAGTTATTAATTATGGAACATGCATATGCATTTTAAATTCATGGGATGAAAACTTTATAGATCTCAGGTCACTTTACAACTGGAGTACCTTAAATAAGAGGAGAGGCAATGACAATACTGCAATTAATGGCACAAACTAGATCTACCATAAATATCTCAACTGGTGTTTTCCAATAGCATGAACCATTAACCTTAACCTTAGAGCCTAGACTGAAATTTTGAAATACAGCAAGGAGAACACAAATCATGAATGATATTCATCACTATCTAAAATCATTTCATACCTGTATATGTCTGTGTAACTGATAGTGTCAGACAGTCTGTCAGTTTCACCAGCTCTACGCAAATCTAACCATGCATCCACATCCACCACAAACTTCTGACCCAATTTGTTCTCCTCTGGTCGCACACCATGGAACCCATGGAACCGAACACCCCTCAACACGAGCTTGTCCCCACTGGGTACACCGTGCTCAGCCATCTATTCACCTGGAATCAGGCAAAACCTATTTGTTAGATGATGGAGATTCCTCACCTGTCTTGGGAAAGTAGAAAATGCTCCATTGGTGATTCTTGGATTATCACTATTCGTCAGCACCAAGGCATCATGAAATGGTAGCAAACTGAATCTATATAGGAAGAAGTGATGGAAAGCACCCAAGAAAAGAAATGAGTGAAGAAGGGGTGCAGAAAGTTGGGGAGGGGGAAGACAGAGCAAGGGGCTTATAGGAAGACAAGGAGCGAAAAAATGGCCGGTGTTCACCATGTCAAAAGGATCTTCTTTTTATGTGATGACGAGGAAGAGAGTGAAGCACGTTGGTCATGGAGATTTATGTGGATACAAGGTGAATGAGATTATAACATAATGGATTACCATCATCAAACATGTAAAGGTTATGAGGACTGCACAGGAGCAACAGCTTAGTCTTCTTTCTCTACCATGCCTACAGTCCTACACTAGATGCATCTACAGAAATGGATCCTGGCTCATCAAAATGATTGAAAGCATGAGTGTCCCTTAAGGAAACACGGGCATGCCTCAGAAAACTGGGCCACAAACAGTCATATTCAATAACTGAAGCAGCCAAATCCTCTTGACAAAGTGAAAAAACATTCAACTGTGTCATATGTTAATATCTTTCAGCCATGTCATAGATGTTAATATCCACTAATCTCATCATAAAGATCAACAAATTGATAAACAGATAAAGGACAATTATAAAAAGAACAAGCATGAAAATACACAACGATTCTTAAAATGTCTGTTAGCATTTTCTTTTGGGTAGGAGACAGTGACACAACTTTACACATAAGGAAATCAGACAAGCAAAAAAATGCAATGAGCAAAGGCCCAGACTTCAGTCGACTGATCATGATGGAACTTGTTTTAATCTAGTGAGGTTTAACATGCATTTTGTAGTCACTATATAAAAGGCTGCATAGTCGCCAAAGAGAGTGAAGAATAACTCCTTTTAAATATTAACACTAGTTCTCCTACAATATAGATCTAATTGTTAAATCCACCTCCGGCGAAACGTAATTCAAACTTAGAAAATATGTTTCCATTTAAATCATTGGCTTTATGGATCAAATGTCCAAACTATGCTCCAAGTGTAGAATTTCTAACTAGTAAAACCTGGGGCCAACTTCAAAGCTTTTTTTTTTACATAAAGGCCAATACCTGCAAGGCAAGATGAGGGAGACCGTTCTTCCCTTCAAAGAATGGGAGGGACGCTCCACCCACAACCGCCAGACAGGGAGATTTTATATATATTGAAGCAGAGGAAGGGATACACAGAGAAGCTAGGGCCTAACGGAAGGGCACCCAATCTTATCAAGACGATAGGGTCCCTTAACAGAAGTCGGGAGGTCGGCCCAGGAAGACCAAAAACAACGAGAAGACGAAAAACAACCAAGGCCGGCTAACATGTCCGCCACTTGATTGGCTTCCCGGAACACGTGGGAAATGCTAACATTCATAGACAAAGCCATGGTGTCCACGTTATGCATAATCAGATCCAGCCGCCAAGGGCAAGGGAACCGCCGGTTGGCAACCTGCGCGACCACAAGAGAGTCGGTCTCGACCGCGACCGTAAGGTAACCCCGGTCGTAACAAAGAGAGAGTCCCAACTTCAAAGCTTTAGAGCTGCATTCCTGGCCAAGATGAATCTGGACAAAAGTATCATAGATCCCAGAACAAGCAATCCGTTGTCAAAAGCTACCAAGTGATCAAGGGTAAGCTTGTGCCATTAATGAACAACCCATGAAGATTTACCTCAGACTTGAAAAGACTACAAGTTGAATGAAGAAGGGAAAAGGTGGGGTGTAGCAGAAGAATAAATTGAAACACAATCATTGACAACCAAAATTTCACTTCTTAACAAGAGTTAAAGTACCACAACTGGATAGTTGTTCAGCTCATCCAAGGTTAGATCTTGAAAAGCCTATTTGGAAACTGGATAGGCTGATCAATTGTCCAGATGGCAGGGGTAAACGGAACTTCTCCACGTCAGATTCAACAAAACTTGGAGGAAGAAAGATAGGCTAAAGCAGCCGTACAGAATGCAACTTTAATTCCAATCCACATGTAGAATTGACCATTAACCTTGATGACCAAATTGACAACAACCTCAACAAAGATAAAGAAACAAACACTAAAATGCATGATTATTTGTATCAGAAGAACGTAGAGCAAAACGATAGAAAGTCCCAATAATTGCAAAGGCAAATCAACGCTCTCTTAACGCGCTTAGGCGTATGTCTAAGCGGCACCTTTGGAAAATCACTGCAGCCATCCACACACCCATCGCAGCCACCCCAAACCCACTGCAGAATCCCCCCCCCCCAACGCAGGCACCCCCCACATCCCCTCCACTGCACCTACCCACCCAACCCATTGAAACATCACCCCCCTCCACCCCGCCGCAGGTACATTCCACATCCCCCCCGGTCCAACGTAGGCACTGAGGCACGCCCCCCGATTGCACGTCTCTGCAGCCGCTCAACCCTCCGTAGAGAGAGAGAGAGAGAGCCTATGGTGGCCGCGCGGCGCTTGTCGGAGACAGAGAAGAGAGAGAGGGTGTTACCACGTACCTCGTCCCGGTCGGCGGCAGCGGCAGCGGCAGCGGCAGCGGAGAGGGAGCAGAGGAACAAGAGAGAGAAGGGAATGTTTTGCTCTGGGTTCGACTTTCGACTGGTCGGGATTCGGGTGGTGTTACCCTTCTTCGGCGGGATTTTTACGCTATTACTCCTTGTAGTCGTATCTAATGCCAAATACTTCATTTTTATTTTAGGCTTTTTTACATATATACCCCTATAAGTGTGATTATTGTCAAATAAATCTCTCATTTCAATATATTAACAAAACCACCCTCAATATAGGCTGAATGGTTGCGGTTTTACCCTTCCCTACCATCAACGGCAGTGAATATGCAAGAAAATATGCCACATATGTCATTAGGGATATGTGAAATATCTAAAATACCCCTACTCGGGGAGAGAGAGAGAGAGAGAGCGCTCCCAACCCCTCTCTCCCCCTCCGGCAAGCATCCCCCCTCTCACCGGTCCCTCTCCCCATCCGACAAGCCCCCCTCCCCCTCGCCGGCCCCTTCTCCCCCTGGCTCTGCCCCCCCCCCCCCCCCGACCCCCTCTCCCCCTCGTAGGCACCCCCCTCCCCAGCCCCTTCTCCCCCCGCGCAAATGCTCCCCCCAGGTCTGCCCCTCCCCCCTAGCCGCCGGAAGCCCCCCCTCCCCAACCCCCTCCCCCCGACCGTCGGATAGCCCCCCCCCTCCCCGGCCCCCTCCTTGGGTCTGCCCCCCTCCCGGCCCCCTCTCCCCTTCGCATGTGCCCCCCCTCCTCGGCCCCTCTCCCCCACCCAGATGCCCCCTCTCCCTCTCACATATATACACACCCTCCTCCTGTAAGGCCACCTTTGTCTGCACTACCCGACCAGACCCCACCGCCGCCTGTGACCGCCGGAAGTCGCCCCCGGGTCACCCCCCCCTCCCGACGTTGCTGTACATCCAGAGAGAGAGAGAGGCTGACTAACCAAGGGTAGGTTAGTCATTTTTCACCGCAACCCACATTCCATCCTGATTAAGTAGACGGGTTACGGCAAGGGCATATCTGCTACCATTCAACCCATGTTGAAGGTATTTTTGATAATATATCAAAATGAATGATATATTTGATAATATAGATATTTATAGGGGTACATATGTAAAAATCTTTATTTTTAATATATCAAATAACTCTTTTAAAACAACCATATTTTTGATATACATTTGCTGTGCAGGATGGGATCGATGAGTATCGCACTTACTGAATCATCAGTCATGTCATGAAGAAATTGGTATGTTAGAATGTACACGACACAATCACCTACAGAGGCGATAGAGTGTAATGGGTTGGTACCGTCTTAAAAAGATTAGCCAACTTAGAAGGCTCATATCATATTATTATTAGATCCTCACCTCTCAGTTAATAAGAGATTAACTGTGTGTTCTCACGCAACAAATCTCCTCCCATGAGACACCATCTCAAAATAACTAGCCAACTTAGGAGGCCCATATCATACACATTATGAGATGCATGTTTCTTCATGAACGTGGATCAAATGGACTTAGACATCAATTTATAATACATATTCTTGATGTCAGGAGACAACCTTTCGATATTTAAGTCAGCGACACGAGTAGATAAATGCATAAGAGAAAAAAATAAGTGAGATGAATGTTTAGGAGGAGGAGAGAATGCTCAGATGAGACATCAAGAGTCCGGAAGAACGATCTGGCGTCTGGAGACCTTTAGGCCTGGTTTGAAAAATAAGTAAGGATAAGGCATTCGAGCCCAGGGACTCGAATACTTACCTGACCTCAAGTAAGGAACTTGTGTGTGAGACATTGGAGTGGGGCCCACCATTTCTCTTACATGGGATGAGAAATCCTAACCGGCCTTATTCTAATATCAAAGAGGCCCTTAGTGAGCTCTTGGCGTGATGTGATTTATGTATCTCTCTAACTCTATGGTCGTGTCTTCGTGGGAGTACGTATGCGAGTATGAATGTCTCTTTTGGGATCCGTTCAAGATCCTATTTATATGATTCTCATTGGCGTTGTCTGTTTTATGATTTAGCATGGACATAGTTAGTGGAGCAATGAACTGTTCGATCATGGGAATCATTTGCTGCCCACTCTCCCATTCTATGAGGAAGGTCATCATGGCAAGTATCTCGGCGACATGGGTGAGACTCGACGCCCATTGGGGATAACTGTTGAAACTGCGTGGGTTCTCAAATGAATATACATACCTCATGCCATGGAAGGAAGAACCGACGAAACTAATACAATAACTACAAGGAGACTCGTCCTCCAATCACTCCTCTTGATAGCAACAAGAGGAGGATGAACGACGTGAGGGAAGGTCTTCCAATCTCTCTAGACGCACACGGGAGATGGGCATCCACAGGCATGTGCTTCTTTTCTTTCTCTAGGGAGCATGGGGACCAACCTCTATTTTATTATAGGAGAACTCCTCAACCCATCATAGAAGAGTCCTCGTAGGACGGATAACTGCACACCACTAGGGATGGGACTTATCACTAAGATAACCGCAAGGGATAAACCCGAGATTGAAGGGATTAGTTGGGCCACTTACTGCATGTTTACTAGTGGGGTAGAGAACGTGCCCAACAATAACTTCACGTGATTTTGATCTCAATGTTCACCCGTTAGTTAGTTTCACGGCGTCTAAGGTGCACGTGTGATCAAACCCGAGTGGCCCCAAAAGATAACGTTCTTGGGCTATGAGCTGACTGACGAGGACCGTACTGGACTTGACGACAACAGGTCGCAACGGCATTAAGTAACCTCATTGGACCTGACGATTTTTCCTCTCCTCGAAAATCAAAATGATAGATTTTAAAATCCATGAGAAAAAGAAACTTTACTTTCACAAAAAAAATTAAACCGATAATTTTAAAATCGGTGTTTTACATTATTTTGCTACATGCCAACTGACCCTTAATTGCCACTTTTCCATGCATGCAACCGGCTGATCTTATCTGAAAAACCATATCCCAACGAAGCAGTTGAATCTTGGGCACATGCACACGCCGCATCAGTCGTAGATATACCACCTGAATGTGCATCAGATGTGCTTGTGATCTGAACTAATATTGCAGCCCTTGGGTGCTGACCCTGCTTCCCCTCGAAGTCTCACCACCTTAAAACATCCTAATGAATTAAATAAATAAATAATGTATGACATAGAGCTGCGGAATCGAAGCTTCTGAATTATCAAAGATGTTGCACTGCACCTCTCTTCCCCCTTTTAATGGTCTCATCAGACTGCCGACGAACTTATAGAAACGCGTGCATGACACCCGCCAGCGAACTGCATGCATGATCTCTCTCTCTCCCTGCCGGCCACACCGCTGGTGGCTTAAATAATAATTGGCTGGAACTAGCTAATTAATTAGATAAACGGCTGACGATGTTGATGATGTTATCAAACCCGTGTAGGTGCACCACTTAAGTTACGCACACGTGAGATATGAATGTGAACATACGTAGAACATGGTGTAAATCTCGTATGGTTGTCAACCCCTCTTTCATGACCTTCGAGATCAGGGAAGAAAGAAAAAAAAATTCAGAGCAATCACACGATAACACGTTAATAATTGAAGACCTTTCCGATCAAGAAAGAAAAAAAAATCAGAGCAAACCATCTAATTTTAGAGGATATTTTTTCCTTTCACTCTCAATTTTCTCTTTTTCAAATTGCTCTCGCCACCTCGGGTCATCGTCCACCTCTTTCTCTCTCCCTCCCTCACACACACACACACACACACACACACACACACACACACACACACACACACACACACGTGTGTGTGTGCATGCGTATGCTCTAACCTATTGTAGAGCGGCATCGACCCAAGATCCAGGTCTGAGAAGCTCTGCTCTTCCGACGAGATCCTAACCAGCAACCTCACATCGTCCGTCAACTTGAGACCGAGGAATTAGGGTGATCTAGTGGTCTGTGACCTCCGGGCCTACTTGGGTAGACTCTCTCGCTCTCTCCCTTTGCACATCTCGCCCCCCGAGTGGGGGTGCCGACATCAGAGGGGGAGACCCCCTCCTGTGCCCTCTCTCTCTCTTCTCCACCTCATTAGGTGGAGTTACCAACGTCGGAAAAGGAGACCTTCTCTGGCACTCCCTCCTGTGTGTGTGTGTGTCGTGCGCGCGTCCCACCCCACTGGGTGGGATTGCCAACATAAGGGGGTCTAATTCTCTCTCCCTCCACTCACAGGATTATCCAATCATCCTATGGTCTTTTTCTTCTTCGGATTAAGTTGTACCGTGGTTGGGTTAAACTGACCCGTCCTTTTAATATGGAAACCAACGACAAGAACTTTTCCCGGGAAAAGAATTTGGGTGACTAATTACTAAATAATGGGATTGGACAGACTTATTCCTAATATCTCATAGATCGTAGTGGACTGAAAACTAAAAAACTCTAGTTAAATAAGTGGAGGTTGTACTTATGCTCAAAGACGTACATATGTTCCACGTTGGATAGGATCACTCTGGTGGAGCGTTTTATCTGGGACTGCTTTGGCCACTGGAGAAGGCGGAGGTAGCTCCATCCGTGTGCGCCGCTGGCACCTCGGACTACAATGTCTTAACACATGCTTGGCCTTGCTTTTATTGCCCCTTCGAGGTTCTGCCAACACCCGGAGGCAGAACACAGATGTCACCAGCAACCCAACCATAGGAGAGCGTGACATCGAGTGTACTACATTAGACAGATTTTGCAGGGTTTAGGATTGCATCACCAAGAGATCACCTCAGGTCCCCAACCCCCAACCACACACACACACACCAATCAGATAGGAGCCATGAAGAGAGAGATGATGTACCACCCTTCAGTAATGCAATTTCAACTCTCGACTTTCGTAGACTCCTCGGTCCTACGTGATTTGCTAATTAGCAAGCATGCATTCATGAAAATCTAAACAGGATTGAGGGGAAGCAACAAGAAGAAATAAAACATTGAATTTCTTCCATTGCCTCGCGCCAATACAGGCGCTTTTTTTGAGACTTATACAGGACTAAATGGCCAAAAATGCCATCACAAACAAGATACAACAAAATATCCACCCATTCCCCCATTCTCACGGGGAACATTGAGAGGACACTCGAATGGGTCGAAAACTTGACCGGCAAGCATGGGAATTCCAACGCTTCCGAGAGAATCCCTTCTTTGAAAGATCGGCAAAGCTGAGCGAAACATATACAGGTAATTGTGCATCTGGCAGCATGGATATCTGAACAAGTTTCTTCTGCATCACAAAATTGTCCTCCTGGTTTATCGATTTAGCTTCAGGCTTAAGATCTCTCCCCCATTTTTGCTTGGGCAAAAAATACACCAGCAAATAATCCTGAATCAAGCCATTTATGTGATTGTTAGCTAACGATTTTATGATGACAAGTGATTTCACGTCCTTGTATACTCACCGAAAAGAATACTCGTTAGATTCTCCAAACTGGTTGGAACATTGAACAGCAGGATCCCTGCAATGGAAAGCGGAATCTTGTTCAACGACCCCACCAAGCTGCAAAACAACACAGAAATTATGTCAAGAATATGCGTTGTGGATTCACATGATATATAGATCCTATAATCTAGGAATGCGAGGTTGAATCTGACTTTTCTGCTCTATTCATTACATTATGATTCACTGGGTTTTCGTTAATCCTTCCAAACAAACCAAATGTGTCAGGCACAATGTTTGATCACCTTATTCTCCTAACCTACTGCATTGCCTTACAGCAAATACCATTGTTTTTTTCAAGATTCAGAAAGTATAATTAGAAAGTTAAGGGATGGAACCAGATTAATTCATAAAAATTTAAATAAACATGCAACAGTTCAAATTGCATTAGTGCAAGAGCAACAAATTGTCGTAGAAAATCATATGAATGTAATGACAGTGCACATAAACTTAAACTTTGGCATTGCAAAAATAAAAAATAAAAATTGAAATCATAATGAACTCAACGTTTGACTTTAGGTACGAGCACAGTGCCCATACCTGTACGTGGTTGCTCCAGTCTTATGAAGAAACCACATAGAGGTGAAGCTGATTGCAAGGCCTAGAAGTCCACTTACAGTAATCACCACCCAGAACATAGGCATCTGAAGAAGTGGCCTGCAAATTGAACAAATATAAGCAAAATAGAAAATACAAAAATTAAATCTTTGACAGAATAACTAAAAAAAATCAGATAGCATTAATTGGCTAGTTCATGAAATTGCAATTTCAAGTGCGATCTCACATGCAAATTTCTAACCCGCAATGCCAACAGTGAAGCAACCTATGCACAGATTGCCCTGTGCCACCATATGCCAAGTCAACTGAGCAAATGTTGGCACAAGAGAATCTGATGCAGAGGATCTCCAACTGCCAACAGCAGGTTAGGAGGTGAGGATTTAAAGCTAACTGATGGACTGACTGTAGCAAATATAGAACTTTTCCCGTAACGGAAAACTAATTCAAGTTCTACAGCAACATTGTATATTATCTGAAGTACACTGTCAAAACTATATTTAGTATAATGCTGCACCCTTCATAAAATCTCCTTCAGTCAATCATATGAGCATAATCGTTTTGCTGGGCTAGACCTAGCAGTGCCTGTTTTGTTAATGGTAAGCATAATAAAGGACCTTGAGTAGAGAGACACAGTCAAGGATAAGCTTTGTTAATTAAATGAGAAACAAGGATGGACAGGGTAGATATCAAGGGAGCAGCATCATATGTTGGATTCTTTATGTCATTCAGGAAGTCCACTTATCAGTTAATTGGCTGAAGGGCCAGGTTTCCTCACAACATCTTAACATCTGCCTATTTTAGTGTTTACTCTGAATGTCTGCAGAAATCAAATAAAACTTCAGGCTTGAAATTTTGAAAAGGAAATAAATGAATGACTTCTGCTGAAGGCAAACAAAATAAAAGAAGCAAAACAGTTGCCAATCATCAAACTCAAAATTGAACATCAAAGACGAATAACTCACGTTTTTGACAGGTAATCCACTTCATCACATAAGAATATTAGAAGAATCCCCAAAGGCAATGAAAGAATATTGTTGAGCAGAACCATGGTAAACTCATTGAGGTTCCCAGATTTGGTAACTTGCTTAGCAGTATCCATAATTCTCCGCAATGTTAGCTGGGAGGAAATGCAAGAGAAACTTGTCAAATACAATATAGATCCAGAATACAAGGTTGGTGATTATAAACAGCAATGAGCATACAAGTTTAACAGATATTGAAAGTTGATGACACATATAAGTGACCTAGGAAGCCAACAATGACATAAAAGAAGACCCCATCCCATGCACAATTAGGAAAATGGCATGTGACATAAAAGAACCATACAGGTTCACTAATGCACAAAAAGAATAGGGGGAAAAGAAATTTCCATAAGGGTGGACACAACTAAGAGAAGTTATTGCACACAACCAAGAGAAGTTATCTTTCAAAAGCATATTATTTTTTAGCTTCCCCTACAATGTAGATGTGACTCTCATATTCCAACTAGCTTCCTCTTTCCTCATGGCAACAAACTCCACATTGCATTGACAAGATCAATAGCAAAAGAACATTGTACAAGGAAGAATTATGTCAAGCAATGTGCCCTTAGTTATTGCAGCTACCTCCACCTAGTCATCTTGTAACCATGCAATTTCATCAAGACCCATCCCTCTAATGCTACAATGACAGAAAACACCTTCGCTACTGTTATCATGTGAAAGGACATGTCAAGGTTAATTTTCACTTGGGTGATGCCAAGACATTTTTTCCTCTGTCACCTAGCAGTCTTTGAATATTGTGCTAAAAGGAATACTTGATGAGATTTTTGATGGGTTCGAATCAAAGATTGAGATTTGTCATGTCAGTAAACTTTCGTACTCTTATGATCCACTTTGATCTACAAAAACCAAGGGCCATGGAATCCGATTGGGTTCTAGGATCAGCTGGTTCCAATACGATCTTGATGAGGACCACGATTGGCTGAATCCATCTGAGATTCAGCCGATTGGAGACCCACGTCCACTCTGGGAATCATCATTTGATTATCCCCAATTTTATCTTGGGGAATTGGCTCAGCCTTGGCACACAATGTCTTTGACCATGAAGCACATGTTATTATCATTGATTTGGGTATCATATGATGGGCACTAAAAATGTATTATGTAGGGCCTAAGAAAAAAGGAGCATTTCATAGGATTGATACTGATGATTTTCTAGATAGTTAATATTTGACAGGATTCTTTTACATCATATCCTTGTTAGCGTATGAGTGTGATTGTTAACATAATCTTTTGGCTATGACTTTTATAGAAACCCATTACTTGTACATATATTTCTAATTCCTACTTTTGTCTTCAATTAATGATTTTATCTGTTATCTATGTGTCGACTTTTACAAGTATTTACTTGTAATGATTAATGCCAACCAACTAGTCTAAACTAGAATTTCGGTATCTTTTAAAAACAGATCTCTTCTACCCATCAACTAGTGTATGTCAAGGTTTGAGTTTTGGGACATGCAGCTGAATATATATCATCAGAGCCTTATCCCGATTATTTGGGGTCGGCTACATGAATCATGTTCCGCCAAAGATTTCTATCAAGTGCTATATTCATATTTAAACCCAAGAAGCTAATGTCCTTCCTAATAACATCGCACCATCTCATTTTAGGCCTTCCCCGAGCTCTTTTACTAGCATCCACTAAGATTCGGTCACATCTTTTAACCAGCGCTGAGTTAGGGTGACGAAGCTCATGACCAAATCACATGAGTCTATTTTCTCTCATTTTACTATCAATTGGGGCTATCCCTAAATCCTTACGGATGCACTCATTCCTAATCTTGTCTTTCTTAGTCTTGCCACACATCCATCTCAACATCCTCATCTCTGCTACACACATTTTGTGAATGTGTTCCTTTCGTATTGCCCAACACTCAGTACCATATAACAAAGAAGGTCTCACAGCCATTCTATAAAACCTCCCTTTGAGTTTCACAGATATACGACGATCACAGAGGACTCCCGATGCGCTTCTCCATCTTAACCAACCTACCTTAATCCTACGTGTAACGTCGTCATAAATCTCCCCATTCTCTTGTATAATAGACACGAAGTATCGAAAGCTACTACTCTTCGGAATGTTATACCCATCAATTAGAACCATGTCTTCCTGTACCAATGTCTCCTAGGCCGTTCCATACTTCAATAGGTATGTCATCTGGTCCTAAGGCCTTGCCCACTTTCACTTTCCTTAAAGCATCCTCCACTTCTGACATCTTAATACACCTGAAATATTGATATTTATCAAATATTGTGGACTCTTGGGTACCTTCTATATATATATATATATATATTCAAATACTAGAGATCTGAAGTTCACAAGTCCCTCATTCCCAGGAAAAGGTTACGAGTATGATGGAATACCAAATAAATAAGCAAAACAGTAAGTAATCAGCTTCTTATGAACACTTTCAAAAAATCACCTTCTTATGAAGAATTAATAATTAGTCTAGTGACAGCTTGTACATGGTCCTTTTTAATACCCTAGTCATACAGTTCACTAAGTGGTGACATCAAATCAGCTAATGCTTTTTAATCTATATTAAAAGTATGGCTGTTACTGAAACAAAAGTAAAGAAATGTAGTGACAAGGAAGAAGTGTACATGTGAAATATTTGGTAATTGTTCTGGTAGAGAGAAACATAAGATAAAACTCAACCAATCAATCATTACAGGACATCTAGTTCCAAAGTGAGGGGACTTGGATTTACCGAATATGATGCTGTCAGGAAACAATTCAAAGTCTGCCATGTGTATCCAACTGCATGGAAGGACAGATCTGTTACGCCTCCAGAAACAGCTGAAACAATCTGCATAGGGAAAACATTTTCAGAACCCTCCAAGCATGCATGAGATTTGCATTATCTGCAAAAGAATTCTAGATATACTGTTCATGCATAATTTCAGGAAATGAATCTATCCTAGGGAGGCTTCAACTACTACTGAATATGTGCCAATGAAACACAAATTCCATATTGACAACACCATTGAGAAAAAATGCTCAGGAAAATGAGGATGCATCTGACCAACATAATAACCTCTAACAGTAACAATTAGGTCTCAAAAAACCTATTTCAAGCTACTCTAATGCCGGGAAACATTTTTAGACATTTTTACAGTAAGTTTTTAGCATGAAGCTTAGTTAAACAGACATGTAAAACACTAGCCAGCATTGGACCAACCTATTCATTGGTTATCAAGCGTGAAGATGAGTTTTGCTGATAGGCAGTAGTAAAAATCAAGCAACTTACAAAGCCGACATCATGAAAATTTTGCCAGCACTATTATTGTCTAAATGAAATGCTGCTAATAAGGTAACTCCATCATGAACTGTTATATTATCTAACAGCAGCAAATTTTGTGACCTGCACTGCATGTTGTATAATGTAGAATATGGACCTTTTCATCCTCGATATCGATTATTGAATTTCTCACATTTTCTGCTGCTTTAACACTGGACTAAATATCCATGTCTGTCAGAAATTGATACCACTAGAATACCAGAAATTAATTTGAGCAAAGGAATAGAAAAAGCATCATTCAATCTCTAAATTGGTGATGAGTCTATTTCAACAAAGATGCATATGTAAAGACTTGTCAAATAGAGAAAATAACAAAGGAAAATACCATCAACATTAGGGAAGCCCAGACTTTTCCACCATGGTACTTCTTGAAAATGTATGTCTCGCCAACAGCAGTTATGACATTAGTAACATTCTTCAAAATTGTTACCATAGCTACATTAATATACTTCAAACTGCAAATACCAAGTTCCATCATTAAGCAAAACAACAAGACAGAATATGTTTGCATAAATGCATGAAAAGATAGATGTGGATATGATGCTAACAAATGAAATTTCTGATGCATCAGTTTGGACAAATGCAATTATAAATTTCTCTGATGTCTATGATCATATTGCTCTTCCAAAGTTTGGAATTGCAGGTGATCCAGAAATGCAACAAGTCTTCCTTGAGGAGTGCATTTTACATAGGATAACTCACTATTAGAGAAACAGACTCTAGGTTCTTCTTCTCAGGTATATCACTACGGGTATAGTGATGCCTAAGGTAATTCAGAGGATGCGGATGGACACATCCATGAGCACATATTTCTTTGGATGTGTGAAGGCAGCCTGTACCAAAAGATTTAACCAGAACAGGATATTCAAAAAGGAGTCTTCGTTTTGAACTGAAATATTCTAAATATGTTATGGATTATCTTTTGTTTTATATTTGCAAGGATATCCAAGAAACCTGGGCACCCCCAACAGTGTTACAAATAACCTCAGCTATAGCACACCAACAGGTCCTAAAAGGTGCAAATGAACAACTTAAAAAAGCAAGAAAAAGTACCATCTAGAGTCAAAGGAGGAATTGTGAGACAAGGATAATATGAGGTGGCCATAGGAAGGAAAACTGGAAGTACCAGAAAAGGACAAACTGCAATTTGCCCGGCAAAAATCCAAATTTCTTTTGGAAGGTGACCAAAAAGAAAACTTCATTGAAAATAAGAGAAAATAAAGAGTATATAACAGAAGCCCCCACAAGAAATTGAGACTTGACGATTGAAATAACTGATGCGGGAGCATCAAACGGCAATTTGGACACAAAGAACAGATTTTAAATAAAAGAAATGGTGGCTCAGTGAATTTGAAGTTCTCCAACTACAAGCCTTCTCACTGTTCAGAAAGAGGTAGGCTAGGGAACAGGAATTCCAACATGAATGCACCAGTCTAATGGAAAGGCATGGACAGAAAGAATGATCTCTAAAGACATTCCAAAATTCATTTTAGAACACATTATATTCCTTTCCCACAAAAGTGGCCAATCATCATAGTCTACACTCTCTTGTATGATGAATAGATCTTGCTATAAGTTAGAAGAAAACAGATGGCAAAGTTATAAGCACAAATAAGCACTTTGAATTCCTGATTATCTTAGATGTTTAGATCTTGCATGGTAGCATATTATTGCATCCTAAGATCTTTAAACAAATCCTTAAAATGTTGGAAAGAGAAAACAAGGTGACAAAATCCTGGAAAATTATTGAAAGCACCTATAACAAATAACTATGGGGTAAACCAAGGTACTTCTTGGTCACAGTTAGCAGGCAAAAAGAGCCAGAAAGGACTGAAGTCTAATTCACACGTTGTGAAAGCTGCTGCACAGGAAAGCAATCACAACCCCCAAACCAAAAATAATATTTTTTCTACTTTAGCAAGATTATTTGTGGTTTAGAGGAGTCTTAGGCAGGTGCTCAAGGGTTAAAAGGAAATCAAAGTAAACTGTCAGCAGGGTTTCTTTGCCACTCAACTGATATTCAACTGATCCTCAAAAACTCATGATAAGTTTCCCCTCAATTGTGCACCAGCTCAATGATTAGTCATGAAACTTTGGCCAAATAATTGAATAGAAAAAAAAACCTTAGAGAACTCCAGTTTGTCAAGGCTTTTTATAGTAAGAGAAAATAGGCTATCATTGACTCTCACTGATATACTATGCAATTTGTCTCGGACCTAAGGCATGCATCTGAACTATTCTTCAAAATGACATAGGCATGTATGAATTATGATAACAGAAATTCTACCTGAAAATACTTGTCATCAGCATTCCAACAAATATAATATTCACAGGCATCCAAACACGAACCAATCTCCATGTGAGTGGTTCCGTTGAAATTATGCCAAAAAAGCTCAAAGTGGAAACAACTACCACAGATATAAAATTCTGCATTCAGACAAAAATCCAAAAGACCTGTTAGACAAACTGGTTTCCTCATTATCACAAATGTTACAAGAGAAAAGCTTAAAATCCATCCCAAGAATATTGCTATGTACTTAAAAAAAAAGAATATTGCTATGAGATAAGGAACCCTAACCTGATAAAGCATCAGAGAGATCCCAGCATTGAAGTTATAGCCTGATAATACAAGCTTATTGACAAGTATCATGCTGCATGATGACAGGCAATAAGCAAGGCCAGACAAAAGAGCCTGATTGTGGGTCTTTACTGCCTTGTGGGATTTGACCATGTCCTTTTCCTCTTTACCATCTTCCAAGTCAGCATCATCATTGTAAAGAGACTTTGTACCAGAAGAAGGCCTGCTTAAGTGAAAGGAATATTTGTGAAGTTAAGACACCATTTTTCAGCACAACATAACAGGAGAATAAGCAGCTGAGATTGAACAAAGTCCAGTGAATAAACCAAGAATGCCTGCCTGTTAACTATTTCTCTTTTCCCACCACCTACAGGATTTGAGACTCCTAGCATTCCATTCAACTCATGGTTCATCAAGCTACTCCTTTCTCCATTCAGATTTGCGTTCCGACTGTCCTCTGTTATAAGTCTCTCAAGAGCTGGTTCAGGAGAATCAAGAGGAATACTTACTGGCAGTTCCCTGAGAAACAACACAACAGATCTAAGGAATCAAAATGCTGCCACGGGGAGCAACTAAATATAAAGTTAAACCAGCTCTCTATATATCCGGCCAATAAAAGAAAGAAAAATAATGAATGGCATCTTCTCTTTTTTGGCATGCATTAGCCATTTGTGAAGTGACTTTATGAACAAATAAGTGTTAAAAAGATAATTAGTGGCCAAGCAACAGCACAATTACTCCTGAAATGAGAGTGGAAACCAGACATGGATTTGCTTTGCTTTCATCCAATGGCCTTAGGCCATCTGAAAAGTTTAGAAAAAGTGACAAGCTGTGAAATGTGCATTTGAAATTGTATCCATGCTTGTTGTAGTTCCATTCTGATTCTCCCCTCCTTTCCTCTCTTACATACGGTGGTGCCAGGATATGAGGAAGCTTGAGAATTTGCATTGCTTTTATCCAAAGGCCACAATACAAACAAAAACCCTTGTAAGCTTCACGCTGGAAATGTTCATAGCTTCAAATAATCAACTCAACATGGATATGTTGTGGCCATCCACATGTGACAAAGTGATGATAAGAAACTAAATAGCAGACAATCCTCAAGGAAAGCTTCTGACGACTCTGAGACCACAGTTAGTATGATAAAATGGATCAAAACAGTTTCCATAACATAAAAAGAAAAACAAAATTTTAATCACTAAACAAAAGTTGAATGTCTGTGAACGCTGGTAGACATTGTTTCAGAAAACACTTCTGTGAGTTTTCATTTGTCCCTAGTACATCAGTTCCAGGTATTGACATCCTTTAAATTACTGCAGTCTCCTTTGAGGTACAGCTAAGTTTAAATTCACGGCCAGCAACCTTTCCTTGAGCATTTTCTATCATTTAGAACCTACAATTTCCAAAGCGCGTGCTTGAACTCTTGTCTGTGCGTGAGCATTCTCCCATTCACTTGATATCTAAAGCTATGTTTTCCTCATTCACCCTAAAACATTGCTTATTACATTGCGGCAATAAAAACCTGAGACGAAGAACATGGATCACAATCCTCGGCGAGCTACCCACCCAACAAGCATTTGAAATGTGCTTCAAGTATTAGTGGGGCCTTAAAGAACTTCATCCAAGGAGTACGCCGCCACCTCCAGGAACATAAACCTTTTCCTACGGGTAAAGTGTGGGGTGGAACCCAGACTAAAACCCTCGACAAATCAATCAAGCAAGAACCCAAAAAAAACTGCTGATTATTGCTTCCCATCCCCTTTATCCTCTCCCCAGCCGTGCATTCACACACCACCACCATAGGCGCCGGCGAGTTTCAAACTCGTCATTCACACACCACTCTTCCAACCAAAAAAATCCCACACGAACAAATTCACGTTTCCTCAACACCAGGGCCTCAAAGCCGCCAAAATCGACAACTGCCCGGATACCCTTTCGCCGGAACAGAAAAAGCTATTACAGCGGTCAGACAGATCAGCTCACCTCGCAGAACCCATCACAGCAGCAGCTCCGCTCTCGCGTTGCAGCCGAGCAAAGCCAGCACCCACAGCCCCCGGTGACCCAGTCCCGACAACCAAAGCACGACGCCGTCGACCTCCTGCTCCGGCGCCGGGGGTGGAGAAGAGAAGGGGACAGACTGTGTGTGCCGAGCGAGGAGGGAGCGGACAAAACAGTACCCCTCCCCACCTTGCGAGGATTTGAGAAAGGGGACGTGGGAATTGAATAAATCTTCACGAACAAGTTTAATGGAAAAGAGTTGCGACGAGTACAGCCACATTTAAACGGTCCACGCGGGCGAGGAATTGTTCCCCCCTGTTAGGTAATATCCGGTGTCCTCCGACCCATTAGCCGACTTGCCCGGGGCTAACGTGCGCCCGCCCGCCCACCCCAGGGGGCCCACGGAATGGTGCGCCGTTGTGGTGCACCGCGGCCCGCCATGGCAACCCCATTTCGGGTGCCTCCGACCCGTCACACGTGATTCACTCACTCCGGGGGGCGTGGCGTGTTCCGGTGCTCCTCGAGACAACATTTACATAATGGACCTCTTTGTGAGGAGGATGCTTCTTCTTTTTTCCGGATGCTGACTCCGGAGTCTGAGTCCGGAGGAAGCGGGTCCACATCGGGGCGAATCCAAACTAAAGGTCAAGGCAGCTGCCACCACCTGCAATGCCCGAAGCAGCCAAGATCTGCCTAATAAAAGGGAGACGACCGGGTTGCGACAGGAGACCCCCGAACCGGCCTCCGGGGAGAGTTAGGCAGGCCGGGTGGGGTGGGCTCCCTCCCCGCGGGCGGAAGAGGGGTGGGGCCTCGGACCGGCCGCGGAGGCCCCAATAAGCAGTAGTGGCGCCATAAGTGGGTTTGGCGACGGCCTACTTTGGATGGACGGTAGGGTTCCCCCCGACGAGTTACCGTCCATGTTGTGTTTCTTTCTTGCCCCTTTGCTGCCACTGTGCCCCCCCCCCCAAAACCCCACCCCGGTACACGAGGCGCACGAGAAGGGAGTGCGTCACCAAGTGAGATATACACTGTGATGATGAATGGACGCGGTGATATTCTTGGGTGGTGTGACGATTGCCGATACCGGGCAGCGTCGGCGAGTCAAGGTTGGTGCGTGCGCACGGGGCTGTGCGGATTGGTTGGGCGGGAGTTGGGGGCAATGACAGAACCATGGATCGGGGGGGGGGGGGGGGTAGGCGACCTTCCATTCTTCCGGGTATGTGACGACCACTTCGCATGGTAGTGCGCCCACGACGCCGTGGGGGTGGTCGTTGAGTGCCACGCTTTCGTGAGTGGGGAAGGACCGAAGGAGAAAAGAGCAAACAACGAGGCTGACCAGTGGCCAGCCAAGCGCGTGCCGCGTCGTACCCGCATCTGCACTCTCCCCCGCGCCGTGAGCTAAGGAGAAACGCTGCCCAAGAAATCCCGGACCAGTGTCTTTTATTTATTAACGACGTCGGATTTTTAATTTTCCTTTCTGACATTTCGATTGATCGAAGAATCCACAAACAGCAGATGAAGTCGCTGAAGAAACTAATAAAAATGGGAAACGAGACCCATTCTAGTTTCGTGAAGCTCGAGAGTCAGCATCTGGTCCAATATTCTGATACACCGTCTCCGCTGGAGTTCATCCGGGAGGAACAGATCACGAAGGTCTAATCTTGTGGGAGGTCGCAACTCCCTGCTTGTGAAAAGAAACAAAAGATGCCTCGGAGAATAAAGCAAAGCCGTATCTCCCTCCACTCGTGATAGTTGGAACGTGATCCACCCGAGCGGCACGAGACTTACAGCCGTGGCTGAGAGACTGAATCATAGCTAAAGTTTATCTGAAAGGCTTATTATAATCAAAGACTTCCGTTAAAGGCCACCTTTTCGTGCATTTGTTTTGAGGGAACTAATGTTTTTGATGAAAACTATCCATCCGATCACATGATTTGATGATTTTACGTCAGAAGTGATAAAAGAACAAAAAAGCAGGATACCAATGCTATGCCTTGAATGGGTACATACAAAAGTTAACAGTTACAATGAGCCCTGCTGTACAGTCAATGCTATGCTATGTTTTGACTTGTAGAAGCGTTGTTGTTATCTATGGACAGACGAGTTTTCAGTCGCCCCATTGTTTTCCATTATTACTTCCGCGTAGGGAAGCCAAACTTTTACCTCTCTCCTCCACGGTTACGTCTCCATCTATTTTGAGATAAGAGACATCCTTCCCGATATTCGCTGTTGTGATCGGTTCCTCAACTCTGTGAAGCGTACCTGCCTTGCCGCCCAACCAAGAATAAAGGAATTAAATGCCACATGGAGATCCAATGTATTGTTGATTTCCATTGTGCTTCACAACTATGATGTAGTTTTTACAGCTTATCAATGGGAAAAAAAATCTGCGTCTTGCAATGTTAAATGAAATAATGTAATGAGACCAAATCTTGGCTGGTCAGTGTCCTCTTGCTACCAATGAAGTTTAAATATGAGGAAGCTACTTTACGCGGTAGCATCTCGATGACCTCCTGTTTAATGTTAAATGTTGTCACACGAACGGTGGACCTTTATCATAATCCAATCCGGGCCCTTTTAGACATTTCCATAAGACCGACCAACGAGGGAAGTGGCCTTGGAACTGGGACATTCATTGACCTGTACAGCCTCCTCAAGCTATCATTATAGGCACTGGACGATCCAACAGATGGAGCACCTCGCTTCACCTCAAGCTCTCTATCTTCCGATACCCCAACCTGTAAATCAGAGACATCGTCCTCTTGCAACGATGGCACTTGCCTGGAAACAGTGGCCTCTTGCAAATGCACTAGTTTCCCTTCGAGAACACCTCCCCGAATGGATGATGCCAATGAAGTTTCCACGTCAGAGATTGTCGACGTGACTATCTTTCCATCACTTGATGTGCTTGGATCCTGGCAACCAAGTCTCGCTCTCCCAAATAAAGTAAGGGGGCTCTCTATCATCGGGGGCATGTCCCAGAGTAGAGATTTAGCTTTCGCCTGTAACTGGCTGCATGCTCTGCCAGTGGCTGTTGTCTCTTCAACAATCGAACTAGGAATACCACTCACAGCAACCTCCGAAATTAAAGAAACTATTTTAGGGGCTGACTTTTCAGCGCCAACACCAAATAATCTCCAAATAGGATCATCGGTATTCACTTGAGTCTTAAAGCAGTGATCTTTAACATATGATAATTCCATTGCCCGACAGGGAGGAGTTGTTGAAATGACCCATTTCGGCCGGAGAAGCTGCAATGACCATTCCAATTCTTGTCGGGATGAGTGCATTGAGTAGCACACATGCCAAACACCAGATTCGTCCTTTACTGCCTCTGAAAGACTGAGTTTTTGTCCTCCTGCATCTGGACGGTCGTTACATGCATACCATTGTGCAGACGGACGAATAAAGAGGGGCTCAGGTTGGATGTTGGCTCGTGCTTCGGCAATTTTTGCATTTGCTTTTTCATAGAGTCTAGGAAATCCTTCAAAGACCTGCACATAAGCCGACAGTAAAGTCATACCTGTTGCTACAGACCAAGTCCATCAGCCACTAAGATCCCTCTTCCCCCTGGAACAAAAACTGCAACAAGTATAGATTCTTTATACGGGACTAAGAATCCAACAATTCTGCAGATGATCACTTTTTCATTTTCAGGCACAACTGTTCATGGGCTTCAATCAGCCAATGGCAAAGCCGCTTGATCAACTATAAATATGAATGTACTAGATTCCCACACTTTTTTTTGGTTCACATTATTTAGAAATTTCAGCATTAGGAACAAAACCCTGTATCCATTGTTCTACAAATTGACATTCAGCACACTGTTCAATTTATCAGGTTAAAGTTCAAAGGTTCAACTGTCTGATCAAACCAGAGCAATCTGGTACACATATAAATAGTCCTGAATCATATTTATGAATCCAATGCTGCAAATATTTCTGAAGATACACACAAGTTTTGGATGAATACAAAAATAACGAGATGTTTGGAGTGAACCAAGTAACGGGGAGGATGGATGGAGAGAGTATGGGGGATGGCACCACGAGATGACAACAATCTGGGAAGTAAAGCTCCCATTAAAAGCCAGTTACAGCAGTGCCTGATCTTTACTTTTTGACCACGTCAGGAAAATGGAAAAACTGCATGGAAAGCAGCCACAATAAAGGACCCTGTCTACATGAGCCCCCTTCGACAGTGAGCTGCATTCCCTGTTCTGGTACAAAACCGAAAGTCTGGGTTCTTGGGTCTTCTGTTTTAGCCATTTTATCACAGTTCAAAATGATTTTTTTTCTTTCAAAAAGGTGGCTTTGATTAAAACCCGCAAAATGATCCAGTTCATGGGTCAACTGGTTCCACCAGTCAGTCTGATCCAGGTTTCAAAACCATGCTTAAATCAGTTCCTTCAGTGTCAGAACTGAAATAGAAACGTTGATAATGAAGTATGTACCTGAAATCGAGAGGATACGTCTTCTGAAAGAATTTCTGGAGCCACGAGCAAAAGAGCCTGAAAACATTCTGGACATCTAGACTTATCAACATATATTGTGGAACCAAATGTCCTAGATACTTCAACAAGTATATCTTCCTGACCAAGTAGATCACATGCCAGATAAACTACAGGTGCATGTGGATGCTTCCAGATACAGTTAGTCACCTGCATCAAAATTGTAAGATTTGTTCACATCATCCATGATTGATTAGAAGATATGAAAGAAAATACAGAAATGAGAACCACAGGAAAATTAACAAACAAAATACCTGTTGAATGGCTGATTCTTTCCTTGGCATATCAATTGTACTTCTGCCAAAAGTGCAGTCAAGAAACAGGTAATCAAGACATGTTTCAGAACCTTTATTTGCTATGTATTTCAGAGGTAACTTTTGTAGACAATCAGGGCTAAGCCTACTGTCTCCAGTGTGCAACAGATTACCGAATGCACCTTCAAACAAAAACATGACTGCCCCTGAAGTATAAAGAAACAAGTGGAATCATAGAACCAGGAGTCAAGAGCAAAGTATTAACGATGCAAATCCATTTACCAGATGATTGACATTTTGAAGATGAAATACCGTGCATTTACTAAATGTAAAGACACAAAATGAAGGAACAACTGTAGAAGATAAATGTTGCCGGATTTTTTTTGTAAGGTAAGATGTTGTCAGGTACTCATGTGATCTAGGAGAAATGAAGAGCACAATACAAGTGTCTCTTTTCAGTTGCTGCTGCTGTTCTATTTATCGCAATACGCTCTGGGCCTGCGCATGGGAAAGCCCTCTGTCACTCAACCAGAACATGTCAGACTGGCTGTTATACTACCACAATATTTTCTCCCAATCATTGTTTGCATTTGCAAGATCTGCTTACAAGATCTGTAGATCCAGGTCAGAACCAGCGCTAACCAGTCCAAGAAACAGGGTTGGACCAGCCTGGAAGGACCAAAGTCAGGTGGACATGGCTGAAATGGACCAGCATCTGGTGGAATTGGAACATTCCCAATTAGGCTGATTTAGGATGAGATGAATGTTGGGGCCCAAAAATTTTGAAAGAAAACAAAAAATGGGGCGATCTGCCCTCATAGGGGCTATCCGGCCCGGGTAAGCTCCCGCAGGAGACCGGACAAGCCCTGCAAGGCTTGTCCGAGCCAGATAGGCTCCCGCGGGAACCTACTCGGTCCGGGTAAGGCTCCGTGGGAGCCCACGCAGACCGGAGAGGCCCCGCGGGGCTTGTCCGGGTCGGATAGCCTACCGCGGGAGGCCTATCCGGTCCGAATAGGCCATTCATGGCCGGTCTGGGGTGGCCCGGACCGGACAAGTCCTCCGCGGCTTGTCCGGGCCCGGTGGGGCTCTCGCAACCTAGCTGGACTGGAGGGAGCACCCACAGGGAGCCCATCCAGTCCAAGTAAGTCCCAAAACCCCTTATCCGGTCCGGTTAAGCTATTTTAGCCTATAAATATCCCTCTAAGGGTCTCCTTTAGGACGGATGGAAACCCATGGAAAGGGGAGGAGAGGCAATCTCCTAAAGTCCAACAAGAGTGTGTTGCACATATGCCATTGGGTTTGCATAGATGCCCTTGTGGCTATGCCCCTTGTGTCATTTTTTGGAAAGAGATCATATTGTAATTTTTCTTCTGAGAGGGGAAAAGGCGCTACCCTCTTGACCCCTGCGACCTGACCGCATAGGTCGATCCGTGGCGGTGCGCTGACAGACGTATGGAGATGGACCACAGCCTAAGGGAGCTCAAGGAGAAACAATCTCCTAAGTGTTTTTGCCTTATGCGCCTCCACCAAGAAGGGACTTGTGCCTTATGTTAAAATTACACAAAAATCCTCATTCAGCCCAAATATTACGAAAATATCTCCAACATGTCCAAAATTACAGAAAAGTCTATGTTTAGTCCAAAAATTACAAAAATGTCCTCGTCTGTCCAGAAATTACAAGAAAACCCATGTGTTGTCTAAAAATTACACAAACACCCTTGTGTTATTGAGAAATTATCAAAATATCGTTGAACTTTTCAAAAATTATCAAAATATCCCTAGAGTTCAGAAAGTACCAAAATACTCTCGAAGTTCAAAAATTATCAAAATCCCCTTGACCTTCTCAGAAATTACAAACAAACCCTAGTCAATCCAGATTGCATAAAACCCCTAAACTTTGCAGAAATTGCACAAAACTCATGTTCTACCCCGAAGTTCTTAAAATACCCAAGGTCACTCCTACACAAGGTTTGACGGACCGTTCGTACCGTCCGTCCCGATTTTTCGCTGGGACGGGACGGTACGGGTGTGTACCACTGCGTACCGAGATGAAAACATAAACTATGTATATAAAGTGTATGTAAAATAATACAAAAAGTATGTTAGCTCAGTTGGTTAGGCAATCTTCATGTGTCTTAACCTGTGACTCGGGTTCGAATCTGACCATTCACATGAGTTTTGGCGTTTTTTTAACTAAAAATACTAAAAAGAAACCAAGAAAAAAATGCAAACCCCACGTATTGAACCGGTGTCTTCCCATTGAAAACTAAACCCTTAACCAACTCGCCTACAGTTTTCATTTGTTAAAAAAAACATATATAATATATGAGAGCGTACCCGTTGCGTCCCACAGACAGGTCGTCCCGGTCTTTGGTTGGTACGGGACGGGACGTGCGATTCGCCCCGTCCCGTACCAGTTTGTCAAACCCTGCTCCTACATGACTCAATGGAGCGGGGCCATGCCACTCCCCTAAAACGGTGTTCGCTCTCCTGAACTTTGTTTAAAGCTGACCAAGAACTATAAAACTCAAGAACCCTGATGCTCAAAAAAATTACGGGAATGCTCTTGGTGGCGGAAAGTTGCAAATAAACCTTGAAAAGTTAAGAAATGGCAGATAAGTCCAAAGAAATCCTAAATTTATAAATAAACCCTAAAAAGTCAAGAAATGACATATAAGCTTAGGAAAATCGTAAAATTGCAAACAAACTATGGAAAATCAAGAAATGACAGATAAGTACAGAAAAAATCCTAAAATTACAAATAAGCTCTGGATAATTAAGATGTTATAAAAATATCCAAGAAATATACAAAAATTACAAATATACCTCGGGAAGTTAGCAAATGATAGAAATGCCCAAAAATGTCAAGAAATGACAGCTTAGAAAGTCAACAAATGACAGAAAGATCTAAGAAATTCAAAAAAAATATAAAAATACACTGAGAAGTCAAGAAATGACAGAGAAGTCTAGAAAAGCCGAGAACCTGCAATTATGCCCTGAAAATTCAAGAAATGACAAAAATGCTCCGAAATGTCAAGAAATGACAAGAATGCCCTAAAAAGTTAAGAAACGACAAGGCTACCCTAGAATGTCAATAAATGATAGAAATACCCCTGAACGTCAAGAAAAGTCAAAAATACATCGAAAATTCGGAATGTCAATAAATGACGAAAATATCCTAGAATGTCAAGGAATGACAAAAATGTCCTGGAGAGTCAAAAATGACATAAGCACCCCAGACAATTAAGAAATGACAGTGATATCCAAGGAATCAAGAAATTACAGATATATCATAGAAAGTCAAAAAATGACATATAAGTGTAAGAGAACTAGAAAACTGTAGAAAGATCCAGAAATGGTCAAAAGTTGCAAGAATATCCAAAAAAGTTCAAAAATTGCAAAAGTACTCAAGAAGGGTTAGCAATTGTAAATATATCCTAAAAGGGTCAAAATTGCAGAAATACCCAAGAATGGTTAAAAACTGTAGATATACCCAAAAAGGGTCGGAAATTACAAAGATATCTAAGAAGAGTCAGAAATTACAGATATATCTAAAAAAGGTTTGATGTCGATGAAATTCAAATCCAATAGTCAAATCTTGACTAGGATCAAATTCAACAGTTTGATCATGGCCACGAGCAAATCCAGCCGTCTGATTGAGGACAGAAATAAATTCAACGGTCCGCTCTTGATCAGAAGCAAATTCAATAGTCCGAACATAGATCGAAGCCAATTCAACAGTCTGATCGTCGATCGAAACAAATACAGAGATTCCAAGTGTAAGTAGAAGCTCATCCAACGATCAGAATGTGACGAGATGTAAACTTAAAGACCTGATTACATAATCGAGGCCAAATGTAAATGTTTCAAAAGACCGATTGTAATCCAAATTAGATATATTCAAAAAATGAAAGTCTTCAAGTTTCTTGCAAAAGTATGTATCTCTGATGGGCGATCATCGAGATCATATCCATTAAACAGAACTTATAATATCACAACAAATATTGTAAAGATTAAAAAGATAACTTTGACAATTAATCAAAGGTATTCGGACTTTATGTCGATGTAAGTAAACACTAACTGCAGTCGGTGGAAAAATGTCATATACCCAAACCCTAAATCGTATGATAAACCCAATTCACGAAATTAAAAATGTGCATGCTATTTAAATAGCTAATAAATGTGCATTTATGTTCAACAAATAAACACTTCTGAAAATTTTTTGTGTTCAACAAAGAACTAGACCAAGATCAGAATGGACAATAGCCAATTCAACCATCCAGTCTGATTTTCAATCCCTCACCACTGTGACATATAGACATGCACTCCATTTGTTATCACACTACCTTTTTCGAAAATTATTGTGATTGGGCCACAAATTTTATGAATCTAAAACAGAGGAAGTACAACCATGTGTTGTAGAGGAGAGGTTCCTTTCTCTCACCACATAAAACCAAAACAAGATTGAGGGTGTGGTTTTAAGTGTTCCACAACCCTCCTCCAATTTTCTACAGAGTTACGGAGAATAAATCTACTCAAGACCAGCAGCTCAAGAGTCTATTGGCAAGATTTGAAGGGAGTATTCCCCCAATTTTAACACCTTTCAGAAAAAAAAACTGTCTTGGCATTCTAATAGATTGCCCACTGCATAAGGATGCATTGTATTCTTCGAAGTGGCTTGAGGTTTGACGAGCAGAAAATGTTTCTCAAATATAACCTTTGAAAACAGCCAATTATGCAACACTTTATGAAGCTCATAATTCTGCAGATTGAGCATGGATCCGTTCAAGCAGACAAATAGTATGGACTCCACATCTGGAATGTGACATGAGGAGAGGGGAAATGGAAAAACCAGAGCAACTTCTCAAGCTTGAAGATAGAATTTAATAAGGAAGGTGATATACAATAACAATCAGATCCTTTTCGTTCGGTTGTTGCATCAGAAATTAGTAAAAGCTGAGATAAAATCCGAACAATAAAAATTGCATTTCAATAATTAATAGTGGTTAATAGAAGGATATAACCTAAAGACCAGAAATAAGTTCATCAAGAGAGAATGGAAGTGGATCAGGATTGTGTGCTACATGAAAGACTGACTGAGATATGTGATCAACTTTCCATAAGACGGATTTTGGTCCTGGCTATATCCAAAACATAGAACAAAATTTACGATCAGGATGGACAACAAAAAAAGGAAGTACATAGGTTCACTATGCTCTCTTTGCTTGGTAGCAATATGGAAATGGAGAAATGGTAATATCTTAGAGGAGAATGAAGCAACAAGGGAGGATAATATCAAAATCTTTACATAGTTGTGAAGGCGGTCGCCTAGGCGACCAGGTGTTGGGGTGCCTTTTCTGGGCCTAAATGGCTCCCAAGGTGCCAAGGCGCCCACCTAGGCGCCTTGGACCATCTGGCTCAGCCCTAAACCCAAACTCGCCTTGCCTGGGTGCCTTGGGCTGCCTGGCCTCTGCAAAAACCTACAATAAAAGGGTGTACCCAGTACACAAGGCTCCCACCAACGCGGGGTCTGGGGAGGGACGATGTGCACAGCCTTACCCCGAAAAGTCGAGAGGTTGTTTCCTGATTCGAACCTGTGACCTCCAGGTCACACAGGAGGCAACCTTACCATTGCTCCTAGGCCTGTGCATAACCTATAATACCCCCCAAAAAAATTTGAGCCTGGGGCACTCCACACCCCCAGCAACCCCCTAGCAAGGGAGGGCACTGTCCCCTTCCCCATTTTCATTCAATTGTTGCATCAGAAGTTAGTAAAAGCTGGGATGATATCTAAACAATGAAAACTGCATTTCAATAATCAATAGCCCACTGAAGACAAAACCTCTGATTTGGTTAATGAAAGAATATAACCTAAAGACCATAAATAAGTTCACCAAGAGGGAATGGAAGTGGATCAGGATTGTGTGTTACATGAAAGACAGCCTGAGATATGTGATCAACTTTCCATAAAATGGATTTTGGTCCTGGATATATCCATAACATAGAACAAAATTTACGTTCAGGATAGGTAACAAAAAAGGAAGTATATGGGTTCACTATTCTCTCTTTTCTTGGTAGCAATATGGAAATAGAAAAATGGTAATATCTTGGAGGAGAATGAAGCAACAAGGGAGGATAATATCAAGATCTTCACATAGTTGTCAAGGCGGTTGCCTAGGCAACCAAATGTTGGGTGCTTTTTCTGGGCCCAAAAAGGCGCCCAAGGTGCCTGCTAAGGCAGGCCAAGGCACCCACCACCTGGGTGCCTTAGATCATCTAGCTCGGCCGTAAACCCAAACTCACCATGCATGGGTGCCTTGGGCTACCTGGCCTGGGCATAACCTATAGTACCCCCCAAAAAAATTGAGTCGGGGGCGCTCCACACCCAAGCAACCCCCTAGCAAGGGAGGGAACTGCCCCCCCTAACCCCACTGCGACCTGACAACACAAGTCAATCCGCGATGCTAGCCTGGCCATAGGTAGATCAAACTCCATACACTCCAACTCCTCTCTCTCTCTCTCTCTCACAATTTTTAATATTAAAACCTATAAAGTTTTCATGTATCTGATTCCAGTTTTATTTGTTTTCTCCCTCCCCTTCCAGCTTTGCTCTTTTTCCTCTTATCCTCTCCTTTTCACCTACTTCATCTTTTTTATTTACTTTAGTGTTAGTCAACCACTAATATTCACATGCTAAAAATAATTGACATATACTCTCTCTCCCTCCCCCCTCTCTCTCTCTCTTATGAACTTGCCGCCTAGGCGCCGCCTAAGTGCTTAAGCGCCCGGAGAACCCAAGTTCACCTTGGGTCGCCTTGTCGCTTTGACAACTATGAATCTTCAAAAATTGTAATTTCTAGTAAGGGTAGCATCATCAGAGGATAATGATTTGAGCATTCTATTCTAATTAAGACATTAACGGAGAGGCTTTTCCATTCTTCCAGGAGCAGTGGAGGGCTGGAGGGGGGTGCCTTTCTTTTTGGCTTGATTTATGACATCGTAGGTTCTAAATGTTAGTCTAGTAACTAGTTGTGTTACATATGCCTTTTCTCAAAAAAATCCAGGTAAATCCTAAAGAATATTAGAAATAAATAACTGAAAACTCTTTTACAGGCAGATCACTGTCTGAAAGAGAATATTAGAGAAGGCATCAAAAAGCATGTGGATTTGCCTCCTTGCATAAAATTAGGGTATTTGAAGCTCGGATCGTTTCAGAGGAAGTTGAAAGTCAAAATTTGATAAACCAAGAAAAATCAATATGCATCGTGCAACCGAGGGAAGCCCTCTCCATATAATCCTTAATAACTTCCCCTTCGTAGTCCAACCATATCTGGCCTGATCCACAATGTGCGCAAGGATAAAAATGTCAGTTATCTAGCTCCATTTTATCAAAAAGGGCAAGTGACCTGTCCTAATTCAGCTGGCTGCCAATACTACATCCGCTTACATACATACGTAAACAAATACATACATTTGATGTGTGTTTACGTGTATGCATGTTCGAACATATGTATCTACCTGTTTGTGTGGCAAACAAGTGACCTTCCTATATTGAAATTTTCAACGTGATAATCATGTCCAGATGATAACCTAAGGCAGAATCAAATAAATCCTAGAGACCTTCATGTCCAAATGATAACCTAGGGCAGAATCAAATAAATCCTAGAGACCAAGTACCACAGAGTTCACGTGAAAAAGCAAGCAGAAAGATCAAAACCACGTCGATGGCAAGAGACTCGTAAGATCTAGCATGGATAGTGCCAGACCACAAAACTATAAGAAACACTCCAGTAACATAATTCCTGTAGCGTCCCAAACAACTAAGACCAACCAAGAATCCTACCCTGGACATTATCTTACACAACCTTGCCACATAGGGGAAGGAAAACGAGACAGAGCAGTATATACCCGGGCAGTGATTTGCATCAAGAGCGGTGACCGAGAAATCACCCTCTGGGTCTCTAACCAGAACCGTCTCCCCGACCGCAATCTCCACAAACAATTCTTCGTCGACCTGCTTCATGTCCCAAACAAAATGGAGAGAACAATTAAAGACACAACAACAAGCACGATACATGCAGCAACAACTGGGTAAAAGTACCTGCGGGAGGTAGAACAGGGTGAGGATCTTGGTGATGCGGGTGGCATAGATGGGATAGGAGGAGTGAGCGGGCATGCCTTGGAGGTGATCACGGTGAGCGTGGGTGAGGAAATGGTGGCGCTTCCTGCCGGAATTGGGCGTCCAGGTATCCACGGAGAAGGGAAGTCCCCTCGGCATCTCGATCGGCATCCTCACTCGATCCTCCCACGCCGCCAGCCAGTTCTGATCTGATCTCCCCTCCTCCTCCTTCCTCTCCCTTTGCTGCCTGCTCTGGGTTTCGGTCGCCCTCCAGAGGGAGATGAGAGAGGAGCCCGAAGAAAAGAAGAGCGCGGCAGTGGCCAAAATGGCACGGGAGGGAAGCGGTCGCTTAAAAAAAGTTCGCAAGAATGAGAAAGCTTCCGGGAGAAGCTAAAAGCGGTGTAGCCACTAGCAACTAGTCGTGGCGTGGAGGGCCAGGCCAGGTATGGGCCGGTTTGGGCCCAGAGGATTCTAGCTGGAGCTCAGCCCAAGCCCGGCTCCGAGAGACGCCGACTTAAAGGTCCTGGAGCCCAAATTTATCCGCCAATTAAAATAGGCCCACCAAAAATCCCGCCCAGCCCGTGTAAATTTAAAATTTACATTCATTAATTATTTGTCTGAGGTCCGGATTTTAGTACCCATATTTTGGTCAGCTTTCCTGGAAAGTTTGCGCATGCAACTGATTTTACTCTTTTCAAAACCATGGTTTGCCCACTCAATTTCACTCGGGCAACTGTGATCTTTACCGAGCGACATGATACATGATCCGCTGAGGATCATACGAGCCACTTATAAATTATTTAAATAATACTTTAAAATTAATTTAATTTAATTTTATATAATTAAAAAAATGTAGCAATCACGTGATGATATGACAACCATCGTATATCTTACATTCCGTAGACAAAGGTTAAAAAGTAGGGATTTTTACATATTAATCCCTACAAATTTATCGAATTACCTATTAGTCTCTCAAATCTGACTATTATTTTAATAATCCCTATAATCTTAGTCGTTACACATTTAAATCTCTGTCGTTCATTCAGTTAACTAAACTATAGTTACCTTATACTCAAGGAAAAGAAAATACCAACTTATCCCGGGTTAAATGTGAGTGAGAGAGAGAGAGAGGGAGCACTACCGTGGCCTCCTCTGATTCACCTCCCCCCTCCCCCTCCGGCCTCCTGCGACCTTTCCCCTCCCCCTCCCCTGCGACCTCCCCTCCAGCCTCCCTCCCCCTCCCCTGCAACCTCTCCCCTCCGGCCACCCCCCTCCCTGTCCGGCCTCCTCCTCCCTCCCCTGCGACCTCCTCCCTCCCCCCTCTCCTTCGACCTCCGAAATCCTTGAGCAGGGAGAGCAGAAGGCCGAGGGCGAGACAGGGTGAGAGTAGAAGGAGAAGAGAAAGGTGTAAACCCGGCGGTGGGGTGGGGGGCGAGCTGGTAGTGGCAACGACCGCATGAAACCCTGAAAAGGCAGGCCATGGCGTCGCCGCGGGTGATGGCGCCCGCTTCCTCGGCCAATGCGGATCTGGCGCGCCAGTCCCCCTCGTATCTCGCCGGCCACCTGGCGGAGCTCTCAGGCGAGCGGCAGCCTCGGTTCCCTTAACATGGAGGAGCTCCTCCACCACTTCTACGCCGATAGCCCCGCCGAACTAGCCGCCAAGATCCCGCCTGATTCCAGAGCAGCGAGTGGAGAGGGGGACGGCGAGGATAATGCGGACACGGGTGGAGAAGGCAGGAAGGCGGCGGAGAGGGTGTGGGGGGGGGGGGGGGGGGGGGATTTCCGGTGATCGGGCAAATGATGGCGGGGGGGGGGCAAGAGTGTACGAGGAGGATGGGCTCCGGGAAGTCACACTGGAGGCCTTTCTCGCAAGGGCAGGGGCGGTCAAGGAGGTGGAAATCGGAGCTACACCGGTGGTGATCTAGCAGCAGGTGGATGCTCCGGTCTCCCTCCCCCTCCGACCTCTCTCGCCCTCCCCTTCCTGTGTCTCCCCTCCGGTGGTTTCGCCACCTCTCCCTTCGCCTCCCCCTCCCCTTCCTGTCACCCTCCGCCTCCAGTGGTCTCCCCCCTCCCCATCCTCCCCCTTCCCGTGTCCCCCTCTGCCTCCCCCTCCTCTGGCCTCCCTCCATCCCCAAGGCCAGAGAGAGTAGGGGTATTTTAATCTTTTTACATATATTTGATGGAATATTCTACGAAATATTCCTTTTTTTGGACGGCAACAAACTACAGTGATTTATTTGTAAAATATTAATAATTGTAAGAACTTTTAAGATAATAGTCAAATTTGAGGGACTAATCGGTAATTCGATAAGTTTGTAGGGACTAATATGTAAAAATCCCTAAAAAGTATCCCCTCCACCCCGTACTATATCTTTAGGGCTTGTTTGACGCGGGGGAGGGTGGCTTATTCGCGCCCCACCGTGCAAGTAAGCCACTCGACCCCGGTTAAGAGGGTATGGGTGTGTGGAGAGTGGGTGGGGTTCGCCGTTCTCTCTCATCGGGTTGGATAACCCAATCGCGCGTCAAACTTCCCTTTAAAATTTGTTTGACGGGGAAGAGTAACCGGCGACCCTAAAAAAATCTACAAACATTAGACATAATTGTTAGAAAGAGTCCAGTGAGTGACCCCAGGGGATAACCATCAAATGTTTAAGTCATAATTATCCGACAAGAGTAAACCAGAAGAAAGATTAGGTAGAAGGAGAAGAATAATCTAGAGTTGGGATAGTTCTTGGAGAGTGCAAGGAGTGCTCGGAGAGATAGTAAGAGAAGACCCGTGAAGGGGCCTCTCTCCCTATACTTTCCTGTTGGAGTCTCCTGCGAGGTTGAGCACGTAGGGAGTTCTCTCCTATCTTATGGATGTGAAGAAATCTCTCGATATGTCTGTGTCTGCATATGTCTGCCCCCTCTCTGTGTCTGCCTATCCGCTTCTTCCCCTCTAGGTCCCATTGGGGGTCTATTTATACAGGATATAGTGACGTGTCTCTGACTTAACAATGGCGTTGTTTGTGGAGTGGTGCCTTGCTTGATCGCAGTGATCTCCCGTCGCCCTCTCACTCGTTCCCGGTGAGAAGTCCTCGAGATGGGCATCTCGGCAACGTGGGTGCGACCCCACCCTTACCGCGGCAATACATGTGACGCAAGTCCCAACGTTCACCCATTGGCGAGTTTTGCGACGTCCAGGATGCACACTCGCGAAGATTCCCCTCGAGGATTTGGAGAAGCTCTCGTGAGCTGGAGAGGCCTTCGCGGGCCTTGGTTGAGCCACGTCTACAGACCCACGACGAGGCGGGATATATCGCCATGGGTCTGGGCTTATCGGGCCACGCTGGGTACAGCGTTATCGGGCCGTGCTAGACCTAGCAAATTTTCCCTTTCTTAACATTAAATTATATTGTCAAACTTATTCATTTATTGATTACCCAAATAATGATACAATGTCTAAATATTAGTTAAAAATAGACTAAATAATACATATATACTCAAGACTGATTAAATAATAATTCTACGACTTAAAATATAGGGTAGCCAATCTAAACATTGTAATAAATTTAATTTTATAAGAAAATTAACATAAGATTTTAAATGTATGACTATACCGAGTTAATCTGAGTCAGATTAGAGTCGGACTAACTCGTATCAAACCAACGAGGAGCCAATACAAGTTAGATCTTTTTTTTCTTTTTTGATTACATGATCTAATGGTTTACGACTGGAGAGGGGGGTGATACGGAGAGGGGATCAGGGGAACCATGATTTGACATCGGCGCTCTGCAAATATTTATGCCACTTTGGTAATGGGTTGGGTTAAGGGGGGTGGTCTACCCGGGTTGACCCACCCATCCCTTAACCTAACCCGAGTGGAGTAACTCATTCCACCTATTTAAGTGGAATGAGTTAATCCACTTTAACCCTATCCGACCCGGGTTAAGGGAAAATGTATCAAACATGGAGTAAGTCAATCGACCCCAATTAGCCCATTATCAAAGAGGCCCGTGTCCAATAAACTGGGGACATGTGATATTGTTAACTAACATTTTGACTATCACAAATAATCCGGGGGTGGATGATCCTACTTCGCATGCACACTGGGAAGCAAATCGAGTTCACGACCTCTCGATTACGAGAAGAGACGATGAACCACTGAGACATAAGACACGTCTCAGATTACAATACAGCTTGGATCCTCATGTCGGAGTACCTCGTTCCAAATGCAGGGGGTGCATGTAGTACAGAACCGATTGTCTTACACCTTCTTCCCTTTCGGCGTCCTGCTGTTGATTTTCGCGGACATAAGAAGGATCATAAATATTCTTTACATAGTAAATTATTAAATATTCTTCTAAGATTTTACCATATAACATCAACTGCATCGGTAAGAGTGTACTTGGCCGCACTCGGAGATCCTCTAGACCTGCGTGAAGGCTGCATTGCCACCTAGTTCCATAACGCCTGCGGACTCAGAGACGTGGGGACAGAGGAGACACTCGTAGAGGTGAGCTCTGTGAAAAGCTAAAAGATGGGAGTCTAGAAACAATTCCATCAATTTCTTTCTTTTGTGTGGCAGTGTCTCTCAAATGTACGTTGGTCCTTCCTGTCACATGCCCATGCTTGTCCCGTCACGGGTTTGTATAACCCAACAGTCCAGCATGTTCGTAAGGGAGTATGGGTGGTAAAAATGACGCAATTCTATTTTTGGTTCAGGTTGGAATACATCTGAAGCTCTTTCTCTGATGCATCTAAAATATACTGAATGTAAAATTGCATAACTTGTGATATCTGTAGTGATCGAGAAATAATCGCCTAAATCACGGTCTACACCTTCAAAGAGTTATTTAACTGAGAAGAAAAAAACGTCGCGGGAGGAAGATATGTAGCTACAAACGAAGGGTCAAAAAGAGTTTGGGAAATTATCTCAAAGGATAATCCTCTGGTGGCCAAGTCAAACAACGATAGAGGAAGGAGACTGAGTGCTCGAATAGTAAGAAAGAGGGAGAGAAAGACCGGAGTGAGAGAGTGAGGATTTGAGGAGATCAGGTCGTGTATCTCCTTACCATTAGATTAAGGTCCTATTTATATCATTGACGTAGAGTTGATCGTTGAATTGCCGTGACTGAAAGAGACATGAGTAGGGCTGTCAATGGGTCGGGCAGACCCGACAGGCCCGCGGGCCTGGCCCGATTTCGGGCCGGGCCGCAAGACCTTTTCCGTCCCGTGTAGCCGGGTCTAAAAACCCGGCCCGACTAGGTCTATGGACCGAGCTCGGGCTTTAAGTTCGGCCCGCGGGTCGGCTCGGTCCGTTCTCTTTTTTTTTTCTTCTTTCAAATTTTAAAAACTACTTAGTTAAAGTTATATTATTTTACTTAATTAGAAAATTTAAAACTCTATTTTCATACAAATTATGTAATTAATATCAAAACTTTAGTTAATTCAGTGAGATTATAAATTTTATATTATTAAATGTATTAATTTTTATTTTTTATTTAAATTATCGGGCCGGACCGGGTCTTAGTCGGACTTTATAATTTTTTAATAATATTGAGTCCGGCCCGACATAGCTCGGACCCGGGCCGAACTCGGACCTTAATATTGATAAGTCGGGCCCGGGCCGGGCCAACGTAAGTCCTAGACGTGAGTCATCCAACTCGCATGTCTAACGAGATAGGGAGACGTGGACGTTAACTCATCATCTCTTCGCTAGAGAGATAACTCCGCCATTACTGTGATAGGACTAACCGATGAGAGTGTGAGACTACTATGTTAGAGAGGGCGACGTGAGTGACATCCTCCCTTCCTGTCGCCGGATTGATACGTTCCCGTCATTAATGTACCACTGAAGACGTATGTCGCGACTGTTAGACGGGGAAAGCACACGCGGACAAGACTTTTGAGCTGAGTCTGTGTTGAGATAAGAAATGTGTTGGGCCGACACGGACGGTATAGTGAATGCGAAAGACTGAGCCTCCGTGATGGGCAGAATGGACCTAATGGGCTGACTAGATATGCCCTCCTCAATTTTAAATTGTATTATTTGCATCTGTGATTTTTTTAGAGGAGAGTTCATACATGACTGTATACTATCACATTAATCCATTTCAAATATGTTAATGTGTTAGTTCAGCGATCCAACGCCCTCCAGAGCAGCAGTATAACTATATAAGACTTCGACTTTTTTTTTAAAGAATCCTCTGTGCAAGAGCTGTTTGGCACACAATTACTTGATCGGCTCACGCGAGAACTACAATACCTGATCTCACATTGTATACCGGATAGAGGCATTTGTTGTTCTGGGATCTTGTCATAGACTTATAGACTGGTGCCCAAATATGCATGTAAAGCCGGATGGGGCAAAATGTTCGGAAATGCCCCTGGCCCCCGTTGGTTAATGCACCGTCAATTTCTAAGCTTCCTGCAGTGTTGATTCGAAATGAGTCAACGGGGACATGCAGCAGTAACCATTGAGTGCTATGCCTCCATCAAGACCTCTTGGAAACATTATTGTCCATTGACTGCTATGCCTCCATCAAGACCTCTTGGAAACATTATTGTTGGAATTGCATAACCGCAAATGAAGAGGTGTACACGCCATTGACAAAGCGTAGCATAGCCATGTTAATTTACCATTCTGCAATCGAACCTACAATAACAGAGTAAAGAAGCCTGAGCTCTTAGCTTTTCAAGCGGCTATTACTGTCATTGAATTAACCAACTGTAAAGCCAGTTGTCAAAGAATATACAAGATCTTCATCAGACCACATGGAGGATTCGCAGTAGGCTTCTCAGAGAACACTCCAGGGTAACACCAAGAGGGAAATAAATTACACATTTCCAAAGTCAGTAACGAAGCTGCACTTATTAGCTAAATTCCTTTATAATATAATTATTTTTTGCTGGTCACTGCTGAACCAAACTGAAAATAGCAACTTTTTTCCCTGTATTTGTACAGACTGTGCAAAATGTATCTCACACCTGTCAAGAACAAAAATAAAATTAGCGATATGCACGGTCCAAGCAGAGAAAATTTTCTGCCATCTATGAAACCATCTCACGACCATCCATTGATCAACCATCCAGCTGGTCGTATCCGGGATGATCCTCTTTAACAGATCCTGTTCCATCAACCAACCGTTGCCCCAATTAAAGATTTGAGAACTCTCCTCATTGTGCTGTAGTCAGGTCCTTGGTGAGTCATACGATGCTTGGGGTCTTAGTTGGGGGGCATCTAGCCAGGGATCCAGGTAAGTCTGCCTTGTACAAATTGGGTTTAGTAAGTAATTGCTTGGACCACCATTTGAGGCTCCCACCATGTGGGCTGGATGAGGAGGAGATGGTAAGCAACTCCAAGTAGACTTGGACTGTCTGAAACTCCGCAATGGACTCGAACAGGGAGACACCGGCAAAGACAAGTTCATTCTTGTATTAACAAGATCACTACAAGAAAACCAAGTCTGTCAATTGAAGATCAGATAAGAATATAATTAGAAAGTGATTAAACGTAATCAATCAATTCATACCTTGGACTTTTCAATGCAGGATAACTAGCAATTGTGTGCCGCATTGGATAGTCTCTATCATGTAAAGGAGAAAGGCCTCCATAATAGGGAAACTCTGAGGTCTGTTAGAAGGATAAGTTGTTATTTTGAGTTTGATAATATATCTTGTTTCAACAGGATAAGGTATAGGGAAAGCAACATCTCGGTTTCTTTCTTTCGAATACAGGAAAGATGCCAACTTCACTGTTTAATCCTGTTTGCAGAACCTTCCATACTGCTTAGTTCTCCAGTCAATTTGTAATTTTATATCAATGCTGTGGGTGCCACAGTGGAGTTGCATTAGTTGCAACAGAAATATATCCAACCCGAGAAATGTAACCTATAAAAGCAATTATATGTGCATTCCTTTTGACTTTTTTTGGGGGGGATTGATACAGAACCTTGATATAAGCATTTTCGATCTTTTTTCATGAAAATGGCAAGCTATTATAATAGATGAACCTATACACTCCTGAATGGCTGCAGTTATGCACCTGATGTATAGGAGAGTTGATATTAGCCACCATACTTCATGTTTGGTGAAAAGAACCATCGATGCACAAAGTGATTAAACAAGAATTCTGTACAAATGGTACGAAGGGGTCTAGGGTTTAAATGCATACCGGAGAATGAGTTCCCTCTAAGGAAGAAGGAAATGGATCCCTAATTATATTCGACCTTGCAACCTTTGAAGTTGCTTGATCACGAACGAAAGGGTGTTCCATCAGTTGTGCTGCCGTAGGACGAGCGGATGGGTCACGTTGCAAACAGAGCCTCAGAAAATCTTTTCCATCACTGGAAATATGAGTTGGAAATTCCGGAATCTCTTTGCTATTCCCAATTTTAAATATTGCAGCCACCTGTTCAATTGCAATACTAAGTTATCAAAATATCATACTGAAGAAACTGTTAACATATAAAAAATTCATGCCAATGTTGGCAAAACATATTATGAATAGCAACTTTAGATGATTCTAAAAAGCTCAGAACTTTATTAAATCAATGCCATTGTAGTTAACAAATCAGGTAAGCTAGATGGCATACCCCCTCATATTGGCACCAGGGTGGTTTTGTTGTTGCCATCTCCAGAATTGTGCACCCAAGGCTCCAAATATCCACTGATAGATTGTAACCACCAGTGTTCATAATTACCTGAAGATACATTTTAGGAATTGAATGATATTTATCCTCCACAAATATGTTGAGGAGAAATTATGTAAGCTATAACAGACAAAACTATATACCTCAGGAGCCATCCAATAGGGACTTCCTTTGAAAGAACGTATTGAATTATAGGATGAAATCTGGTATATAGAAGGCACGAAATTTTCAATTATTCATAAAATTTGAAGAAAACATTTACTTGAGCAGCTTGAAGAGAGAACAAGAGATAAATTCAGCATCTTTCTTCTAATTAATTAACCTGCTAGAATGGATACCAAAATAAGCTTTCATGCCCAGAATGTTGACAGCCACGTGATCATGTTTGTGCAGGAAAACACAAATGTTTTTTTCACTTCTGATTCAAATTCATGACGTTCAAATTTTAGAATAATCATCTGTTAGATCCTCAAAAAAGATATTCTTTCTAAAAAAAATGGTAAGAATTCAGTTGCATGGTAAGGGAATGTCCATCTTAAATTCTGCACTTATAACACCAAATGACAAACACATACATCTGCTAACCCACTATTCCTGGTGATGCAATGCCACTGAATCAATTTTTCCCCTTAAAGCTTATCTTGTTAAGCTTCACATGTTCAGCATTGTCTCCATTAATTAATGTTTTAACAGTTTTACATATCTCTAGCTTTCCCTGGTTGCAGCGGTCCTCAGCTCTATGTTGTTTGCTGATTGTATGCTTTACAACCTTATTTCATTTTCTGTTTCATCATCAAACTACGATTTGCTGGGACCAAGGATGCATACTCTGTTAAGAATGCCATGAAGTGACTCAGCAAGAAAGCGCTGTTGCCTTGTTTTTCCGCATCAACTGCACACACTTGGATTGATCCTTATGCTAAAAAGTACAAACCTATGGACATTAGGTTTCCTAAAAGGATCCATTGAAAAGGTTTTAATTACAACATAAGTGCAATAAGATGAACTTAAATGGTGCCATGAGGTGACTTCGCAAGAAACGCTTTTTTATTCGTCAATTGTGCAATTGGAGGTGAGACCTTTGTTCAGAAAAGAGCACCTCTAAATGACCATTTTCCTAAATTCACCCATAAAGTAACGAGTTCCCCCATTAAAATTCAATCCCATATATCAGTTCAATCTGAAATATGTCATTGAATTAAAATTAAGAATTATAACATAAATATTTCAGGTCTCACTTTTTTTACCAATATTTGAAACATTAGTCATTAAAATAAACAAAAAATGACATTATCTGTTTCTAGCAAGAGATTAAGAAGAGATATACATGCTTAGCCATGCCAAAGTCAGCCAGTTTGATTTCTCCGTTAGGATCGACAAGTATATTTGCACCTTTTATATCCCTGCCAGGTCAGTTTATTTATCATCAGAATATTGGTTTGCAAAACAAAACCATAATATATTAGCACATTATAATTTGGTTATACAATGAGCATATACCTGTGGACAGTATTTCTCCCATGCAAGTATGCCAATCCAGAGAGAATCTGTGCTGTGTAACTTCGAATGACAGGTTCCCCAAAAGGGCCATATTCCTGAACTAATTTATGAATGGAGCCTCCAGAAACATACTCAAGGTAGACAGAAAGTGTTTCATCAGCCTGCGCAAGACCAAGAAACATTACAAAACAACCTTTGACATGGCTGGTTAAATCATGAAATAATGCAAAAAATTATAAAGCTTGAAGAAAAAGAGAAAAAGTCGTAAGTACATGTAAAATAATGCTTTTAGCTCTTCGATAAAGAAAGCAGTCGAGAACATTTGCAAGGTATATGCATGTACATATTACTACATGTGTATATATATGTATCAATATGTATACATTGTCTGAGTGTACATATATATACATACATGCATGTATACATCTATACTAAATAAGGATACAAGAGCATATTCTCTTAGACTCCCATCTGTCAAGAGCAAAAATAAACCATTGAATCACATGGATTCATCTCCACATTAAATGCTTTGTAATTAATCTTTGAGTATTATTATACCTTCCCATATTAACCACAAGACTTTTACCACCTGAAGCATCCATGTCCACCTTCCTCTTTATGAATGTGACATTCTGTGTATAACACATGCCTTCTTGATTTCACTATGTTTATACCTCAATTTTGGACCTACTTGGGTCCTTCCTCCCCTCCTCTCATCCTAGTGTCCTATTACCTCTTTCCTCTTTTGTTCTTCTATTTGCTTCTCTCTTCTCCCCTTAAATACATCGTGCATGAGGCCAAGAATTTGGTAGACTTCCAGCATGGCCTCCCACATGATGGCTCCATCCTTTACATGTCGCCAGAGGGAAGTGTTACTTTCCGGTCATCTCGTACCATCGACACCCAAAGCCGGACGATGATTGCTAGCCATCCCACATCAAGGAAGAGGGCAAACATCACCCGGTGGAGCCACATCACACTCAAGCATGAAGCACCAATGGACAAGCACATATGGCTCTCTTATTGCAACTTAGAGACCTTCAAGATGCTGACCAAGAACTACTTTGCATCTGATTTCCAACCCATGTCTCCCGCAGTACACCGACAGATAGAAGAAGCTAACATCAACCCAATCTCCAAAGCCCATCTTGTTTTACACCTTTTCTCCGGTTTGCTGGCACGTTGGTTGTAAAAAGATAATACGCCTATAAATGGCCCTACTAAGTCTTGAACTCAGGACGTCAGGTGCCCAGGCTGAGTCATAAACCAACTGTGTTAGATTCTGGATTACCAAAAAAAAGTTTCGATCTTTCATTATTGAAAAAGCTATTATACATCTTTTTGTTTGCCCATGAACATCTTTTGCTTTGATTATGCAGTTGTAGTCTACAAATTCTCCCTTGAGTTTCATATGTGTGAATTATGCTAATCCAGAGTAACCATGCCTGAAATATATGATATATACCAAATACTATGACTAGGTATTATTCATAATTACTGTTTTTTAGTTGGACTAGTCTTAATGCTTTTAGCCAAGTCAATTTTTGTTAGATTTCATTCCGATAGTTTTTTTTGGAAGTGAGTAGTACCACTATTGTATTAAATGAAAAAAGGTCATACACATTTAAAACGACTTGAGCAATTACATGGTTGTACTACCATAGCAGTGTTTATTTATTTTCGATAATGTGTTTGAGAAGCAAGTTTACTTAAATTACCCTTTGGTTACATTCTCCAATAACAAACGACCGAGACACTCTGGTGTTCATACATGATAACATGCCTTACCTGTGAATTCCATCATTCGCCGGGTCCACTAGCATAGAATTTGTTCAAATGGTCTACACACACAGGAAATATGGTGATCCCATGGGTGTCCACCCAGCGTGGGCATGTCCTGCATGGGTGGCAATGGGTGGCCTTTTTCTTATTTACCCGTTCGTCACAATGCAAGGGTCCACTATCTGGATGTGGATGGGTCATACCAACAGCCCAGCTGTATACTAGTATTTACTTTTATGTGTATATATACATACACACACACATATATAGAGATAAGTGAATCATGTGAAGATGCAAATATTATAAAGATAGAATACAAAGTGAAAATTTCTACTCATATGTATAAGAAGATTTTTAATCCTATTAGCTCTTTGCTAAGAAAGCCACTGGGGGCACACTTTTGGTGTACGGCACCAATCCCAGCATGACATGTATTGCATCCTATTGTCAAAATCATGTTGACCATAAAACTTCTGTCAATTTCCCGCGGATCAAGTTAGAGGTTTGTACTGCTTTGTTTATCAACAAAAATCTACTATCCTACATCCAAATATTAATTCATACTGTTAAACTGTTAAACTCATAATAAATCTCTAATAAACTTAATAGAACCATGAAAACTAATGATCTCAGGAATGGATTTTAGGCTAGGGCAGATGGCAGTTTTTAATGAAATTCTACAGTGTTAGAGTACACATTATCAGTCATGAAGGCACATTTTTAAGAATGATAATAATTCTTATTTAATGTTTCTGATGCCTTGGGCAAATGTCAAATATGTTCATCAGCTAACATGCTAACATAATCATGAGTTTTCAAGTACAAATACATGAAACTTGGCTCGTTAATCTTGCAAAGGTGCCCAGTGCATTTGCAAGTCCAAAGAGATGTGACAGGGATGCCTCTAACTTGGATGCATGCTATCAAGGATACTTGTGGTAAGGAGCATTTGTGACAAATACACATCTTTTTTCATTCCACAATAATGGCACTGTATGAAAACTTGATAGACGATATATTATACATACCTTAGTATATGGTATAGGATTTTTTTTTTTGAAAGTAAAGTATATGGTATAGGATTAGTAGGTTACGTTACTGATTATGAGAAAAATCCTCAGATAAGTATAAAATATAGACATTGTATATCACAATTAGGAACATTACAGCATAGATCGTAACCATTCCAAATAGAATTATTTAAACTTGCACTTTCGTGAAATAAAAGACCATTAAATGGTAAAGCCAACAGGTCAAATAGATGCCCGCCTAAAACATAGGTGAATACACATGGACTGTAAGCTTGAGCAAATGAAACCACTCTGATAAGCACCTAGTCAAATGATCATTGCTGCAGTCACTGCACTGGCTGGCGCTATTATAGACTTAGAGCTGTAAACTGTAAGCGATCTAGGGTGAATTAAACTTAAGCATTGACAAAGTAACTCTGCCATGGCCGGTCCCAAGCCCGGATGAGAAAGGAGGGTGATTTGCATTAGGTTGACAGCCAGCATTAAAATTTTGTCACATCTCCCACATGAATTCTGATCTAAATATATTTTGTGCTAATGTTAGGGCGTCCCCCGGAAGCGACACGTTACATCGGAACCCGGATGGAATGATAAGTGAGCAAGGGCTAGCTAGGGCATTCTCCATAAGCGACGCGCCGCAATGGCGCCCGATTGCGGTGTCAAATAGGCAAGGGTTCTCATGTGGGGTTGGACGCTCACGGGTAAAGAAGCTAGTCCAAAAACATAAGATCCGTCTAGCTACTTGGAATATAGAAACTTTAACGGGTAAGGGTTTAGAATTAGTTAAGTTAATGAAGGACAGGAGGGTTAGCATAACTTGCCTACAAGAAACTAGGTGGAAAGGACATAAAGTTAAAGATATTGATGGATATAAAATTTGATATACGGGTAATAATAACTCTAGAAATGGTGTTGCTATAATAATAAATAAAAACTTAAAAGATAGAGTTGTAGAAGTTAATAGATTGGAGGATAGACTGACGTTAATTAAACTTATCTTAGGTGGGGATACTTTGAATATAATTAGTGCATGTGCACCTCAAGTAGGATTAGAAGAGAGCATAAAAAAGTAATTTTGAGATACTATTGATAGTTTGATCCAAAATATCTCTAGTGAAGAGAGAACCTTTATTGGAGGAGATCTTAATGGTCATGTGGGTAAAGATAATAGATATTATGCGAGGATTCATGGAGGGCTTGATTTTGGCAATAGAAATGATATGAGTCATACTATTCTTGATTTTGCTATGGCCTATGATCTAGCAATTATTAATACCTTCTTTAAGAAGAGGGACAAACACTTAATAACATACAAGAGTGGAACACATATAAATCAAATTGACTATTTTCCTATTAGGAAGGTCGATAGAGTTTTATGTAAAGATTGCAAAGTTATTCCTGGTGAGAGTCTAGCCACTCAACATAGGTTGTTAGTAATGGATGTCATTATCCTTAAATTCAAAAGAAAGATTATTATAAATAATTGTTCTAAGATTAAATGGTGAAATTTAAAAAGTAAAAGTTTAGAAACATTTAAAAATCATCTATTAAAAGAAAATATTTAGAATTTAGAACGAGAAACTAATGTAATGTGGAATAATGTTACAAATTGTATAACCAGTGTAGCAAAATAACTCTTAGGTGAATCTAAAGGTAAAAAGAATTTAGAAAAAGAGACTTGGTGGTGGAGTGAGGAAAAAATACCATTAGAGTAAAAAATGAGTGCTTTAAAGTTTGGTAGACTAACAAAAATAATCAAACCCTAGAAGCTTATAAAATCGCTAAAAAGAGGGCAAAGAAAATAGTTAGCGAAGTTAAATCAAAGGCATTTGAAGATTTATATAATAAATTAGGAACCCGAGAAGGTGAAAATGACATTTAAACTTACTAAATGAAGAGAGATGAAAACTAGAGATTTAGATCATGTTCGTTGCATTAAAGGTGAAGATCAAATAGTTGTAACTAAGGATCTTGAGATTAAAGAGAGGTGGCATAGTTATTTTCAGAAGTTACTTAATGGAGATTGCGTCAAGGATTTCTCTTTAGAAGGTACCCAAGAGTCCATAATATTTGATAAATATCAATATTTCAGGCGTATTAAGATGTCAGAAGTGGAGGATGCTTTAAGGAAAATGAAATTGGGCAAGGCCTTAGGACCAGATGGCATACCTATTGAAGTATGGAAAGGCTTAGGAGACATTAGTATTCAGTGGCTAACTAAACTTTTTAATAAAATTTTAAAGGAACGGAAAATGCCAGAAGTTTGGAGAAAAAGTGTTGTAGTTCCTTTCTATAAAAACAAAGGAGATATTCAAAGCTGCAATAATTATCATGGAATTAAGCTTATGAGTCATACTATGAAACTTTGGGAAAGAGTAATCGAAAAACGCCTCCGATGTATGACTATTGTATCGAAAAATCAGTTTGATTTTATGCCGAATAGATCTACTACAGAAACTATTTTCTTACTACGACAGCTAATGGAGAAATATAGAGAGATAAGAAAAGATTTGTATATGATTTTTCTTGATTTAGAGAAGACGTATGATCGAGTACCGAGAGAATTGATTTGGTGGACATTAAGAAAGAAAAGAATCTCTCAATGATATGTTAATTTGATTAAGGATATATACGACGGCGCTATTACTAGTGTTCGAACTATTGCTGGAGAGACTGGTGAATTTTCAATTTCTATAGGTTTGCATCAAGGTTCTGCACTAAGTCTGTATCTCTTTGCCTTAGTTATGAATGAAGTAACAAAATAATTGCATGAGGATATCCCTTGGTGTATGTTATTTGCAGATGATATTGTTTTAATTGATGAGAGTATTGATGCTTTAAATGCTAAGTTAGAGCGTTTGAGACTTGCTTTGGAGTCTAAAGGTTTTAAAATTAGTAGGAGCAAGTCAGAGTTTATGCATTGTAATTTTAGTAATGGGAGAGTGGTACAGGAAGACATAGTTCTAATTGATGGACATAACATTCCGAAGAGTAGTAGCTTTCGATACTTAGGGTCTATCATACAAGAGAATGGGGAGATTTATGACGACGTTACACATAAGATTAAGGCAGACTGGTTAAGATGGAGAAGCGCATCAGGAGTCCTCTGTGATCATCGTATGCCTGTGAAACTTAAAGGGAGGTTTTATAGAACGGCTGTGAGACCTGCTTTGTTATATGCAACCGAGTGTTGGGCAGTACGAAAGGAACACATTCACAAAATGTATGTAGCAGAGATGAGGATGTTGAGATGGATGTATGGCAAGACTAAGAAAGACAAGATTAGGAATAAGCGCATCCGTAAGGACTTAGGGATAGCCCCAATTGATAGTAAAATGAGAGAAAATAGACTCAGGTGGTTTGGTCATGTGCTTCGTCGCCCTAACTCAACGCCGGTTAAAATATGTGACCGAATCTTAGTGGATGCTAGTAAAAGAGCTCGGGGAAGACCTAAAATAAGATGGTGCGATACTATTAGAAAGGACATTAGTTTCTTGGGTTTAAATATGAATATAGCACTTGATAAAAATCTTTGGCGGAACAAGATTCATGTAGCCGACCCCAAATAATTAGGATAAGGCTGATAATGATGATGATGATGATTGACAAAGGGGAAAAAGATAGAAGATCATACTAACTCATACATCAGATATCACGAAGATTCTCCTTCATGAGGAATTTTAACAACAGAAAGAAAATTTGATGGCCATTATAAAACACTTTTACAGTGTAAAAGTTGTGGCTGCTTTGATATCCTTTATCTACCATCGTTTTTTATTATCTTTTTTTGAGAAGTAGCATCGTTTTTTATTATCAAATACAACATAGTTTTTGATTATCAAATACAACATAGAAGGTCCGGTGCCCAAAAAACAAGTCCCTAAAAGACTGACTTATTAAGTGCAAAAATAGGAAGTATTATAATTAGAATTGGGCATGAATAATGAAAAATCAGACGCATCATTACATCATTGTTGCCAGAATGGAATGTAGGAAACATCATCTAAGACAACCCATTTGCCACCTAATTTTATGGTCAAGGTAAGTTCAGGCAGCTGTCCACAAAGATGAACTGGACAAGTTCTTGGCTAGACATTGAAGACTTATTACCAGTTCGCTTCCATAGTACTGCACAATATTTGAATGAGAGAGCTGACTGAGCAGCGTTATTTCCTGTTAAAATGAGAAGATTATGTCAGAACATCTTATTTCAGTGAAAATGCTGAAAATTTAGTAACCCACACGCAATCAATCATGTAAAAGAAATAACTGACTTGTTTTGACAAACTAAATAAGACGCAAACAGACCTGGGACAGTTGTTTCAAGCATTCCTTGGAGTTTGAATCATCAGCAATGACTTTGACCTCCTTTATGGCACACATCTGTCCGCTTTCACTGTGAAGTAACAAAATTTCACAACAAATAGTGGGTCATTTTTTCAAGTTTTTGGCTCATGACTCATCCACCAGACATGTCTCCCACTTCTACTCTGGAAATGTATCAATGGATATACACAACACTAAATTCATATATCCATGAAAATTTCACCAAACTGGTACTTGATTTTTTTTCATCTTTAAGAATCCTTTTTTCCGGTATTCCTAAAAAAATGCTTCTACCATCTTGTGAAAAAGACGAAGAGGAAAAATAGCAGATACCTATTGAACCCAAGAAAGACATGACCAAATGTGCCTCGTCCAAGAAGCTTTCCTTTCTTCCACTTTGTTTGAAGAGAATACATAGTTGATGATGTGGGAGAGCCAGGGGGAAGGGGTAGCGGATGAGGACTTTTCAAATCATCTTGTTTTCCGGTTGGAGATTCTGCATTTGTTGCCAAGGTTCTTGGGTGCCTGGGTGATGTAGGGAGATTATATCCTCTTGATTCTGGGCCAGGACTTCTTAATCGAACCTTAGATGCAGCTTCTGCAATAGTTATATAGGAAGAGCCTCTTCCATCTGAAAAAATATCAGGACTATGCATTTGGAATTCTTTTCTTGGAGAAAGGGATATGTCACTCAGTCTCTCATGTTCCAAAACTGGGTTACGTAGAAAGAGGTGTCTCTCCTCTGCTATGGGTTGCTGTCTCCAAGAGTCAGGAATTGCATTTGTGCTTCTGCCCCTCGGTGTATTCACAGGTTCTGAGTACCTATATTTATCAGAAAAACAAAGCATTAAAATCAATTGCACTGAAACCATTTCTTATTTCCTAGCTTTGAAAGTAGTCTCAGCCCATTGTAAGCCGTGTGAAAAATCAACAATAGTAACAAAAACATTAAGATAATACAAAAATGAACGTGTAAGACAAAGTCTGTAGATATGAAGGAAACCAGAAACCTTTCTGTCTGTCCACAGCCCATTGTAAAAACCTAGGATGATAGTTTGGTGGCAAATTCTAAGCATACTCGTTCAGAAACACATAAATGAATATTCAAACTTTAATTCTTTCGCTCGAATTCCAAAGATAGCAATTCCATCGTTGCAAAAAGGTAAAGTGGAAATATCAACTAGACGTTTACAAGTTCTTAAGAACCCCAAATATGGAAGTCTATGGAGAAATATGATTATTCAGTTCTTTCTTGTGCTGTTAAATTACACGAAAAGGTTGTTTCATACAGTACGAGTGAATAAATAACTCTCTAGGTAAAGCTAAACCAAAGACCAGCATGCTGACTGTCGGGCAGAACACGAAGCACAAGTGGAAGCCTTAATCCTATAAATGCAGGGACAGTGACTGAAGTTAAACGAGGTAATGCCTCCACGTTTTAAAAGAAGCCATATTGATATTACACAGGAAAGCAACTCCAACACCCAATTATTAACGGAAAACCTGCATTTTAGGCTATTACCCACTCAAGCTTCCATTCCCGGAAATCTGATTTTGTACTCTCAATTTTTCTGAATATTCGAAGGAACATTAAGTCTAGCAAAATTCCTGGAACAACTCAGTTCTGAAACTTTCAGAAGACAGAAAACATGAAGTATGATCTAGTGCCGATCACAATGAAAATAGACGAGAAGCGTACTTCAGGAGCCGTCCCCCCCTCCAACTAGAAAAAAAACACGATCTAGTTTTAGATACAGACTTTTACTAGCAGCTGCGGAAGAAATCTTCCGCTATGCCGGAAAAAAGAGCTTTACGCGTATTCGCTCAATAGCCCAAATTTCCACTAAACTCGGTTTCGATTAACCAGATGAATCAAAATTGGAAAACCCCATGACGAAAAAAGTGAACAAAAAAAACAAAATTCCCACCGGGGAAGAAACCACACCTATGAAACCCGAGATCGGGACCGTCATCAGTCCCCGAAGAGCTGACGCTGGACACGGACGCCGAAGCCGACACCGACCCCGCCGCCGCCGAAGACGACCCTCCCGCGGCATGATCCAGCTGGATCGCCGGCAACAAAGACACCAGCGGCGGCGGCAGCGGGTGGCACGGCCTCTCGCCGTCGACATCGAAAGGGAAACTGGACCGATCACCGCCCCCCCTGTAGTTCCTGCCAGTGACGCCCTCCTCGAAGCTCTTCGCCTTCTCCTTTTTGCTCAACTTGCTGCCATGATTCGCCGTCACCGGCGGCGGCGCGGCCTCCTTCTTCCGGCTGGTGGAGCCGGAGCCGGAGCCGGAGCTGGAGCTCGAGTGGGACTTGGATTTCCCCCTCCACCAAGCAGGCATGGCGGCGTTCTCTGAGAAGTTGTTGGGGAGAGAGAGAGACAGGGGGAGAAGGAGGCACGTTTTGGGGGGGTGGGGGGTTTCGCTTTTGGAGCTTGGGGGTGCGAGGGGGAGAAGCAGTGGTGGTGGTTGACAGCTCACCTCACGGCGCGGCGTGCCCCAACGATTTTCTGACGTGGCCGGCGAGAGGTGTTGGATTGATGAATCTTCCTCGAGTGTTGTGTGAGCCGCCTGTTAGGAAGAGTGGGACGCCCCCCGCGGCCGTTACGTCTCCTCCCCACTTTTCCCGTCGCTTAAAATTTAAGTCCTTTTCACCCCCGTCCTTTCTGTGCATCTAGGAGCCATACCCAGTAGCTTTTTGGTTTCTACAAGCCACAGGCGCTTACGGCTTCTGGACCAGCCGCTGCTGCTCCCTGCCTTCACTATTTTCACGTGTCCGAAAGCGTAATCGGTCATTTCCTGCATATTTCCCATTTCATTCGCGTTTCCCGTTCTTATCCCCTCCCGGTGATTATCCACGTTGTGCTAAAATAGCGCGCAGACGCGCCAGACGCCACTCAGGGCTGGGGTACGTTAGCCGCCTCCCCCCCCCCAACCTGTGACGATGGGCTCTCGTCACTGAGTGCTTTTCTCCGCATCTTAAATAAAAAATATATATTTCAGAAGATATTTGTTTTGGTAGTTAAAAACAATAGTGCATGGAACATCCGCCACCGGCTACCTTACCACGGGGTTCGCAGCCACGTCGGATTAGCCTATATGGGACCCCACCTGGTACGGTATTAATTGGATCTGACTTTTTAGACTGATCAGTGTCGACCCAGCCGAGCCTCCCTCCTTCGACGTCCTCCCTCTCTTCCAACCTCCCCCTTCTCCCACCTCTCATTTAGGCTTCCCCCCCCCTCCGCCACCCTCCTCCCTCGCCACTGTGACCTCCCTCACCTCCGGATCCCCCTTCCTCTCTCTCCTCCGGCCTCCTCCCTCTCCGTCGAGGCCTCTCCCTTCCTCCCTCTCCTCTGCCACCTCCGCCGAGGTCTCCCCTCCTCTCTCCCCTTACTCCCTCTCGATCCTCCGCTGGCCTTCGCCGCACCCTCCCTCTCCTCTCCGGTCTACTCCGTGACTTGGGCAGCCGGCCAAACTCGATCACGTATCGAAAACTTGAAATTTTCTAGATATAAGACAGGTCTATCGACTCACCATTATAATACGAGTCTGCAAATCATACCTTATAAGCGGCCATATTAATTAACGAGATTGAGAGGGGAGACGAGAGGGCTGGGGAGGGTCCGTCATGCTGTCCTTGAAATCAGATGGTCCCCAAGCTCATTATTTTCTTACAAAAGTTCATGCAGTCATATATGGTGGGAAATACTGTCAAATGAATTAACCATTCATCAGTGGAGTTTCCTAGCTCCAGCTAGCTCACTTGGGATTTTAGTCACCACCAAAGTCAGATTACTCCCGTCAAAACAAAAATAGTTTTGAGGGTGGTGCAATGGTCACCTCCATTCACGTCTTCTGCACAGCTCCCTCAACTTTTACCGGAATGGCATGTTACTGAAATGGCGCACACTAGTCTGTGGACCGATGGCCACAACATATAATTACGGGGTGAAGTGGACAGATGGACGCGCTAAATGTCGCTACGTCAGGGCATTCGGATGTGCAGCCTGGGCCTCCTTTTCATGGTCGAAACACGGTGCGACTGTGCATCTGGCCTTCAATTCGGAGCCGCCAGGTCCCATCTCTCTGATGGGAATAAACACGGGCCGGGGAATATGATTAAGCATTGAGTGGGTGGCTACGCGTTTTGTATACAGGACGGGGTCATTTTTCTTGGTACCGGTGTTCGTTGGTGGTTGGAATAAAGGGTGAGAAATGATGGCGGTTATTGTACAAAGCGAGGCCTCGGCACATGACTGCGAGAAAATGGCAGTTTTAATCGACGCAGTTGCTCGCCAAACATCATAACCAGACGACAAAAATCCAAGTTCTCTGGCACACACCAAGGGGACAGTTGATACTTGATAGCTATGGTCCCGAAGATTCCCCACTACTACACCGACACCTCTTCCTATTTATTTCGGTAGAATTCACCTAAAAATGGTAACACTAATCATAGAGATCGAGGCAGTTGCATGTGCGACATGGTAATAGGAAATGCGTGGATTCTTAGCAGCGGGCACATTTAATTAAGATACATTATTAGGTAGACGAACTCTAATCATTGCGCTTAGAATCTGCTCATAATCATGCAGGACACAAGTTCTCTCTGCTAGCCTTTTTTTTTATTTCTTAAGGTTAATTTCCCCATTCTCCTATACAGTAGGATATCTATAATATTTTTACACGTACAGTGCAGGTCTGATATATTCTCCGGATCGGGTCTTCTCAGTTGTCGGCACCTGGGCGACGTGGACCGAACTCTAACGCCAAACGGGTTTACCTGATCAAAACAACAGCCACAAGAAGTACGACAGCCGCGGAAGGATAACACAGTCGGACATATCGTTTAGTGGGTAATGATTGGGCCTCCATATATATTCTTCTTTGTAATTGCCCGGACTAAGCAGCCCCCCCCCTCCCATATGTATATTCTAATTACTTGGAGAATCTTCCGCCCAGTTGCTGGGAAAAAAAAAAGCATTGCCATCTCCAATGTTCCCCGCCGCTACAAACTAAATTAGCATCGTGAGATTGAATTCCTAAGGTAGTACCGTACGTGAGTCCCCTTATAAAATGTAATATAGATTAACCCATTTATTAAGAAACTATAGGTAGAAATATTGTGAGGATGGGATCTGCGTACGTCGTCGGTGGAGTGGAAAAGAGTGGAGTTTTTGAGTCTACTGTAATCGCTGCTCCTCGTCTTGATTTGAACGTTGATCCCCGGAGTGACAGCGCCGGCCTCTCCCCGGCAAACAACGGGGATGGTCGTTTGTCGTGAAAAACGTAGCTAGACGCCGGTCATACATGAAAAAAGCCGCTTGACCCTACCTTGACCCAGCAAGCCCCGCGGGGTGTAGGCATCTACATGCATGCAGCGGACTCGGTCGCCGGCGGAGCGCCAGGGGCATGTGCCCGGTCTTGATCAGAGGGCTTTTGACTGAGACGAGTCTTCGTCAAAGGACTATTATGATATTATCCTTCTCTCTTTTTTTTTTCCATAAAGTTGTCGTCACTCTAAACGAGAAATGTGCTCTCTCAAGTCTCGTGAACCATATAACTGATCAGTGTAGAAGAGTGAGTATTTGGTTGAAACTGGGTCAGTTTCCATGCAGCCTTGCAAAACAACGCGATGCCTTCACCGACGAATTGACAAGTTCTCCCGTCAACCAGAGACCGCCGAGTACCGACAGAGAAGAAACTGGAAGTTCACGGACATGATGAGACGTCGAGGCTGTTTCCTATTGGCTTCGTGGGTGGGGAGAACATTAATAAAAGGGTAGAGAATTTTTCACCGGGGTGCCATTTGCTCGCCGGCCCTTCCCCCCACACCGAGTCATCACAAGAAGAAGGTTCCCCTAGCTGATGCCGGAGACGATGGGGTCTATGGTGTCATAAGTAGAGAGTTAATTAGATATCAGGCTGACAAATTGACAATTTCGATGACAAATGAATCTGTTCAAAAAATTTCAGGGATGCAGGCCCAAACAGCAGCAAAGGGGAGGGAAAGGGTCGTGGTCGCCTTAAATTCAGAAGAGAAAAAACTACATTTTTGTGATGTGTACCATTTTTAGTTCGATTCTCTCTAACGTGAGGTTTTACACATCAAGTGTGGCATTTATTAGAGACATTCTAAAAGCACGTCTTGTTTTTCTATGCATAAAATTTATTCTTAGCGTCTTATAATCAAGTACTTCTTGGAGGGATCCCCTTAAAGATATTTCTTATTATTTTTGCTTAAGGGTCATTTCGTTCGATGTGCAATATCATTTTTGTAGTCACCAATCTGAAGAACCCCGCAGAAACGAAAGTAATCTGATCATAGTTCAGACTCGCCGATGCAGTATATTTTGGTTTTATGTAATTTTAACTTGAAAATCAAAATCGAGAAGAACTAGTTGTCCAGTAAAGTTGGTTCGTCGTTCTCTCTCGTTTGAGATAGGTCACGAGTTCGAACCGACGACTATTTCCTCCCCCCCCCCCCAAAAAGAGATACATATTAAAAAAATCAAAATCGAGGAATTAGAAGATGTCTTGTGGGCTTTACTAGATTTTGAAAATCGCAACTTGAACTACTCCATAAAAAAAAAAAGCACACCGTAAAACAAAACATCAAACACCGTACACAAATCTTCTCACGGTATTTTGCGACACATAAAACAACTGCTAAGTGCAAATCTCAGTCCACGCCAATAGATTAAAAAGAAAAAAAATGAACAGTGCAGAGAAGACGCATAGCATTCTCCTGGCTGCGGGCCACCGACACCTGAAATCTCCGCAGAACAGCCACCTCAGTTGACGATGGGGAATTGACATGGACGGTTTCTGCTGTGACTCGTTCAGGCACAAATCAGGGACCGCTAGGCGTACTACCAGGCTAGCTAGCAGTTGAAATGGCCCCCGGATTGAATTTGACGAGGCCAAAACCTACGATGTTGCCGGTCCGTTGCGGACACACCCGTCACCACCGTATCCTCTTTGGTGATTGCAGGGGCACTAAACAGAGACTGCCGCATGTTGCTCAGGGGCGATCTGCTGCCCGGCCAAGTTTGTGTCAATGTAGCTTCTTGGATTTTTCTCTTGAACTGCCACCTCAACTCTTCTCAATCCTCGCCCTCTTGAGTCTCAGAGCCAAGTTGATGGAGGATGGTTACGTGATCTCCAGAAAGACCAAAGGAGGAGGTTGATTGATTGTAAAGCAACCTTAGGTATTAATTTACATGTTCTTCATAGTTCAAGAAGATAAGCACCAACGTGTCGGGGAATTGTAGTGCAGGGCGAACTTGCCGAATGGGGTCTTATATGTTGGGGAATAAGAACGGAGTACCCAGACGAGGAGGACAACCAGCAGAGGAAGAAGAAGAAAGGAGAAAAGAAATCAAAATCACAAGAACACAGGGATTTTTACGTGATTCGGAGGCAAGATACCTCCTACGTCCACGGCCGCAGCAGTAATCCACTAATAATCACCAACCAGATTATAATACATGGAGAGAGCACATCCTTTTATAATATGAGATTAGGGCGTCATTAGTCAGGGCATTAAGGATAATAATACCCCTGATAAATGGAAATCCTCTTTCGGGGTATATTGAACGTGCATGCTCGCTTGTCACCCCGGATGCTCTCCTGAGACCGAGTATGCGCTCCAGCGGCTGTAGATGCTCCCCCACCACCAGTCAGGTTAATGCGTTGCCAAGACAAGAGTCGACACTTCGGGTCGACACTTCAAGTGACATCGAGATGCCTTGAGCCCGCAATGCCTGCTCTCCTGACGACAGTGGTGCTCTCCAGAGGCAATGAATGCCCTCCAGAGACAGCATGTGCTTCCCTGCTAGAACCCAGACAGCATATGCCCCCCTAACACTGAAGGATGCTCCCCTAGAGCAGCGATTGCTCCCCAGAGATAGCATGTGCTCCCCATGCTCCCCTGACGCTGAGAATGCTCCCCTGAAACAGTGGATGCGCTCCTGATGCAGAGTGTGATCCCGTGCAGAGGCGCACGATGAAGAGTTCTGACTCCACACTATAACAATCTCCCACTTGGAGTCTGAACTCCAAAGAAAGCAAACCTCTCAATGTATTAATCCTGCTCAATATAACAATGGAAAAACTCCTACGTCATCCCTCCATCAATCATCCATGGAGGCCAACTGAGGCTTTGCACAGCCTCAGTTTCTCTGTGGTCACCAGCTTGGTTAACATGTCTGCTGGATTCTCTGCACCAAATATTTTCTCCAGCAGCAAAACATCATCTTCAAGCAAAACATCATTGAAGTGATACTTCAGTTGTATGTGCTTAGTCCTTGCATGAAAGACTGAGTTCTTGGCAAGGTGAATTACACTTTAACTGTCACAAAACAGCACACTGTTACTTTGTTCCTTGCCCAATTCCTTCAGAAAATTTTTCAACCATACCATCTCTTTGCTAGCTTCAGAGATAGCAACATACTCTGCTTCTGTTGTTGAGAGAGCAACAACCTTCTAAAGTTTTGAAACCCAACTCACTGCAGTGCCACCCAAGGTGTAAACATAGTCAGTGATACTTCTTCTGGTGTCCAGATCACCACCAAGATCTGAATCAACAAAACCTTGTAGAATAACATCACTTTTCTTGAAACAAAGTAATTTGCCTGATGTGCCTTTTAGATATCTCAGAATCCATTTCACTGCCTCCCAGTGTTGCTTGCCTGGATCTGCCATATGTCTGCACACAACTCCCACTGCATGTGCTATATCCGGCATAGTACAAATCATGGCATACATCAGACTTCCTACAGCTGATGCATAAGGAATTTTCTTCATGGACTCTCGCTCTTCATCAGACTTTGGTGACTGCCCTTTAGACAGCTTGAAGTGACTTGCCAAAGGAGTGCTAACTTGTTTTGCATCCTGCATGTTGAATCTGTCCAACACCTTCTGGATGTAACCTTCTTGAGATAGCTTCACAGTGCCAGCTGTTCGATCCCTCACAATTCTCATCTCTAGAATTTACTTTGCTGCTCCTAAGTCCTTCATAGCAAATTCCTTTGATAATTATATTTTCAGATTGTTAATCTCTGTCATACTTGATCCTGCAATAAGCATATCATCTACGTACAACAACAATATGATATAACAATTATCAAACTTCTTAAGATAACAAAAATGATCCATGTTGCACCTAATGAAACCATTGTTACATATGAATCCATCAAACTTCTTGTACCACTGTTTGGGAGCTTGTTTCAGACCATACAAACTTTTCTTAAGCTTGCATACAAGGTTTTCTTTGCTTGGGATTGAAAACCCTTCTGGTTGCAACATGTAGATGTCTTCCTCCAAGTCACCATGGAGAAAAGCTGTCTTCACATCTAGTTGCTCTAAATGTAAGTTCTCAACATCAACAATGCTCAACACCAATCTAATAGTGGTTAATTTCACAACTGGAGAAAAGATCTCAGTGTAGTCTATACCTTCCTTTTACTGGAAGCCCTTCACTACCAACCTTGTTTTGTACCTCTTACTGCCATCAGGTTCATCTTTGACTCTGTAAACCCACTTGTTGTGCAATACCTTCTTGTTCTTAGGGAGTTTAGTTAGCTCCCAAGTCTGGTTCTTTTGCAATGAGTTCATCTCATCTTCCATGGCTAACTCCCACTTAACAGAATCTGTAACATGCATTGCTTCATCATAACACTCGGGTTCACCTTCGTCAGTCAACAGTAGGTAATGCAAAGATGGAGAATACCTTTGTGTAGGCCTAGGTATTCTTGCAGATCTTCTCAGTTGTACCGGTGTACAAGATTGTGCTTCTGTTTCAGATACATCATGTATCTTATCATTCACATCATCTTGTGAAATTTCTTCTAGCTCAACCTGTCCACTATTCTCATTTTGTTTCCCTGCACTGTCAGATTCTACAGCAGCCCTGTCTTTATACAAGACATTTTCATTGAATATAACATTTTTCATTCTGAGAATTTTTTGATTTTCATCATCCCAAAATCGATATCTAAACTCATCAGAACCATATCCAATGAAAAAGTACTTTATAGACTTAGCATCTAGCTTATCCCTGTCATTAGAATCTACATGCACATATGAAACACAGCCAAAGACTCTCAAGTGTGAAAGATTTACCTCTTTCCCTGTCCAGGCCTCCTCTGAAATTTCACCATCCAAAAGGACAGATGGTCCTCGGTTTATCAAGAAAGCTGCTGTGTTAATTACATCTGCCCAAAATATTTTAGGCAGTCCAGCATGTATCCTCATGCTTCTAGCCCGTTCATTCAAGGTTCTATTCATGCGCTCGACAACTCCATTCTGCTGTGGTGTTCTTGGAACAGTTCTTTCCATCCTAATACCACTAGCTGCACAAAAGTCCTTGAATTCATTGTTGTCATACTCTCCACCATTGTCTGATCTCAGACACTTCACCTTCAAATCTGTCTCATTCTCTACAAGGGTCTTCCAATTTTTGAAAGTAACAAATACATCAGATTTTCTTTTCAAAAAATAAACGCATACCTTGCGAGTAGAGTCATCAATGAAAGTGACATAGTAGAGTGAGCCTCCAAGAGATGGTACTGGTGAAGGACCCCATACACCTGTATGTACAAGCTCTATCTTCTGTGTCTTCAAAGTTCTAACTGTCTTTGAGAATGTAACCTTCTTTTGCTTCCAAAAAATGCAGTCTTCACAAAGACCAACTTCCACATATTTCAAGTCAGACAATTTACCTTTTGACAGCAATACCTTCATCCCTTTCTCATTCATGTGACCAAGCCTGCAGTGCCATATGTTGGAGTCAACTCCTGAATTTGTCACTGCCACTATATCTTTGTTGTTGCTAGTCATGTAGAGAGTACCCATCTTGTTGCCTCGTGCTATAATCATAGCACCTTTGGTGATCTTCCAAGATCCACCCACAAAGGTTGTGACATAACCTTCATCATCAAGCTGTCCAACAGATATCAAGTTCCTCTTCAAGCCAGCTACATGCCTTACATTCTTTAACTTCCACAAAGTGTCATTTGTGGTCCTTACATTGACATCACACTTCCCCACAATATCTAAAGGCTCATCATCAGCAAGATAAGCATTCCCAAAGTTTCCAGCAACATAATTTTGCATACTTTCTTTATGTGAGGTAGAGTGAAATGATGCACCAGAGTCAAGAATCCATGACTCTAAAGGAGTGTCAACACAAAGAACTAAAGCATCTTGAACTTGCTCTGTTGCAGTTGCATTGGCGGACTCTTCATTATGATTTTTCTTATTTGGAGCCTTGCAATCTTTCTTTAAGTGCCCATTTTTACCACAATTCCAGCACCCATCACCACTAAACTTTGATTGACCTTTCTTCTTGGACCTGGATCTGCTCCTATTTTGACCCCGCTGTTTTGTTCTTCCCCTGCTCTCTGTATTCAAGGCAGAACCTGAGACTTCACCTGATTCACTTCTGTGAATATCTTCGCTTAGAATCAAGTCTCAAACCTCGTTGAACTTCAATTTACTTGAACTGGAAGAGCTACTTAGTGGCGTAGGTGAGATATAGCGGTCGTCAGGGTAACCCCCGTAACTCATGCCTCAATGTTCACTCGTTGGCGGATTTTGTGGCGTTCGGGACGTACGTGCACGGGATTGAGCTCACGAGCCGACTAGTCCCGAGTGGGTCTTAATTGGGTAACGTTCTTGGACTGGGGCCGGTTGGCAATGGCCGTATTGGGCTTGGTGATAAAGGGTCGCTTCGAGCCTGGCGTTATTGGGCCGTGCTGGACTTGGCGATTTCTTCTCTCCTCACTATCCCCCCACTCCCGAGCAGAGAGAGTGCTTGGTTCTCGAGAGGAATTAGGTGAGATTGAAAAAGGGGATGCTAGATTGAGCTTTTTCGAATCTTCTTTACACCTCTAACACGGGGAACCATGTTACCTATCGTCTTCCTTGATGCGCAAGACGGTTCCCATGCGTGTAAGGTGATGTCACCGTTATCACACAGTGTCCCTTCATTTATGAAGAAGTGGAATCGAACGGCCGTTGGAGCAGCCCTAGGCACTATGGCCGAGTGAACTGGTGGTGGGAATTGGGTTTTCGACCGTTCACTCTATCAACGGCGCCAGAACGAGGTGGATACATCATCTTCTGGAGTGTTTAAGAGAGGCGGGAAACACCCAAGGAGGTATTTATGCGATCCTCCTCTCCGAGACTGGTGCTAGTCTCCATCTCTCCTTGTTATCTCATTTGTTTTTGCATGCGTCTATGACTTAAGTATCGAAGGATTATCCTATGAGATCACACTCAGGTCTCTTTTTGACATGTTGTTTAGTGATTGTGGATATTCTCGGGAGTCGGGACATTTATATGCTCTTCTCCTCTAAAAAAAATCTAAAATAGATAATAGGAGACTAAGATAACACTTTTCAATCTCTACCGCCTTGAACATCAAAATGGTGGAGACGTCTTCGTATAATTGGTCGCCGCACCATGTCATGGAAACGCGTTGCTATGTATATACTATATATAGCAGAGAGACACGCCACACCTGCATTAAGATTTATGTGAATCCAGTGAATGACATCTCTCCCAACACTTGCTGGTCTTGGTGAGTATACACGTAAAAGGAGTAATAGGGTGTTTGGTTGTTATTTTTTACCTCTTTTTTCTCTTAATTTAAAAAAAAGAACAAGAGATCTTATAACCATGTTTGGTATGTCTCTCCTAAATTTTAGGGACAGAATCTATTCCCGTGTAAATCTTCCTAAAAAATAATAATACTAGACCAACTTTTAAAAAAAAAACACTCATGACGCCTCGAACTTCTCCCTCCCTCCCACTCGCGACCCCCTCCCCCTCCCCTCCCCCGCGTCAGCCCTGGTTGGACCCGGCGGTGGAAGCCCACCGCTCTGCCGGACGGTGAAGGTCACTGAGAAGTGCGACGTCTACGGGTTCGGCGTGCTGGTGCTAGAGACGGCGACGGGGCAGCGGCCGGTGGAGTACATGGAGGACGACGTGGTGATGCTGTGCGACATGGTGAGGGGCGCGCTGGAGGGGGGGTGCGTGGAGGAATGCGTGGACGCCAGGCTCCGGGGCAGCTTCCCGCCGGAGGAGGCGGTGCCTCTCATGAAGCTGGGCCTCATCTGCACGTCGCAAGTGCCGTCGAACAGATCGGAGATGAGCGAGGTGGTGAACATTCTAGAGCTGATCAGGTGCCCTCAAGACAGCAGCCAGGGTGAGGTGTTGGATGGGCGGCGGCGGCGGGAAGGCCCGTTGGAAGCTCCCTTCCCTCTATCATCGCTTCCCTGCCACCACCCCCGGCGGCACCACAGCCACGCCGGCGGCGGCGCACAGCCCCCCCGCGAGTTCGTCTGCCCCATCTCCGGCCGCCTCATGGCCGACCCCGTCATCCTCCCCACCGGCCGCACCTTCGAGCGCGGCTGCGTCGAGGCCTGCTAGCACCTCGGCGTGGCTCCTCCCGGGGACGGGGATGGCGTCGCCGCCGACCCCCTCCTCCTCATCCTCAACATGGCTCTCAAGGTCGCTATCCACAACTGGTGCGACGCCCTCGACATCGACCGCCCCCAGCCCGTCGACCCTGCCGCCGCCCTCCACCTCGTCCATGGAATCGCTACTGCGTCCCCCTCCGGTTCCCCCTTGCGCAGCTCTTTTCCCCTGCCAAACAAGTTAACATAAAATTTAAAAATTATAACAATTTTATCAAAACAGATAATATCTATTTTTATTAATTTTAAAAATTAAGTTAAAAATTAATATAATATAATAATTTAGATAGAAAGAGTTTTTTTTAAGTGCTCCCAAACACCCTATAACGCTATGAAATTGATAAAAAAAAGTGCATCCATGAGAATGACTTGTGCGTCTTTGGCGTACTTACGCAGCTGATTGCACGTGACTTCGATTATTACGTAACCTGGAGTCTTAAAGAAGGGCTCACGAGATCTAATATCAAAAATTGTAAAGATGGCAATGTGTTTATAATCAAAGTCAGAGCCTTCTTCTTCGAGGATATTTTTACTAATAAAAAAGATAAAATTTTAGTCACTCCCACACACAATGGAGATAATATCTCAAAAGAGATGCTCAATATGTGTCTACGTACACAAAGTGTTGTCTGTGAAAACTTTTGGCACAATTAAATACAAACTCAATTTTAATGGAACGCTAGTGTGGAGGCTTAAAAAGTAGACTCAAAAGATGTCGTATCAAAAATTACAAAATTTGTACGTCTACGCGTAATATTTCAGCGAAGAATTTGACGAGTTCTACATCAACGGATACGTAAGAGATGTGCATCTGTGGGAAGCAATAACTCAACGCATCTTTAACAAATTTCCTCATGATACGGCAAATATATAAGAAGTGAATCGGATGACACTGTTGTATGAAAGTGATTTTTACCTGCCACAGAATCACAGAAAACTTTTAGGACAACAGGTCAGTGGCAAAAGACCCGTCGGTGGCCATCTCCTACATATTCATTTTCTCAGAAAAAAAAATACTGTTACACTTGATTTCACCCAATGATCGCTCGACATTGTTCATGGCACATATCAACCTCCCAACGGTCTTCATCCGATCGATCTGGATTCCATGATCGATGCATTTTAAGGTTTTAAAACGCTGGAAACCCCGATGGCTTTGGATAGACATTGCCCACCATATATAACACGTTACGTCGCACCTTTCATATCCTGACAACAAAATCTAGATCATTGCAATCCACCGTCGTGGTTTGGATTTAACAGTTTCTTCGAATTGACATCCGATAAAATTGGAACGATACGAAGGAGAATAGCGAGAATGACACGCACAAATCGATAAATGATTTGGATTTCAGATTGTTCTACTCTTAGATCTCCTCCCCTCCTCGCCATACACACACACTTCGGCACCGTTTCTGGGTCCGTAGAGAAGATCCCACTAACACCGCTTATTGATAAGATCTTCGCGAGAGTGTCGATGGTATAAGGTTAATTAGCCGTACGTGGCTTTTGCAATCTCATTACCGTTTGCACCCTCTTCTTTCAAGGACGTGGAGCTTAGTTGTGGAAAGGAGGTGGGCCAGTTCATTAATTTCCATCCTTAATTTCTCGTGCCCTGCTCACTCGGGAACGACAGATTAGATATTCGAGACATGCGAATGTTCTGCATGTTACAGAGGCCGTTAATGATAGAATTTCGGCGCTGTGTATGTATGTTCAAAGAACTACACGTCTGGGCAGAAAGACGCTGCTTCTTACTCTAGAAAATATTCTCCCGACGTCTTCTATACTTTTATTTTCATAAGATATTCCTTGTAAAGTAATTTTCCTATCACCCATCATTGTAGCGGTGAAAACCTAGAACATGGGAAGTCGTAGGACAAATTCAAATTCAACCGAAGGAAATTCTTGGGGATCTAAAAGCATTCGTGAAGGCGATGCTGATGGCAATCATAAAAAGACTCCTCCGCATAGCCATTGTCTCTCCGAGCTGGCTGTTCACCGTGCACTAGATCATGTAATTCTCTGTTTAAAATTTGAATTGAATTTAAATTCGTATTCATTTAATCGAATAATTATTCGAATAAAATATTCGACGAATAATTTAATCAAATATGAATTCGGATATTGAGATATCCGTATCGTATATAATCTGAACCAGATACACATATTCTATATATAATTAATTTAAATCTTAATATATTATTTGATTATTCTTTTTTATCTTTTTTTGTCTCAAAATATAATTTAAAAATAAAAAATACACTTACACTCGTTTGGTAATTTATCTCCTATTTCTTAAGATGAAGTCTAATCTTTTGATAATATCTCTCAAAATAAAAATAACTTCCACTCTTTCTTTTTTATGAGAAAATAATGTATGGCGCTCTAACACGGCTCACACGACTCACCTCTAAATAGGCATAGTAATTATTCGTTTAAAATTTGAACTGAACTCGAATTCTTATTAATTCGATAATTATTCGAATAAAATATTCGACGAATAATATGATTATTAATAAGATAATTTAATTATTAATCAGATACGAATTCAGATATCACGCTATCCACTCCGTATCCGACCACCGTGCACTTTTGCTACGTGATTATTGAGACGCAACCGCGCAACGCTAGAACATCTCACGGTCCATCGAGAGTGCATTGACCCACCAATTATATTTGTCACCAGAAACGTCGATGTCACCTGGGCTTTGCCTCTGAAGCCCAAGTGGCCGTGGGCCGGGCGTCCACTAGCACGTTCACCTTGTGGAACCTCCCTACTGGGGCACATTCTCTCCAGGCATTAGGGGACGATGCTTCCTGGCACATTCTCTCCAGTCAACTAATAACGTGTTTGGGAGCGCTTCTTTTTTTAGCTTAATCTATTCTTAAAAGTTAGTTTCATCTTATCTTTTAACTTAAACTTTTAAAAGTGATATAATTAGTTGCTAATATGTTTGGTAATATTAACATAAATTTTAAATTTTATTTAGACCTGTTCGGCAAATATTTTCACATGTTTGTGCTGTGTGTGAGCATGTGAAGGGCCCGCCGATGTTTGTTCTGTGGGTGCAGGGACACCATTGGGGGTAGCCGGCATGTTCTGCTATGCGTGGGGGGGCTCGCCGATGTGTTGTGCTGTGTGTGCGTGGGTGTGGGAGAAATCGCATGTGCGCTGTGTGGGTGGGCAGGCGAGGGACTTGATGTTATGCTATGTGTGCATGGTCATGTTGGTGTTTCGCCGGTGTGGGCATGTGTGGGTCTCGACGATGTGCTCTATGTGCATGGAGATGTACGGAGGGCTCGCTGGTGTGCATTGCGGTGTGTGCTTGGACATGTGGGGGTTTTCACTAGCAAATTGTTTGGGCAAGTGCAACTAGAACTTGAGCTGCAATAAAAGAATCAATTGAGTAGCCCAGTTAATTTTTTATCTAATGATGAAGTAAGTTTTGACTCCCTTATCGTTTCGTAGAGTGTAAAATCTTGAGTTTTTTGAGTCTTAATAAATGACTCAGCAAAAAAAGGAAATTGCAACAAAAGATGTTGCGAGAGAGGAGGATGGGTGGTGAAAGGAGGTGTGACAAATGGTGAAATAGAGCGCATCCAGGGAGGAGTCCAACTTAAGGACTCGGCGGACGCGTCTGGCATGGGAAGTGCGAAGGTGAACGAATAACTTAAAAGAGATTCAATGTGTGAAAATAACATCCTACAATGAGGAAGAAGGACTGCGACGCGAGTCTAGAGGCAAGAAACATCTGATCAAATTTTTGAAAAACAAAATAGAGATTTTTTCTCTCGAGAGAGTTTTACACAAAAAGATGGGATAACTCTCTAGAAAATAGGGAAGGTCACTTAAACGGCTAATAGAACCCTTTTCTCTATTACCATATATTTTGAGAGAAAAAATAGCAACCAAACACCGTGTAAAGAAACAAACAAGTTGAACTTTATTTTGTGTAATAATATATTTTATTATGGAGTCAAACTTTTATCAAGTTTGAATCGTTCAAATATTAAGTTACTCAACTCCACGCAAAGTTGCTTCCTTTACAATCTAGTTAATTCAAACTCATTACATAAAATAGGGATTTTTACATATTAGTCCCTACAAACATGACAAATTATATTTTAGTCCCTCAAATCTCACTATTATTTTAATAGTCCTTATAATCTTAATCGTTACACGTTTAAGTCTCTGCCGTTCATTCAGTTAACTAAACTATAGTTACCTTATACCCAGGGAAAGGAAAATACTAACTTACCCCTAGTTAAGTGTGAGTGTGTGAGAGAGAGACAGAGAGAGGGAGCAACTGATTCACTTACCCCTCCTTGTCTCCCTCCCCCTCCCCTGCGACCTCCCCCTCCCCGACCCTCTGGCCTCCTCCTCCCCCTCCAGCCTCCCCTGTGACCTCCCCCCTCCCCCTCCGGCCTCCTCCTCCCCTCCCCCTCCGGCCTCCCTCCCCCTCCCATACATGAAAGGCAGCCCATTTTCTCGCCTCCAATGGCGACGATCACGACCCTCAAGCCGGGGACATCTCCCCGTGCAAACCCCAGCTAGCAGATCATGACATCATCTCAGACAACCCTAAGCGGCCAAGGAATTCGAGGTTGGCGGGATCTAAGCTACCCCCTTTCAACTCCCGATCGGGCGAGACAGGAGGATCACGTGCATTGGTGTCTGCGGGAGGGATGAGGAAAAAAGATCCCATTGTCTTCCTTCCTTCACAATTGAAGCAATCTGCTGCGAAGGTTGGGGGTAGGTGATTTGCAGGAACGTCGGAGGGCGAGCAAAAAAAGGAGAAAAAAAGAATTCTACGATCAAAGTGGGGGTGACAGGTGGGGGAGGGTTCATGTCATAGGTGCGAGAGAAGAGGGACGGTAGTGCTTCGTCTTCTCTCTCTCTCTCTCTCTCTCTCATTCCTTCTAACTAAGGGCAAAATGATAATCTTACGTGAGTGAGTTACCACTGTTATCATAAGACGTAACGCCAGGGACATGACAATGCGGGTTAAGAAATTTCAAGAGTTTTAAGTGTAAATATCATAAAAGTAGGAATATATGGATAATTGACGAAGATTTTAGAGATAAATAAATTTTTTTCTAAACAAATATAAATAATGTTATTCGAGCCTGTTCTCAAGTATAAACGAGCAGAGAATATCCAGCCGTAAGCTCACTTGTTTCTCAATGTAGCCTCACACTTGACTCCTTTGTTTCGTAGGATTAGTTAAACGTAATTTTCATACTAGTCCATTTACACCCTTACGCCTATCCCTTCCCCAAAACTTTATTGGCAGACTAGGAGATGAGATCCATCTAAACCAAAGCCTTTTTGCACTCTGAGATGTTTGAGCTAATAAATACGTACCAAGATATTTTATAATAGAAGTTGTACAAGTGGTCCTCTAGAAAGTTGCTGCTTATAAAGTCAAAAAAATATTATGATTTATTATGAAATATTTTATGTGTCGCTATGTGATGCCAAATTATTTCATTTAAGTGGGCACATGAGGTATATAGAATCAGTCCAAAAGATCCACCTTCACTAATGAGTCATGCATCCATGATTTTAGTCGTCCTAACTCCTAAGAGCTTATTAGGGAAAGACGAAGCAATCAAACCATCGTGAGGAGAATCTACTATGCTAATTTTTTTCATTATCTAACAAAAATTCAGTTGTAGGAGAATCCATGTGAAGAATAAAACACTATATAAGTTTCAAAAAGTAAGATTAAAACTAAAAATGATCATGAATGAAAAAATATTTTAATTTTTTATCTGTATTTTATCAATGTTTGATTATTTCATATATAGTTTTGCACATGTGAGAGTGAGATGTTCCACTCCAGATGCATCGTGCCCGGGCGGGTGCTATTGACATAAAACCGAGGTCGGGGCGTATCGTAACGGCTCGCAAGTCGCCGCTCGCCAGTGCAAAAGATCTGATTGGATTCTCACCCGCGAGTCAGAAGCCTGCGAGATGGTATTTTGAACAAAGCGAGAGAACATTCCAGACCGTGTTCTGATCCGGTTCGAGCGACCGCGCACTCCGGCGTGATGATGCAGGAGCACGGGGAGTCGAAGTTTTCACACCGCCCCCCCCCCCCCCCCGCTTTCTTCGTTACAGACCGCTTGGACCCCATCTCTATGCGCACCCATGTGCACGGACGGCATGCATTTTAAAGAGAGAACTAGATACAAACACCTCCTCGATGTGAGCTCGGGCGTCCCATGGTGTCATCATCTATCAACTGAAGACGTTTTTTATAGTTTTTCTCTCATCGATGTGCAATTCAACAATGCGCAACGATACGCACCATTCTTGTCTGATATTCCAACAATGCGTGAAGGCCCGTGTTTTAAAAAGAAGGTTAAAATCGTGGCGGCGGCTTCGGCGTCCTTTGTGACCATCTCAGAGTTGACGTCTGCCCCTAGCAGGGTTTAATTGCTCAGCGGCCCCCCCCCCCCGGTCGGAGCAGTTCGGAGAACAAGGGAGGAGAGCTGGGAAGCCATGGGGCATGGCACCTCCAGATCGAATGGCTCCGAGCACTGCGACGACCAGGAGGAGGTCGAGCGGCCGTCCCGGCTGTCCAGACTCCGGAGGCGGCTCCGGCTCTCCCACCGCCACTCCAACTCGAACCCGCTCCTCAAGAACCTCGCCGCCGACGACTTCGCCGGGATCGCCCGCATTGAGCTCATCAGTGTACGTCCTCCTCCCCCTGCTTGGTCCTTGCATGATGATGGTCCTTTGCCCGTGGAGGTTACGGGGGGTGGGGGCGAAATGGCACCGCGCTGTTCGCGTTTGACTCCGCCGGAGGCTGGTTTCTGATGCTCCTGGTTTTCTCGGTGAATGTTCTCTGCAGGCGGAGATGATGTTTAAGGACAGGTGGCTCGCTTGCCTCTCTCTTGGGGAGCGGACGTATCGGACGGAGAAGTCTGACCAGTTGAGTATACCACGTTTCTCCTTTTGTTCCTCCAATGTCTACTGCTTGGTGTTTTTGTGTCGGATTTATCATGGTTCATGGGCGGCAAATCTGTGTTAGCTGTCAGTTGTGTATCTCGCCATCATTGCGATGGTATTATTGGATACAAAAGATCGATTTTGTTCTCTGTTTCCGTTCTGTTTCCTATGCATGATTAATCTCCCTTCCCGAATCCAGTACGGTGAAGGTGTGTTTCCAGTGATAAACTTAATTTATGGTGGAGAGGCATTTCATCTGTTATCTGAGTGAGATTGTGTAGTGTTTTTGGCTCGAGCTAGAAGAGTTTGGATCAGATCTAACATGAGGAGCCTGTCAGGCAAAAGACACATTACTTTTCAGTGTTTTGTAATTGTTGCATGCTTAGTTACACAACGGACTTAGATTTTACCTGGGATTCATGTCCCTCAGATTTGATAGTCATGTGTTGATGTATCGGGGAACTTGAATCTGTTCCATATTTAAACTATTCAACAACTTTAAGCAGACTATTGGAATATATGCTCCCGTTTTAGCAGCGATAGACCTATCTCTATTTACAATGACATCTTTTCGCACTCCCCAAGGGGGAACCAAAAACTGAAATTACTTTTGGCTTGCCTTCTGTTGGATGGCCCAGCGGAGGAAATACTGCCTTTTGGGGAAAGTGGAGCAGGATCCAAGGCCTTCATGTTTGCATAGAAGCCTGTGGCTTAAAATATCAAAAATAATGGATTCAACATACATAAAATGCATCTACTTGTACTTGGGGAAACTACATGGACATGTGTATATGTATTTCCTTTGCATATCTTGTCTAGTGCTTTTCTTGATAATCAGATAATTTGGTTCACTATAAGCTATCTTAGACATGAAACATTTAGAATCCGCTATCTGATTTTGTCTGTTTAGTCCTTACAATGTCAGCTTATGGTAGTCCTTGTCTTGAATTTACCACTAACTGGTCTCTTTGGTTTGTGTTCTGAATGTATGTGCAGCACAGAGAAGCCTGTTTGGAAATCTGTGAGTAAGCTTATGCAAACTGTTTATCATATGAATTTCTCAAACTTTTCTGGGGCATAGGCACTTATACATATTAGACGTGCATGCTATTCCACATTCTATTATTGATTTATTTTTCCCCCTTTTCTCCGAAAGACAGGAATCACAGGTAACTAGTTTTTGCTATAGCTATTGAATGATACCAAAACCTTGCCTATGATTCTTTCCCCTTTTCCCCCTGTTTGGTTTGAATTGCTTTCTTTCTTGAATGTAAATATATTCTTATAATCATATTGACTAGATCATCTTAGTGAAATGTTGACAGGATTCTGCCGGACCATTTATGATGTATGCATCAGCAGTTTACCATGTCCTGCAGCACTAGTAGAATCCCAACGTAGTAATCTGAACTTATTCTCTAAGATCTAGTTTTAGATATGAAATGTAGTTAATGGACTCGTAAATGACCACTATGATAAACAGGTAAAATATCATCATTGTCTCAACCGCCAAATCATGAAAGATATTCATTATCCAACCGGCTGTCCTAGATTCTTACCTTTCAGTCAGATTTGAGAATTAAAAGGTCTATTAAAACTTTCCCTAAGGTATAGTACTGTGCCAGGCTGAATTCAGCCTAGGCTCTGAACGGAGCTAGTGGTTATATGTACTATCTTTTAACACACATAGTTCTACGTTTATTTCACAATTCAATGATAATGTTTTATTCTCGAAGCTGAAAGCACTGATATTGTACTTTATCTTTTGAACTGAAGGAGAAAAAGGTTGCTTTGGAAAGAGATGGACCTCGCATTGCACGCATATCAGTTTTCGAGGTATGTTTCTTAACTAGGTGTGCCGATATACATTTTTTTCTGGACTTCATTCAACCTGACCGTGAATATATATCTTTAGATCGCATTCATAATTGTGAGGCAAGTATGGTAGTGTGCTCCAAAGGTTTTGGGTTGGGCCTGCCATCCATTATAGGGCAGTCTTTAATTCTCAGAACTTCGAGGCAAATGGTAAATTAACCTGCGGAGTATGGTTTGTCATGCGATAATTAAGGACATGTGATTTTTCTCTTCAGCTGTTGATGAAAATTTTGTGAATATTATTTCGTGATGAATCTTGTCAAATCTTATTTCGATTCATTTGTTAATTTGAAATTGTCAAGTACTTTGCTTCACTGTTTACACTTTCAACAACTCAGATTAATTGCCAACAGGAAACTGTTTTAACTACTGATCAAGGATGCTGAGTAGAGACTTAGTCCTTTGCCTTCATTACATGACAGTTAAATGGTAAAAAATGATGAAGGCTGTAATGAGAGAAAGACAGATGAAGTACTAAGATAATCACCTATTGGGACCCACTGTAACCATTGTAACAATCTGCATAGTGCGGAAGTTTGCACATGAAGATTGGTGGAAAAAATGATCTTTTTCTAAACCCAAGAGTCACAGACATCTTTTTCTATTGTTGATCTTTTGTTGCTAGCCTTTGGTCTAACAAATATTCAACTTAAATGTGATCTTTGCAAATCAGGGTCCATAAGTTCTCTCCTCTACATCATACTGGGTTGTCAGATGGGAGACTTTCCTTTCTCCTATCTGAGCCTATCACTGTCTCCAGGGGCCTTACATTGTAGGGATTCACAGGTGGTGGTGCAAAGGTATTATTTTAGATTAGCAGGTTGGAAGGCGAGGCTCCTTTCATACAAGGGGAGATTGGTGCTATGCAGATCAATGTTTGATAGTCTCCTGATATACTACCTCTCCATCTTCCGAATCCCAAAACTGTGGCCTAGCTGGAGTCTATTCAAGCAAGATTCTTCTGGCATGGCAGTATTGACAGTTGCAGGGTTTGACATGACATCTCTTGGGACAAGTTTGTAAGAGCAAGGAAATAAGAAGCGTGGGCATCAAGAACATTAGAGATTTCAACCTGGCATTACCATGTAATGTTGTGGAGACTTGGAGTTAAAGACAACAGGTTATGGCTACAATTGATCGGGTAGAGGTACTACAGTAGGGCCAGAGATTGGGACTTGACACTGGCATCTCTACATAATTTCTCGCCCATTTGGAAAGGCATACTTCAATGCACTGATATAATTAAATTGAGTCTTCGGGTCTGGCTGGGCGATAGATTGAGGTGGCATGTTTTGGAAGGACAGATGGTGCGGATACTTTACCTTGGAGGTAACCTTTCCCAAGCTATTTGCGACTTCGGCTACACCCATGATTCTGGTGACTCACACCTTTGACACACAACTCTCTGGGGGTTCGTGGGTGCTCACTTTCAGGAGGAATCTTACGCCCGAGGAGATGGATCTTTTGGAGGGATTCCTTTCTTTCCTCCTAGACTACTCTCTAGTGGAAAACACAACCAATAGGTGGAGAAGGAGGCTGGCTTGTCAGTTCGGTCTGCATACTCACTCGTATCAGATGGGGAAATGTCACCGGTTTGCACCATATATTTGGTATCTTAAGAGTTTGCTGAAAGTGAAGCTTTTGATATGGAGGATATCACATGGTCGGCTGCCCACGTGTGATCGGATTGCCCATTTCATAGATATCCCCACCCTCTGCTGCTTATGTGGGGAGGCGGAGGAGAATTTAAATCCTTTATTCATAGGATGCTCTTTCATCAGGGAGGTCTAGGTCAAGATTGCTGATAGGATACAAGATACCTTTGGCCCGTTTGAAAGTGTGCACCAACTTCTTGTTAGTCGGCACAAAAAGTGGAACCTAAACGGGGATACAATCACCTGGTGGCTCATCCTACATGCTACACTATGGGCACTTTGGGGAGAGAGAAACAACAGAATTTTCAAGGGTGAAGCAAGAGTTGGGGACAGACTTGTCTCCTTTATCTGCGAGAGAGTGAGGGAGTGGGCTGAGCTTTTATGTAATATGGGGTCATAGAACTCCCCTCTTCCTTGTTGTTATTGGGATAGCATAGGGTACACCGCCTCGGTGTGGAGCTTTTGTATAGGGATTTTTCAGGAGCTGATCGCTTGTACATTCCTCCTTTTTGTTTACAATTAATACAATTGTGGCACCAAACACTTCTAAAAAAAAGGTTCTCTCCTCTACATAACAGATGATTTGGATGGTAAGAACTGAATAGAAACATAGGGAAGAATGAATATTTCATAAAAGAAAAAAAATAATTCATTGGTCATGTTTGTTTATTCCAGTGATTCATTGACTTCTGCAACTGGGGATGTAAATCATTGCAGCATCCTGATTTGATGAACCGGACAAAACATTGTGATCTTTTGTGACCTAGTGACGTCTTTCCTTTTTCATTCATGACTTTTATTTGTCTTTTCCTTTGCAGATTGTGTCTGTCATTGGTTACTTTGTCTGTGCTGTAGAAAATCTGTCTGCTTCCTTGTACTTTCTTATGATCTAGGCCATAGTTGGGAAATATTTTCCATGCACAACCATTCTAGATGAAAGTGGATTGAATAATATATAATTTACATTCAGAAGAAATAAATTCCTGGGATGGTATTTCTTATAACCTATCTTTATTTCTTGCAGACCAACAGGTTATCTAGGAATAATCTGGTCGGATATTGTGAGATTGATCTCTCAGAGGTCCTTTCTCGTGTAAGGCACCTGAAGATTCTAAGCTTGCTTTATTTCACACTTTTGACACTTTTATTTTGTTTCAATCTGATAGTTCTCCTATGCTTCATTTAATAGTTTATTTCATTCCACTCTGGTAGTTTCTCTATGCTTAATTTTCATGCTTACTAAGCATGCATTGTAATTTTGCCATCCTACTGTATTTTTCTGGATACCTAGATAGTCACCATTTTGAGCAATTTCCTTTTTCTGGATTATGATTTTGTTGGTCACCACCTTGAGGCTTTCCTTGAGGGAGAAATGTATCTTTTATTAACACCATAGTAGGCCTCTTTCATGACGTCATCGGTACCTTCTGTACACAGGTTGTTGTGCATTTTTTGCCTATATCTTGCATGCTTATCCATGAAAGAGATATGTGCATCTTTGTTTAAGCATGCAGTTAAGTTGCTGATAAGTTCTACATTTCTCAATGAATTTTATGCATATTTCTTCAATTAATCTTCTTTCTGCTTCCTGAACTCTCCTGTGACTGCTTCCATGTGAAATTTATGGATACAAAGACTTTCAGAAAGGAAACTTATGAATGCAAAGATTATTAATTGCCTCTGGCTCTTGTTTCAGAATATTCATCAATAAGTATTTCTGGATTATGTAAGTCCTAAAGAACTCCTATAGCAAGTCTCACACAATATTAACCTTGCTGATTTTTGATGGGGACATGCCATTTTTCCTTTGAAAATAATAAGACACAGCTATTGCACGAACACTGGTAAAAACCTATCGACAAGTGAATTACCTTTAAAATCAACTACTTTTGATAGTTGATTAGTAGTCATATTCCTGCCCTTTTCTTTTCCTTTTAATCCTTCTCTGCAGTTGGGATCTCATATTCACCTGCCCAGAAACTTTCTTTTGTGTTTTCTTTCTTTTTATCCCCTCCAGGATTCCAACTGCAGCATTGAGAAGCTTAGCTTAGTGGATCCATCATCGTCCAGTACTGTTGTTGGTACTATACTATTCTCATGTTCAGTTGAGGTATCTATTCATTAGTAATTGTATTGGCTTAACTTGTTCTTTGATAATTCAGTCTTTGACGGTTCTAGCATTCCATTCATGGCAGGATCCAATTGAGACAGAACAAAGTTTTGCCCGCCGTGTTCTAGCTATAGTGGTAACTTCCTGATTTAATGACCGTCTTAGCTCCTAATCCGAAAGTTTTGCCGGTGGTAGGATGCCATGCTATTGTGAGCTCTTTATTTATTATTCATATAGAACATTAATAATTTAAATTTCCGGTAGAACATATTTGCCAATTTATAATCCTAGTTTACATTTACATAATTATTTTCTATTTATAACATGGTCCAATTATGCTAGAAGAGTTTGTGCGAGAACATTCCTTGTATGATACCGTCTTTTCAGATGGCATACAATATTGTACATTATTGGGAGTTTTCTTTGATTTAAGGAACTGCTTGTCTTTGATTTTTCCATTTGACAAGTATGACGTTCTTCAAAACTTGCATAGTGGCTCAGTCGGGTTTGTTCCAGAGAGGTTGTGAGATCAACTTATACCAGTTAGACTCATGTTTGGGGTTTCAGCTTTCTCACATATTCTTTTTCTAACGAATGACTTTTGAAGACAGGATTACAATGAAGATGGGAAGCTTTCATTTTCTGAGTTCTCTGACTTGATCAATGCTTTTGGTAATCAAGCTGCAGCTCGGAAGGTCTGATTTACACTTCTATTCTTTCTAAGGAATCTTTCTGAATGGAAAGGAATGACACGTAGATACTTTCCTTTTCTTTTTCCCTATAGAAAGAGGAGCTTTTCAGGGAAGCTGACAAGAATGGTGATGGAGTTGTTAGTGTGGATGAGTTGGCAGGCCTATTGGCTGCTCAGCAGGAAAAGTAATATATTGGTTTGAGTGATGTTACCCGTCTAGTGATTCCTGCTAGTATCTTGATAAACTTTTTAAAATTTCATTTAATATAAATAATCTTATCTGTCTTTTAAAAAACATAAATAAAAAATTTAACAGTTAGGAGACATGTTGCCTTGGTTTTATCGACCAAAAGTCACTTTATGTTATAATGCTTGCTTTTTAATATTGCTTCTACAGAGAATCACTTTTAAGTAGCTGCCCTGTTTGTGGTGAAAATCTTGGGAAGTTTGATGATCTAAACGATATGATTCACTTGTCTTTATGTTTCGATGAGGGAACTGGAAATCAGGTTATGACAGGAGGATTTCTGACAGATAAGCAGGCCTCTTATGGGTGAGGCATTATATATATCATACTTGACCAATCAAATATTTTAGTTATTTTTGTGTGCTGTATCTTTTATTTTCCCTCGCTTTCACTTCTTTCTCAACAAGCCACTTCTACAAGTTTCAATGATATCTAAACTCAGTGCTTTTTCTATGCCTAGGTGGATGTTTAAATTAAGTGAATGGATCAATTTCTCCTCATATGATGTTGGTCTGCACTCTGGATCAAGTGCTTCCCATATCCTGGTATGCTCTCAACGAGACCAAACACAAACCACCTGTGAAGTCAATGATGTATTCTCTATTTCATTCTTCTCAGCTCTGTTTGTGCTCAATTCTTTGCTTTGACAAATAATGGCAATTTGTGCTCAGTTTACTTTGATAAACATTGGCTATTCATTGGTTTGATCTATTGGAAAAAACATGCTGATAAAGCAAAAGTTCTTCCTTTTTCTTTCATTGTGTCAAACGTCTGTATTTCATTGCATTTCACAACTTAACCATGTCTGAGAACTATTGCAGGTTGTTGGAATTGTCTAATTGTTTCTTAAGTGCTACTTCTGTAAGGCATCACTGAGACAGATTGAGTCTTCTAATGGCCAAAAAACTCAGTTACATCCACATTTTAAAACTGCAATTTTTCTCTCAACCCAAGAGCTTTGGACATACATTGAATAGGCACATAATTGAAGTTGTAGTTGGCTTCAATTCTTCCTGAAAACATAAAATTCAACACCGACTCCTTTAGGAATAGACGGCTTACTTTTTAATTTTTCTTTTCATTAATTCAAACATGTAAGTTACTGCTTTGTTGGAGAAAATGCATTTATGCTTTTGATTTACCTCTTGTTGGTCATGAGGGACGGAGGCAATATTACCCGAAAGATGGTTATCAGTTCAAGGATGCAGAATGCATTTGTTTCCCTGTCCAAGCTTGTTTCAGTATATGTACTTCTTCACTCTATCAAATAGATTAAAATATACAATGTGGCAGTAAACTCTGGAGGGACAGAGCACCTAATTTCTTTATGTTTTTTTACCTGTTGATAATCGATTGGCATTACAAGATTAAGAATCATGCAAAATAATAAAATGGAACATTAGCAACAGCCAAATGCAAGGGCATTGCATGTAAACTGCAAATGCTGTAATAAATGATCCCCAGTGACAGATAATGGACTGTCGAGTGGTGACAACTAGGAAGTTGCTAACTTTCATATATTCAGTCCTTCCCCCTTCTTGAAATGGGAGGATGGCATCAGGCTCGTAGCCAACTGGAAAAACACTTTGGGACTCTCCACATTAATGGGACAAGGCTGTATGATGATGAATAGTTCTTCTTTCAGCGGCATTCAGAATTAAGACAAACATGTTTGATAGACTGTTATAACATGTATCCAGGAAGGTATACAACTACATCCCAATATTCCCGGAAGTCCAGAACTTGGAGAAACCCCCCTTGATGATTGAGATGGGTTCTGTATTGTATCATGTCAATATAGAAACCTCAAATCCTGTGCTCTTGGTTTTACATTCCAGCAACTCAACGTACAAAACTTTCTTCATGCATTCTTGAGATATTATTCTTTTCAAGTAAACATCTGAAAAAATGTACTGTATGTATCTTTCTTAGGTTATCTTTTCTACAAACAATCTATGGACGTGACATATGTATTGCATCTGAATTTTTTTCTCTTGTACACTTTAATCTAATACAAATACAGATAATGAAACTTTAAGATTCACTATGCATCAGAGCCACTCTCCTGATGCCATTAATCTTTCAGGTTTTTGATCGAAGGACAAAAAGACTAGTGGAAGAACTCATAGATGGGAAAATTGTTTTGTCTATGAGAGCTATATATCAATCAAAAGTAGGGATTACCCTCATGGACAAAGGTGTGAGTTGTAGGTTTGGCAATTCTGTGTTTTCAGTTTCTATCACTAATACTGTGACTTGTGATATTAAAAAAAGATAAATTCATATAATTTACATATGATTTTTTTGTTTCAGGATTTTGTTTCAACTCTGCCTTTGGCTGTTAATCTCTTAGGCCCTGTTTGATAATAGGTTAGGATAACTCACATGAGATGGGTTAGGATTAGTTATTCCTTGGCTTTTTACTTTTTCAGTTTGATAGCTTGTTCTTACCCTAGGAATAACTCATTCCATAGAAATGGTAGAATGAGTTATTCCTAGAATAAGGCCTTTTATCCTAACCGACCCCTGGTAACTTAACCCTGCTATCAAACTAGAACAAGAGTGAAAAGGTAGAATAACTCATTCTACCCGGGACTTATTCCATTAACAAAGTGGGCCTTAGAGAAGATCATATAACCCTGTATCTTTTTACCTCTTCATCTAGACCCCTTGAAGTCCAGAGAATCTTTTGAATTTCTCTGTTCAAAATATGCAATCAAGAAGACAGTTGTCTACCTGACAACTGACCTTATGGGATATCTGGTGGACCTTCTATTCAATGTTACCTTGATTAGGTTCCTAGAACTCCTTTAGAGTGTTGACATCAAATGGGGCACCGATCATAAAACGATGCCAAATATTGGATCCTTTGGTCAATAGTCTGATCTAGCCGATGACAGATTTATGGGGAGAGGCTTATGTGATGTTGATGATATACATTGACCATGAATCTCTATTCTCTTTGTACTTTTGTGTTATACCAAGTATGCTGAAAGATCTCTCTGTCCTTGAATGTTTGGCTTGGGAAAAAGAAACATGGTAATGGAACTACACAGTTGCATTCAAATATAGAAGAACTTGACATTATATATATATATTTTTTATGAGAGGCAATGCAGTTTTTTTTTCCGGTTTTGATACACAGTTGAATAATCATTCATAAAAGTGGGCTTTTCACCCAATGGTTTGATGGTAACTCCCATCACAGACTCACTACTTGAAAATATGCTTCATTCTTCTTGGGACAGTGCTTATGGTATTTCAGATGCTCCTTTTCAAGAAGCGAGTCATGCAATGGCCTGTCAGGAATCACTTATAGTCAATTTACCTAGGTGTATTGCAGTAGAGAACTGCATCAATGGGCTGGTGTTCCTTCTGTTCCATATCTCAGTTGTGAAACTGGCAATGTAAATGACAAGAGGCACTCAACTTAATTATGTTCTTTATTTTGTTATTGGAGCAGAAACAAACTGTATATTTTGCAGAAATGGACAATATGTTGTTCTTTAAGCTTCCTTAACCATTATCTGTATTCTTTATCATTCTATAGACTTCTGTTTTAAAAATCAATTGCAACTTGCGTACTGTATTTCATTTGAAATGGAAACAATAGTTAGTTTGTGTATTGTTTTGTGTGGATACAGGTGCTAAAGAACTATTGCAAAGCATCTCAGAAAAGCAAGGAAGAAAGATGAATTCACCTGAATCTGCTAAAGACATATCCAAATTCATTGAATTATTTAAGGTATGCTAATGGCCTTGATAAATTTATGTGGTCAAGAACTAGTGCTATATCAAGATTTGGGAAGAATATTTTTATTTGAAAGTGGGTGGTACCAATTTGGGAAGGATATTTCTATTAAAAATAAATGATTGTAATGTACTTGGGGAATTATATATCTTCAGGTGTTTTATTTCAGATCATTTGATTGCAGAATCCCCCTCTAGTCTCTACAAGTTCAATAAACCATAGCCACTGCCTGATTAACCTCAAAATTTACTCAACAGATCGAATGGCACATAGGTGCAATGAACTTTGCAACAAAGGGTATTTAAGCATCAGAATCATAGCCTCTCATGGCCTAGAATGAGTTTTGATAGCCTATCAAGTGTTTTGATTTGATTTAATTTTTTTGGACCCAAAAAGTATTTTGATAATTTTGCAAGGCTCTAGTGTTCAGGGAATATCATAGCCGTTCTAGGGTTAGGAATGCATGTAAGTGGATCGGGAAGGTTTTGAAGTCACATAAGGTTTTTTTTTGGTCTTATAGATGTCAAGGATATTTTGGGCATTTTAGGAAAGTTTAGGGTTTTAGATTTTGAGTGTTTTGATGGATTTTCAATGAATTTTTGCGGTTTCTAGTGTGTTAAAATATTTAGACTATTTTAGGAAAGTTTTAGTGTTTTGAGAGATGCTTTGGGAATTTTAATATTTTTTACTACTTTTTGTTGATTTTCAATGACTTTTAAGGATTTTCATGTGATTCCTAAGTTTGGGGGGCATTTGGTCATTTCGGGAATGTTTTGGGTTATTTTGGGAATGTTTTCACTTCCAAGAATTTTCTGACTATTTAAATTTTCATTCTAATTCTTACAGATTTTTTAAGATGACAATGATATTTCGGTCATTTCCCATGTCTTGGGGTTGCAATGGGATTATCTGACCTTTATGTCTCTTGGGTTTACCAATTTCTCGATTAGATTATGGCCGTGGTCTAGCTTATGGCTGAATTCATTATTTGCCAAAGTCTTGATTCCAGCTTATTTTGCCTAATGTGGTCCACTGAACTTACGAATATGGCTGTCTGCTAAAGGATAGGAGAGTCCAGATCGTTTAGTAGACTTATACCGGAGCCAACAATGATCCATCAGGGGTCCAAGTATCCATAAACTCTTCTATAATCAAGAACATGATTAGTGAAGAGCATAATTGTGATACATTGAAACTGTCAAAGAATCCACAAGCTATTAAATATCAGATCCGTCAACCCGTTGGCCTTCTTTCAGAAGTGCTGGGAGGTCATTAAAGTGGAGCTTGTGGCTGCTGTGAGAAAGTTCCAGGAGGGGAAGGCTCATTTGGGGGAGATCAATAAAACCTTCCTAGTGCTTCATCCCTAAGAAGCAGGGAGCCCAAGAATTCCGGAACTTCAGGCCTATTAGTTTGTTGAATGTCCTTACAAGATCATCACTAAGCTACTGGTAGGGAGACTGGTCAATATTATGGATAGGGGGATTAGCAGGTCCCAGGGAGCTTTCATTAGGGGAAGACATATTCGGGACTAACTTCTTGGTGGCCCATGAGTATTTGTTTGCCATGAAGATTCAGAGGAAAAAAGGGGTTGTGTTGAAGTTGGACTTTGAGAAGGCCTATAATAGGGTTAATTGACAGTGCTTATTTAATGTGTTGGACAAGATGGGCTTTGGAGAGAAATGGATTGGATGGATCAGAGTGTGCATTTCTTCAGCTTCCTTCTCTGTTCTTGTCAATGGGAGGCCGTCCCCCTTCTTCTATAGTGGCAGGGGGCTCCGACAGGGGAATCTTATGCCCCCGTCTTCTTTGTGCTGGTGGCCCATGTTCTGAGTAGGGTGTGGCTGAGAACAAAAGCTTCTGGTTTAATTAAGGGGTTTCTGGCTAGTAGAGGAGGTCTATCAGTTTCTCGCTTGCAGAATGCAGATGACACCATATTGTTCTTGGCAGAGGATGAACAGTATTTTATTGTGGCTAGGCTTCTACTAGTTCTGTCGGAGGAGGTCGCTGGTCTCAAAGTCAACTTTCAGAAGAGCATGTTGGTGAGAGTCAACATGGAGGAGTATCATGGGTTGTTACATAGGAGCCTTTCCTATCTCTTATCTCGGTCTCCTGCTGTCTTCTGGCGTCTTCATTGTGCAGAATGGCTTCATGTTGTTTAGAGGTTTGAGTCTAGACTAGCTAGTTAGAAGGCTAGATTGCTGTCATATGGAGGCAGATTGGTTTTATGCAGATCAATTTTGGACAACCTTCCCATTTACTTCCTCTCCATGTTCCGGATTTCGAAGACTGTGGCTAAGAAGATTGAGTCTATTCAGAGCATATTCATTTGGCATGACAGTGGAAGAAGATGCAAAGGCTGGCATGATATTGCATGGGGGAGAGTGGCAACTAGTAGGGAAGATGGTGGCTTGGGGATCAAGAACATCAGGAATTTCAATTTGGCTCTCGTGTAAGTGGCTATGGAGGCTGGGGGATAGAGAGGATGTGCTCTGGGGGTGCAGGTTATCAGACTGAGGTATTTTGGCAAGAGTAGAGTTTGGGATTTGGTATCGACGTCTTAGTACAGGCCTTCTCCCCTCTGGCGTGACATCATGACTTGTAGGGATGTTATCGTTTCCGGTGTCCGGGTCTGACTTGGAAAAGGCGATGTGTCTTTTCTGGAAGGATAGATGGCGTGGCGACTTCTCCTTGGAGGACTCTTTTCCCAACCTCTTTCCAGTGTCAGCGGATCCGTTGGGGTTGGTTTCTCAGGTGTTTGACTGTCAGCTCCCCAGTGGCATCTGGGTGCCCACTTTCAAGAGGGACCTCAGTTTTGAGGAGATGGTTTAACTTCAACATCTCCTCTCCTTCCTCCTAGACTTCCATCCTCGGGTTGATAAGGAGGATGAGTGGTCTTAGAGGTGAAGTAGGGAGGGGACCTTCTCAGTTCGCTCTGCCTATGACATTATTTCAGATGGAGGGGTTCGTCATAGCCTCAACCCTCAGGTCTGGAAGCCGAAGAGTCCGCTGATGGTAAAGCTCTGAGTTTGGAGGATTTCTCACGGGAGGCTTCCTATGCGGGACAGACTGCTCCGATTCCTCCCCGGTGTCCCGTCGACTTGTTGTTTCCGCGTAGAGGAGGACGAGATTTTGGACCACTTGTTTGTAGGTTGCCCCTACTCACAGGGGGTGTGGGGGGAGCTTGCTCGGAGGATCCATTGTGTTTTCTGTCGACAGAGAGAGGTGCACCTTCTGATTCAGAGGTGGGGCAGAGATTGGCTTCTTAGAGGAGAGAAAACCTTTTGGTGGTTGATTATTCATGCTACTCTGTGGATACTGTGGGTGAGCGGAACAATATGATTTCAGGAGGGTGGTTGGAGCGGAGGAAGCTATTGGGTCCTTTGTCTGTATTAGAGTGAGGGATTGGGCTGAGCTTCTTTGCAATGTGAATTCCTAAAACTCTTTTCTTTTTATTTTGTTGGGGGGTTAGAGTGTCACTCTACCTAGGTGTGAACCTTTTTGTATAGGGAGTTTTTGTTGTTGGGTATTTTTGGCCTATACTTGTACATTCCCTTTTACATTTAATACAATAGTGGTACTACCCATTTTCAGAAAGAAAAGCATCAACAGACCACCACAAACTATTGTATAGATCCATCTAGGATCTGCTATAAAAAACACAAAATATGAATTGCATAGGATCAAACAAGAATCTTCATTCTGAAAGAAAACATTGATCTACAATGACGAGCCATGTAGAACACTTCAGGTGTTCTTAATCTTCTTGAACCAGGAGAACCAAGAGACTTCCCATGGAATTTGCTGCCACCGCTTGAAGGTGTTTCTTCTTCTTTCTTTTTCTGTTTTGTTAAGCATGTATAGGTGAACTTCTCTCTTGTTTCTTCACCCCCCTCTCAACAGCTACCCATTTGATATGCAACTAATTGCTCTTGTTTGTTTTGTTATCTTATCTGATAAATCTTTCATCTAATTTTTTTTTCTTTAGCGTTTCTAGAGAATGACATTGCACCTTTTGCAGGGTCAAATCAACATGGACGAGGTCAAGTACCCAATTGAATATTTTAAGGTAGTTACTCCCTCATTTATGACATAATGGCATCTAGGTAATCGATTTTCAGTCTTCATGACATCATCTCTAAGGCATCATGGCATACATTTAGGTATGGCAAATAATCTAAGAGTCCAAATTCCAATTGAGCAAAAGAATGAAGTTTTACTTCAACAGCATTACAATGCTCTGAAAGGTTCATTTTCTGATTGACTGGCCTCCTAATAGACATGAAAAACATGAACAGCCATTTCTTATTCATTAGATATCAATTGCATTTCCTCTAGCATGCAATTCATCACAAATATTGGGAGTTTTGATAAAAGTAGCTTGCATGTTTCCTAGCAAGTTGGAATCCACATGTTTCTTCATGCCCCTTGTTCTTATTACTTAAAAGCACTTCAAATGCACGTTAAGAGAGATGTGTTGTGTTTAAATAGATGAGTGTTTAAGTAAAGCTATTATTCAATAGGAAATTTATTAATGCACATTAAAAACGAGTTGTGCTTAAATAGAGAGATATATAAGCGAAAATAATATTATATATGAAACTTGTTAAACAATTTGTTTTAAAATATTCCACACTAACAAAATAACGTCTCCAAAGATTGTATTATATGTTTGGTTTATTATTGCTAAATTGGTACCATAGAAGCAATTAGAATAATCACGAGATATACCATTATAAACAAATTGGCTTAGCATATGAGCCTAGGAAGTGTGTCGTTATAGTGCTACTGTTTGGTTCCTTGCATATATGTGAATGTAGGTGGGAGTTGGAGGGGCGAACAATGGTGTTTTTGGACTGGGAAAGGAAGAGATGCATTTATGTTTTCTTTTAAATTTATTAGTGCTAAGCATGGGCCAAGAGGCACTGAATTAATTAATGCTGCCAAACATGGACAAGCTCTAGGTAAATGTTCATTAGTGCTTGAGAAAGATGGGAAAGGAAAGAAACAGCTGCTCAGAGAGAGATGAGCATTTATCTTTCTCTTATATTCAATTGTTATGATATCAGACGTTAAATGCCATTCTTGTTTAATTTAGTTTGTGCAATCATACTATTCTCAAATGTCTTGTACCCACTATATTAATAACACAAAACCAGATGCCTGTGATTATCTAGCTTAGATCTAATGGTGTGTATTCCCTTTCAACAGATGGAACTCAGAGGGAAGATTCCCTTATATCTGCTTCATAATTACCAAAACTGTGATACATGTTCCCGAACACATAGGATAAAAATTTGCCGACCAATACCGATGGGATACTTCCTGTTTATATAGGGATCACATTTCAGCATGCCAATAGCTTCTCTTCATTTTTCACAAGACCCAGAGGTTTGTCTCATGATTGCCTGAGCTTAAATTATGACCGAAGGTAGCTTCTACCTGCTAATTGGTAACACAAGAATTTTGACAGTCCTCTGTAAAGTTACATTGATAGGATATTTGGGATCTTGTAGAGTGTTGACATCTTGTATGCATTAAAAAGTTTGCCAAACATTAAACCCTTAACTGCATCTAGTTAGCTCCTTATTCTCAATTTGAACAAGTTCTTTGCAACTCAACGCTAATATTTATCCAATTAGATTTTGCAGAGATGTTTTTGATGTGCCAAGTTGTGAGATAGTCTTCATACAGTAGGATTTAAATTCTAAATTTAATGTTGTGACATTAAACACTCCCAATGCTGAGCTCCATTCATCACCCTATTATGATGGGTATTAAAACATGTGCGCCAATATCTCCTTTATTTCATAATATATAGAAAACCGAGAATCCCTCATCTTAAGTGAAATTGTTATCATCTGTCTTTGTGTTATTACTTATCTCTTTTTTCTTGATTTCTTCACTACTTGTATAAAACTATAAATTATCAATTTGTAGATATATGGTCACCAAACAATGCCAATTCATATGCAAATGTATTCATTATATCATGTGCCTTAGCTTAAAATTTACTCGCTTCCTTGTCTCACCAACTTGTAGCATGACATCTGCAAAAGAATTCGTTGACACATTACAAATGATCCATAATGTGGGCATTTAGATAAGTGCCCAATAATAACCCTCAATATATATTTTTTCCAGGAGAATGTGGATTGTATCATCAGTTTTATTCATGAATAAATAGAGGTAGTACAATCAGATTGGAGGAGAGATTCCTCACCGAAAGAAACTATAAAATAGAGAAATCCGCAAAGAACACCTCCACTCAGGTGCAGCAACAAGAAAAAAAAAAAGGAGAAACACATGAAGGACTTATAATGATGCAGATCGTAGCCTTTGCGAAGAAGCACATGCTTGCTGCTGGGTAACATCACCTGTGCTCTGGACATCCTTCAACGGAGATGCTAGTTCCCTTCATCCTCGCATTGGTTTTTGTGCCGTGGGTTCGTCGAGAATAAGATTCTTCCTGAACTCGACCTCAACATTGGCCTTTTAACGTTGGGATTCTTTTGTCAATCGATGTTTACTCCCTGCTACCTTACTTGCTTTAGAAGAAAACCTTGATAAAATAAAATAATATGCCAATCACACATTTATTCTTATGGTTGAAACAATCTTTTTTATCGCAGACATTTAATGAGTTCTTCATAAGAGAATTGAAACCAGGGGCACGGCCAATTGCTTATAAGGAGCGTGATGACATTGCCATTTGTGCTGCTGATTGCCGTCTGATGGCATTTAAATCTGTTGGTGATAGCTTGAGATTTTGGATCAAGGTGATTTTTTTTTTCCATTGTCATTTTACCATATTTGCTAAGAACAGAAAGCTTCATAGCATTTGAAGTAATTTATTCAGAGAAAGACTCATTTTGTCCATATGTAGAACAATGAAACTTTGGTGCATGTCAAGACCAACCTGAGAAATGCAATGCATGCTACTTGATTGCTCTTGTCATTTTCTTATGCTTATTACTTTTTATTCAGTGTTTTAAGATGTCCATGGTGGTGTGGAGAGGCACATTTGTGGACCTGGCAGACTGTAGGCACCAAGGTGTCAATTTTATTTTTTCTTTTCTGTGTTTACAATCTCATGGACTTAATCAAGCAAAAACATGTTCATTTACCAGGAACATCCTGCAAAATTACATATGGATCATTGAACGAATGCATTTGCAATAAACATGTTGATATATAATTGCAAATGAAAAACACATGCGATAAGCCTGACTATAAACCATGGCACAAGAAAGTTTCTGTGGCCCACTGTTCACAATTGTAAGTTGAAGCCGTCCAAATGTTAGTCATGGCAACATGACATCTAATAGTGGGTAAATGTGTTATCTAGATTAAAAAATAAGCTTGTTATGCTTTAAATTAGATTTAAATATATCAATTACTTGCAGCAGTTGGGAATTCATTAAGAAAAAATATTTACAATTAGATAGAAGTAATATGCAAGACAAATTGATGGTACATCCCATGTCTTCTTGAGATAGTTATGTGAAAGGCGGGAATGACATTGGCAGCAAAAGTTTGGAGGATAATGTCGAGGCAACTGCCTTTTGAAATAGGTTTATTTGTTCTACATTATTTTCCTTCCTTAATTTACTGCCCAATGACTTTTCCTATGACATTGTCGAATGAGGTTCAGTTGGTTGAAGAGTAGCCATGACATGTTCTATATGTTAGATGTCCGAAAAGTATGATTACAACTGACGCCATGCATACTTGCAATAGTGGAATCCTAAGCTTGTACTAACTTCCACAATCGCATACAGAACTTGAGTTACCTCCGTTAGGATAGAGTTTAGATGTAACCAAAGTCTATAATAGACATGGTTTGAAAGCTTCTTGTAGATCGACACTTTAGTTCTCTTCATATTTCATCCTAAGGTGGCAGAACCAAGAGAAAAATTAGAGAGAGAGAGGATGAATGGTGAATGTGAAGTAACCTGGCTAAGAAGCATATGCCCATCAAGCAAAACTGTCACCACAATAGATGGAGGTGAAGTTATCAACAAGAAGGCACATATACATTCATACATTTTAAAAGAAAGTAGGAGGTTACTCTTTTGAACTAAAAATGGAGAGAGTATGCTATTTAAAAACTAGGATGGGGCTGAATTGAAGTTTGATTTTATGGAAGTAGAGTACATCTTGAACATGCATTACATGCGCAGAAGACTCAAAGATTAGGAAATAACATTGCCCTACATATTGATTGAACTTTAGCTTGATGATTACCTCTTTTCCTAATGAATTTCATATGCTTCTTGTGTTTATAGATTGAAGAAGTACTTGTCTCAAATGAAATTTCCTCTATATGCTTATGGAATATATATAAGAGTGGGGCTGTCCTGCATGAAAATTGTAAACACTACACCAGTGAAACTCTTTTTCTATTTGATGTGAGGTCATGTCCGTGTATATGATTCTTGAGGGGATCAAATGGCCACCCTTGTTTGGATGGCACATGTGCATGCTTGAAAGAAGATAGGAGTTGACTTTTTTTGGAAAGTGGGTAGTACTAGTACCACTAATGTATAAAGAAAAGGAATGTACAAGTATAGGCAGACAACCCAAAAAGGCAACCGCAAAAACCTATACCAAAGAGTTCCACACAGAGTGTGTGGATCCGCTTAACCCCCCAAACAACCAAAAAGAGAAGTAAAGGAATTCACATTACAAAGAGTGACAACCCATTCCCTTACTCTAGCACAAACAAAAAAAGCAACAATGTTCTCATCCCGAGACTCCCTCCTAAATATCTAGTAGTTCTGCTCCCCCCCCAGTGTCCACTGTGACGTGAAAGATAAGCCACCACATCATCCTGTCTATCCGAAGAGCCAAGGTCTTTCCTAATACCTTAGTAGGTGGTGAACATTACAACTCTGGGCGATTCTGCAAGTGGTCCTTCTAGTGATCTCCCTCCACATTCCCTGTGAGTAGGAGCAACCTACAAACAGGTGGTCAAGAGACTCGTCGTCCTCACTACATAGACAGCAGGTCGGTAAAACGCCCGGAAGGAAGTGGGACAGCCTGTCTCGGGTCGATAACCTCCCATGAGAGACTCTCCGTGCCATAATCTTCACCTTCAAGGAGCTCTTCGGTCTCCACACTTGATCATGAACGCAGTGACGAACACCTCCATCTGAGATGACAGTATATGCCGATCTAACTATAAATGAGCCTCCCTCCTTCCACCTCCAAACTCACACATCCTCACTGTCCCGAGGACAATAGGTAAGTAGGAAAGAGAGGAGGCCCTGGAACTGTTCCAACTCCTCTTGTCTGAGATCCCGTCTGAAGGTAGGTGCCCAAGAACCTCCCGGGAGGAGGTGGTCAAAGGCACGAGAGACTACACCCAGGGGGTCCGAAGCTCCTGGAGGAGTTGACTTTTTGCAATAAACAATAGAAAATGTGGAGACCATGCTGTTTAGAAACTAGGATGGGACTTTGAGATGAAATATTATCTTGTGGAAGTTGAGTACATCTGGGACATGCATTACAGGCACAAAAAAACTCAAAGGTCTTGACTTATGGCATGTCATGTCCCTACATATTGATTGAAGTTTAGTTTGATGATGATCTGTTTCCTCATGAAACTTACACGATTCTTGTGTTTATACATTGAAGAATACATATCTCAAATGAAATTTCCTCTATAGGCTTTTGACATGACATAAGGGTGGGTCCATCCTGCATTAAACTGTATGTAGTAAATCAGTGAAATTCTTCTGTTTAATGTCAGGTCATGCCCATGTATATGATCCTTGAGAGGAATAAATGCCTGGTCTTGTTTGGATGGTTTCAAGTTACTATCTCTTTTGCACTTGATCACTTTTGCTTTTCCTGCCCTATGTTGGTCACATCGTCAAATCACTTCACTTTGTTTAGTCATGCATTTTGATTTGAATTGAGACTTGAAAGTAACATCATTTGCTTATAGCTTACACAAAAATGGACCTGAATCTGTTTATGCAATTTTAAAAATTTCAACAATGGCCAGGTTAATATTTAATAGTATATTGCCTACTGTCTTTACTAAATATTATATTGTCTCCTGGCTTGGTTACACTTTTAACAACCTCCATATTGATATAGTTGATGCGGAAACCTTTTTAGAGAACTGATAACATGTTGTGGCTGATGTCATTGTTGACCATGGCCCAAATGTCCAATACCAGGAATTAAAGTTTTTTAGCAACTATTTGTTCCTTTTTGTAAAATTTTTGCTTTCATTTGTCAGGGTCGTAAATTTTCAATTGAAGGTTTGCTTGGGGAAGAAACCTATTCTAGCACTTTTAGTCAAGGATCTTTGGTGATATTTCGTCTGGCACCCCAGGTACTGTTTGCTGTCCAATTAGCTCGCAAGTAGATATATTACTGCTATGTCATGGTACTTTTCCCCAAAACAATTGGTACCAAGGTTCTTTTCCCAACATTGCAGGATTATCATCGCTTCCATTCTCCGGTTTCTGGTGTCATCAAGAAATTTGTGGACATACCTGGATGCTTGTACACGGTATTTCATTTATGTCTATTTACACCGTACAATCTAATTAGCATCTGAGTCAGTGTATTTTCTCTTCTTTCTTCTACATCAGCAGGTAGTTCTTGATCCTGAAGGTTCTCTTCTCTTTCCCTTCTTTTGCCAGGTCAATCCAATAGCAGTTAACAGTAGTTACTGTAATGTCTTCACAGAGAACAAACGTGTTGTATCTGTTATTTCAACTAAAGAATTTGGAAAGGTATGTGGTTTCCCACTTTGTTAGGGTATCCCTTTGATGTTACCAGGTGAGCTGAACTTATTGGTATTACCTTGTCGACCAACACTCTTACACGGTTTTCTGCCTCGACTCTGTAACTTTGGCCATCAGTTATTCAGTTTAGCAGGCAGTAGCTGTGTAAATCAGCCCACGTCCTAGATAGGTGCACTTTTCTGCAGGGACACTGTCACTACATTGAGGTGTATTTAATCCGTGGCCTAAGAATTCTGTTAATTGAAATGCTTATGTTAATAATGAAGTATTCATGTTAGTTAAATACTAATGGCTAATGCTGTTCTCGATTGAGAACCTTTGTCATTTTCTTCTGTTCCTTGATAACTATACATGAGAATTCAATCAATGTTAAGCCTATGTTGACCAGTCTTGGAAGATTCTTTGTGCATATACCCTATAGACAATTCATTTGTATCTGCGCTAATACCATCCTCAATTTAATTCTAAGATTGACTTGCGATAATTTTACCAGGGGGAGGTGAGCTCCTAGAGAGAAGGTCTGGGGTTTTGGACTTTTGGGTGGGAGCCCCATGGCACCCCGGTGGTTCCCGGGGGGGGGGGGGGTTGAACAGGTTCCTCTCCGGTGGAGGGGCACGGCGTTCGGAGGGGCAGGGGTGAACAGGGCGGCCTGCGCTACTGGAAGGGTGAAGTCCCCACTGGTCTACTTTTGGTGCCGGCCGGTTGGGCATACACAGGTTTTGTAAGCTAATTGTGAGGGAGCCTGTAGGCGGAGGGAGGCCTTTGCCAATGCGGTCCTATGCGGATGTGGTCTGGCATAATGCAAACCCCACTTGTCGCCTGGGTGGGGATAGGGAGTGTCTGGACTTAGTTGTGCACCCACCATACCACCTGAGAGGTTGCTTCGAATGGCTTCGTCGTTGCCTCTGGATCGTAACTGTGGAAGGGGTGTTGACGTCCAAAATTTGGCACCACAATGTAACAAAATTGTAGGAGGCCTAGGTGCCCCTGAAAATGCATTGCCGTGGGCTCGACCGCGAGAACCCAGCAGCGAAGAAATAGAAGAAGAGGCCGGGACAGGCCAAACTTCAACGAGAGTGGTGGCGGCACCATATCTCACGTGTGATGATGCACCATCATAAATTCGCGTCCCGACGGACGAATTAAATCCAGAATTGCAGGAGCCCGAGGAGCTCCTGAACACACTATTGCGGACTCAACCATGAGGACGCGGCAGCGCAAAAGTCCAAGGATAATCCCGAGACAGGCGAACTTTAGAAAATATCAATCATGGTGCTATAGTACTCGAAATTATGCAAGTTCACCGTGAATTAGGGTCCTGAGGGACGAATTAAACTCAGAACATCAGGAGGTCTAGGCGTTCCTGAAGACATGCCAGTGCGAGCCTAACTGCCAAAGTCTCGATAGCGAAGTCGAAGGGAAGAACTCAGGACAAAAGGGGTTCATAAATCCCCAAACCCTGCAAATAGTCTATCGGCAGCCCCTTGCAAAGGTCGTATCGGCAGCCCCTTTCAACCCTTGTATCGGCAGCCACCCTTTTTAACCCTTTGTTTACGCGCGGAATTTTCGGACATCCATTTTCGTTGAATAAATATGCGTATATTTTGGCATATTTGTTAATTCCGTGTTTTTAGGATTTATCAGACGATTTATGGTTCGTGTACTGGACTCTTCTCCACCGACCGGAGTCGGTGTTAATTTACATCGGACAAGTCCGAACACCCTTGATTAATTGTCAACAATCTTTTTTACTCTTGCAATGTTAGCCTTGACGTTAAGGGTCCACCCTTGAGAAAGTTCTCGTGCCTTAAGGCAGGGGTATATCTGCAATTTTCCCTTGACCAGGGGTATATTTGCAATTTTATCTCAGTCGGGGGTTTGTTTGCAATTTTTCCTCAATTGGTTTATTTGCAATTTTTCCTCAACTGGGGGTTTATTTGCAATTTTCCTCAACTAGGGGTTTATTTCAGGGTTTGCCGACCCGCCCGACCCGGCCGACCCGGTCTCGGTGCGGGACGGGTCGGGTCGGGCGGGTCGCAAAGCGACCCGGTCCGCCCTTTGGCTCTCCACGCGATTTTTTTGGAATTTTTTTTAAAATTTTTAAGAAATTTATTTTGAAAGATTAAATGGTATATATATATTTAAAAATATTAGAATGTATAGTTTATTTATGATAATAGATCCATACTACATTATACATATTAAATTATATAAAAATTACATATTACACTGCTTAATTAAACATCCTATTATATATAATACATAAAAATTTATTTTAATTACTAAATATGTAAAAGTAAACAGTGACATAATAATGACATTCATTCATGAAGTATAAAATACAAAAACTCACTAATCCGTGTCTCCGAATCCCAAAACTCACTCATCCTCCTCATGTGTGTAATCCGAATCCCAAAACTCACTAATCCTCATCATCAGTGAAGCCCGAATCCCAAAACTCATCATCAGATACATGAGACTGATCACCCGTATAATCTAACTCTATCCTAGTGGGTGGAGGTACATATGGGTGAGACTGAAAATATGTAACAATCTGCACAAATGATGGGTCGTGTGCTGCGGTGGAGGGTACATGAAAATCTGTAAAAAAAGTCCTCACTACATCTATATCTTCAATTCTATCATGTGCGACTGGTGCTGGTGCTGGTGCTGCTCGAACTCTGGACGTGGAGGAAGATCCTGCTCCGCCATGTGCTCGTGGTGGAGGTACCCGGGACGTAGAAGAAGATGTCCTCGGTGTGCTACGAGAACCGTATCTATCATGTAACTGTGTCCGAAAGGAATGTCGAACATCTCCCGGAACTCGGTCGCATGCACGAACATCGCGTCCCACTCCCGCAAGGTGCTCCGCAAACCTGTGTATGCCGGTGACGCGATGTTCGCAGTATCTACAGTGCACATGTCCATCACCCTCAACAGAATATCCATGCTCCCACGCAGGGTGACGCCGTCCGTCCATGATGACCTGCAAATGATGTAAAAGTTTACATTAGTGATTTCGATGACAAGTACAAAACTCTATATATGAAGAAATGTACAATTAATTATTAGTTAGTTCTAAATGTAACCAAATGATACATACTAATAAAGCCTATGGACCCAAACTGGGCCAGTGCCCATCTCCAAACAATCTGACATTAAATGTGGTCCGCAGATAGGACAGATAGTCTTCATAGCGCATTGAACCTGAATAGTTCTCCCAGTACATGCGTACGTAGTATTCATACTCATGCGAACCTTGTGCGTACACGACCTCTACTGACGTAGCTGCGGCATAAGGATATGGATACGATGGGAAAAATGAACTACTGTTATCTGAGTCGCCATGATACATCGGCTGCTGCGGCCATGACCGTCCATACGAGCTTCCAGATCCCTGGGAGTCATGTGTGCTCATCCTCTCAAAATCAGACAACATGCCTTGATAGCTGGTACTGTCTGCAACCGAACTTCCATAGTAGGGATCCCAATGATCAGCTGCCCGTCTCGTCCCTGGCAGTGGAACACCGTGGTCCTCATCTTGCGTGACATGTGTGAAGTGCTGCTCCTCTGTCCATGCGCCATGTTGACGGCCCCCACGACCTCTACTATGACCACTGCTGTACTCTCTGCCACCAGCACTCGTATTCTCACGAGGACTCCGTTGGTCACCTTGAGAACCACCACCTCCATGGGATGAAGACCCTGTCGGTGTACTCTCAGCATCGGAGTCATGACTCCCACTAATGCGGGGCTCAACAGAAGGCTCGGTAGTGTCGTCATCTGCATTGGGATCTAATGTCTCCATGTCTGCAAAATCTATCGGATTTAATGGTGGTCCCTTGTCCTTCTTGCTGGTGAATAATGTGGTCCATGATGATTTTTTCTTCTGTGGAGCAGGGGGCGGCTTACATGCTGCATGTTGTGTCCCTATAGATGCCTGAGAAGCAGAAGCCTGTTTAGATAATTTTTCAATTTACTTTCTATTGTGTAAGTCTGTACGTATACCTGAGAAGACTGATTGGGTGCCTTAGTCTTAGATGTTGAGCGTCGGGGCGCAGCAGACTGAGATGGTTGTTTCGATGCTCCCGAAGACTACACAATTGAAAGAAGAATATATTCAATTACCAATGAATTATATATTAACAAATGTAGAAATGACAATATAATTTCACCTCTCTAAATGAGGAACTCCCCCTAGCCTCTCTTGAAGTGGATAACCTTCTTGGTTCCGCAGATATTGAATGCCGCGGTACAGCAACTCGAGACCACTGTTCTCCCGCAATGTTGTCATTTGTCGGACCGACCTGCAATATATTGCTATCATACATAAATATATGACTATGCTATCTAATGAAATTTGCGATTCGATTTTCATGTATTAATTCACATGAGGTGGCTCTTGACGCTCAATTAATGGGGGTTGGATCAATCGCTCCCATGCTGTATCATCATACGCATACGATGTGTCTCCACCCCCAATGACGAGGTCTTCATCTAAATTAATTTCATCATCACGTCCCGTTGCAGAGTCGTCACCACCCAAATGCACATGGGTGTCATCTCCCTCCCCGACTGCCTCTTGTACAGCTGATACGAGAAAAGTATTAGGCCGTGGTGTCTTGCCAGGTTCTTCAGCCTCCTCGTCTAATTCTGCCTCACCACGCTCGGTTGTGGCTCTTGCAACCCATGCTACCATAGGGTCGTCATCGTCTCGCAAGTACACAGCATCCGTTGGGTCGTAATCTCCCTCTCCTCTCCTTGTATCCATTTGTACATGCCGGACCTTTAGCCTCATGTTGTAATGAACATACACCATTTTGTCTAGCCTGCGGTGTGTTAGCCTATTCCTCAGCTTAGTATGCAAGAAGGAGAACGTCGACCAATTCCGCTCACACCCACTCGACGAGGATGTTTGCGATAGAACTCTCATTGCGATCTTCCTTAATACGGGTGCACTTGTGCCGTAATTTAGCCACCACTCAGCTGTGTTTAAGACAGATCATGTACAATATAATAATTAGATGTAAAAATTCTTTCTCGAGATATAGAAGGTACATTGTGAAGGCACATTACCTGGGTCGAGTCTATCACGACTGGCCACAGCATTAGGTGTCGCAAATGAACCAATTCCCTCTCTAAATATTTTCATCTGCATTATCAAAAAATATGAAGTGTATATTTCATTTAATATTGTCAATGTTAAAATATCCAAGTATACCTCATTCAACGCATCAGCGGCATCTGTTGGGGTGAAAGACAATCGGTCTACCACAATGTTGACCGATTCTATCAACGTATCGTCATAAGCAAGGGCCCGAGCATATTGGAAGGCCGGATGTAGATAGTACGCTGCAATTGTAAGACAATGAATTACATATTAGTATCAACTGAAAATCACAGCTCATTGATTGGACGAGAATGTAAGTGTTTACCTGCCATGTGAAGATCACGGCTCATTTGTCTGTCCCATCTGTCCCCCACAATCTCCAGAATAGTGGGTCCATATTTTTTGGACGTTATAAGGATCTTCCGCTTGGCTGCTTCTATTTTGCTGTACACCAACCCCATGGTTGGTACTCTATCCCCATCCACGCATCGTAGAACCTCATACAGTGGCTCTATCAATGACACTAATATCTTCACTCTATCCCAAAAATTCGAGGTGTTGACAATCCCCTCGACCTCCGCCCCTTCACGTGAAGCAGCAAAAGAGGAACTCAGCCAGGTCTCACCTCTAAACATTTGCTTCAATCCATCCTTGTGCTTCAATAGGCTCTGCAATGCGATGTAGTTGGTGGCAAATCGTGTGATGCCAGGCCTCAACAGTTCGCCGCCACAGTGCTCCCTCATCCATGCCAATACAAGTGTGTGGTTGTAGATATATTTCGTGATTTTTTGTGCCACCTCGACCACAGATTTTACCATACGAAGCTGCCCAATCTCCTTCAGCATCAGATCTACACAATGTGCTGCACAAGGGGTCCAGAAAATGTGCCGTTTTTTCTTCATTAGCTCCTCCCCAGCCTTCTTATAGTTCGACCCATTATCAGTCACCACTTGTACAATGTACTCCTCCCCAATCTCAGTCACCACTTGCTCCATCAATGATAAAATATATTGGTGACTGTGAATTTGACCAGACGCATCCACTGATTTGTGAAAGAATACCTGTCTGTCACAATAAACAAGGAAGTTAATCAGGCTAGATTTTGTGGTACCTGACCATCCATCACACATCAGTGTGACTCCGTACTTTGTCCATTTCTGCTTGAATGAGTCAATGTAACTCTTGATCTCAGCAACTTGTTCATCAAGGTATACGCCAGCCAATTCTCTCGCTGTAGGTGGCTGCACGTGTAGCCCAAGGATCTGTGCTTCCTGAAACATTGGCTTGTAGTAAGGGCTATTGGCTGCATTGAAAGGCAGACCCGCGTGGTGCCACCATTTTGCAACAGCTTGACCAAGTTTCCATTTAGGTCCCTTCTGGCCATACGCATCGTCCATCCTCGTTTGCTTACCATGCTCTCGGGATAGTGCACCGGGCTCCACATCTTCGATGTTGATCGATTGTGTCCTTTTCCTTTGTGTCCCCGAGTCACCAGTCAATAAACTCCTTATGCCTCGTGATTGTCGAGTCGTAGATGAACCACCACTCCCTGATGCTCCGGTCCTCGCGGCCTCGCGACTACGGACTATAGTCTCCTCGGGATGTCTTGACTCTTCCCTGCTCTGACGTACTGCCTCACGAAGCTCTGCTTCATATGGATCGTTCACAGTGACATACACATTAGCCTGCTCAGTACATGCTTGTTCGTCTTCGTCACTGGGTGTCCATGCACATTCCTCCTCGTTGCTGCCACTTGGGCGCCCGCTCACTGCCGCTTGATCCCTTTTCTTCTTTTTTTCCTTTTCTTTCATCTCAGCTCTCTTCTCACGCAGGTGTCTAGCCATTGCAAGTTTCACATCTCTAGGCACATGGGTACACCCAGCAACCTCAGAGTATCCTGCCCCGGCTCCTCCGGCCAAATGCTTCTTCAACCGAGACACCCCTCCTCCCCGGTGTTCTATTTTACAATAGTTACAACGCCAGCACCTACGGTTGCCATCCAACAAAACTCCGTGTGACCACCCAATATCATTTGTTCGTTCCTTAGGAGCCATATTAAGTACTTAACTGTATCTCCTAAATGTAAAAATTACAAATCATATTAAGTACATTATTTTAAACAGAGACTAACAATGAAAATAATATCATTATTTCTACAATATGCAAGACTAAATTCAATATTTACTACATGTCAATATAATTTAGTTCAAAATAATATCATTATTTCTAAAACATGCATATAATGCTAATTTTTTATTTAATAGACCTACATTTAGTTTAAATTAATTTGTAACATATTTATCACTAATTATATATTTAAATTATAAACATGTCTAATTAAATTATATTATATTAAATTATTTATCAGTAATTATTTATATTATATTAAATTATTTTACGTCTACAACTAATAATGAAAATAATATCATTAATTCTATAAAATTAAATTTAAATTTTAATACATCTCAATTAAATCTAATATTTAAACATTAATTAAATAATATATCAAACATAAATATATTTCTACAACATGATTTAAACGATCTTTATATTATTTCTACAACCAGAATTAAATAATATATCAATATATTAAATTCTACAAGATGAATTAAATAAAAATTTCATTTTTCTTACAACATAAATTCAACCTGACATCAAAAATAATATTAAACAATGACAATCTAACAAATTTTATTCATATATTTTTAAATTAAAAAAAGATATTACATTTTTAAAAAATAAATTTTTTTTCTCCCCCCCCACCCCCACGGTCGCACACGCCCCCCCCCCCCCCTCATCCCCCCACCGCCTGCCGGTGGCAGACGCCCAGCACGGCAGCACCCCCCCCGTCCCCCCCCTGTCCCCCCACGGACGCACATCAACCCCCCCCCTCCCACCCCGCCCCCCCACGGACGCACAACAACCCCCCCCGTCCCCACACGGCGGCCCCCGTCCCCCCCTGTCCCCCCCCCCCCCCCCCCCCCGTCCCCCCACGGACGCACAACAACCCCCCCCGTCCCCCCACGGCGGCCCAGACGCCCAGCACCCCCCCCCCCCCGGCGGCAGACGCCCCACCCCCGACCATTTTAAAAAAATTTAACTTACCTACCTCCGATCGCCGCCCAACGCCGCCGTCGGCCGCTCAGATCGCCGTCCGAAGATCCTGCTCGCCGTCCGCCGCCGCTGCACCGCCGTTCGTCGGTGGGAGGGGTGGAGCTCTTCCTCCCCCTTCGGCCCGTTAAATGGGCGAACCGCCCCCGACCCGCCGTACCGAGCCGGGTCCCGCCTCGCACCGGAGCGGGACGTGGCGGGACGCACGGGACCTTGCGGTCCAGTGCGACCCGTCCACGACCCCCAGCCCGTGCGACCCGGTGCCCGCCTGGGTCGGGTCGGGTCGTGCGGGTCGGTGCGGGTCGGGGCGGGACGGCAAACCGTGGTTTATTTGCAATTTTTCCTCAACTGGGAGTTTATTTGCAATTTTTCCTCAACCGGGGGGTTTATTTGTTATTTTTTGTCCATCGGGGGTTTTTCTATAATTTGCCGTCTTCCGGGGACATTTCTGTAATTTTCTTTGATTGAAGCATCATTGCATGATTTTTCTGAATTTTATTGTATTTTATTATATTTTTTGGACTTTTGTTGGAATTCCCCATAATTTTAGGGTAAAACTGCAATTTTTTGGGCGTTGGAATAAACCAGGTTTTTTGTGCATTTTTGGGTAGCATTTCTATAAATTTGAACCCCTTTATCTTTGAATTTGTCAAAATTTGCAATTCCCAGACGTTTTCAGACATTTACACAATTCCGCAATCTTTCGGGGTATAATCGCAATTTCTGCCCTTTGCGGTTTTCTTCCACATGATGTATAATAATAAAAAAATTCAGAACCATAAGTTTATGGCCCTTATTTGAATTTCCATTGCCGATGACAAATAACATACACTTTTTCCTCACATGGGGGTATTTTTATAAATAGCCCTAGCATGAGGGCGTTTTACAACTTTTTAGCATAATTTGAGTAGGGAAGAGGGCGTCCCCCTCCTCTCACCTTGCACAAGGCGCAACATCACTCTCTCTTCCAAGAGCTTCTTCTCTCTGCTTTCCAAGTCCCTTTCAAGAGAAGAAAGCTTTGCCTTTTATAGGCTGTGGAGGAGGCCAAGGAGGAGATCCCCCAGTGGAACAATGGTGGAGGTAACCCCCCCGGTCTCTTCCTCTCCCCGTCTTTTCCTCTCTTGGTGGTGCATCAACAAGAAGTGGGGGGGGGGGGGGGGAGTCTCCCTAGGTAGGTGCGCAGGCGGACAGACTGGGGGGGTTCCCCTTGGTGAGGATAGATAGGGGGGAGGTCCCCCTGCTGCAGGGAGCCCGAGGGGACCCTCGGTGGCAAGTGGCCTTGGGGGGGGGGCTTCCCCGGTGCGGCAGGCCCCCCCCCCCCCCCCCCCCGGTGCAGGGAGAGGAGAGGGAAGAGGGAGAGGGGCTCCTCCCCCCCTCTTTTTGTGGTTTCCTGTTAATCCTATAAACCCCCCTTTTTCTGGAATTTTTCTAATGTTTGCTTGACTTCTTTCGGCATAACGACGCGTGGAGACTTTTGTTTGTTTGTCGTCCTCAAGCGTCGCGTTGCTGTCCGTTTTACTCCAGGGTAACGAGGATTTATTTTAATGCCACGGGAAAACACGATGGCACTAAAAAACTTATTTTGCATGGATTTTATCCCACGAGCGTGTAATATCATGCCGCCCATGAGGTGTTCGGTAAAATGCCCATTTGTCATAAACGTGCGAAAAGCTCGACTTATCGTGGGGCTTTGTTGGGTACTCGGTGACCTTACGCCGCCGATCGGGCGCTTGGCCAAATGTCTTCATTGACTTTATAAGCTTGAACACTTGATGTTGTAGAGCGGATGCACATAATTTTGTGCCGCCCACAAGGTGTTTGATGAAGTGTCCACGAGCATTCATATGACGACGACGGCCGAGTATTACTCCATGTCGTAGTGTAAGACTTTTTAATTTTTGAATTTATGTAATTATGAAAAATTGTGAACTTTTTTGGGGTTCAACAAATGCCCCCCACTGGGGGTCCGTCGGAGCCGAAGGCGACGACGGGCGGCCCGTGCCCCGTCTCTTTATTTGACTTGATTGCTTATTGTCTTTAATCAACTTGCTATCCTTTATATAATATTTCACTTTCATGCTTAGCTAATCTTCTCCTTTTCTTTCTTCTCTTTCCACAGGAATTGAGAATGTCTCGTGTGAGGGAGATGCATTCCCTGAGAGGTGTTGGCCGAGATGGAGAGAGAGATAAATCTCCTTGTTTGTTGAACCAATTGATGCCTCCTTTGGGCCCACCCCGAGTCACAAGGGATAATATGTTGCTTGATCGAGGCTTCACCACTATTGCTAGAGGCCCGCTTTTAGAAGATCTCGTGGAGGGTGGAGAAGTTGACCCTTCACTCATCATTCAGGAAGGGGGTTTTTACAGATATCAGTGCGTTGGGCGCTTTCCAACGCATTTTCCCTTGGATGAGTATCTATTCCCATTCATCCAGAACTTTGTGCCAAAGAATATGGATGAGGATCCAATGGTGTCAGCTGAACGAGTGTCGCTTGAGAGAGCTATCTTAATGTGGCGAGACAGTATGATGAGGACTTGCACGCTTTCCCGCCCTAGCTTCCCACTGGGCTACTCTCCCCATACTCAGCTTCCTGGGGCTGCCCAGCTTGGCTTCTTCAAGACAGAGGATTCCGGCCAGTCTAAATCATGCACAATGATTCTAGTTATATCTTTAAAAAATGGGAGTTATTTGGGCAGCATAAGACATGACCACCTTCTTATGGGTTGTTCTTGATGCCATGTGGCACACAATTTGCTGCAGAAATTATGACAAATTGTGTTTTCTTGATCGAATTGTGAGTGGTTCTACACCCAGATGGTACGGGAAATGGTCGGTAGTTGCCTCGCACCGGTTTCATTTGGGTGCGTCGGAGTGGTTGATGGGTGTTATTCATCATTATCGTGAGATTTTGGATCATGTAGGGATCCGTCATGCTGTTACTGCTGCCCTCTACCAGTACCCTTGCTACACTGGGCTTCTCTAGGGTTTGGTAGAGCGATTTAACTGGCGTTTCAATACTTTTGCTACCGCCGAAGGAGAGACGTCACTTGACTTGTGGAGCTTTCATCGCATTTCGGGACTCCCCATCTCTGGGAACATGTATGAGGAGGCTTGCCTGGATGATCTACACAGGGAGTACTCCATTGGCGTAGGCTCTTATGGCTTGCCTTTCGACTTTCGATATCTGATGAAGGTCTGGCAAGACCTATCCCGTGTTGGAAAGGGAAAAACCCCTTCTGCTTCTACTAGCACTGTGAGGCTCAGCCTCAATGCTTGGGTCCGATATTTCTATAACGGACTATTATGCTTTCAGGATAGCTTTGCTGAGGATGACAAATCTCTGGATTAGTATTATCAGTTGCTTCTGAATCCACTAGAGAATAAGCGGTATTTGTGTGCGCCGCCAAATGTGGGGTGGAACCCCCAGAAACTACCAGACAAGACGTACTTGGCAGCATATCTTATGTATTGGCTAGCGACCTTTGTGGTGCCATACGGGGAGGAGGGCGTTGTGCGCCCTGAGTTGATTTACCCAGTTTGTCTGCTTGCTGATGGTCGAAAACTTGCTCTTGCATCTGTTGCCCTGACCAACATATATCATGGTTTGGGTAATTTGACAGCCTGTAGCTCGCCACGGGACCGTAGTGTACGGCTAGTGACACATTATTTGAGTGCATGGGGGGGGGGGGGGGGCTTACTGTTGCCCGGATTATGTCAGAGTGTTAGGGTGGATAATCCTGCAGCTTCCCTGATTTTTCAATTTCGAAACCGCCCATATCAGATCCCTCTCGAACAATTGATAGGTGCCAGAAAGTTGCTATCTTATTTGCCCACTCAGGGGCAGCCGGGTAGAGACTTTGTTTGTGTCGCATGATTATCGTCCTTTCGCCATCGAGGGGCCTGACGGCTTGTCTTATCACCTTCCACACCATTCTAGCCCCAATAGCAGTTTTTATGATGATTGGCTGATTTACACGCGCCCGAGTGTTCTCGTCTTTCGCAAGGTCACTACCACGTTCCTGGAGCCTTATTATCCACACTGCTTTGCGCGAAATTTCGGATATGATCAGGGGGTACCCCCGAATGCAGACTTCCCGTTAGAGGTGCGGTTATATAGAGGGCAGGATAAACATCTAGTGGCAGCTAGCTGGTGGCATTACTTCATCCGACGAGGGCCCAAGCGAGGTTGTTCTCTTCCCGTCGGGTAGAGGGTTGGGCGTATTGATATATATTATGCCCGTTGGTGGTTTCAGCATAGCAATATCTTCAGGCAGCCTGTTCATAAATTGAAAGAAGCAGAGGAGGTCCGCTTAAAAAAAGTTGATGCACCACCACTTATTATTGATCATTCTTTTCTCTTTTCTCTATTCTCAGTTTCCTCATCTCGCCCGATCAGTCCGAGAGCTTCGCACTAGATGGGAGGCAGCAAATTGGCCTATTGCCGTGGACATGGATACTTATGTGGAGGCCATGAAGCCTCTGAAGCGTCCAGAAGGTCTCTGTGACGCGTCTGTCCAGACGCGTAAGATCGCTGAAACGCGTTTGTCAAAATAATAATAAAAAATATAATAAAAATAATAACAATAAAAAATGAAAATGAATGATAAAAGTATAAAAGTCAAGTAAACAAAAAGGGGAAAAGAATAGAAGAAAGGGAAGTGATATAAGTGAGAGAGATAATAACAAATTTTTCTTAAGAATTTCAAATCAATGGTGAGCCACTTTTCTGTGTATGCATTTGTGCAAGTTTCAGGCTATAGGGTCCTTTTTCCTGACTATCAATCAAGGGTTTTCTCTCTCCGGAAAGATATAATTAATGCCGTGGTCTTTATGGCACGACGGGTTTGAGTCTCGACTTGATATCCACTATCATTTGATTAGTCGGACGACGCGCGTGCATTAGTGACTCCAAATCCCTCGGTCTTTGGAGTCCAAATAAATTGTCACCTCGTGATTGGCAGGTCTGCGCACCAAAACAATATAAATAAATAATAAACGAAATAAATGAATAAAATTAATTAAGAAAAAATGTGTCCCACAAAGGGTAGCGGATGCTGCGGAACTGGCTCTTATTAGGGATTACCTTGGCGCTCGTTTGGGGGTAGGGCACCACTGGGATGTGTGTCAAGTTTCCAACGTGGGCTTCTTGGTCGTTGGAGATGGTGCGGAGGAGGTGGAAGCTGTGGCGCTGGACTGTTTCTTGGTCGCCGACGGGAGGGTGCTTTAGGTGCAGAAGTGGGCTTTGGTGAGGGGTCTGCACCCTTGCCACAGGGGGTGTTGCATTTCGCTTAGCCTCCAAGGGATCCCGTTGGCTTTGTGCGACAAGGTGGGGGTTGCGCTCCCTGGTGAGCTCCTTTGCTTTTGCAGAGGTTAGAACTCTCCGATTTGATGCGGAGGGAACTCTGACGATGGTGAACCTTGCGGCCAGGGTTTCCACTCTGGCCACTGTGCCCTCGACGATCTCTTTTGTTGTCGGAGGGACCATCTTCCTCGTGCAGGTGGTGGCGGCACCGCTTAACCGCCGCCATGGCTTAGGGCATCCAGTTGTAGGGAGGCAGGAGGAAGATGCCCTGGGATGGGGGGTACATAGCGAGCCCAGGCACGTGGGTTCAAATTTCAAATATCCCGCTTCTAGGGCGGTTGAGCCGGTTCGACCTCTTGGACCGATCAAGGTGAGCAACTCGACGACGGATAGGCCGATGGGTCGGATTCGTGAGATGGGCCAGTCTGAGAAGCGACTTGGGCCAATGGGTCGTCCCAAAGTGGGCAGTTGCTCTTTTCAATCAACCCGGAAACCCAATCTCGACGTCAGTTACCCGCGACTTACTCGAAGGATCCGGTGGGCAAGGGGATAACGGGTCTTGAGGACCCGGGCTTGGTTGTCTTCCCCCCCCCCCGATTGCGGGTCCAGGTGGGCTTTTCTAGGCAGAGCTGGTGCAGCTCGAGGGAGTGTCGGCACCGATGAAGGATTTCGTGTCGGCGGACTTCGACGACCATCCTAGTTCGTCACGGCCGGCAACGCTACCAACAGGGGAAGTTTCTGATGCCGAGCCAGGTCACTTGCCGCCCTTGGAGCCCTAGGCGTTAACTAGGGATGCTCAGGTTGCCGACATTCTGTCTTATCTGGGGAGGGTGCTTGCCCTACCATGGTGAGGAGTGGGAGGCGTTGTCGCCCTTCTCGACAGGAGCTTTCAGGGGGGTCGAAGACCTCGGCAATCTCGCGGCCGGGAGCTGTCGGACCGCTCCGGGAGGAGGTGTTTCCCTTGACGGTGGTGACAGCAGTGGCGGCGTGTGACCGAAGCAGCGTAGTGCCGACGGTGCAGGAGGAGGCAAGCCCAAGGATGGCAGTTTCAGTTTCGATTTCGGCTGGGTCTGAAACCGAAACAATATCTATTTCGGTTTCGGCCCGAAATCAAATAAAACACTATTTTTTTGTAGGGGAGTTGGCGTCCGGTTTCGCCCGGTTGGTTTCGGATCGTCCAGGGTCGAAACTGATATGTTTCGGTCGAAACGTATTAGTTTCGGCCGAAATTGCCATCCATGGCCGAGCCTTATTGATGTAGGACAAACGGATGTTCTGGGATGAAAGGCGCTGATTTGGGAGTTTGAAGTGATGCTAAGTCACCATTAGCATTAACTCCTTAATGGGTCAAAGATGAGCCTTCGGGTGCAAAATGCATTCTATGTTGCTTATGCATGGAAAGATGAGTTCCTAGGAAAGGAATCTTAGAAACAGGAGGTGCAATTCCAGATTGGCCCGAACCCCATCCAGTGAATGTAGAAACAACAGAAATCTCTGATGGCACTTCTGTTACATCATGGGTTAGTTCAACTTTGGCGACAAGCTCTGTGTAACATATGATGATGAAATATCTCAGAAGTGCCAAAGTTGGAGCCTTTCTCCATCCTTCCAGCAATCTGGTTCCGGTGGCTGCTGCGGACAAAGGGCAAGGCTACTTCGAGATGGCGGTGGCCGTTCTAGGTGACCCGACAGTGGCTTGTTGGGTTGGCAGCGGCCGTAGACGACGCCAGCGGCGGGGAAGACGACGCCGTGGGGTGGCCGATCGACGGCGTGAGAGAGGCCACAGGTGAGGCAGGGCCAGCGGCGTTTGGTGCTGACGCATGGTGGACAGCCAGAGGAGAGGGAGGGGCGTCGGTGGCACACGGGGACATGGTGGCGATGGCGGCTCCAGTGATGGGGTGCCGCTGCGTCCGTGATTCACAGAGGAGGCAAAAACGGTTGGGGAAGGAAAGAAATAAAGAAAACAAGGACCAGTAAATAAACAGTGAAGGGAATAATGGCGGTGCGGTGGGAAGAGGACAAATGGAATAAACAAGTCAGAAGAAGGAGAAAGAAGAGGGGGAGGAGAGAAGAATAGATGGGGGAAGAGGAAGAAAATTAAAAGGAAAATACGGTAGATGGGGTGTTACGTTGAGATGAAGCCAAAAGTAAAATGGACAATAAGAAGAGTAAGAGAGTGGAGGGAAGATGGCTGTTGGGTCTCCCGTTTCTCAGAGAAGAAGAAATGACGGTAGAGAAGATGAACATGGCGGAATGAGAGGAATAAAAAAAACAAAAGACACATTAAATAACCGTAGATGAGATTACGGTGGAGAAAAGAAACGATGGAATCAAGAAGAAGAAGATGTGAAGTGGAGGTTCGGCCTCACGCCAGGAAGAAGGAGGGGGGGTTTGGCATCTCACCAGAGGAAGAAGAGAGAGGGTTGGACATCTCGTCAGAAGGAAAAGCACACAACGGCACTTCAAATTTTTGATCTAACTATTTCTTCCCTTAATTAGGGTTAGCATCTCTTTATTTATAGAGATATAAAATTACAAGCAGACCCATTTTTTTTCCTTCACATTCATAATATTTCTACCCTAAAATAAAATAAAAAAAGACATAACCGACCAAAATAAACTCTGAACTAAAATAAGTCATAAATTAGCTGCGAAAATACAAGAAAATAATAAAAAGAATCTTTAGCCCGGATCTCTTCAACGGTTCTAAATAAATCTGAATGTTCAAATATAATCCGTGCAACTCGCTCCGCATCACTTATGGCTGCCCCCTATCTCCGGGGCAGGGGCAGCCACAAGGAAGGGACGAGCTAGCCCTGTCCCAGTTCCACCGCCATTGAGCCACCTTGCGGCAGGCCAAAGATGAATTTGTTGTATCCTATGAGGTTTCCAGGTGGTAAATATTTCTGTTATTTCTACTGTTAATATTCATCGCCAAATGTGCCATGGACTTGTTCCGTTTCCCTCATTATTTTCATTTTGTTACATTATGTACTTCCTCAGTACGTTTCTATGGGAAGACTTTGCTTAATATTCTGTCCAATCTTCTAATGGATATAATGATGTTATCATTGAAGTGAGTGCACTTTGTACGGTCATCTCAGTAGAGTACATTTCCACTGCCTGTAAATGTAATTGTTCTCTCGTCTACGAAATGTAGCTAAACCTTGTCTCAATAAAAGCTTTATTGTAACTGCCCCTGCCCTTTCTTGAGATTATAGATTCATGTGATGGCTTGCTAATGAACCAAACGGGACGATTGATCCATGATGGTACTTTGATATTGTGCATTTTCCTATCCGCTTTCACAAAATAGTTAGTTAACATTTAGAGGTAGCTTTTTTGAAAGTGGTTTCAGAGAGGTAGCTTAATCTGCTAGGTAGATAGTAACCTTGGCATCTTGGCTGCAGGTAGCATTTGTTGCAATTGGAGCTACTATGGTAGGTAGCATAACGTTTCTGAAGAAAGAGGGTGAATCCATCCAGAAAGGAGATGAGGTTCTATCTGTCATGAATTTCTCAATTCTTCCACTGCGTCTGATATATCTTTCCTAATAAATGGTAAACTTTCATGTATGCCAGTTCGGATATTTCTCATTTGGGGGAAGCACAGTTATTTGTGTCTTTGAAAAGGTCCGTTCTCTAATCATTGCGTTGTTTCTCATTATATTTTTATACTCCCGATTAGTTGGATTAAGTTATCGTACAGTAGGGAAATATCTATTTACTTCAAAATAAACATGATGTTGGAGTACAACGGTTTAGATCAGATAATTAATTCTTGAAAACCCGAGTGGTTGCAGAACTCCTTTCACATCTTGGACACTTCTGGTCATTTTGTGATATCTATGGAATAAGCCAAATGGTGGAACTTGAAGCAAGGGAATTCCACATTTTCAAAATTTAAGCAAGCATTCAAGGGAGAGCCGGTTTTATTTTTCTGTTTTGCTACATTACTTGTTTCGTCTACCTCCATTCTCTCTTGTAGGTGGGAATGGACCTGTGTATCTCCTAATTCTCCTCTATTCTTCATTTATGAGACGAAGGGTACAATAGGAGGTGGGACCACGGGTTTTGGCTTCCGGAAGTAACGTCACAGCCTTTGGCTCCTGTCTCTACAGTACCGGGGAGAGGTATCTATATAGGCGATCCGCAAATAAAATTGCCATTCTTTCCCTCTTTGGAGGGGGCATTTGGGTGGGGGGATCCGACAATGTGCAGAATTCAAATGCGTGCCATTGCTAGGAGGATCGTGGGTGAATTGATGGGTCACAGCCTATTGACGGGCTCCAAGTAAGCCTGGAGAGGAGGCGGAACATATGAGAGATCCTGCTAGACTGCTCCCTCAATTCATTGAATGAGCTTCGCTAGTAAACTCACAAAACACAGTCAAGGGAGTGCAATTAGGTAAGGGACATTTCGAGTCATCTTTATGTGATGGCAACTTGACACAGGCTGTCAGCTCTTCGAGTACGTGACATTTTGTTGACGCTGCTGCCATGTATTCCGTGACACGAGGTCCTCAGCAGCCATGAAATTGCACCCTTTGCACGTCTTTGGTGCTCGTGGGGACCTTGTAGACTTTGGATTATTTCATCGCAGTTCATTTGGGAGAGTGAAGCAGAGGATAGGCTTTAGGGAGTCTAGACAACACGAGAGCTCCTTTGAAGCACTTCGAGGGTGGCTGGAAAGAGCATCAGAATTAGCCCAAGTAGATGTGCCATATTGATACATGTGCTTGTTTTGAGATGTGGCCAATGGTTCAATTATGCATTCAGAGTAGTTTTTTTTTTTGTAGTGTTGAACGCAAAAAATGCGACACGCTGATGATGAATAAAATTAATAAATTATGGTATCATCAGCCTATTTATTTGCATTATTGACTTCGCGGTTTCGGGTTTATAAGATGATTTGGTTTCGTGTACTGGATCTTTTCCCACCAACTGCATTTAGTAATAATTTACATCGGTAGAAAATCCGAACATCTTTGATTAACTATCAAAGAAAACCTTTAGCCTCTGTCAATATCTGTTGTGACATTAAAGGTTCTATCTAATGATTATGATCATGATGATCGTCCATTAGAGATATACTCTTGCAGGAAGATTGAGGAATATATGTAATATGAATTACATCGATCTTTGGAGACCCATACATAAAATTGGTCCCAATTATATAATCGGACCCTTGGATGTACATACAATTGCAATCAAATTGTTGAATCTGCTTTTGGCCACAATATGACTGTTGGATTTGTTTTTGGTCTTGATCTGACCGTTGAATTTGTTGCTCCCCACGACCGGACCGTTGGATTTTGCTACTGGTCACGGTTGGACCGTTGAATTTATATCCGATCTTGATCGGACTATTAGATTTGCTTCTACCCACGATTGGATTGTTCAATTTGATTCTGATTATGATCGAACCGTTAGATTTGAGATATGATCACGATTGACCGTTGGATTACCATATGATCACGATCGGACTGTCAGATTGCCATATGACTATGATCTGGCCATTGGATCGGCATATGATCATGATGGGCTGTTGGATCTGCTTATGATCAAGATATGTCGTTGGATCGACTTATGATCAAGATTGGCCGTTGTATCGGCATATGATCACGATCGCGTTGTTGGATCAGCATGCGATCACGATCAGACTGTTTGATCGGTATATGATCACGATCAGTCGTTGGATCGGCTCATGATCAAGATCGGCCGTTAGATCGCCTTATGATGAAGATCGACCGTTAGGTCGACATATGATCACGATCGAGTTGTTGGATCAACATATGATCATGATCAGGTCGTTGGGTTGGCATATGATCACGATCAGCTGTTGGATCGTCTCATGATCAAGATCGGCCGTCGGATCGGCTTATAATCAAGATCCGCTGTTGGATACTTGGATTGGCTTATGATCAAGATCCGTCATTGGATCGGCATATGATCCCGATTGAGCCATTAGCATATGATCACGATCAGGCTGTTGGATCAACATATGATCACGATCAGCCGTTGGATTAGCTCATGATCGAAATTGGCTGATGGATCGACTTATGATCAAGATCTGCCATTGGATCAGCATATGATCACAATCGAGCTGTTGGATTAGCATATGATCACAATCAGGTCGTTGGATCGACATATGATCACGATCAGCCGTTGGATCGGCTCATGATCAGGATCGACCGTTGGATCGGCTTATGATCACGATCAAGCCGTTGGATCGACATATGATCACGATCTGTCGTTGGATCGGCTCATGATCAATATCATCCGTTGGATTGCTTATGATTAAGATCCGCCGTTGGATTGGCATATGATCATGATCGAGTCGTTAGATCAGCATGTGATCACGATCAGCCTATTGGTTCAACCAATTAGGTCTATGATGGACCAATTGGATGTTGTGAACTGTCCAACCAATTGGGTTTAATGGATCTAATGGTCCAATCAATTGGATCTATGATGGGCCAATTGGACATAACGGACTTGGTGGTCTAGGCTAGTTGGGCTAATTGGATCTATGATGGGTCAATTGGGCATAGTGGACTCAGTGGTCTGAGCCAGTTAACCTAATTGGGCCTAGGATGAGCTAATTGGGCATGTTGGACTTGGTGGTCTGAGCCAATTGGGCTAATTAGACCTATGATGAGCCAATTGGACATGATGGGCCTAATTGTTTGAGCCCATTTGGCTAATTGGGCCTTATCGGGCTATTGGACTCAATGGCTCGAGCTAATTAGGCATACTGGACTCAATGGTCCGAGCCAAATGGGCTTATTGGGCCCTATTGGGCCATTGGTGAGCCAATTGGGCATAATAAACTTGGTGGTCGGAGCCAAATGGGCTTATCGGGCCTCATTGGGCTATTGGACCCAATGGTCTGAGCCAATTGGGCATAATGGACCCAATGGTCCTAGCCCATTGGGCTTATCAGGCCTTATTGGGCCTATGGTAAGTCAATTGGGCATAATAGACCCAATGGTCTGAGCCAATTGGGCCTGTAGGGCCTTAATGGGCTTAGAATGCGCCAATCTGCATAATGGACAAAGTTGTCGGAGCCCATTGGGCTGATTGGGCCTTACTGAGGCCTGATGGGGGCCTTAATGGACCTTATTTGGCCTGATGGGCGTTAAATGGGCCTTGCTAGACCTGATGGGGCCTTAATAAGTCTTATCAGGCATTATTGGGCCTTAATGGGCCAATCTGGCATAATGGACTCAATGGTCCGAGGTGACTGGGCTGATTGGACCTTAATGGGCCAGATGGGGCCTTATTGGGCTTGTTGGGTCCTTAATGGGCCTTATTAGGGCTTTGGACTATGGGTGGGGCTTAGCCAAATTAGGCCTTTAGCCCATGGCTCTCAACTGAGTGCGGGAGAGAGAGAGGGCACAGCAACCTCGCCCAGGGTGTTCTTCCTGCCCAAATGGGGTCCCCATGGGACTATTTATAGGCTCCAAGGGCCTTGTGAAAATTACATACCCAGCCTCTTTTTGGGTTGTTTTCAGTTGAGTTCAAAAAAAAATATTGTTAACTGTCTTCTTTGTTTTTTTTTAACCCCATTGGGTTGGTTTTGAGAGTGGGGGCTGATTAAGGATTTTTGCAAGAAAACCCCCAGAACTTTAACTATTTATTTCTCTCTCCCACCCAATTGCCCATTTCCTCCTTTTTAATGAAGAGAGAGAGAGATGTGGTTAAGAAACGGAGGGAGCCATGGGCTCCTTTTCTCTCTAAAAAAATAGAGAATAGAGAGGGAGTAGGGAGAGAAAGGGTGCAAGTTGATGGGAGAGGCCATGGGTCTGTTTTTTTGTTCCTTGGGAAAATTTCACAAAACCCCTTGCTTCCACCAAAATGAATGGCTATTGGGTGGTTCTTGAGTCTTGGGATTATTTTCATAAAAACCCTCACAGAAATGGGCATTTATTTTCATCAATATTAATAGCTATTGGGTGGTTCTTGACTTCTTGTGTCTTGGGGTTATTTCATAAAACCCCTTTGATAATTAAAAATTATCCTCTCTACTATGGACCTCCATCAGGTCATTGTTGAAACCCAAAAATATTATTTAAGTTCTTTTGAAAAGAGTTCTTGAAATAAGGAAAATACAACGGGTTGTCGTTAAACGGCCTTAAAATGACAAGAGTCCCCTTCGCCGTAAATCCCTCCGACAACCCGGCAAGATATATATATTGGGGATTTCTATTGTTTACGCGCATATACGTGCGTTGAAAGGTCTTGATAAAAATATTTTCCGGCCTATAAATTTGTGTGGGAATCATTCCGCAAAAGGATAATTATTTTTCCGGATGTCCGGATGGTCAACCTGGATGCACCGGGACCAAGAAGAAAGTACAGTCCACCATTAGGCCGTACTGAGGTGAAAAGTAAATTTTTTTTTTAATCCCCGGGGATCCTTTTATAGCCATGGTGGGGACCAAACCCCCTCCACCCCTTTCTCTCTTTTGACCGCACGCGGAAGAAGGCTGGAAAGAGAGGGGGCCGCGGCTGCCGGAACTGGAGGAAGACCCCCTCCGGTCTTGTACCGGAGGGGGGGGGTGGTGTTCCCGCGCCTGCCAGCCCCGGAGGGGGGCTCCGCTGCGGCCGGACCCGGAGGGAACCCCCTCCGGTCTTGTACCGGAGGGGGGGGGGTGTTCCCGCGCCTGCCAGCCCCGGAGGGGGGGCCCCGCTGCGGCCGGACCCGGAGGGAACCCCCTCCGGTCTTGTACCGGAGGGGGGGGGTGTGTTCCCGCGCCTGCCAGCCCCGGAGGGGGGCTCCGCTGCGGCCGGACCCAGAGGGAACCCCCTCCGGTCTTGTACCGGAGGGGGGGGGGGGGTGTTTTCCCGCGGCTGCGGACCCGGAGGGAACCCCCTCCGGTCTAGGTACCCTGTTGCTGAAGAACCGGAGGGGGGGGTTTTTCCCTGTTGCTACCCACCGGAGGGGGGGTTCCCGCGGCTGCAACCCACCGGAGGGGGTTCTCCCCTCTCCGTCCAATCAAAAGAAAAGGGGGAGAAGAAGAGTGTAAAAAAAAAAAACTGAAGCAAGGGAAGAGGAGAAGTTACCTTGGCCTTTGGTATTCCACCGGAGGAACTCCAAGAGATTTTTTACCACCCCCTCCGCCACTTGTGGAATCTACTATAAAAGGGAGGCTACTCCAAGCAAAGGAGAACAAGAGAAGAAGACCGGGAGAGAAAAAGAGAGAAGAGAGGAAGACAAAGACTTGGAGAGCTTTTCTAAGACCCAAGTCAAAAGAGAAAAGCAAGAGGAAGGGTGCGCCCCTTTCCTTCTTACTATGATACCATGGATTTTGTGTATTTGACATAAATACCCCTTCATATATAAATCATGTACATTTGACATAAATACCCCTTCATATATAAAGGGGGCTTCATGATGTTATACTATGACAATGAAATAATTAAGTGAGCATGAAAACTATGGTTGTCATGGCCCTTGTCAAAATTATACAAAGGTCCCTCTTGGCGTAAAATTACACCATTGACCCGAAAGTTCTTAAAATTGTGCGTGTATATACGGAATCAAATGGGAAAAGGATCTCCAACAATTATTCTTGTCATGGAGAAATCTCTTTTGGGCTGTAATAATAATAAAAAAAAAATAAACATACAAAGCCTTGCAAATGGTATCCTCCAAAGTTCTTTAAATATAATCACGCTTATGTTCGTAAAAACAAATTGAAAGTCGCGGAATATAATTCATCGGGATCATAAAAAGTTACATGAAATTCGAAGCGACATATTCCCTTTCGAACATGAAAAGGCGAGGCCACATGAGAGAATAACAAAAAGGTCATAATCAAAAAAATTCCGCTCCGAAGGAAACTAAAAGGGCCTTTCTTTTCGTCAAGGGTAGCAAAAGATCTTTAGCAGTTTAATCAAGGGTATTCGGACTCGTCCGATGTAAATTAACACCGACTTCGGTCGGTGGGGATAAGTCTTGTACCCGAATCCTAAATCGTCTGATAAATTTAAAAAAGGCGCGGAATTCATATATATATGCCAAATATACGCATATCCATCCAGCGAAATTGGATGTTTCAAAAATATATAATTCCGCGTGTAAACAGTCATATTTAGGAGTGTGAGCAGCGAAATTTCAGGAAATCCCAAGTCAAAATGATGACTAAATCTCAGACCTCATTGGGTCATTCATGTGAGATGGAAGAGGGTCATGTAATATTTTGAGAAACCCTTTGATAATTGGAGTTTTATGACCTCTGAGCTCCTGTCCCCACCGGGAAGCATTTAAGATGATGAGAGCAGGGTTTGCCGTCTCGACCGACCCGCCCGTCCCGGTCACGGCCTGGGTCGGATCGGGTCGGTCCCGTCTCGCCCCTTCTCGGTCTATCTCGTTCCGTGTTACAATAAAAAAGACTTTATATATATAATATATATAAAATAATAGAATAAAATAAAAAATGATACTATATATATAATATAATATTAAATTAATGGGGCGACCCGGTGACGACCCACGACCCGGGCGTGCCCACAGTCTGGGTCGGGTCGGGTCGTGCGGGTCGGGACGCGCACCGGGTCGGCAAACCCTGGGTGAGAGGGAGAGGGCGCAAGAGACAAGTCGTTGGGTGTTTTTTTGTCTCTTGTGGAAATTTCATAAAAGTCCCCTGAAAATGATCATTTATTCCTACTCATAACTCCCATCCGAGAGAGAGAGAGAGAGAGAGAGAGAGAGAGAGAGAGAGAATAGGGGCGCAGGGAATTAAGGGCCACATTAAATTCCTCCATTAGTTAGGAAGGAGGGAGAGAATGTAGGAGAGATATAAGGAAAGGAGGGCGCAGCAATTAAGAGTCCTAATTGGACTCTTCTTTCCTTCTCTTTTTCTTCTGAAAATCTATTAAATCCCCTGTTAAACAGGAGGGAGGGAGAGACCAGGTGAGACAGAGAAATGAGGTGGCGCAGGAAAAACAGGGAAGGAGAGATATAGTCCGATGGACTCTTATTCTCTCCCTTGTTTCTTGCGCATGTGAGAGAAATATATCTTTTTTTTGTTTGACACTCCTCTCTCACATAATCACATGGTTGCCCAGGAATGGGTTTGAGATTAACTCTTCCTCATCTTTTTTGTTCTCTCTCCCATTTTTTTTAGTTCCGACAGGTAGGTATTTTTTTTTCAGTGGCGAGAGAGTAACTTGAGATCGAAACTGAGATGATCGAACTCTGAGCTCTACATTCAAAGTAGTCTTTGTTCGGATTTTGAAACAAAACAACCTGGGTCTACTCCAGAACAACCTGGGTCTACTCCAGAACAACTTGTACAGGTATTTTTGCATGAATTGACCGGGCAGCGCTACGGGGGTGTTCCCTGCAAGCAAAGTCGGCGATTTCTTATTATCGGGGTTGGCTAATCAAATACACTCAGGTCAGGGGGGCCATCATTCTGACCCACCTCTAGGACTACTACTAATGCAGTAAAAGTGGGATCAAAGATCTCCCAGCCCCTTCACTTCATCGCAGGGAAAGCTGGCACCAAACAGGTGCTGCGGAACCCACAGCAGTTGCTTTTGGGGATTGAAGAGTCGTAGGGTCACAAATCCACTGAATACGCTGCTGTTTGTTGAGCAGAAATGGGTGATGGGAGGACCAATGGCCACTGCGGCAGCTTTGAGGTGGGCACTTGGTGAAAGCTGAGCGGATTGTTTCGAGTGGGGTGACGGTTTTGGATATCTCGAGGCTCATGAGGATTACTTTTCGAGGGAAAGGAGGTGGAAAAGTTTCTTTACAGGTTGTGTGGAACTTTAGGGCGATTGACGAGGAATAATAAGCTGAGTGAAATTTTGAGGGGAGATCAAGGGAGACGCTAGTGGAACAAAAATAGGGATAAAAGAGGAGTTTTGTGGTGACACTATTCATGATTTCATGTTACGTTTTACGTAGCCAAGACGCATAGAATCCCATTGGGAGGGTTGGGGTGGGGTTGGGGGGGGGGGACCGCAAGAATTAATGTGTGGCATCCTGGAAAGTGGGGGAGCATCTATAGAACCGAGGAAAGAAAGGATGATTAAAACTTTGGTTATCATTGAAAAGTAGATTTTTTTTGGAGGGTACAAGATTGTCACTTTTGATGACTCAACTGGCGAAACTTGTAGCACAATTTTCTCTAGGCGAAATAACTGGTCAGATAATCATCAGCACATAGGTGGCACTTTCGTCAAGGTGTAAACGAAAAGCTTGGCTGTATAATCATCAACACATAAGTGGCCGCTTTCTTGGGGCATCCTTCTACACAACCTTAAACTGACGAACTGAAAAAATTGTAACTGATTATAAGAAATAAATTCCATTACATTCTTAGCTGTAAAATTATTAGTTTTAGATACATATTAATTCATATAATTTCACTGTGTAAACAAAAGTGAAAATTGCCCCTTTCCTTATATGCTGTAACCTGCCGTAAAACGAATGTAACTAATGAGAGTTAAAATCTAGATAGAGTTGCAAAATATTCATAATGTCTTCGATCAGTGCAAAAATGCCCTTCCACCATATAGATGTAAGCTGTTTGTGTGCTTTCAACTATTTTTGGACGAGTAATCGTGGGGCCATTTCTGAACTTATGTTTATATAGTGAAGTTATATTAATTAATATGCATGTAAGAGTTTGATTCTATAATTACAGATATAATGAGATGTTTTACTGTTATCTCAAAAATAAAAAAAAAGAACAATTCGAGAATTCCTTTTCAGCAGTGCCTTGACTAAATCATTTTAATTCAAACTTTGACTATTTCAGATCATTATTAAGATCTTGCTTTGTAATTTTAACCGTTCTAGATGTTTATTGAAGTCTTGTTGATTACCTCCAACGGTCTTCAGTTCAGATCGTTTAGGTGATCATGATAAGAAAAAAATAGCTGCTATATCTTAAATGCCGGCAGAAGAGTAATGGCATAACAGAAAATATAAGCTGGCTTAAGGAGATAGCGCAATCGTTCCTCTCATCAATTGTTTTTGTTTCCAAGTTTGTGATTTATCCATTCATGCTTCTTTACTATTCAGGATGCAATAGAAATAGACGACGACCTCCTTGCAAACAGTGAAAGATCACTGGAGACGCTCGTTTGCGTGGGCATGAAGTTGGGTGTCTCCGGACGGAAAGAATCCCAGATTCAACTGCCACGGCTAGGAGCATGCGCGCTAGAAGGTTAGAGAGATGTAAATCATTTCTCTACATCATATCCGTGGATCCAGAATCATGCCAATGCCACACAGATTCGCTAGAACGACTTATTTTAATTGCACTCGTGAACACTGCAATCACTGCAGTCCACATTTTGTGAACACCGGTGCCCGTATACTGACAGCAATCCTTGTACGAAACATCCCGTGTGTACAGTACGTATGCCACAAACCATGAAGAATATAAGTTTGTTCGAGATATTTGTCCAGTTGTAAACAAAACGGTGAGTTAAGTGTTTCCTGCCAGTAGTTTGTGATTCTGATTAACTGGTTATCTTGGTACAGTTTTTGATTAACACGTTTTGGAATGCTGGTCAAATTGGTCTGCTGAAAAAGCTAATGATATTGTGATTACAATGCAGAACTGCTGGCCAAGAATTAGATAATAGAGAGCGAATCTCCTTGCGTTTATAGGTTGACATACTAAGATGTCGCTACACAACTTGTCCTTGCTAGGCAAATAACCTAGAGCGAAAGATACTCAGGTAAGCATGTGGGGGCGTTAGAACACCATTAGGAAATATAGACATGTTGGACGATTCGTATGAGAAGATCTCGTACCAAAAGCTCCTAAAATTAGAAAAAAGGGGATAATTAATTAGTGTCTCCTGGTGGTGTCTGAATGTTATAAAAAAGGGGGATAATTAATTAGTGTCTCCTGGTAGTGTCTGAATGTTATTATTTGCCCCCTATCAAAATTCATCTTATCAAAAGCTCCTTGCTTTTTGCACGTGCGTATCGGACATTACCTACTTACGGAGTAACACTTACAAACATTGACATCTAGGGTGATGGAATGTTATCTGTTGTAAGATAACACTGTACAAAGCTATCAATGTTACTTTAGTATTTTAACATTTTCATATTTTAATGTTGAATATTTATAATATTTTAACAGATGTTCTAATAAATGTTTATATGAGCAAAATACTGAATTTTCAAAGGCGTATTAATGATCCGCATCCCGCGGTGGTTAGCAGTATGATGAAACGCGTTGGGTCACAGGTTGGTGGTTCAGTTTGGGAATCAGGTAACACTTGGTCTCACATCTGAGCATATCGTTTTTTTTTTCCCTTCGTTTTTCTACCGCATTTTGTATGAAAACAAGCTGCAAACTGGAAGGCCGCCGCATCCAATTGGGACCCCCCGAGTGTTGACATGGTACCCTAACCTCATGCTTCTCTACGGCTGTACTGTGTGTATGTCTCTTATTCGGAAAACATGACAGAAGACAGAAGAAGAAGAAGATACAGATCTGACTACAAAATTAGTGGACAAGTTCCACCCTCCTGGGCAGTTCCGAGGGGTCAATGGCCTCAGCTCAGATATAGCTTCGTTTTTCGCACGTGGTAAGGGTTTCTTTTTTTTTTTCGTAGGTAAGTTTTTTTTTTTTAACAGAAAGGGGGAACCGAGTCTCTGTCATTACATTTAAATTATTATGTTACCGTAATTGGAGTAAACCTTGATTAGATTTAACCACACATAAAAGGTGACGTAAATACCCATAGCAGGATTTGAGAAAGAGAAAGGGATCGCAGGAAAAGAGAGCAGTGAGAGAGAGAGAGAGGATCGTGGATTCGTGGGCTCGCCGCAGTCAGAAGGGCCCACGATGGCCAGTGCCTGGCCAAGCTCCGCATCGCTGGTGGTGCCATGGAGGATGGGGCGGTGGCTGCTGCTGGTCCCTGGGTGAAGGATCCACGAGAGAGAGAGAGATAGGATGAATGATGGGGGGGAGAGAGAGGGGGGGAAAGATGAGAGACGAGCTGCTGGTCCCTGGGTGAAGGATCCACGAGAGAGAGAGAGAGAGAGAGAGAGTGTAGGGGAGATAGGATGATGGGGGGGGAAGAGAGGGGGAAAGATGAGAGACGAGAGCGACCAAACAACATATAGAGGCGTGTCGGCGCCGGACGACGCGAGATGGCCACACAGACGGCAAAGCCGTGGGTGGAGGAGAGAGAGGAGGAGTTCCTCCCCTGGCCGAGACGCAGGGGAAGGGAGATGGAAAATAAATTTGTATTTCATTGAGATGGAATATTCCTCGGAAGATAACTTACTTGGACTGGACTCTGGGGGGACTTATATTAGAAAGATAGTTGGTTTCAAGGAGCCATTTGATATATCTAAGATTATAAGGACTTCTTTAAAATCAGGTAAGATTACATAGACTAATATGTAAAAATTTCTACTAATAATAAAAAATTATGCTTCACATGACGAATACCATGCATGGGACAGTCCGGCTGGCCCATGGAGAGTATGCAGTTTTTTACGTATATACTTTTGTAAAGTTTTTTTTGTTAAATGTACTCATCATTTAGATTTATTGTCAAGAAGACTCTCCAAAAAGTTCGAAATATTACAATTATATTTATGTGACTTTTGACCGTCAATGGGAGGTGAATATTTGGTAGAGTATATCAGAAACCGTTTAGACATGCGAAATATCCAAAATATCCGGAGAGAGAGAGAGAGAGAGCCCAACTATCTCATTCCCCCCTCCCCTTTCGGCGAGTTGCCCCCCCCCCCTCCCTAGCCCCCCTTTGCCCCTCCGGTGATCGAAACCCCCCTTCTCACTTAGAGGCCCCTTTCCCGACTGCCCTCTCCCTCCCTAACGAACGCCACCACTCTCTACTCGTGGATAAGGAGGACAACAAGGGCGAAAGGGGACGGGCTCAGCAGGGTCGCACCATCTGAGGTGATGTTGTTGGTGCCAGACCACAACATCGGCGACAAGGAGATCTACACTGTGGAAGGCCTGGCGATGGCGTTGGGCCTATAGAACTCCCCCTCATCAATGAGGAGGCCTGCACTCCGCTCTTGCCCCACCACTGCTAGATCCAGGCTGTCGCGGGCATCCTTGAGGTACTAGTACACCTCTCTCCGCCCCTTCTATTCAGACACCACCACCTCCTCCCACTCCATGTAGTCCTCGACCTTCTTCGCCATCCGCAAGTAGCAGGCCGCTTTCATCGCCCCCTCCTTCGAACGCTGCCGCAACACCACTAGCAAACCCTATCTCAAAATTTTGAAATCACAACAAGAGGAGAAGGTGGTGGAAGAGGAGAAGGACATGGGGGAGGCCAGAGATGGCCGGAGATCACGAGAAGAAGAAGATTGGGGGAGGAGATCTAGTTTGGTCCTCTGCTTGATTTTGTCCCTCTAGAGATCGCCATACCTCTAGTGTCTCCTTGGTCTGAAAATCTTAGGCGAGGACTTTCTTGAGAGCTTTGCCATGCCACCACCGAACCCCGACCCTTTTGCCAACAATGGCAGCTTCGCGCTTGCGCTCCAGCGTGCAGAGAGGAGGGAGGCCACCCTGCAAGAAGGGAAGAGTGTAACACCCCGGACCTAGAACCCTTATATCAATGTGTATATATATACATGAAATTTTCGTATGAGAAACCGGTTGATTGGCAGGTGACAGTTGAGCTTCTTAGCACATCATAAATTTATTTAAATAAGTACTTTATTTATTATAGTATAATTTCACTTAGGAAGAACTCCAGAATAACTTAGACTCTAAAAACATAGACGAAATAGCTAGATGACAGAGGGACTAGATTATGAAAAATTTAGGAGGCACGTTTAGGTGAAAGAAGAATTTAGATGATGTACTTGGACGAAATGAGAGTTAGATGGTATTTCGTCTAAGTTGGAAGAGACAGACGATGAGAGTTAGGTGATATTCCGTCTAAATTAGAAAAGATAGATGATGAGAGTTAGAGGATATTTCATGTAGCTTGGAAGATACATATAATGGGAGTTAAGACGATAATTCACCCAAATAGAGAAAATAGACGATAGACCGTCCAAGTGAAGCAAAATAGGCGGTGACTATAGCGATTAGACGAAAAACTTAAACGATGCCAAAGACTTGGATGATCTTTATAGAAGGTAGACGATGTAGAAACAAACAAGAGACATGGAACTCACAGAAGTAAACGATAGATTAGATGATGGACTCATAGTGTGGACGATGCATTTAAATAATCAGAAATTAAATGGAGGACCTTAAAATTCAGAGATTTCACTTAACTATCATCTGATGGTAATCAAAAGGGTCTGATAGAGAACAATAATGGGCGGCGGAGGTCAGAGATGAATGACGGGGGTTAGTGATATGTATGATGGGTGTGGAGGACAGGTGTTAGCAGTTGTAATATGTGGACGGTAGTTTGTGACTAGTGGAAGGCATTCTGCTAACAGGTAGAAAAATCTTGAGAAATTAATAGGAAATTATTGGAGTTAGATGGACTTTTAAATCAAATGAATCCTCCACTAACTAGTCTTGAGGGCAACCTATTTAAGTCCTTGTTATCGCTCCTATTATCACTTTATCTGTCGTAAATATCTAGCAGAGGAGTAAGAAAGACCGTAGGAACATCAGATGAGGAGGAAAAAGGTAAGAACGAAAAAGTCTTTAAGTGATTATATTATTTTCAGATGAAAAGATCTAATTAGAGATGTACTGTACCTAACATTGAGTTGCTCATCCTTGGCGCTAGGAGGATGGCAAGGAGGAATTCTGACTAATCAGAGGAGTTTGCAGGGAGGCTTGACAAGCTGTTAGGAACTCCACTAAGAGGAAGGCATGCGATAAGTCGGGAGCACGATATGTGCTTAGTTATCCCTTCTTACTATATTTTAATATTAGAAGTTAAAACTTTTGCATGAGAAAATATGAGTTTCATCCGAGGACATTGATCAAAGACTAATGGAGAAGATTTTATGGATAAGACTTAGTGCCCATAGCAACCTAGAATAATAGTGCGCGATTAGAACCCATTTTACATCCCATTAATAGTATACATAATCTAACTTCTACTATTTATTTTCCTGATTAGCCATGAGCCATAACTACCATACCAATCTATGTGCATGTAGTAAATAAATGATACAAGGATAGAATTAATAAAAGATATAGATGTGAGACTAGCATGTGGATAATGTCACCGTAAGGGAAGTATATTGTTTTGCACTGTATTAACATATGCTGTAGATTTGCTTAATGTCGATAGACAAATATATAGTTATTGAAAATCTTGAAGTCAAACCAGACAATGATCTGGTGGATAGTGGGATATTGACCCCCGATTCTGTGTAATTAATCTAAGGTTGTTAGGTCCCTCGTGTTAGGCCATTTGTCAACCTGCTTACGTCTGGGCACCGTGGTACGTAATATGGCTCTTATATCCTTAATGTTGTAGTTTTGATATATGTCCCGTTGCTGAACTGATTTGTGTTTGATAAATATGAGTACGATTGCCTCTATTAATGGCACTGATCATATGAAAATATAGATGGCATAAATTGTGATTGTTAGACCTGTAAATTTACCTGACATATTTTGTTAAATGATTCAACTATCATAATGTGCAAGCCACCGAAAATTGGATATATGGAAACACACGTAAAATGTTACATTGCAATATATATTCTTCGTTGAGAAATATCGTATGTAAAAGCATTACAGAATACCTGATTACCACGTAGCTATCACACGTACACTTTTCAAATGAGTACTATATATTAGATGTGTTAGCGGCCTTGATGCCTATTGAGTCATAAGACTCGTGTCTGCATTCTTACTTTTTCAAGGGATTAGTAAAGTGGGATCTATAGGTGAGGGATCATGGGAGCATTTTGAAAGTCGACGTAGGTTAGTGATATAAGGTCTAGTTCTTTTATTTTATAATCTAATATTTTTGGGGTCTCAGAACGAGATGTAAATAATATTTAATCTGATTGAAAGAGATGTAGTGTTGAATCTATTATAATGAATGGTGTAAAATCTCTTTATATGTCGTGGTAACAATGTGTGTTGTGCTCGGATTGTGTGACGATTTAGCCAATTGTGTTGTGGATCTCCTAGCACGTTTAACTCCAGTTAAATTAACGGGAGTTACAATAAGAGTATAACTGTAATATTTTGAGTTATTTAGAGGGTATTCTTGATAATCGCTGTAAATGGGATATTTATTTGACAAAATCGATCTTCATAGGAGTATATACGTAAAAGATTCTCTTTTTCATTGTGACGATGGGGAACCATTAGAACGATACTTAGATCTACGTGGAGTGTGAGACTTCTGTGGGATATGAAAATATATTATGTTGTCCACATTTTTCGCACCACTCAATATCAAATAAATTAAAACAGGTTACATGACAAAATTATGTTGGGCAAAACTTATTTGATTCAAAATTTTCGTTTCCTCTATTTCTGAACTTACGAGGACCCTGGACACTCATAGGTGGTCAAAAATGGACCCCGGGCTGGACCCCACGGATATCCGATTGTAACCCGTCGGTTGCCGGGTTACTCGTCGGAGCCTTTACCCGGTATCCGAGGCTTGTAGCCCCGTCGGTGCACATGTCCGAGTTAGCGCGAGGCCAAAACTCCCCCCTACAACACAAGGGGAATGACTGATGACTGACGTTCGAATGCCCCTTCACAAGGGGAGAAGCAACGAAGGGTCCATTTCTGGATTGTGGGGGAGGGGAATGTGACAAACATCACATCCCAGGTTTGGAATTGCTTCATGCGTCCGGAATCAACAGGTGCACCCCGGATGGATGCATGCCATTTTTCAAACTTTTCCGAGGCATGCTTGGTGAAACTTTAATCGAAGATATTTTTAGATTTTCATATCTTTCACTCTACTTGTTTTGCTAAGAGGACATTAGATTTGAAAGTTGTTCATGCAGTGCTTTGGCTTCTAAAGTGGAAGCTTCGAAGTAGTTGAATTCTTCGACTGGGGAAAAAGATAAAACACTCGAGCATTGGCCAGTGTAACAATCCCAAAATTAGTTACATCTTTTCCTATCTATTTACGGCGGGTTTGATATTAAAATAAGATAGAATAAGATTTCTTAACTCGTGAACGAGAAACTATGGGTCTCATTCTCACATCTCACACACAACCCCCTTATCTGACCCAGGTAAGATATTCGAGCTCATGTACTCGAATATTTTGACCCTACCCGTTTTTCAAACATGACCTTAGTGATTTAAGCACCAAGGGGGGAAAGTAAAGAATTATTTGGTTATTTTTTTTTGGGAGGGAAAAGCGACTAGAAGCCGTGGTTATGACCTATGAAAAATAGTGGTACATAAAATCTAATTTTATAACCTTTTTTATAATAACTCTAAGTTAAAATTCGATGACTTCAACTTTCATGACTTCTTTGACATCACTTTAATGGGATATAGAAAGTTAAGAAAAAATATTATTTTTAAATAAACAAAAATTATTTAACTTTGATTTTAAAAAATTAAAGATTTTTTACATGAAAATTATTATTAAATAAAAATATGTAAAAATCATTTCTACAAATATATCATTGTGTAAATTTGAATTATGTAAAAATATCATATTTATTTATAAGTATATTACTCTTTGTCAAAAATTTATAAAACAAGTAGAGAGAGAGAGACGGGTGAGGGTCTCATCTCTTTGCTCTCTCTCTCTCTCTAGACCCCCACCCATCGGACCTTGCCACCTCGACTCTCTCTCTATCTCTGGGACCCCCACACCCATCTTTCAGATCCCCCACCCAGGCGCACTCTCTCTCTCTCTCTCTACTCTGGCAGTGCTCCCGTCTCTCTCTCCTTTGTTTCACATACTCTCCCTTGCAATCTCTCTCTCTCTACAACTCACTCCTCCCACTAGGTGAGTTTTTGACACCGGAAGATAATTCCTCTCCATCGCCTCTCTCTCTTTCTCTAAGTCTCTTCTCATCTCTCTTTTGTTAAATGTGGTGAATTTAAGATTTAATAGTGATATTTTAATCTTTTAATTATAAAATGTAGAGAATATTATAATTTTTATAGAATATTCTCCATTCCTTCGACAGAAGTTAACTATGATGATCTTTTTAGATTATTTTGACAAAAAATAAAGATATTTTTACTAATGCAAATTCAAACATGATATTTATGTAAATAGATATTTAATAGTGATTTATATGTAAAAAACACTAAACAATTATGAGATGATATGCTCTTCCAATGACCATTAAGTGCCGCACTTTCTTTTGGTGAATCATCAGAATCACTATTTTAAAATCCAACCTAGTTTGGTCGGTCCGACCGGTTGACTTGCGATTCGATCTCAAAATCGGTTTAAAATTTTACCTAGACCGATCAAGACCTAAAATCTAATTAAACCTACTTAACCTGACTCAATCTGATTAACCCGACCCAATCTAGCAAAACTAACGTAACTCATCCGGGTTCTAGACTTTTTTTTTCATATTTTTCTAAATTTCTATCCTGAGGTTAGATTTTAATTTAACATGTAAATAAATATAAAAAATGAATAATCATCTTTAAAATTATATCCTTTATGATCTTAACATGTAATGGTATTAACACAATTTTTGATAGTTAAAAAGATCTCGATTCTAAATCTTTTTTCATTATGTGTAAAAATAAACAAAAAAATTAAGAGTTTAAAATTAACTTAGTGAATTTTCATCGGGATACCGTCACGTGAGACAACTTATATGTTATAAAAAAGAAAAGAAAATCATATAATACAAAAAATGTCTTTCATATTTTTACGTTACTACTTAGAGATATATTAAACGTTTATGAATAATATGCACAATTCTAGTTTTACCGATTATAAATTAGCTCGAATGGTTAAATCGTTAACCCGTGATCTACTAATCTATCCATATCAAAATCTAAAATATTAATCAGAATGCTTGATATCCAATGACGAGCGGTAGGATTTGAAGATTCAAAACCACATTCCAGCGAACATATTTTTGAATAAATTTAAATATACATTCCCTGTAATCTATATAAATTCCAAATCACGATCAGAAAATGAAAGAGAATCAAATACCCACACTTTGGGTACAATCTCCTGCGCGGATTCTCAACCAGTCCAAACGACACCCTCGTGTCGTTGGTTTTCCCTTGGCAAGTGAATGTGCACCCATATCTGTTGACCATGGTCTCGCTTGCTCGACGAAGGAATAAATAGAGTGACAGACCAATGACCATCAACACCTGGGACCACGGCAAGATGGGAAGGACTGTTGCTTTGATGGGATGCAAACCAGTACAAATACCTGACATTGATGACATCAAGGACATAGGTTATTTATCCCCTACCACATCCACGCGCCTATTTAACACGGCATCACATTAGATAACACAAATTATAAAAAATAAAAAAAAAAGGATGCTCCCCAACTCAGCCACGGGCGCCTGCCATTCTCGCGAACGACCTTCGCCACCAGACCTGAAACGCCTTGCTTAGGTTAGGGCAGTCCGAACCCTGCGCGGAGAACCGCCTGAACCACTCCACAAAGAGGGCCTGCTGCTGCGGCAACGCGAGCGTGAGGATGGCTTGGCCCATGTCCTCCTCCAACATCCTCACGTCGAGCCCCTTCGCACACCGCTGCAGCCAACCAAAGTCCGATAGCATCGGCCCGAACCACGCCAACAGGACCTCATACCTCAAATCTCCAGGACACTGCAGCTTCCCCCTACCCAACGCCATGAACACAGATGCAGAGATCCTGCTGAGCTCATATCTGACCATTGGGGATGCAGTCTCGTGTAGCCTTACCAGGTCATCCTGTTTTGCCCAGAGACCCACAAACTCTTCCGCCATCTGCTTGTCTATGAGAATCTCCAGGATCCAGTTGAGGTTGTCGACTTGCATGGAGACACGTTCGATCATCGGTCTACTCTCTCTTGCCTTGGATTTAAGATCACATGAAACGGAATCGGAGGCCTCTCCAAAGATCTCCACCAGAGAATTCAAACAGGAGTTGCACAACCCGTACAGGCCCTCCTTGCTCAGTCCAGCGGGTTTCTTTTGATAGACGGAGCTTTCGGAGAAGAGACAATTGACTAACGTCTGCAGCTCCTTCCTTGCCTTGCTATTCGTCCCGTTGACGACAGATTGTACAAGTCTCAGAGCTAAGTCTTGAGTGCTGTTAGGAGCCTGTGCATACAGCCTACCTAAAACATCTTCAGCTATTACTTCGTCAAATGAGCACCTCAAAAATAAGCTCTTCAGCTTCTCCTCCTCACTCTCACTCCAGGGCACAGCCTCGAGGTAGTTTAAGCATGATATTACGCCTCTGTTAAACATAATGGTGGATGATACCTGCGAGTTACGTCAGAATGCAGTCCACAATTCAGTGGGCAGAAGTTTCTAATACAAGTTTACAAGTTAGTAGAACAGAGAAGCACAAAGGTAAACCAAACATGGTGTGCACTGCGGAGAGGGGACGTTAGATGAATCACAGATAATTACACACTGTTCCCTAGTATTTATCATCGGAACATTTGACGTTGAAAAAATTTTTTAGAGCTCTAGTAGAAAAATATGCTAAAAAGGCCAACCGCACAAGTACCCCAAGAACTCACGAAAAGAATAATACCAAAGTGGTATGGGCTCATGACGAGCAAAAAGCCACCTAAAGCATCCATATGCCCTATTCTCTAGTGTAAACATCATCCCGTTCTGATACTGCCAAATTTCTTAAATCACCATGACATGAGGAATAGTAATTGAAACTTTCCTTGTTTATCAAATAGCAGAACTACAGTCAGACTTTCTACTGTAACAGCAAGAACATGTCAAATACTCTGAAAAAAAGATGCACATATGTCGAAGACAGCTCCGTGTGTCACTTAGATAGCAGGTCCCAGTAGCCAAAGTTCACTGGGCATGCAAATTGTCAGGTGAAGCAATACCTCCTGAACATTGAGTATTAATTACCCCTCACCTCCCCACACCAACAGCTTAACATCTAGGACAAAGTCGATAGTTCCTAACAAACGTAATCTTCTTATGAAAGAGAAGTTCCCTTGCTATAAGACCTTCCAAATATCTAACATAATTTTAGAGTATAACCCACAACAGCATTATTTAGACATGCTAATGGTGTGTGGTCTGGCCTGCCTCCTGGATCATATCTGGATTTAACCACAATCTTTCAAAAACCTCGTCATCTTACCAGACTTCCACAACTACTTACCCTTCTATCACTTACTCGTTTCAATAATTAGAGAGGAAAAGGGGAACCATCTCTCAGCCTCCCTTCATTGGCCTCAAGGCCATGCTTCGCAGAATGGGGGGATTCTGATCAAATAAAATTTGCCATTTTGGATTGGGATCAGTACCAGCTGATCTGATTCTGAGCCAATCCGGTCAAGGCCAAACTATTTTTTCCTGTTCAAAAAGCTGCCATCATTTCAACCAATCCAGGCTGATTTGACTTGTATTGGGATCAGAAACGGCAATAGCTGATTAAACCACATGATATGGTTCTTTTTGTCTTCAAAATACACCTGAATATAACCGGGGCGCAAAACTGGAAAAGAAATATATGATCAATTGGAGTAACCTAACAAAATAAAGGTCATATGTAACCTTAAATAACTTTCACCTAGTCAATCTTTTGCCAAAACTGTCTGCCAGTATGACCTACTGATCCCCCCGCAACCTGACCGAGCAGGTCAATCCGCGATGTGGAGCCAGGTCAAAAGTAATCAGGCTTATGTGAAGTGAATTTGATAGGTTCTTAGTTTATTTCTCACATATGAATGGATGTATTTACTAATTTTATTATTTTTGTATGTGTTGATGACATATTTAATGATATATTATATATCTGATTTGTTTAATGTATTTTAAAAAATGTCGTCGCCTAGGCATTTGAGGCGAAGGCAACCCCTTGATCACCTTGGGGACCTCTCGCCTCTAACTACATAGTTGAAATGAGGTGTCAGCAAAAATCATTTAATCCTCCCATACTGGGTATTCATGAACCACTCCATGCTTATATTAGTTCTGGGCCTCTCCACCGACTCACTCGAATTTTGGCTTAGCAATTTGGCTCAGTAACACACCTTATGAAAAAAAAGGAGCTTTGATAAAGATAAACCGAGATAAGCCCCTGAATCCCAGTAAGGAAAGTTCAGCAATGTGACAGTCCTTTATAGTGAATAGTCCACAAGAAAAGGCAAAATATGGCCCGAGTTAAACCTCTTATCTTCTCTAGAAAAACTAATTGCCCATCTTTAACAGTCTCTCCCCAATTTGGTCTTCAAAATCCAGATAGAAAGGCATATCATCAAGTTGTGCCACGTCCATGCCTCCTTAAGAAGAGATTGACCATTGACATATTACATTTCCTCATGTTTTTTACCAACTCATGTCCCCACATCCCTTGCCATACACACAAAGCAAGTACCCTCAAGAAACTTTGACAATGCACAGGTCTGACAGTTACACCAGATGTATTGTACAGCATTACTTCTATAAGACTTCAAGTGCAGTCAAAAGTCAAGAGGATGCACAATTGTCTTGTACAAAAGGGCTGAGATATCCCAGCTAATGTCCCAAATAAGTCCAACCTCATATGTCCAAAAAACACTCTGTAAATCTATGCTTTATTTGTGGGAAACATAGGTGAAATGAAAAATGTATGTCACAAGCATACAACATACAATGACAGGAGAGTTCAACCACACCATTGTTCCTGTTGGTGTTGGAAGAATTTCATCATATCTGAAGCCAGGCAATAAATTTGCACATCTTTTCAGCAGTATACAATAGAAAGACATCGGTCTCATAAATTCAAATTGCTGACTATACAATGCTGTCAGAGAAGAATCAGAACAAGAAACCCAATATGGCATTGGGATGATTTTTGACAGCTGAATGGGATGTCTTCAATAATTCAGAGGTAGCTACAATCGATGCCTAGGAAGAGATGACAATTTGTTCTGATGTTTAAAGGAAGGTCTGAAGTGAAGGTTAAACGAGAAAAGGCTGGATGCTTACACTATTCAAGACCATCCTTGAAAGCAATCATCCCAGTCGGTGGCTTACTTACCATTGGACTATCCTTGAAAGCATTCTCATAGATAAGATCCTCCCCTCCCCACGCCCAACAAAACAGACAGAATACATGTCCCTCACTTCTCAGTAACCCAAGTAGGTTATTATAACAAGTCCTGATAAAAAGGGTAGAGGAGTAAATGCAAGGGTGGGAAGTGGGAGGCGGATTGTAATGACCTAAGCAGGGGTTTTTGATGAGCAAAGAGTGACGAGAATCTGGCTACTTTCTTGCCGCTGTTGGTGCTTGAAGGTATTAGTCCAAGGGTGCGTCTGGCTGTTTGCTAGAAAATCATGAAGATAATGCAAGGACTAAACATGAATCATCGATATTGAGAAAAGTAGCAGAAAAGACAGCATATGAGACCACCGCAATACAAGTTTGAGAGGCATGTGGGAAGTTGTCCTCCTAGGAGATTTCTGAAGCTCTATGAAGTTGCCCGAGGGTTCCCAACTTGCTTCTAGCGAAGCTTCTTGTGAGAAGGGAGATCATAGATGTATAATCACATAATGGTTGACTGCCTGGGAACTGAAGAAGAACCAAATTTCAGCCTAAGTTAAAAAGGGTGGAAAAAAAAGGGAAAGGGAACGCGCCCCCTCACAGACCCTGCCCTCTCCCCCACCAGCAACTCCGCATGAGCAATGGTCAATGTCATGGTACGATATCGTCAAAGAGAGATTCCAAACACTATCTTGGATGGAGATTTATACAAGTAGTTCAACAGAAGTGCAAGAAAACCATATATTACAGCGAATTAGAAATCAAGATAGCGAATCATAAAGTAACGAACAAAAACTAGTTCTCTGTGACACGACCACAGACCAAAGCACACACTCACCTCAAGTATATCAATGCAGCGATGAACACCGGCTTTCACGAGGCACTTCATGATATCCTTCTCATACATAAGTTCAATTGTATCCTTAAACACTGACAAATCCTCAATCTCGGCCACCTCAATCTTCCGGCATTCCGCCGCGGCATCCGATGCCTTTCGACGAGCGTCCGAGACCATTGCCGCAAAAAACTGGCTGTCACGGCACAACACCCCCGAATCCAGCTCCAACACGAAGCACTTGCCGTCCATCCCCTTCAAGCTGAGCCTCAAATCCATAGATCTCTCTTTGCCTCGCACCTCGCTCATGCCCTCCTCCGCAGCGGAGGACGCCGACGACAACCGCGCCCGCACCGGCGCCTTCTCCTTCGGCACAGCATCCATGTACTCCGTCCCCGACTCCACATTCCCCGCGGTGACAGAAACGCCATCCCCCGTCTCCGGCAGCGCGCCAAGGGCCGCGTCGGAGTCGATCGGGGACACCCTCTCGGGGGAGAGGATCCGGCGGGGATCTATGAGCCCCAGGCCCATCTTGGAGCCGCTCGGCGAAGGCGAGCTCTGGAACGAGGCGGCGTACGCCGCTTTCTGCGGCTTGGCGCGCTGCTGGTGGCGGTGGTTGTTGCGGCGGGCGGCGGAACCATTCCGGCTCTCGGGGCTCTGCGGCGCGACGCCGGAGCAGCACCAGGTCCCGCGGAGCCCCCGATTCTTCCTCCGGTGGTGGGATCGACGGCCGCCGGCATCCGCCATGGTCGTCGCCTGCAACGGCCGTCACACACACACACAGGAGCGGGGGGTGGGGGCTAGCGCGGAGGTTTCCTATGGGGCATTGGGCGGGCAGCGGGGAGGTCGCAGCCCTCCTTGGAGGTTCTGCTGGTGGGTGGTGTGCCTACTTTGGTTTCTCCTCACTTCGGGATGTTCGATTTGTCTGGTAGGGATGGCTTTGGATTCTTTTCCTCCTCCTCCTCCTCCTCCTCTCTCTCTCTCTCTCTCCCTCTCCCTCTCTGTGTGAATAGTAGTGAGAGAGCGGCCGTGTGCATGTTTTTGCAGGAAGAATTTATTGCGGGAAGCGGGTGCGGGCTGTGGAGGCGTTTCGCGAAATCGAAATTTTATTTTGAGATATTTTTAATTTTCTATAATCTTTCATATTTACAGTTATTCTCTAGCATCTAGATATTTATTTATAAATCCTAATAATTATATATTTATTTATGAGACAACCTTTTCAGGGGTTTTAATGTAAATATATGGTGGTAAGAGTTATAAAAAATCTAGATTAGAGGGTCTAATTAAGAAATATAAAAATTATTTGGGTAAAAACTAAAATTCCTTGGGATTTTCATTTTACCCCGTGGAGATCTGTTATCCGTAGCGCTTGTCGTTTGATGGGGGCAGGGCCCGGCTCGTGCCGGGTTGGCATACGTGCGCGTGGCGGGTTATGGTTGGGTATTGATGGGTTCGGAGTGTTGGTACCGCCCGGTTTGTTTTATGGTCCGGGAAACTTGGTGTGTGGGTCCGTATGGAGACCGTGGTCCAATCCGGTGGCTCGGGCTTTACGGCGCGTTCGAAGCAGGCCGAGAGTAGGGGAAGAGGAAGACGTTAGCGGTGAATCCTAGGATTACCCGTCGTCAACATGGTTGTCGCCGTGCTCGTTGTCGTCTTTGGGCCTCGAAACCGCCGATGTTCGGAATTTCTCGAGAATATCGTGAAAGGGGCACTCCGTGAGACGGCCTAAAAGGATTATATGGTGTTTTGGAATATTTTTGTTAGAAACTATTTTTTTTTAAAAAATAGTTTAAGTTGATTTTTAATTTAATTTTTAAAATTGATAAAAATCATTGTAAGATGTTTGGCAAAAATGATAAAAATTTTAAAAATCGGTGTAACCTGTTTGAGAGGGGTGCTGCGGGAGAGGGGAGGGGGGCCGAAGGGGACGGAAGGGCCGCCGACAGAGGGGGGAGCTGCAGGGGAGGGGGAGGACCCGGAACACTCGTCCAGTTTCGTTGCCATGGAGAATTCCGCCGCCGTCGGGGAGGGGGGCCGCAGGGGAGGCCGGCAGCGAGGGAGGGGAGACGCGGGGGAGGGGCCACAGGAGGGAGGGGGGCCGGCCACGGGGGAGGGGAAGGGAGGGAAGGGGGAGACCGGAGGGGGCGAGGGAGGGGGCCACAGGGGGGGACCCGGCTGCACAGGGGGGAGCCGGAGGGAGGGGGAGGGGGCTGCGCAAGGGGGAACCGGATCAAGGGAGGGGGAGGGGGCTGCGCAGGGAGGGGAGGGACAGCCGACGGGAGGGAGAGGGAAGGGGAGACGCGGGGGAGGGGAGGGGGCTGCGTAGGGGGGGAGGGACAGCCGGCGAGAGGGAGAGGGAAGGGAGGGAAGGGGAGACGCGGGGGAGGGGGTTGCGAGTTGGAGAGAGCGAGCGGTTAATATTTTTTTAAAAAAATTGGTCCAGTGTTATTTTTTTTTTAGAAAGATTTACGCGGGAGTAGATTCTCTCCCTAAAAATTAGGAGAGTCGTACTAAACATGGTTATAAGATCTCTTGCTCTTTTTTTTTTAAAATTGAGAAAAAAAAGAGGTAAAAAAGAGTGACCAAACACCCTATTAACAGTGAGGTGGATCTTTTTTTAGAATTAAGATTCTCATCCCTCGAATCGACTATATACGGATAGGTTTTTAAAATTTTATTTATTGTAAATTAGATATAATTTATTAAATGTTAAAAAACAAGCCCATTCAATTAAGAACCCTTTGGGGGGAAAAACATTTGTCCAGTGCACTTGAGGACATTCGTTCTTTTTCCGTTTGCATCTTTTGTACTAGATGATACGGTAATACCCTTTTTGTTTATCAAATCTATGAACGATGAACCCAACATGTGCCTTAGCGAAATCTCCCCGGATTATGAAAAATTATGGAGAGTTAATTTGGAACCCCAGTTTCTTCGTTGATCTCCTCGTATCTCCCCCCGTCTCCACCTAATCTATGTAACCAAAAAAATAAAATCTATAAAATATAACATCATTCTCTCTCTCTCTCTCTCTCTCTCTCTCTCTCTCTCTCTCTCTCTCTCTCTCTCTCTCTCTCTCTCTCTCTCTCTCTCTCTCTCTCTCTCTCTCTCTCTCTCTGCGCGCGCACACACGCAAGTGTGCTTGTTAGCAAGCAAGAAGGAACCATAGGAGAGATATCACCATCTCCTTCTCCATTTCTCGTTTCATCTATCAAAGAGAATCACGATAAATATGGATAGTGTCAACATAGTAGGTGTAGCAAGGGAAGCTCATATACTTAGGGGGTAAATGGATCCATGTTAGAGTGTGGAGTCAGAACTCTTCATCGTGCGCCTCTGCACGGGATCACACTCTGCCTCAGGAGCGCATCCACTGCTTCAGGGGAGCATTCTCAGCGTCAGGGGAGCATGGGGAGCACATGCTGTCTTTGGGGAGTAATCGCTACTCCAGGGGAGCATCCTCAATGTCAGGGGAGCATGCATTACGGGCTCAAGGCATTTTGATGTCACTTGGAGCAGGCTGACCTGCATGAAGAAGTGTCGACTCTTGTCTTGGCAATGCATTAACCTGACTGGTGGTGGGGGAGCATCTGCAGTCGCTGGAAGGCATACTCGGTCTCAAGAGAGCATCCTTGGAGACAGGCGAGTATGCACGTCTGATATACCCCGGAAGAGGATTTCTATTCAACAGGGGTATTATTATCCTTAATACCCTGACTAATGACGCCCTAATCTCCTAGTATAAAAGGGTGAACTCTCTCTTGTATTGAAACGAAGTCTGTGATTATCTTAGTGGATTACTGCTGCGACCGTGGACGTAGGAAGACATCTTGCCTCCGAACCACGTAAAAATTCTATGTGTGTTCTTGTGGTTTGATTCCTCTTTTCTCCTTTCTTCTTCCTCCTCTGCTGGTTGTCCTTCTCATCTGGGTACTCCGTTCTCTATATCCCTAACAACTGGTATCAGAGCCTTGTTCTGGTTCGAGGAGAACAGTGGGAGCAATGGCGGCAGATGAAGGAAAGGTGAGGATCGACAAGTTCGATGGCAAGGACTTCGGTTTCTGGAAGAAGCAAATCGAAGACTACCTGTATCAGAAGAAGCTGCACGAGCCGCTTCTTGGAACGATGCCATGCACTAGGGATGAAGAAAGAAGATTAGGATATACTAGACAGATAAGCACTCGGAGTTGTTCGCTTGACGTTGGCCAGAAACGTCGCCTTCAACATCGTGAACGAGAAGACCACGACAGGATTGATGAAGGCGCTATCAAATATGTATGAAAAGCCCTCGGCTTCGAAAAAGGTGTATTTGATGCGTCGTTTATTTAATCTGAAGATGGTCGAAGGTGCTTCTATTACAGACCACATCAATGAATTCAATGTGATTACAACTCAGTTGAGTTCTGTAGAAATAAACTTTGATGATGAGATTCGGGCCTTGATTCTTTTATCCTTCTTACCTGAAAGTTGGGGTGTAACTGTGACGGCTGTGAGTAGCTCTTCCGGTTCAAGTAAATTGAAGCTCAATGAAGTTCGAGACTTGATTCTAAGCGAAGATATTCGCAGAAGAGAATCAAGTGAAGTCTCAGGTTCTGCCTTGAATACAGAGAGCAGGGGAAGAACAAAACAACGGGGTCAAAATAGGAGCAGATCTAGGTCCAAGAAGAAAGGTCAATCAAAGTTTGGTGGTGATGGGTATTGGAATTGTGGTAAAAAGGGGCACTTAAAGAAAGATTGCAAGGCTCCAAAGAATAAAAATCATAATGAAGAGTCCGCCAATGCAACTGCAGCAGAGCAAGTTCAAGATGCTTTAGTTCTTTGTGTTGACACTCCTTTAGAGTCATGGATTCTTGACTCAGGTGCGTCATTTCACTCCACCTCACATAAAGAAAGTATGCAAAATTATGTTGTTGGAAACTTTGGGAATGTTTATCTTGCTGATGATGAGCCTTTAGATATTGTGGGGAAGGGTGATGTCAATGTAAGGACCACTTATGGCACTTTGTGGAAGTTAAAGAATGTAAGGCATGTACCTGGCTTGAAGAGGAACTTGATATCTGTTGGACAGCTTGATGATGAAGGTTATGTCACAACCTTTGTGGGTGGATCTTGGAAGATCACCAAAGGTGCTATGATTATAGCACGAGGCAACAAGATGGGTACTCTCTACATGACTAGCAACAACAAAGATATAGTGGCAGTGGCAAATTCAGGAGTTGACTCCAACATATGGCACTGCAGGCTTGGTCACATGAGTGAGAAATGGATGAAGGTATTGCTGTCAAAAGGTAAATTGTCTGGCTTGAAATCTGTGGAAGTTGGTCTTTGTGAAGACTGCATTTTTGGGAAGCAAAAGAAGGTTACATTCTCAAAGACAGTTAGAACTTTGAAGACACAGAAGTTAGAGTTTGTACATACAGATGTATGGGGTCCTTCACCAGTACCATCTCTTGGAGGCTCACTCTATTATGTCACTTTCATTGATGACTCTACTCGTAAGGTATGAGTTTATTTTTTGAAAAGAAAATCTGATGTATTTGTTACTTTCAAAAATTGGAAGACCCTTGTAGAGAATGAGACAGATTTGAAGGTGAAGTGTCTGAGATCAGACAATGGTGGAGAGTATGACAACAAGGAATTCAAGGACTTTTGTGCAGCTAGTGGTATTAGGATGGAAAGAACTGTTCTAAGAACACCACAGCAGAATGGAGTTGCCGAGCGCATGAATAGAACCTTGAATGAACGGGCTAGAAGCATGAGGATACATGCTGGACTGCCTAAAACATTTTAGGCAGATGCAATTAACACAACAGTTTTCTTGATAAATCGAGGACCATCTGTCCCTTTGGATGGTGAAATTCCAGAGGAGGCCTGGACAGAAAAAGAGGTAAATCTTTCACACTTGAGAATCTTTGGCTGTGTTTCATATGTGCATGTAGATTCTAATGACAGGGATAAGGTAGATGCTAAGTCTATAAAGTACTTTTTCATTGGATATGGTTCTGATGAGTTTGGATATCGATTTTGGGATGATGAAAATCGAAAAATTCTCAGAAGGAAAAATGTTATATTCAATGAAAATGTCTTGTATAAAGACAGGGCTGCTGTAGAATCTGACAGTGCAAGGAAACAAAATGAGAATGGTGGACATGTTGAGCTAGAAGAAATTTCACAAGATGATGTGAATGATAAGATACATGATGTATCCGAAATAGAAGCACAACCCTAGGCCTACACAAATGTATTCTCCATCTTTGCAAGAATACCTAGGCCTACACAAATTTCACACCGGTACAACTGAGAAGATCTGCAAGAATACCTAGGCCTACACAAATGTATTCTCCATCTTTGCATTACCTACTGTTGACTGACGAAGGTAAACTCGAGTGTTATGATGAAGCAATGCAGGTTACAGATTTTGTTAAGTGGGAGTTAGCCATGGAAGATGAGATGAACTCATTGCAAAAGAACCAGACTTGGGAGCTAACTAAACTCCCTAAGAACAAGAAGGATTTGCACAACAAGTGGGTTTACAGAGTCAAAGATGAACCTGATGGCAGTAAGAGGTACAAAGCAAGGTTGGTAGTGAAGGGCTTCCAGCAGAAGGAAGGTATAGACTACACTGAGATCTTTTCTCCAATTGTGAAACTAACAACTATTAGATTGGTGTTGAGCATTGTTGCTGCTGAGAACTTACATTTAGATCAACTAGATGTGAAGACAGTTTTTCTCCATGGTGACTTGGAGGAAGACATCTACATGTTGCAACCGGAAGGTTTTTCAGTCTCAAGCAAAGAAAACCTTGTGTGCAAGCTTAAGAAAAGTTTGTATGGTCTGAAACAAGCCCCCAGACAGTGGTACAAGAAGTTTGTTGGCTTCATATGTAACAATGGTTTCATTAGGTGCAATATGGACCATTGTTGTTATCTTAAGAAGTTTGATAATTATTATATCATATTGTTGTTGTACGTAGATGATATGCTTATTGCAGGATCAAGTATGACAGAGATTAACAATCTGAAAATACAATTATCAAAGGAATTTGCTATGAAGGACTTAGGAGCAGCAAAGTAAATTCTTGAGATGAGAATTGTGAGGGATAGAACAGCTGGCACTGTGAAGCTATCTCAAGAATGTTACATCCAGAAGGTGTTGAGCAGATTCAACATGCAGGATGCAAAACCAGTTAGCACTCCTTTGACAAGTCACTTCAAACTGTCTAAAGAGCAGTCACCAAAGTCTGCTGAAGAGCGTGAGTCCACGAAGAAAATTCCTTATGCATCAGCCGTAGGAAGTCTGATGTATGCCATGATTTGTACCAGGCCGGATATAGCACATGCAATGGGAGTTGTGTGCAGACATATGGCAGATCCGGGCAAGCAACACTGGGAGGCAGTGAAATGGATTCTGAGATACCTAAAAGGCACCTCAGGCAAATCACTTTGTTTCAGGAAAAGTGATGTTATTCTACAATGTTTTGTTGATTCAGATCTTGGTGGTGATCTGGACACCAGAAGAAGTACCACTGCCTATGTTTACACCTTGGGTGGCACTGCAGTGAGTTGGGTTTCAAAACTTCAGAAGGTTGTTGCTCTCTCAACAACAGAAGCAAAGTATGTTGCTATCTCTGAAGCTAGCAAAGAGATGGTATGGCTGAAAAATTTTCTGAAGGAGTTGGGCAAGGAACAAAGCAATAGTGTGTTGTTTTGTGACAGTCAAAGTGCAATTCACCTTGTCAAGAACCCAGTCTTTCATGTAAGGACTAAGCACATACAACTGAAGTATCACTTCATTCGTGGTTTGCTTGAAGATGATGTTTTGCTGCTAGAGAAAATACTTGGTGGAGAGAATCCAGCAGACATGTTAACCAAGCTGGTGACCACAGAGAAACTGAGGCTGTGCAAAGCCTCAGTTGACCTCCATGGATGATTGATGGAGGGATGCCGTAGCAGTATTTCCATTGTTATATTGAGCAGGGTTAATACACTGAGAGGTTTGCTTTCTTTGGAGTTCAGACTCCAAGTGGGAGATTGTTAGAGTGTGGAGTCAGAACTCTTCATCGTGTGCCTCTGCACGGGATCACACTCTGTCTCAGGAGAGCATCCACTGCTTCAGGGGAGCATTCTCAGCGTCAGGGGAGCATGTGGAGCACATGCTGTCTCTAGGGAGCAATCGCTGCTCCAGGGGAGCATTCTCAATGTCATGGGAGCATGCATTACGGGCTCAAGGTATTTTGATGTCACTTGGAGCAGACTGACCTGCATGAAGAAGTGTCGACTCTTGTCTTGGCAATACATTAACCTGACTGGTGGTGGGGGAGCATCTGCAGTCGTTGGAGGGCATACTCGGTCTCAGGAGAGCATCCTTGGAGACAGGCGAGCATGCACGTCTGATATACCCCGGAAGATGATTTCTATTCAACAAGGGTATTATTATCCTTAATACCCTGACTAATGACGCCATAATCTCCTAGTATAAAAAGGGTGAACACTCTCTTGTATTGAAACGAAGTCTGTGATTATCTTAGTGGATTACTGCTGCGGCCGTAGACGTAGGAAGGCATCTTGCCTCCGAACCACGTAAAAATTCCCTGTGTGTTCTTGTGGTTTGATTCCTCTTTTCTCCTTTCTTCTTCCTCCTCTGCTGGTTGTCCTCCTCATCTGAGTACTCCGTTCTCTATATCCCTAACAACATTGGATCTGGGCCCTGATCTAAATTTGAATTGAGAAATCAAAATTGAATTTGATGATTTCATCTGATAAGTAGTGCTGCACCACCTCCCCTCTCGCTATTGCTCCGTTGCCGCTCCCCATATCCCCTTGACAGTAGCCCTCCATCGCCCCCACCCCCCACAACACCCTTCTTCTCAGTTGCCTCCCACCCTCCCTTCCCCTCGCCATTGCCAATGATCTTACCTCCCAATCATTGTCGCCTGTGCTGCCCCACCTTTCCCCCAATTGTCGCCAAGTCGCCCCCTCCCCCCCTCCCGCATCGTTGTCTTTTCTCTCCCCCCCCACCTTCTTTGTCGCGATGCCCCCTTTTCCCCATTGTTGAAGGCACAGTTGCCCTCAGCTCCCCCTCCACCACATTCCCTCCCTCCGAGCAGAGCAGCCGGTGCCTCTCCCACCACACCCTACCTTTCCTCAGCTTTTTTTATTTGGGGGCTTTTGCTCTATGCCATTCTTGTCTCGCCCAACCCCCTTGGCTCCGGCTAACCTTCCCGTCTTCTCCTTCTCTCAGCCCATTTATTTTCCCATTTTGCCTATAAACTCTTTAAACCTCTACACACTTTACCCCCCCTTATCCTTGCTTGTCCCACCTCTCCCCATATTGCTGTGACTTCTCATCTCCTTCAGCTGTACTTCCCCCGGTCACCATCCCCTAGATAAACATAGATGTATCCCACTTGGATGATCGGACGCTCGTCATGACATTTCTTTAGGAGGTTGTATGTTACTATACATGGAAGCGATCACTTGCAAGTTGTTTAAGGTTGTTTAATGGTGATTCAAGGACCATGTGTATCTGTGCGTTTCCATACTTCATGCAGAATGCATATTTTCCAAGGTTTTTCTTCCTCTCGTGTTATTGTCCGATGTTATTAGTTGTTCTTTGGATGAAGCCCACCCAAACTTTTAGTAGGCCAATCAGCTTTCTTCCTTTCAGTGTTGCCCATCTTTTGAGGCCTATTGTTTCATGCTTTAGCAAGGCTATTTTCATGGGATATGGGTTTAAGCTATTATATTGACTTTGCTTGACTCTCTCTTTATGACAGAGGGTTTATTACAATCTTTCTGTATGCGTTGCTTATCTATATAGGCTGAAATGAAATATTCTCTCTGTTATGACAAAAAGCAACAAGAAGAACGACGATGCTGTAAGTTAGGTATTGTAATGCGAAACAACGAGCCCCGTGGGCGTATGTTACGAAGTTTGGCTTGTTGCACACTGAGGGCCAGTTTGAAAAATAAGTAAGAATAACTCATTCGAGCTCAGGGGCTCGAATATCTTATCTGACCCCGAGTAAAGGGTTTGTGTGTGAGATATAAGAGTGGGGCCCATCATTTCTCTTTTATGGGATGAGAAATCTTAACCGCCCTTATTCTAATATCAAACTGGCCCTGAAGGTTAATTAGTGCACATCTTGAGTGTGTAACAAATTTTTTTTTTTGAAACTTTTGTGAGTAGGGGGGTCACCTCACCTATCTGACTGTACAACTCATCTCCCATCCAAGGACTCAAAAACAATTAAAAAACATGATCAAACTTTACAAATTTGAAAATTTTGAAGTTTTTGACCGTTCGTTGTTACTTTTGTTTTTGACCGTTACATGGAGGTCGATGAATTGTACGGTCGGATAGGTGAGGTGCGACCCCACCTCACAAATTTTCAACAAAAAGGATAACTTGCTGCACACCCAAGGCGTGCAAATTAAACACCTTGGCTGTGCGGCAAAACAAATTCTGTGTTATAATAGGAGTAGACAGACATGGCTTTAGTCTACTTGGCTCGTGGGCCTTGTCACAGACAATGTAGAGCGATGAGACTTGTATGAAGGACATTCTCACATACACTTTCAAAAGAAAGATGCCACAACACTTGCTAAATTAAGAAGAGAAGGCACACGAATGAGAACCATAGCAAGGAATCTGACCCACAATTCAGATGGTGGTGGGTGGGCTCTTTAAATCCCCACAGGCTACAATATCTCCACAGGCTATATATATATATATGCACCCATCTTTTTGGTCAGCTAATTAACCTCCCTGCTCTCGTATCTCCACTTGACAATTAAGAGGCCTCCACTAATTAAACTCCTCCACTTGAAAATTAAGCGTCAGCCAATGATGTCCTTCCAGAACCGATAGCCATTACTGTGACCTACCATGATTGCCTCGCAGCTTGCCAATGGTTTACACCCCATCCTCTCTTAAACGCGTGGCTTAATCAGAGTTGCCGGAAGCCATTAACAAATAACGAAGCTGAGCTAGAACCAAGGTCCAACCCTTCAGCACATCTCTACGTGTCAAGCTAGCTCAAATATATATATATATAAAAGAAACCAGGCGAGTTCAAACTGCCCAGCTAGTGCAGCTCCTCCACTTGGATATACCTCTGGATGGAGGCTTCTGGTGGGCCCAGCGTCCACCAGGCAGTGCGAGCATGAACAGGCCCATGAGACGCTACCACATTGCAGCGAGGGGCCAATCTCTTTGTTCATCAAACGTGCGAGCAGACGCCATCGTAGGTAGGTAGACACGTAGTGAGCATGCCACTGCTGAAAGCTACGTACCGATCACGCAGGCCCCGAGACGGGACGTACAAATTGCTGCAACGAGTGGCGTCGCTTCGGCTTCGCGGGAGAGAGGAGAGACGAGAGATCGAGGTTGCAGTACGAAGTGGGGGAGGGAAGAGATCGAGGATATATATAGTGTATTTAGTTCACAGAGTAGCCCGCCGCCTGGATCGATCGCCCTCTTCCTTCTGCTCTCACGCTGCTCCCCATCGATCGGGTGAGAGACATGAATAAGCCATCTTCGCACGCGCGCATCGAAAGGAAATCCTCCATAGATAGCGAACCCCGGACGCTGAGCCTGCAGCAACTCCAGCACGCTCGGGTAACCGTGTCCCTGCCTGTTGCTTGCTTGCCTTCGATCTTTCTGTTCAGCTTGGATTGCATCATAGTTTTCACTTACAAAGTTAACGACCGAGAGACCCTGAATTTTTCCATACGTATACGTACCCCTTGCACTTTCGGAACAGGGCGTCGTTAAATTTGGTTAGACGTAGAGTATTATAAAATATCGTATTTCATGTGTCACCTTAATATGATATTTTACTAGATTTCACGGCAAAACAAACAGCCCTAAAATTCTTCTCCCGCTTCAAAATTATGATGTTCCAAGTGGTTGTGAAAGAATAATGCAGCTGCGGGTAGGAATTAAGCAATAGTCATATGAAGAAAAATAGTAGGAAAGCGTAGAATTAAGGAATGAAACAGAGAATAGACCTTGGGTACGTTAATTATTGGGATATTAAAGTCAATCTTCTGTAAGGAACTGAAAGATGAAATGATGAAGGAGACATATAGCGGATACATAGACAGAGGGGTAAATATTATGATGCTGCTATACATACACAGGGAGGCAGTGGGTGCACTAAGCATTACTCCTCTAATTATCATCTCCATCCTTTTTCTTCCTTCCGATTGTTTTCTATGACGTGATTTCTCTATTAATCATACGTACTTCCACCAAGATATCGAACGCCCATCATTTTTTGATGAATAAAACAAGTCATGTCTTTAATTTCATCCAACTTTGGAAGAACGAGCTAGCTCCCATGTACAGGATTGAGAAGTTGACTCGCGTACGTGGAGATTGCTCATAAATCTACTTCCATGCTCTTCGATCGTAATTACTTGTCACTTGTCAGATCATAATTCATTCTCTTAATTAACTGCATCTTCACTACAAATGTTCTACAGGAGGCAGCGGTTTACATCTTGAACACGAAGCCATTTGAGGAAGCTATTGGCATTTTCACAGAGGTACGTTCGTTTGAGCATCTGGCAATGCCAGGAGTCAATTAAATTTTAAAGAATAGGGAAATTTACTGAGAAGGGCAAATAAAACTTTCAACATATCCAATAGGGACACTCTTGAGTTTAAAATATCCAAGAAAAGGCACTGCTCCGCCATGTATACCAATAATACCTAGCTTCAAGTGTTTCACAAATAAACTTTCTTAATCAAAATTAGTTTACACGATGTGTACTTTTTATCCTTTAAAATAAATAAAATACCTAAAATATGATATCACTTATCATTGCATCCCAATTTTCACTCTACTCTCTCCAGCTCACATTGAAATTGACATATAATAGTAAAAACAGCGTAACTTAAATAAATATATTAAAATATAAAATACTACGTACACACATAAAAATTACATAGTTTTCGCATAATAGTGTAAATATGTTAGCTTTAAATTTTGACTCTAGCTAGCCAATATAGTAATCACCATTCCTTTTACTTGATTTTGATATCTTAAATATATATATATATATATATATATATAGTTTTAGATTAGAAATTTTCATTTGTAAAACAATTGAGGGTACACTTTTGGTAGTTTATTAGCAAGAAATATTTCTTTTGGTTTTTGTAATTAGATATTAAGTTTATAGAGAGTGGTCTTTTTAGATACTTTAAGTTTAGAGTGTCTCTATTAGATATTTTTAAACTTTTCTTGACCATTTATTAATTTTCCCTGAAGAATATGCACTTTGGCGGCGCGGCGAAACCTAATTCCATGAGCTGTCAACAAATCCTAATTACTGACCAGCCATTCTCTTGCGTTCTGAGCTGAAAATATCTAGTGCCAACAAATTAATAGTTACTATACTTTGAGTACAGATCGTGAGCATGGTTTATATACTATTTGTAATGTGTGTGTATTCTGTTTGAGAATATAATGGCACAATAATCTGGGACTCAGCACAAATATATATATGAAGATTATAATATTAGGCCAAGTCTAATTATTGTATTAAGATTTTGAGGTGACTTATAATTCTTTAACATATTATTAGAGCCTACGATATATTTTATTTCTAAAGTACACAATCTGCCTAGTGGCATAACATATGAAGTGCCGGATGCTAAGTGAGCATTGTTAAATTTTATTGGATTGGGTCATTCAACCGAAAATTTTAATGGTGTTGAGTAGAGAGGGCACCACAATTATAATCACATTATATTTTAACCCGTTTTCAATACTAGATTATTCTCTATCACATCCCCTCACGTACAGACCGATTTTAGACTCTATCATGTGAACTATGACAAACACGGAGTGCGTGACCCAAATCATAACCATGGACTCTGATATCATGTTAAATTTTATTAGATTGAGCCATTCAACTCAAAATCTTAAAGTATTGAGTGGAGAGAGCACCACAATTATAATTACATTATATTTTAGCGCGTTTTCAATAAGCATGATATCGAGTTTATTTCACTCTCTCTTCATTAAATTTTGAGATATCAAGCCCAAGTCCACGGTGACATTATTAGGTCATAAAAATATTTAGTTCACTCTCGAGGGTTATTACACATCTCGCATGTGCACTATTTTTTTATTTTTATCAAAAAATTTGTGCCGTAGAACTTAACTCACTTTAACTTATGCTATAAGTCACCCTGTCAGACGATTCAAATGAATATTGTTGGACTTATTTTTTTTGAATGATCTATTTTTATTTTAAAATTTTTTGAGTCATCGAATGAGAATATGACTTACATTTTATAATATAACTTAGAATCCACATCATAAAAAAATAAAAAAAAATAAAAATTAAATATAATACACATCCGAGATGTATAATAACCATAGAATGTGCACTAAACATTACTCTCTTAGTCCATTGTCATTGCATGCATAGAGCTTAAGGCATTTGCATGTGAGTGGCGTTGGAGAACATTTGCAAACTGGTGTCAAGTAAAAGAGATATGTAGAATGTGAGGTCCATCGTACTCTCACTATTTTTAATAATTTTTGGGTTGATTTGTCCCCATTCTTTAACACTATGAAATACATAGGATCGAAGAGAAGGATTGTGATTCCTTGGCGATCGATTTTTGTGTCTGCACGTCATGATAGTGTCATGGGGTTCGAGGTATTTTATTACTTCTTTTGCGTGTAGGTATTTGGAGCAGAAAGTTGATAAGCTGATATCTTAACTTCTAGGCGTTGTAATTAGTTCTCAATTAATTATAAGAATGTGCGTAGTTCTTTTTTTGGTTGAAATTTCTACTCTACTAACTTTGTATTAATTATAACCTTTTTATAAATCCTTCTAAACGTAACCCCCAATGAGGTTTGGTCACGTAGGTGTACATGGAGGGTCTTTATCAACTGAGGCACTTTTAGGACAGACTGACGACACAACCAAAAAAGGGAAACGAGAATATACCAACACTATCAAATATGTTCACAATTGGGTCGCCGCAGCACTTAACGTCGGGACCTCACGGGAAAGAATATAGAGGGAAACTCTTGAAGCACATGAAGGCGAGGAAGCACATCTACACGATCAAACGAGTAGAGGGTTCAATTCGTTCTCGAAAGCCCTCTTTGTTAATAGAATTATCGGATGATTGTTGAATATGATGAGAGAGAATAAGGGGAAGATCACACTCTCCCTCACACACGTCACTAATCGAGCTCGGACACCTTGTTCGACCGATAGAGGTCGAACACGGTATCTCCGCTCGATTAATAAAGAGGGCCTTAAGTTATTCTATGCATGTAGAACAATGACCTACATTCCCGGCATATTCTCCACTTCTAGATATGTATTGTTGGAAATGGACTATATATGAAGATTAGGGAGTTCTCCGTTCCCCACTTGGATAGTAGTTTAGGATAAAAGTGGGTTAATCCAGGCAAGTCAATGTATTTCGGAGTTGCATGCCCCAGTTTTAATTTGAAAGATGCTGGTTATCTCAATTGGCTAAAAGTAAGGCTAACGTACTTAGAATTCATGTGGTTTGGTAGAAAGCAAGGATAACTTTTCAGAGAATAAAGTAGGTGACTTACGTAGAATACCTCTCATAGTTCAATTTTTGCAAGTGAGAGCTGGCATGGGTTACTTATCCCATCTTGGCAGGTGGGTTAGCAATTCCGGAGTCAACCCCCGTTCATCTCACATCTGCCCGATCAAGTAAACCAATTTTTACACTAACTCTGAGCTAATCCTAGGTCATTCCCAAGATAACTACCAATCGCAGTGGAGTTATGTATTAAAGTTTATTAGATTGAATTATCTAACTCAAAATTTTAAGGTATTGAGTGGAGATGACCTCGTTAATATAAGTAAATTATCTTTTAATATGTTTCTAATATGAGATTATTCTAACACGTCTCTTCACGTGCAATTCGATTTAAGTTATATCACGTGAATCACGACAAATACGAAATATACGGTCAAGATCATAATCATGAGTTCTGATAGCATATTAAAATTTATTGGATTGAACCATCTAACTCAAAACTTTAAAATATTGAGTGCAGATTACTCCATCAATAAAATCACATTATATTTTAATCCGTTCCTAATATATGCGAGACTATCGGGAGTAAGAGTAGGATATTTTCTTCGAAATATTAAAGCAGCCAAGCTGATATAACCTTTATTTCCACGGCATAAAATTTGGGGGAGCTCTTCAAGGCACGAGTACGTGCACGTTTACAACATGGTATATATGTTACATGGAACGAAGAGTAATTCTAGTCTCACCCTAGAAATCCCCCCCTTGTCCTCATCATTAATGCAAACAACCAGGAACTTTGACCTAAAACTATGTTGCAAATTCACGGTAGGTAGTCTTTGAAAAATTCCAAAGAAAACAAAAATCAGACCCACCTGCTCACCTACAACGTAGAGGTCAAAGGAATGAGATAATTTTCCAGCTCTCTTTTTAGCGTTTTCCCCAATGAACAAAAGCTAATAATAATAGAAAGAAAAATCCATGTGCAATCCTGCACTGACGAGGGAGGAGATCTTGGCTTCTCTAGCTGCATGCTTAGAAAGACAGAACACTAATTAATCGGGATGAACACATCCTCACCTCCGCACCAGCACAAACATGTGGACGGGACCAACCATCCACCTACACGTCACGTGCACTTGGTAGGGTAACATTTGGCCGCCCACTTTGAGGGGGATGTCAATGGTTGGGGTCGTAGACAAAGGTTATTTTTTCTCTTCTTTCTTAGGTTAATGACCACGTTTTGGCATCTTGAGTAAAGTTGTTTGCAGCCGACTACAAGATGAGTTGGATAATAGTAGTTGGGAAAGTGGTCATATATATATTGAAGATACGAGATCTCGTACTAAGTCTATGACCGTCGGATTTAGGATAACACGAGGCCCCAGATCAATTGCGAGTAGTCACTTTAGAACGGAGTTCTACAAAAGGAAAAGAAGCGATCAAGAAGTTTGAGATTGTTATCCCAAGAAAAATCTTTCGATACTTAAGTTAGTAAGGGTAAGAGCGGGGTGCGAAAGGAGATAAGAGAGGTTCAGGGTACAAGTCTACTCTTCACTAATTGAGGAGACTAGGGTTTACTTTTCCGGAGGGGATCCCTGCGTTTATATAGTTGCAAGCTCCCTCTTTTGAGTAGGGAGAATTGTGAGATTTAGGGGGCATATATTACGTCCACGGTGGGAACTCTTACGGTTCATGGACTCTTGCTCTCCTCTTATCCTCTTGGGCTTCTCATTCTTAAACGGTAGCACAAGATTTGCCTATGGTTATTAGGGGTAAGTGCCCGGTCGCGAGGAATTCGCTCTGACTCGTTAAGGAGTCCCAGCGATGGCTCGTTAAGGGGTATTCCTCGTACATGTAGGAAGTCTTGGCCTTAACCATCCATGAGGGAGCATTTTATCCACCTTCGGTTGGCTCGGTCTAAAATGCACCTGGACTCTTCCCGAGCGTTGAGGAGGCCTTCACTCGAGTGACCGAGCCAAAGCTCAGTGGATCTTGTTGGACTCTTTATCTTGGGTCTTATAACAAGCGAGTCCTGATGGGACTGTCACTTACTGGATGACAAATCTTTGGACTGTGAAGTGTTGGGCCGTAAATCATATATATATATATATATATATATATATATATATATATATATATATATATATATATATATATATATATATATATATATATATGAGATGTTGGGGGGGGGGGAAGTGTGGGAAGGACGGATCTTGTGGGCTGTGGCGTCTCAAGTTTGGATTTGTCTTGAAAATACTCCCAAGACAGCACTTCGGAAACAGAGGAAAACTCACCTAGCTAGCTAGTCATACGTTTGTTCGATGAGAATTGTATTTTGAAAACCCATTGACATGTCAAATTAGGGACCAATTGTTCATTGCAAAAGGTAGCACCTTTAAATCATAGGTTCTCAATGATTATGACACTTGGGTTGATGCGTTCCATTTGACAGCCCATTATGGATGGGGTAGGCCGAATGTCATGTTAATCACTTTCCACAAGGCGTCCGAGATCCATCGGCCTAGAAAGTTTGGATTGGCACATGAAAAGGCCCTTCGATCAACTTCGGGTCTCATAAAATTCTTCAGATAGGGCGAGGACCCTCGGAATGTGTCCTTCTACGTTGGAGCTTCCCATTATTAGTTCGGTTTCATCGGACAGTTTGGATCTGACTCAAGCTTGTTGCGTTATTTGTCATGGGGTTTCCAGGGAATAATTCTACATCGTTTTTTTTTTGTTTTCGTTGTTTTGAAAGTTGCTTTCCTACCGTCTTTCACATGATTGAAGGGTCATCCTAAGAATTATGTGTGTCACCTGTGCCTCAACTCTTTACAGCTCACACTCATCTTTTGAAGTGCTTCACTTTTCTTTTTTCGAGTCCCATCATTGACTTGAGCATCTAAGCATCTATCATTGGGGTGACCTCTTAAATATATATGTCAAGGCTGTCGTGACCATGGTTTGTCGACTCGGTTCGACTCGGGTTGACTCGGGCGTGCTGTACCGTATCTGAAAAAATTTGATGCGCTGCGAATCACTCCTAGGATCGACCGAGTCGGGCCGAGTCACAGTGTGAGAGAGAGAGAGAGAGGAGGGAGAGAGAGAGAGAGAGAGAGAGAGAGAGGGCCGAGTCGGATACGACTCGACCGTATCATACCAGATCAAGAAGATCCCGATCCAGTACGACTCAACAAGTCGATAAACCTTGGTCATGACTCATGGAGTTGAGAGTAGTCTCATCCTGGGGCAGCCAACTGTGGCCTACCAACCTTCCACTTGGTGTTGGGTTGTTGCTTGGCCTGGTTCTCACCTCCTCTACAACAGCAGAATCTACTCCGTGTTATTTGTTTCGTCAGACTTATTTCATATTTCCACTCTTGTTATCGTCATTTTAGGGTGAACGTCCGAAGATGATTTAGGTGATTCAACACTGGATCGGCCTGCTCCGGTGAACGTCCTTCCCCATCCTCGTTCTTATAATTGTTTCTCGTGTCCGTGTTTGGCCCACATCGTCCTTGGAAGGTTTTCCGGTCGTCCATATATAATTGTCGGCACAACCGTTTAAAGAAAAGAACATTAGGCTTTTAAGACGTAATTTCTTAGTTTCCAATTAATTAAAAGTTTTAAATTAAGATTTTTCAGGTTGGAAAAAATATAATTATTACAGAGGAATTGATAAGTATGGCTGGGGATATGATATATACCCCCTCATTTTGATTTTTTTAATGTTAAAATTAAAAAATAAAAATAGTTTATAACTAAAAGTCTCGACCAACATTGTCGACCCTTTTTTTTAATTATTGCTTGGAGGTCTCATTCTTCTAAGATTGTTTATATTACAAATTCTTTTTAAACTTGATCCCTACGAAATTTGAACCTCGGTTGGTTGGGTATATATATATATATATATATATATATATATATATATATATAGAGAGAGAGAGAGAGAGAGAGAGAGAGAGAGAGAGAGAGAGAGAGAGAGAGAGGGCCTTTAGCAACAATGGCGACCTGTTCGGTATAAGAAGCTATTCTGGTCTTCTTCAGAGTTCAGACAGCCCACCTTGGTGGGAAGAATGCTTAAAAAGGGCACTTGGTAATTCGTGGAAGCTCTTTTTAGCGAATTGAAAGGCACTGAAAAGAACAGTCACCAGCCGACACGTCTGTGTAGGAAAAGGGTAAAAAGATTGCGACTTCTTTTCACCGACGTGGTTGCTCCACGGTTTTACCCAGTCGCCCCTGCCTCGGGAGAGGCCTTGAGAAACGAACAAAGATGGCAAATTTTGGCCTCGTTGTTCGAATTTTTGTTATCTTCCTGCCGGTAATTTCCCAGTTGTTTCTGTGGCTCGTGGTTCGGAGTTCTGGCCTCAATGTTCTGTCTCTGCTGGCAGGGCCTGCGGCCTGTGCTCAGGGCTGGGCCACGACGGGAGCACCGCCTTCCAATTAGAGGAGGCGTCAGAGGATGCGGACCACGTTGCGGGGCCAGCGCGCTGGGGGGAGTCTGGGCTGCTTCCTACTTCGGTGAAAGATATCGTCTCGGCTCCGTTCTGACGATTAGTGGAGCTCATCGTTCCCCTCTAATCACCGGGAAAATTTTAAGGTGATGTTGTTTGGTGTGCTGTAATTTTTTGGAATCTTAAAATATTGTTCGTTGTTGGGGCGTTTATCTTTTTTTGCTAGCTTTAATTTTCGATCTAAAAAAAATCAGAAATATTGTAATTAACGATTTTAAATATTTTACCGCTCCTCAATACCCAGGTTTAAACTTGTCGGCAGTCGCTCGTCTCCTTGAAATATCGAATGGGAAATGCGTCTAGGGGATCCACGGGCGGCAGTCCCATCTGCGCCAGCCCACCTCCTTCCTCCGTTGTCTTTAAGCATTTAATCCACGCACGCTTTCTATAGCATCTTTAAATTTGTGTCGTCGTCAATATGTGATTCAAACACCTGTATAAATTCATATATATATATATTTGAAAAACTTATATAATTTAGAGCCAAATGTGTAAATTAACACTAGCGAGCAGGCTAGTTGTAGTAAGATTTGACATATTAATTAGTATCAATATCGAATCATACCAGCTCAAAATTAATACAATCGATCTATTATAATACGTACGTGATACTTAAGATGGAGTTTTAATGGCGCCGACAGATTAACTTCTCCGACAACAACGGAGACACAACAGTAACACGATTACGATACGTAGCAATATTAAACAGGAATATGACAGAACTGGGTACTGTGGATGAGCATATTTGGGGATTAAAATTACATTCTAACAAGGATTTGAGGGGGGGATTGAATCTGAGCATGTGATCATTTATGGTACCGTTCAGAAATTTCTTGATAGAGAAAGGAAAAGCAAAGGACATTCAACACCTTATCGTTGTTGCACCCTTTGAATACTACTGTAGATGATCGTCCGACGGTATCAAGACGAGATGAGAAGACGGTGCGTTGCCGACGAACACCCACGCGGATGGCCAACCACGGCCAATGAGTTGTTTGACACGTTAATGTTCCTGCTACTTTGCCGACTAGACGACGAGACGTGCAGAATTATGATGGGTCAAATGATCATCACGAACACTGTGGCTCTGTTTTGCTACTGCTGATGCTGGCTTCTTCACAGGAATATTGAAGAGGTTATTCACGTGGTATGCAGAGGGAGTGAAGGTAGAGAATAAAGGGAGAAAGGAGAAAAAAACAAAAGAGAGGAAGAATTAAGGGAAGGGAGGAGGAACGATGGGTGGCTGAAGGGAAAAATAAACACAAAGGAATCCGTAGAAGACGGCTCCACGCCAGAAGGGTTTGGGGTGACTGGACCAGGGCCATCGCGGCGGCTGTTTCTCAAGTGAGTGTTAACCCTCAAAGAAGGGTTACACATGGTTTATATATAACTAACAAAATATAAGTACCTCCACACAGTTTTCCTAATAACAAATATGTCCTAAACTCAACAGATAAAATACTAAATGACTAATAAGCAGTAAACACAAGTACTAAATATCTAATAAAAATTAATCTAAATAACGACGGTTTGACTTTCGTTGTCGATAACTCTTTCGTAGTTGCCATTCTGCATCTGGGTCTCCGTCAGTGCGGTAAGTCGATACTTCGAACCTTAAGTTACAAAACTTCCGGTGTCTATCGATTTAGCTTTGGAAGCTCGTTCACATATAAAAGTTGGCGCCTGGTGGTGGCTCGTTCACAAAAGATGGTGGTTGAGGATTGATGAAAAGCGACTCTCGCAACACAGATACATACATGAAAAGTTGTAAAATTCCTGGCTTCGGAATGCCATATCATATTAAAGACGGGAACGAGGGGAGTCAAAGCGACAATCGCCAGGCAGTACCACAAAAATACAGGAGAGTAAAAGATGCGAGATCGATGTGAGGGTTGTGGGGGTGGGTGGCCTGGGGGGGGGGTGAGCAAACAAGAGGACGGGCTATATAAGGAATAAGGTGGTGGGGGGAGAGAGGGGCGGGCCACTACACGGGCACTTGTTCGGCTGTTGGGGGAGCCTCCTTCTCCGCTGGTCCCTTGGGTGCGACGACGGCGCCACTCTGTACTCCGTTCTTCTGCTGGGGCTTCTGCAAGCCCATCTCTACGGTGTCGGCCTTGTCGTGGCCGCCTTCTTCGCGGTGGCGCCGGGAGGCTTTGCTGTCCCTATAGATGAAGTACAGGATCAGCTGCAACGCGCCGAGCCCGCTTCCGAAACCATTTGGCACCTGCAACGTTAAATTGAACGATTTTATGCAATCTCGATCGAACTTTTCACCCACTATAAAGTTGGCCTGTCCATAAACTTAATTTCTGGCGAGCCCATTGCAAATAGGTTCCATTTTCCAGTACATAGTTAACATGAATAGAAATCGCACGGCACGACCTTTGGAAGAGAGGAACACTTTGAACACAGCCACCGTGGTATTTTTTTATTTTTTTTAATTTTTATTCTTTTAAGTTGGGCTCATGTCAAGTTTTTTTTCTGGTGGATCTCTAATAAGTACGCATCCGAGGTGATTTGCATGTAAAGTAAAAAAAATACAATTCACGTTATTTTTTTTTTGTCAATGCGGCCCAAAGTAGGTAAATAACCCGAGACTCCACTTAATTTTTTTTTCAAAGACATAAAAATATAAAAAAACGCCAATAAATGCAGCTGCGGCGGTGTATAAAATGTTTCTCTTTTTTTAGGAGATGCACGAAGGAGTGCAAGAAGCTAGTGACAGTCGTGTTGTCATTGGTCCGCGCACCCCACGGACACAATTCGCAGCACTGACGGGGTCCCTCAGATTGTGGGACCTCGCTACCAGCGGGGAAGATATCGTACACCTCTAAACGTCAATCAAGCGGTGGTTCACGTCGGCACGTCGGCACGTCGGAGCCACGATCCAACACCACGTGAGTGAACATGAGTCTCGTTGTCGTCGCCCGCCCGCCCGCCCACTGGTTGGAGAGGGAGGTTCACGGGATAGGGTATTATTTTAGTCAAACTCACAGCTCTAATCCGAGTACAGCTCTAATCCGAGTCACCGATTAGATGGGGAGCAGGTGTCTGATGGCACAACATTATTTTGAAGGTGTTAAACTTTGGGCCTTGATTTCACACTCTTCCTAGATTTTTGAAAATTAAAAAGCGGAAAAAATAAGTCAATTTTAACTTCCATTCTTAATTATGAACTCGATCAGCAAATCATATTTACGTTTAACGTGGATCTAATCTCCGACTTTTCGATGTCGCGATCAAATAAAAGTGATAAATTGGATGGTAAAATATAAGGCATCCCGTATCTTGTGACTGTTGAGACGCTCCGCCAGCGAACAACGGGGGAGCAGAAGCATGAGGGCGCGGCCGGGGCGGCGGTAGGGGGCATGGAGTCATGCACCACCCGCCCGTTACCTTGTCCTGGTTGGCCGTTGAAATGGGGGAATGCGGACGAAATACCCAGACACGTAAAAGCGAGGAAGTGTTCGATCGGAGGAAGTGAGTAGTGAGTAGTGAGTAGTGAGAAGTGAGAGAGATTTTGCTTGGTGGGCTTTGCGACCGGAGGAAGTGAGAAGTGTTGGATCCACATAAAAGCGATCGAATAGGTGGTGCGAGGGGGTTACCGCGATGAAGGGGTCGCCCCCCAGAAGCCCGAAGACGAACCACGACGTGCCGCACAGGAATACGAAAAGTGACAGGAAGAAGGGCATGTACTCCACGCTTTTCGTCCGGATTACGAGCCTCTGCACAGTACACCGGATGTTACGCATCGAACTGACGAAACCAAATTAAAAAAAAACACACAGCTGCAAGGGAACAGATCAAAAGTCACGACGAATCCAGTACGCCATATCTTTCCCCCGTCATTTGCAACCCTCCCCCACCCTTTAATTTCTTCCTCTGGTTAGGGGGACGGCTTACCATGATGGAGAGGGGGGAGGCGTACATGCAGATGGAAAAGATGGTGGCAGCGAATCCGCAGAGGAGTTTCCGCTTCTGCCCTTGGAGGGCCAGCACCGACACGAGCGCCACGGCGGTGAAGACCGAGAGGACCAGCGCGAGGAGGCTCAGCATCCGGAGCTTCCCCTTCTTGGGGGCGTAGATGATGAAGATGGTCACGTAGATGGCTTCCAGCACCGCCCCCGTGCCGTTGATCGTGCAGACCAGCGTGTTGTTGGGGGACACGAAGGGCAGCCCGTACCTGCATGGCAGCGGCGGGGGTTAAGAGTTGCGAGAACCGTAGATTAACGTGGACACCTCACCTTCATCGATCAGGTTACTCCCGACACGTTAATTTCGAGGTCTTACAGGAATCCGGTGTAATGACTAATAATTAAAAGATATGTTGAAGATCAAAACTGTATTAGGAACGTCGTCAAATACGTGGAGACAGTTCCAAGTTCCAAGCCAGAGATATATCTTCACATATACTGTTGCTCCAAAGTTAATTAACTTTGGCTCGATCGAGCAGCGCCAGACAAACAATACAGACAAACACTGTTATAACCTGCAGCTGGCATCTCTGCCTCCTGAGGGAGCAAGCATATCGCCATATGATTGTATCTTTTGAGGAGTCAGTAGATCTTAACACAGGCGATGGACGTACCAAGCAGAGAGGAGGCAGTTGAGCAGAGTCATGTTGTAGGGGATCCCGGAGAATTCTTCGGTCGACTTCTTCCTTATGATCCTTCGAAATGTAACCCTGTAGGTAAAGATTCCAAAGGAAAAATGCTATGTTAATAAGGGAAAAGCACAGGAGAGAAAAAAAAAGACCGATAACAAAGAAGAAATATATATAGACCCGCGGAGGAATTGAAAGGGAAAAAGCAAAGGAGAAGGTCCATTAATAGAGGGGAATTTTTTAAAGATAAGGTGAAAAACTAGCTGGACGTCGTGAGATTTGAGAGTCGGATGTGATGATAAGAAAGAAAAAAAAACCAAAACAGCTCCAAAATTATTGTGCATACTCTCGCTAACAAGAAAATACTTTGGGAAAGAAGATGCGGAGTTATGTGTGCCTTCTAAATATATAAGAAGGATGAAAAACCCAGGCGCGAGTCCGCCATCCTTGGTTTCATGTTCTTCGGACACAATTTATTTGTCTGACGGAGAACATCTCAGACAGTAAACCGAACGGTGGATATATAACATAAAAAGAACAGGTAAATAAATAAAGAAAATAATAGCTTGTGCCGAGGTATGTATATATATATGTGTGTGTGTGTATACTTACATGGGCGCAAGGAAGAGGAAAAGCCCAGTTGCATTCCCTGTGACAGCAACAGTACACATATGAATCAATAAACATGGATCGTTGATACAGAAGGAGCAGGAACTAATTAATCAGAAACTACAAGAAAAGGCCAGAAAACCAAGAACAGGAGCCCGCGCGCGGTTTCTTCATGGGGACTGGGGAGGTGGCCACCCGGCGGCTGCTCGACCAGAGAAGAATAACAGAAGAAAAAAGGGAAACAAGAACATGAAGAAGAAAAAGAAGAGGACGAAGATCGAGGAGGGTGGGAGGACATGATGATGAAGAAGAGCAAGAAGAAAAGAAGGCGGGAGGAATCGGCGCACCAAAGATCCCGAACAACAAATGCAGGACATGATAGACATCCATGTCTTCACCGCCTCAAGGACAGGTACAGCAGAGAGTTTACCCAAGGAATTGAACCCACCACACACACCTTTCCCCGGTCCCCAACCCGAAGAGAAAACCTCCAATGCAACAAGTTTGGCAATAAACGCAGAGAGCCGCTGGGATATATATATATATATAGGACAAGGGGAGAGCAGAAGGAGCGGGCCGGGGTGGGGGGAGTGATGTGCGTGTACTGGGCGAGCTAGCTAGTGAGAGGGAGGTATGGAGAGGCAGTGAGAGATGCCGCTCCGATTTCGTCCTTATCCAAAGCGTTGATATACGCGAATTAAGCTCGTCCAATTCGAGCCCCTCGATCCTGACGCACCGTTAATTTCAATTTATATTCAGATTATTTTCCCACCCACCCCTTTAATTAATTTTCGTGCTTATTGTTATTTTGTTTCCGGGTTATTTTCCTTCTCTATTTTTATACATTCAGGTTATTTCCGGCTGCTTATTTTGGTCTCTTCGCTCCCCCTCCTTCCCTACCCGGCTCTGCAGCCTGCACCCACCTACCCTTTAGTTTCCGTTCTTTGCCCTACAGTTGCAGTACTGCCACCTCTCTCCTCCTTGTTCTGTAGCATTAATACATGAAACCCCAAATGATACGTGGAGATCGAGAGATAAGGGTGCGCGGGGTGGGGCTTCGCAGTTGAGCATGCCCAAACAAAGACGTCTGCCACGGCACATCTAATTTGTTACAAAGGCGCTTGTTTTTGTATGGCATGCCTCACTCATCACGCGGATCACCCCTCCCCATGAGAGGCAGCTGGGCGGGGGTGCCGACCACGGGTCAGTCCCCCCCGTCTCCTTCCACTGCCCTGTGGAAGCGCCCTGCCCCTGGTGAGGACTGTGGGAGGAGATCGATCATCGGCTCAAAATATCTCCGGGCGGGGAGCATGGTGCCAGCCCTGAGAACCCTCCCCCCGTCACGAGGGGAAGAAGATACCCCCGCTTTAACGGCAAAGGGAAAAAGGTGGGAATCGCTTCTGCCGTTTTGGTGTGATTTTCGAACACCACACAGTCAAAAAGTACTGCCCCTTTCACCGACCAGAAGACCGTCGTCGCTCGACGACGCCTGCGTCTGATCATCTACGTGTCCGGTCAAGCAGTGCGTTCCCCTTCTACGTGGACGAAGGGTGGAGTCCTGCTTTGGTGGGTCCATGGCATCGACGGTGGAGATTGCGTACCACGTTGCAGCCCTTGGCCTGTTCCATTCCCTGCCCGCATAGATTTGGACCGTATAGTATGTATTTTTTTACACGGCATCTACGTCAAATCAAGGCTCTCAACAAAGGACGACCACGGTACTGCAGGTTTGGGATATGAGAAGAAATTCGTGTGACTTTTTTTTTGGATTTATGAAGCTCCGTTGAATTATTCTCCGTACGGTTGTCATTAAAAGTTTATTTTATTTTTCTCCCAAAAAAATTCAAAGCTTGATTACTTCTAAAATAAGGTTGCGTGGAACGAAGAACTTTTAAATTAGCGTCCACACAATTTCCCCCTTATTAAATAATCAACACGTATTAAAATATCATTTCATTATTTTTAATACATCTTGAAATTAGTTGAATAAAATTAGACAGAACGTATAAATAAGCCATTTAATTGAGATTTTCTTTGTGGCCGAGTGATCAACGAAAAAAGCATAAACTAGACACCACCAACGTCGACTAAGAAAAGTAAGTGATGAAACGTACAGATGCATGGATCGATGAAATAGATGAATAGAGTTCCTATATATATATATCTGAAATTACTTAATTGGATGCTCCTTAATTATTAATTAAGCAGTGAAATTAATAAATAAACGAATATTCAAATGGCTGAACTGTGCCACTACTACCGAATTGAAAGGGCAACGCAAGAGCTCGATCACTAGCTAGCTAGCACTGCGGGAAGAAGCAAATTAATTAAGACAGCGAGATTTTCTCTCACATATATGTGCATGTCGTGCACGCGGGACTCGCTAGCTTCTCTCGATCTCCAAGCCTAACTCCACGACGTCGCCGTCACCTGTAGGCCATTCATGTGAATTTGCTGTACGTGTTGTTGCGTGTCTCCCTCGCTCTGATCGGTTCGGCTCTTGCGGATGGACAGAATCTTGCTCTGTGATTCCTATATATACATACATATATATATATATATATATACACACATATGTGTGTGTGCGCGTGTGTTACCCTCGAAAGTAGGTAAAGATATATCGGCTGTCTTAATATGATCGATCCATGAATGATGAGGTTGCGATAATTAAAAGTCATCATCCCAAAAGTCAATTATCTGCATGCATGTCAATAAAGGTGGTCGGTTCAACTCGTTTTATATGTATATATAATTGTTCGCGTTGGGCCGGGGTGTTGCAATTTATAAGATGATGGGTTATAGATTAGAAGGGCCGTCGGATTCGTTGGCATCATCTGGTCATTATTGGGATGGAGGAGGGGCCACGAGCAGAAGTGCCCTTGGCTTCACGATGCGTGCCCGCATCCACTTCTCGTCTCACGGGTTGGATTTTGTTTGTGCGGACTTCGTCCATGATTGCTCTTTAATTAGGCCTGATCTTTAAAAACGCACTGTTTTGTATATAGGGTTAAAAGATACACGGATATATATATAGAAAGGGTACGTACGCAGGGGCGGACCTGGCCGGATTACGTCATTAAAGAAAATAATGGGGAGTTTATTTTGTTTTAAATATATTATCTAATTTTAATATGTATTAGTTTTAATTTCTTTTAATTTTTTATATCGATCCTTAATTTAATTAGATGTAGGCATGTTATCTATCTAAAGTCACTATATACAAACTCAATAACAGACGTGATTGTTTGTATATATGAACGAATGCCGCGGGCACCATTTTTTTATCATTCCTTTAATTTAAAATATTTGATACACTACGTAATTTTGTTATCCCCTATAAGAAAAAAATTCCCGCATCCGCCCTGGTACGTTGAGCTAACAAGAAGAGCCTCGATGAAGCACCACGCCATGGGACAGAGTGCCCCGAAGGTAGCGAAAGGATGCGTTTCACCACTGTCCGATGGTGCTCGGTCCGAACGTCTATGTGCTGACAGGCACGGTTGACAACAGAGGCTATGTCAGGCTATGTGATAGCAGCATGTTGGAGGGCTTCGACAGCACTGCCGTATGCAGTGAGGTCGCCTAAAGAGGGGGCGGATGTCATGTCCTCGGCATACGCCGCAGCCATGGGAGTGGAGAGAGGACACGTGGCTGCCATTGGAGAAGGTCCACACTGTAGCGAGCTTGAGAAAGAACACATCCCGTTGGACCAGGACAAAGCTCAAACGTCAAGAAAGTAGTGAGCAGGCCCAAGGTCATGGATGACAAACTCATGATCGAGGGTGGTGACTAGAGAGGAGATGCCCCATGAATCATTGCCGGTTACTCATATAACCAGGGGACCTTGGCACCAGAAGAAGAGAGAGGTTTCCATCTTGGACCCAACAAACCCGAGCTCAAGAAGTCGAGTGCTCAGGCGCATGAACCACGCACCGGGGGCCTACCAAAGATCAATACAATGACCGATGAAGGTGACAAACATGAGCTGAGAATTATGGATGAAGGAAGCCCGAGGGTTGTTTCATATATATAGACCACCTCCTCGAGATGCCCGTGGAGGGAGGCATTCGAGACATCTATTTGACAGACGGCCCAATTAGAGCTGACAGCGAGAGCTAGTAACAGGAAAACCGTGGTGATCTTGATCACTGGACTGAATGTGTCAAAGCAATCAACACCCACCTATTGGCGAAAACCCTTGGCGATGAGATGGGCTTTGTGCGATCGGTTGACCAATCTGCCCACTATTTGAGCTTAAACACCCACTTGCATCCAACCACGTTCATGTGGAACTTTCGCATCATGAGGGACCATGTGCCGTTGCGCATAAGAGCGTCGAACTTTAAGGCCATTGTAGCACGCCATGCTAGGTCCTTAGCCACTTGTGAGAAGAATGACAGGAGAGCAATTGGTAGCCCATGGCGGCTAGTGGGCGTGGGTGGGCTTGGAGGTAGTGCAACCGGCTCCGTGACCTGGTACAGATCAGCCAATGTCCGAGTGCGGCGGGATGGCGAGGTGGACTCGAAATCATCACCGGGAGAGGCCAACACATTAAGGTCTATTGGTGCGGGTGGCAAGGCTAAAGACGTGGAGGCAATGGTGTTGTCGGGGTAGAGGGCCACAGGTTGTAATGGTGACAGGGATGTTGTGTTTGATTCTGACAGAAACGTAGGCTGTAGAGACCCAGGTCTAGTAGGGGCAGCGAGTTTCAGTAGCATGCAAGAAGTAGTAGACGAGCCAGAGGTGTCAATGACTGGAGAGCTAGGTATGGTGCCGACAAGGTCGGGGCGAAGAATATCCCTACCTGGCAAAGCAGAAATGGCTACCTGATCACCACCACCTGGAGGAACTGAAACAACGAACAGAAATTCCCCTCCATTAAAGATAACATGACGGGAAATATACATGGCCGAAAGGTACATGCAGGTAACGGTACCCATGGTGTTGAGTACTACAACTCAAGAAAATATAACACATAAAGTGGGGTTTAAGTTTATGATGAGAATAAGGGCATAGCTATGGGTAACTCGCACATCCAAACACACACAAGAAATTACAGTCAAGGGTTAGGCCAAAGAACTTGTGGGGTGGAGAAGCATTGTAAATGAGTGACCTGGGGAGCCGGCTAATGGGAGAGACGACGATAGACACGGCATCATCCCAGTTTTTCTAGGGCATAGAGGCATGATTTAAGAAGGGAAAGGGCAGTTTCAACAATATGTCGATGTTTAGGTTCCGCAATCCCGTTTTGCTCGGGAGTGTACGGATAGGAAACTTAATGAATAATGTCTGCGGAGTCAAGGTAAAGATGAAGAGCTTGATATTCCCCACCCCAATCAGAATGAAACATTCAAATCTCTGTATTGAAAAAGCGCTCGACATGGCATTGAAAATGACAAAAAATATCAAGAAGATCTGACTTGTTACGGATAAAGTAACCATGTATACCTACTAAACGCATCAATAAAAATAACATAATACCTCAATCCATAATGAGAGACAACAGGGGTAGGGCCCCAAACATCAGAGAAAACTAACTCAAGGGATGTAGAGAACACAAAGGAGGATGACCCAAAGGGAAGTTTATGACTCTTAGCCTACATGCTGGCAGAAAAGACGACAGAGGGACTCCAAAAGGTTGGAAGACCAAATGTGGCGACCCGGATTCCGGATATCCGGTATACCCGGTAGGACTACGTACCGAATATACGAGATACCACATGGAACCCATGAGGCCTCCCAAGAGCGGTAAAGCTCCGAAGGGAAAAAGGATTGTCGTGTAGTACATTGAACTGACAGATATAACAGCAAGAAGTAAATTTCATTAGATCGGGTTGCTAAAGTAGCAGAAATAAAATTACATTTTAATTAACAGATTTTAAACAATTATATATCAGAGTCAAGTCCAAAGCTAAAGACAGCAGTCTAGCAGTACAGTCGACAGAAAGAAAAGACGTACCAAGAAGTCGGGGGAAGCCCGACGGAGGTACCAGTTGACAGCTACGACCCGAACTCCAGAACCCGCGAAAGCAGAACGAACACATCACCCCACCTGAAAAGCAGGGGTGAGCCTCGTGTCACTGACTCAGTAGGGGTCACGCGGATCCCCACTGAAAAATACGCAGTAACACGGAACGACAGAGACAGCATCAAGAAACAACACTAGAAAGCTGCAAAAGTAAGGGGAGCAGGAGTAGGGAACAGGTAAGGACGAGGGGAATAACCCGAACAAGCAAGCAGGCCTAGAAAGGGAAAGAGGAGTAGGGAGCAGTAAGGAAAAGGGAAGAAGCCAAACAAAACACCCCAACCTACACCTACAACAAGCATGCAAAAGAAGGCCTAGAAAAGACCTAGACAGGCACAGGCAACACGACCGGAGTGTTGTGCACCAGACAAGACACAGACCTCGAGTACAGCCACGGAAATGCCAACCCGGACAGGTCACGACAACCCCACTAGTGTCTTGACTAACCGTTGCGTACCACCGATGCGAACACGTCCGAGTCGCAGACCCACGCGGAACCACAAGAGTCTTAAGCAACTCGCAAGGCTGGTAAGCGACAAGCGAGAAGCGAAACAGGAACAAACCAAGTACTAGCCAGGGTCACGCCCGTCGGCGTCAGTCCTCTGCCCCTGATCACGTGTGCACACACTGGCTCCTGCCTAGAGCCAGGCCTCTAGCTAATTTCCCCCCTCCCCCCCCCCCCCCGTAGGATGCTACGGTAACCGCAGGAGCCGACGGAAACTAGCTTACAAAATCGTATATTGGGGTCACCCCTCGACTGTCGGACGTCTAGGGCGACGAGGAAAGGAAGCTCGAAACGCGGCGCTGAAGTACAGACAGTCGAACATGCACTATCACCCGTACCTCAAACACTGAAGGCAGCACAAGAAACTGCCGACAGACTCGGAAACGTAGTCTTAGCCTTCATAGGAACATCAACCGACGCCCACGGGGAAAACGGCCAGACCACGGGAGCAACATACATCACCCTAACATAGATAGACACGCACACACAGACCTACCCCAAAACGGCCCCTAACATCACCTAGAACGAACCCACAACACACAGCCACACACCGAAAAGCCCAACGGCCATCACGGCCACAATAGGACTGTAACGGCCTAGCACATGCGCGTTACATGGGCCTGATGCACCAGGGCGGGCGCGTCAGAGACAACAGGCACAAAGACACAACGCGAGCCACGTAACGCACCAGGGCAGGCGCGTTACGGCGGCCTAACGCATGAGCGCAGACGCGTTACGCCCACCTAACGCGTGGGGACATGCGCGTTACGCCAACCGACCCAAAATCTAGAACTCGGACAAGCAGCACGTAACGGTCCACGGCGGACGCGTTACAGCACTGTGACGCAAGGGGGCAGGGCCGTTAGAGATAGACAACACAACCACCCAACGCAGCTAAACGAAGTGTAACGGCCTGGGGCAGGCGCGTTACACAAACCTAACGCACCACGGCGGGCGCGTCAGGGGAACCGATCGAACCAAAACACAAGAAGATAAAATAGGCGTGACGCATCACCCCGGACGCGTCAGAGAGCTGTGACGCGCCTCCCCTGGGCCGTCACACTCCTACAGCCACGAAGAACTAAAAACGCCCAGACGCTGTGACAGTATGTCGTAGGGCCGTCAGAGACATGTGACGGTCTCTGAAACGACCGCTACACCGGTCACGGTGGGAAAACAGTGGAAACGCCAAATCGGGCCGTTCTACGCCCCATTCACGCCGAAGCGCAGGGGAAACAAACCTAGATGACGAAAAATAACTCTCGGAGGCTCAAAAGCCCACATGCAAACCCTAAAACAAGAGATCGAGGGGATTTAGACAAATCGACCGTAAATGGGTCACCGAGGTTCCCGGACTCCTACCGGCCTCGAATGACAACCGATCGACACGAAACTTACGTGAATGTGATCCTGACATCCCAACGGTCAGTTTGACACTAACCACATCACAAATGGTTGCCGTTTTCCGGCGAACCCTGAAAACCCCAAAAACTACGGTTTACACTAAACCGGCCCGATCTCCCCCGATCGAGCACCAAACAACACACAGAAGCAGGGAAAACGTGTAGAAGGAAGTGGCGGTCCATCTCCCTACCTCCACCGAAGAAACCGTGCCCCGAAGGGACTAAACCGCGCCGAAAACCACGCCGCGAGCTCAAACGCCGGCTTTGAATCCACCGTTCGGGATCGCGCCAAAACCACTCCATCCTTGTCCCGTCGCGCACCCAACCAGCTCCACAGCATCCCCAGCACTCGCCCCTAGGTCCTCCGTCTGCAGCCGGAGCCGAGAAGGTGAAAACGGGAGAGAAATGGAAGAGAGAGACGGCGGCGGCGTGAATGAGAAGGAGGAGAGAGGAAGGAAAAGAAAAATGAAAGAAATTAGGAATTTTCTCAATTTCAGAAAAATTTGATTTTTGGCCCTAACTCCGAAAAATATGCAAAAATAGCCAAAACGACCGGCTCGGAGAGTACGTCGTCGTTGTAGCATCCACGAGTCAATGAACTGAGGAATAAACTTACCGTAGGGTTCCGTAACTAGTACGAGAGAAAAACTCACACGGATCGTAAACTCAACTCGGAAGCCACAAAAGTGAACCGAAACTCACCGAAAAAGATCCGAAAGACCCAATAAGGATCTAACAAAGATCCGGGACATTACACCAAATGTGGATAAAATGGTGGTAACTGTCTTCCAAGTAGTGTGGCCAAGGGGCGCATGCCATGAAGAGTGAGAGGCATGTTCAACGACGAAAGCGGTAGGGCAGTTGATACCGATAGGAGGAAAAAATTGGTAGAGGCCGGTCTTAAGCTTGCCACAAAGCAAAATTGTCCCCGACTGTTGATCCTTCACAAGACAATCAAACGGGTGAAACTTAAAGAAAACATTGTTGTCTTTAGTAAATTGACGAACAGAAAGAAGACTTTTTATGAAATCAAGAACATGTAAGACATTTTTCCAGTGAGGAGAGTGGGAAGGAGTGGAGAGCACAACACTGCCTAAGTTAAGTCTTGGTCCCCGAGTAGACGAGCGGACAAGAAGGGGGGTTGAATTATCCCCCACACTAAGTGACTAATTTAAAACTCTACGCAACGGAATTAACAATTTAAACGAGATTGAAGAAATTAACTAAACAGAGTAAACTAAATTCTCTCAATCTCTCTGTTCTCACACGATCACGTAAACAGATATATCATGCAAACCACACAACACAAGGGATTTTTAAGGTGGTTCGAGATCACGATGGGCTCCCTACGTCCACCCCTTACCAAACCGGTAAGACTTTACTAGAGAAAAAGTCTCCAACACGGAGGCGACACTCCAACACACAAGGGGATAAATCCCCACGAGGAGAACTCTCCTCACGCTATAGACACAGCACAAACGGGGACGAACCCCAGACGCTCTGGATTGAAAATCCAGTAGCGCACACACACACACGCTGCAACAAACGCATCACAACGACACACGACCGTATGCAGACGGTCACACACACACAAATATCTCTATGTTCAAAAAAATAAAGACAAATATCCAAAATATGCTCAAACCAAATTATGGATCATAAAACGCATCACAAACAACATAGAAATGATGTAGAAGTTTCCCCCCTTGATCTTCAATAGCCGGTTGAACATATTCTTCAAGGCACAAGTAGGAGGGATGACGGATCGACACGATTTCAGCATCCCCTTGATCGTCTCCTCATTCTGCTCCTCCTTTTCTTCTTCCACAAACCTCAAAAATGACTTGACGGAGATGAAATCAGATCTTCTCTTGTAGCTCCACTCCTTTTCCCTCTTCTTCACTTGCAAGATAGATAGGATAAGCTCATTAGGGTTTTCATCTCAATGAAATTCGTAGCTCTTACATATGTATATATAAGAGAGATCATAAGACCAATATAGTCCTTCTAGGACCCTCCAAAAGACCCCCAATAGGTCTACCAAGAACCTTGGGGTATAATGGTAAAGAATAGACCCCAAATGGATTGAGTTTAATGGGTTTCAGACTTGACTCGTAAGGGCGTTCGCCGTATTCGGTCGACCGAAGTTGGCCGTCAGTCGACCAAACTTTTACAAACACATGTCCAGCGGTTGCTGGATATTTTGGTCAACCGAAATGTGAGGGTCGGTCGGCTGAAGTGCAGAACATACAGAATTTTAAGCTTTTAGTCCCTTAAGTAGATTACATGAGGTGTATACATGAAAGCCCATTTTGACAAGTTAAATCTACATGATGTGTGCTCATGAAAAACACATGATTAAGGTGCATGAAAGCATTTTGAACATTCAATAATCACAACATAGGATTAAGATCATAAAGCATGAACATGAACAAGGTGTGAGCAACTTGTAACCATGACGAAAGTGCAGAAAGCACATACATTAAAATCCATGTTCAAGGTGCATAAAAACATATACACTTTGGAAAACATGTTTATTCACATCAAGAAATCAAGTTCATATAGCAATGCAATTATCCAATATGAGTGCATCATGTAACCAAGTTCCATTCAACTCATTTTTGCCAATGTTTGCATGAGGGGTTCAACCTTTGCAACTTGCATAAAACTCTTATGAAGAATATGCACGATAATCCATTCCATTAATCCATACACATGAGAATATCACTCACCCAAAGATTGGGACCAATTTGTCAAGTGTATAAGCAATGTGAAATGAAATAAAATCTCAATATTCCCAAGATGAAATTGACAACCCCACGATGAAGTTGGTTGGAACAAAAATCATAAAGTTCAAGCTAGAACTAAACCAACCCGAGGCCATGATATCAATGATGATATTTGAATTCAACATAAAAGACTTGCACAATGAACTTGTTCATATTAAAAAGCTATGCAACCTCTTGGAAAACCTAACAATCTCAACCAGAGATCAAGACCTATTTAGTCATGCATTTAAACAATATATTTGAGCCTCAAAATCCATTTACCATCTCAATCATATTTGAACATCAAGAGCACAACGGCTCAAAGTAATATATGCAAGCATAGCAAAGATCATAAGTGCGCACTATCAACAAAAACATATGCAAGCATACATGAAGTTCTTCCACACACACACACACACAATATTTTGTTATCATCAAAATCAAGAGGGAGCACAACGAATCCAACATTAAGAATACACAAACCTGTACCATTACTAATCTGCACAGTGTCCGTGCCGGTGTAGGGGGTGGTTGAAGAGCTGCATCTAGTCTAGCGCCACATGATGAGTCACATTGGAGTCGGGGTACCACCCTGGAGAGGGAACTAGCAAAGGTGCGAAAGGATCCATTGGTGACACGGTGGAGACATAACAGGTGGAAGTCGACGGAGCCCCGGGGACTGGGGTTCTCGAGGTGAAGCCGGTTGGCGGCGATGGAGTGGAGGACGGGAAAGTCTAGTTGAAGCACTATGGGCACTCAAATCCCAATGGCCAACACCCACGCTGGTTTGATAGCATCGACCACGATTCTTTCCATGACCACAGCCGTGTCCACCACGGTGATTGTCCCACCCAGCGAAGTCAGGCTAACCCCAAGTAGTTGTGTGGACAAAGGGAAATGAGGACTCCGTAGATAGCTTATCTTAGTGCTGGAGAAAGCTCTCGTGCGCCAAGAGCAAGCCACAGAAAGCTTCATGGGAGATCGGATCCGCGCGTGTGGCCAATGTAGGGATGAACGACTTATAGGGGGAGCCAAAAAGCCAGCGAGGACCTGCATGATCAGATCAGACTTGGGAATGGGATGGCCAATGACCGCCAAGTTGTCGACGATTATCATGATGTCCTAGATGTAGTCGAACATCGATCGAGTACCATGGCGAATCAGCTAGAGATTCGTCTTCAACTGTAGCACTCAAGCACGAGAGCGGGATGCGAACCCCATGCCGAGGGCATCCCACGTAGCCTTGGATGTTTTATAGCCGACCATACAGGGAAGAGGAGACTCAATCATGGAGACGAGTAGGATGCTTAGGACCAACTTGTCCTTTCTTTCCTAGGCTTCGTAGGCAGGGTTGACGACACTAAGCTAAGGGTTTTTCTCACTAGGAATCGTCGCAGGAGGACTTGGCTCAGTTCCATCGATGAGGCTCATGAATCCTTGGGACTGGAGAATTGCTTCCAGTTGAAGCTTCCATCCAAGGTAGTTGTCACGTGTGAGCTTTGTGTGGAGCAATGACATGACCTGGCCGTTGGGAGAAGCAACGAGAGGGAGCAACATGTTGGAGCTGAGAAGGAGAGAGAGTTGCAGAAGTGAGGGTGGTGGAGGAGGAGATGTCAGAGCCGCTCATGGTGAAGGTGCTACAAAGGGATGTTGGCTGCTAAGCCTCGAGGGCTCCAGCTGATACCATGAAGAAGAGAGGTAGAGAAACAAGCAGAGAGAGACAGAGAAGATGTGGAAAGTCTGGGTGCTCTCGATGGTTGAGGCTGTGGACAAGTTTTATTTACAAGACATACAGAAGTTTACACAAGGACAATATACAGTACGGACAGCTACAAGGATTTTCCCTATTGCCGAGATTTCCCAGTTAATGGCTCATGCCCCATTTTGCATTGCTAATCTTGGAGGACCGAACAGCACATCTGAGAGTCTCCAACTGGGGAATCCGCACACGATCGTCGAGAGGCGATTCCTGCTCAGCTGATGCATCGTCTGATGCCAATTCTCACCCATCCATGGAAGGTAGTGCAATAGGTTGCTTTACAGAAGCCGATTCTCACTCTTCTAGGGAAGGTGGCACAACAGGTTGGGGCGACTGTGATAACATGTTAGAATATGTTACTCGGAGTGAGTCCGGGTGAATTATTCCTTAGATTTTTTTTTAAAATTTGATAATTTATTCTTGTTCTAGAGTTAACTCATTCTATGTGAAAGGGTCGAATGAGTTAATCTCTAAAATAAGGGCTTTAACCTTAACCGACTACAGGTAATTTAACCATGTTATCAAACTCGGTTAAAGACGGATAAGCAAAATAACTCACCCAATTCTAACTTTATTCTGCTATCAAAGAATTTGTTATAGAAACAAGCTCATCCATATAGGTATGCAGCGGGGTATGTTTTCCATCTCCATATAAAAGAAGAAAAATAACCTTGATCTCTTGCAAACCCCTGAGATACAGGTAAGTACACGTATGGAAGAAGAGGAAAAGATCGCAAAGTGGAACTTTGCAACTCTGTAATTTTTTCCCCCTTCAGATTTAATTTTCACAATTCAATCGTTGTATGCAACTACACATGAGCTCACAGATTTGTGTTGTCTTCATACACGAATAGGACAGACTGTAGAATCGAAAACTGAGTCGGCTTTCTCCTCACAACAATAAACTATGAAGAAAGGTATGTATGGGTTATGACTTCTGGACAGCAGAAACATAATGTGTAGTGTATCCATGTGTAATAATTATATTATGCGGTCAAAAACCGTGGACAAGTGAACCACATCTGAACACGTAGAGAATCCCGTCACCTGGACTACATGCATTGCTTTTGATGAAGATTATATTTGTTCCCTGTGTGTGGCATGTATATGAAATTCTACGTTCCAGATGGAGCTTACCAGTCACCAGCAATAATATTATTCCCTTCCCGATCCTTCACAAATGGCACTTCCTCAAGAACCGGCGGCCAACGGCCGGTGGTTCATTTGCATTTCCTCATGAACTCTCTTCCTTAATTTATATGTTAGGACCACCAGCCATCGCCCTCGAACGCCCCTTCTGCACACGGAATTGCATGCACATCCTTATAATCAGGGTATGTATAGAGAGAGAGCGGACACATCATCTAATATGGTCGAGCCTGTAGCTGTCAACCTCCTTGTAATTATGGACGTGCCTGGATTCCCTAGACGAAGACCAGTACTGATCGAAGAGCCAGAACCGATCGAGAGTGCTCTAGGGCTTCCTGGACCTTTCACCACGGCACCGTCCATGGCGTAATCTTTATCCTTCTCAGAACAAGGTGTAGCCATTGAACCTGTTCAACAACGACTCATCAATGGTGCGCAGATGGAGCATGCATGGAAGGGGCCACGTGGCGAAGGATTTCCTTCCCTGAGAATTCTTGTGGCCGGTATTTAGGAGACACTGCCATGGAAGGGAGGGTTCGAATCCTGTCCCTGAGCTTCTTGGGTCGACCCCTGATCCGTAGTCGTCATCACTCGTTAGAGGAATGGCGATTGCGGCAACCAAACGTCGGGTCTTCAACTATCATAATTAACTTCGAGTTAATGAGAGGGATTGGGTTGGTGGGCTGATCGGGCACGGATAGGAAGATAATGGAGAGAAAACCGCAGAATTCAACGTGCCAGCCATAGCTAGTTCCTTCGCTGGCACGCTGCATGCATGCGCGTGTGGAGAGAGAAAAGAGGAAGCTCATGCACTGCATGCATCTGGTACAGATCTTGTCACAAATTCTGTCTATGACACAACTTTCTTTCTTCGGCAACAATATATATACAAATGATGCCGCTCCAAAGTTGTCTATTGCTAAGCGTCTCAGGAGAAAAGAAATAAATAAACAACAAGTTGTACACTGCACATTAATCTCTCTGGCTGTTTTGTGAACAAATTTAGGTCTAGACTTGGTAGTTGGTAATAGACGTTACATAAATCATACGCCGCAGGCATGCACACGCCATGTCTTCCGACCTCTAATGCAAGAGGTTCAAGCTGGTTTGTGATTCTGTGAACTTATATATTCTTCTGACAGGGCCTGCATGCGAATTAACCACAGAAGGTACGGTGTATCACAGTACGTATACATTATAAAGGAAAGTTTTTGTTCGTTGAGACTTTTGCAATAGAAAGGACATATATGAGACGTTTTGTTTGCTGGTGAAAATGGTTTCAAAAATCTATGATAATTAACACAGTCATTTTTCATAAGAATAATATAAGTCGTTGTGAACTAGCTTTGCTCCAGAATAGAGGTAACATGGGCTTGGCCTCCGTTCAAAGATGGACTTATTCTGGGAGAAGCCTCACGTCTATAATTTCTCTCCCATGAACCTGGCAATTCCGCCGTAGCTCGATCGCTTGCGTCCCCACGAATTGTTATTCTGAAATTATGTTGTTGGGTGAAATAAAATCCGTGTTCAAGTGAATATATAGCTGTTTTTCCTTTTTTTTTTCTTTGATTAAGTTGAACTCCATTCATCCACTATTCAAGCTTGACTACTTAGAGACCAAATGTGTGCTATAAGATTTAGGGATTTTTACATATATATATATACTCCCGTAAAATTTGATTTTGTCAAATATATCGCTCATCTGAATATATTATCATGAATATTCTTCGTTTAGATAGAAATATTACGATTATACCCTTTAATTTATTACTGTCGACGGGAGAAGAATATTCCGTGAAATATATCATATACAGTTATTAGATCTAGAGTATATTTGACAAAATCAAATTTTATAGGGGTATATATATATAAATCTTATTCTTTATCTCACATTTAACTCGGGTTAAACACAGAATTTACTGCGAGGACATAATCGTGATATTATTCATAATTTGAAGATATTTATGATAATATGTTCAGATGAGAGGTATACTTGATAAAATTAAATTTTATGAGAGTATATATGTAAAAATCCCTAAGATTTATGTGTAGACCTGGGATGTAAGAGGATGATAGAATATTTGTTTGTCCATCTATATCCAAAGGATACGGAAGGATAATGATAAGATTTTTTCGGTACGATCAGAGTCCATCTATTCTCTCTTCGCTCATCTTAGCCTTTGATGCATTGTTAATTTGTGACTCTCTTGTCTCATGTACTTACGGACAAAATCTTATAGATATCATTCTTATTACATATCCCACTAATCCATTATCCATGCTGCTCTCTTAACCTTCATTTCTCATTTGCATTATTTAAAGTCATTTTTACACAGTTTTATCTGCGAGCTAATTAGCTAGGTAAAATTAGATAGACTCGCTAGGTTGAAAGAACTGTTACATGCACAGCTATACTTGAAAATAGTTTTTCTTTTTTCTTTCCCCTCCTTGAAGGAACTGTTGCACCCTGAATTCCCCCAAAGAAGAAAGCATAGGGGGGGCTGCATGCCCGAAGGGACCCAAAGACTCCTCGCATGCCCGGAGGGACTCCATGGAGTCCCGGCAGCCACAACCATGCTCGGAGGGGTCCTCGCCTGTAGGGATGCTTGGAGGGACTTCAAGGGAAAATCCCAACTATTCCCTTGATACCTAGAGGGACTGGATGGGGTCCCGACTGCTCGACCAATCCTAGGTGGCTTCTTTGATGCCAAGAGGGACTAGGTCCCCCTCCCACAATGCCTTAAGGGAATGTTGGGAGGTGTTGTGGGCCCCGCTTTCCCCTACTCTCTCTTCTGTCAGTGACATCAAAGAAAAGGGGGAGGGAGAATGCCCAGAGAGAGCAAGGTCTGAGCACCACGCCTGGAGGGACCTCACCTACTTGCAATGTCCAGAGGGATTGACCGGGGAGATGTAGGCCCCATCTCCTCCTTCTCCCTCCTGCCTTGTTACATGGGAGGTGGGACTCCCGCCTCTCAGTCATGTCTGGAGACACCCCAAGGGAAGTCCCAACCTATGCGTGAAACCCGAAGGGAGCCCAGGTGGGGCCCAACCAATGCATACATACCTAGAAGGACTCCAGGTGGTCTTGGTTGGTGCAGGCATGCTCGGAGCGATCCCCATCATCCGCAATGCCTAAAGGGGGGAATCATGTTGTTCGTTGAGGGCCAGAGGAACCAAAAGGGGGGTGAAGTCTCCCTGTGCATGCCCGGAGGGGCTAGGGCTTGCTTCCCATGCTTGGAGGAGTTGAGACAGGGATCCCCATTCCCGGATGAACCTGAGTAAGACTTCGATGCCTGGAGGGATAGGAGGAGGGCGTACCTTTCCCTCCAATGTTCGGATGGATTGCAAGGTGCTCTCCCTTCTCTCCCAGTACCTAGATGGAATTCAAAAGCTGACTCAACACTCACACAAACCTGAAGGAGATCAAAAGGGGGCTCAGCTTTCAAACCCCTATAAATAGCAATGCCTACGCTAGAAGGAGGGGGAGGAAAACCTTTGAGACTTGCGACTTGGGGACTTGCTCATGTAGAGGTTGAAAAGTGTTACTTGCGCCTCGTACTACACCTTTGCAATTTCTTTGGAGGGTAAGAATGTCTGACTACTCTATGAAAATCTGCAAACACTTAATCATGCATTAGAAGGAGCTCAAAGTGCGATCCTAAGGGACAACAATCCAATGCATAAGTTAGAGATGTGCACAAACAAACGATAAAGAGTAGAGAGGGGAAGGAAAGAGTTCCAGAGGGGGAGAGAGTGCTTGGAAGAGAAAATGAGTGTTCGGCGAAGAGACCCAGGGCCTGAAATGGTGGCGATCACTCTGTATCTCTCTTTGGTGGCAGGAGTGTGACTGTGCAGGTGTCTTTAGGTGAGTAGTTGTGTGTCTCTAGGCCTGTCCAGGACCCTATTTATATTGGTTACCATGATGTCGGCTCTTTCATGACTTGGTGAGGGCGTGATTAGTGGAGCGATGTTCTACTCGATCGTGAGATCATTTGTTGCTCACTCACCTGTTCACAGAGGAAGGGCATCGTGACGGACATCTCGACGGTATAGGCGTGATCCTGTGTTCGTCGGGATAAGTCTCGTAACTGCGGCCTCAATGCTCATCCACTGACGAATCTCACGGTGTCCTAAAAACACATGCGAGAATCATGCATGTGGGCCGGCCAATCTTGAGTGAGCCTCGATTGGACTAGGTTCCTGGACTGCGGGTCGGCTGGAGATTGCCGCTATGAGTCTGTCGACATCGGGTCGTACTGGGCCTGACGTTACTCAGCCTCGCTTGGCCTGGCGATTTTTCTCCTCCTCACTAGCCCCCCACTCCTGAGCAGTGAGAGTGCTCGGGAGAAATTGGGCGAGGCAAGATGAGGGGGATACTTGATCAAGCTTTCTAGAACATTCTAATACCTCTGACACGAGGAACCGTGTTACCTACCACCTTTCTTGACGCGCAAGGCGGTTCCCAGGTGCAAGCCCATAGTTCTTATTACAAAAATACCATGATCTATCAAAAATCACATAAATCCCCATGTCGGCGAAGAATTGTAGAAAAAACATGAAGTTTCAAGAAATTGCATAAGTTTCAAGAAATTGCATAAAAACTTTGAGATGCTGAGAAATTATATAAAAATCCTATAAATATCAATAATTACATAAATGACATGATCTACTAGAAAAGTACAAAAATACCCCCTATTGTGAAAAAAATTCAAAACTCCTCTGGTAGTGAGAAAATTATATAAATGCCCCTGTTGGTAGGAAAGTCGTAGAAAATCCCTGAAAGACATCCACCAAGGACCAAGCGCCTAAGGAAGAATTGCCCAAGATACTCTTGTCTTGTGAAACATTCCTATACTTGTGCATTTACAAAAATATGTAAGATGCCCCCGTGTGTATTGTTCCTAAGTTCTTAGGGACATCTAAGGGGATAAATTCAATTGATCATTCATGAAAGAAGGATAAAGTATTAAGCTTCAAGTACAAGGGACACCAAGTGCAAGTGCGCAAGGGGTCTAAGGTGTTGCACCTATACCCCGTTGATGGGTGTTGCTCAAATTAGAAATTGTAAATATATCCATGCGTAGGGTATTATGTAAGGAAATCACATAAATATCCTGAAAAAGTCAAGAAATGACAAAAATGATAAAAATGTCTCAGAAAGTCAAGAAATGATAGAAGTGTCTGAAAAAGTCAGGAAACGATAGAAATACTCTGTAAAGTCAAGAAATGGTAAAAACGCTCCAAGATGTAGCTCCAAGATGTAGAGAAATTGTAAAAATACCCAAAAATAATAAAAACTATAAAAATATCTAGGAAAGATCTGAAATTGTAAAAATATCCGAAATGAGTTAGAAGTTATAGAAACAACCAACCAGAGTCAAAAAGGGTAGAAGTGTCCAGAGTTCTAAAATTGTGAGAATAGTTTGATGTTTGGGAAAATTATGAAAATATCTTAATAGAGAAAAATTATAAATATACACTATCTTGTGCAAAAATATCTTTTATGGATATCAAATAAAATTAAGAGTTTGATCACAGTCAAAAGATTGACGATGGCTAAGAAGCAACTTCGACAGTTCGTCAGTGATATTGTTAATGATCCAATGAACCGATCATGAGAAAATTGATCATATGTTGATTTGGAGCCAATCCATGGTCGAATTACGATTCAAAGTGAGTTCAACAATTAGATTAAGATCAAGAATCAATCTAACGATCGAATCTTAATCTAGAATAAATTCAACGGTTAGATATCAACTAGGATTAAATTTGATGGTTAGATCATGATCGAAACATATTCGACGGATCAGTAGTGATCGTTTTGATGATATAACGATCCGATCATAATAAAATTCAAATTTAATCATCACTATGATATAATAGTTTAGCATCTCATTGGGTCGGCCGTTCATGGTCCCCGTAACATCTTAACCTAAAAAGATGTGCGATCTTTTGAATCACACTGTGCATTGGATTTGGATGAGCAGAGCCGGCGAACTGCAGGCGTTTGCTCACTTCAGGATGGCTGCATCAATAATGACCCACATAGTTCGGCTGCACCGGCCCGTCAGTTTGGGTTACAGGCACACTGTCTGCCACGTTATTGCTGATACGTTAAGAACTGACCTGAAACTCTCATTTAGGGTCACTTTCACATCGGAATTATCGGGAGATTGACTCAACTGATGAGAGAGAAGGAGGGTGGGACTCACATTCTTCTCTCAGCACACATAAATGTTAATCGGGGTCTGTTAACGCAATCGTCCTCACGGGTCGATTTCGCTAACCCTTACATTACTGCTCGATAGATTTGACAGCCCACTCATCATCCTCTCTCTCTCTCTCTCTCTCTCTCTCTCTCTCTCTCTCTCTCTCTCTCTCTCTCTCTCTCTCTATATATATATATATATATATATATATATATATATATATATATATATATATATAATATGTATATATATATATATAGTAGACATATAACTTGTAGGTTCCTAGATTGAAGACCAAAAGAAATAGTTGTGAGCGGGGACGCCCGGGGAGCTTAATTTTAACCAACATACGGAGCGAAGCAGAGGAGCACGAAAAATTATTGAGGTCAAGTTCGGGAACAACAAATAATTTCAAGTTAAAGCGTTCTCCGGTAGCTGGAGAAGTGGAAGTTCTCCTTTCTGTGGTGACAATGATATCTCAAACGAACCAATTTGCATTATGACTTGTGAGAACGAGAGATGGGCTTCAATCTGCAATCAATGATATATAGCATTTAAGCCTACGCACATATACAACCTCTTGTTCTGACATAAACCCTACACATGCCCGAAACTACCAGTGTTGCAATGGTCATAGCAAAATGTGGCAGGATGTCTCATCAATTCCAACACCTTCTTGGCGAATTAACACCGTTTGGTGTCAAAACCTCTGCTGGCCGTATCCAGCCATGGGGTAGGGATTTGCCTGTAGCCTCGCCATGCCGAGCTGCCCCTGCATGCCGTCCCTAGCGTACTGCTGCCACATCAACTGTTCTTCCACAAGGAGGTTCTGCTTCTTCTCCATGTCGGACATGCGGACATACGCCGGCGGTTCCACCCCTAGGGAGGCCGCGAACGGGTCTCCTGACTCTCCTCCGGTGGATCCACCGCCCTGAACCGGGGGAGCAGGGAGTGCCAACATGGACTGCCCCTGGGGGAGTGCCATGCTGCTGGCACTGCCCGTGAACCCGCGGCCCTCGGCTGCTGTCATCCCCGCGGGCGGCTGCTGGTACATGCCGTCCAGGAGCAACTGGTCGAAGCCGCCACCAAGCGATGCCTTCTGGTTCGAGAGGGTGCTTGCCGACTGCACCAGCGCGGTCTCCCACTCCGCCGTCTCTTCGCCCGACGTGAATGCTTCCCATTTGGGAGCGGCGTCGGCCGGGGCTCCGTTGAATAAGGCTAGCGCCAGCTTGTCTCCGTGTTCCTGCGGTTTCACCGCGTCCTCCCTCAAGTTCAGGAAGTCCACTTCTTGTTCTTCTTCTGCTTCGTCCTCGGTCTTCACAGGTTTCGCGGCCTCCTCTTCTCGTGCTCTCTCCTCCTCCTCCTGCTCCACGGCCCTACTGTCGTCCTCCGGCGCCGGCAACGCTTTAATAGAGTTCATGTCGTCGTAGTCCACATCTTCGACCGTCCTGGGTTCTTCGGTGGCCTCGCGCTGGGAGATCTGGTACTTCAGCTTCCTGCTCTCCAAGGCCGACTTGTCCCGTATGAACTCGTCCATGACTTCCAGCCTCTTAGCGGTGATCTTCTCCACCTCCGGGTACTCGGAGGACCTCGCGATCCCGACCGCCTTGCACCACTTGTAGAACAGGTCGAGATCTTCGAACTGTTTCGAGATGCGGCTGAAGATCTCGTGTATCTTGACGCAGTCGGTGACGTCGAGCTCCATGAACCTGTCGATCAAGATGCCCATGATCTCCGTGAGGTCGAAGTATATCTGGTAGCTCTCTTTCACCATTGGGTACAGTGCAACTGCCACAATCCGGTTGCTCTTCGCGGCTCCTAAGAAAAAAGTTTTAAATGCATATATGTCATCACCTATATAAACGGATTTGTAGTCATCGAGATTGCGTTAATGCAGATTTGCTCTAGCGGCTATGTTTTTAAGGTCGGTGTTGGCGCCAAGGACACCCACAATATTGTTGGATCCGCAAATGCGGATCTTTGATCATCGAATGCTGGTCACAGGCCGGCGCAGCGTTCATGCACGGGTAACCCTTGCGAGAGTATGATAATTAATGGGACCAAAATGGGTTAGAGTTTTGCGACGCTGCCACCTGTGGGCCGACACGCGAGGAAGCGTTCCAGCAGCTGCTGCAAGTGCTGACTCCTGCTGAAGATGCGGTCCGTCTTCATCTCCCTGATGGGCGTGGAGCGCGGGGGAGGGGGCGTGGCCTCGTACTCGTCGTCGTCGACGTAGGCGCCCCGGCTCTTGCTCCGGCGGACGCGGCGCCGGCCCTGCATCCGGAACTCGAGGTGCTCGTCGAGGTAGAGGGCGAAGGTGCGCACGAAGGCGGAGAAGTCCCAGGAGTCCGACCTGGACGTGTCCCGGAAGTCGGACATGTTGAGCAGCCGGGTGCCGCGGCGGGTGGCGAAGAAGATCTCCTGCTCGTAGGCGGGGTCACCCTCGATGAGGAGGCGGTGGACCAGGATGAGCGCCTTGAGGGCGACCGTCCAGTTGTGCGTCTTGTTCAGGCGCTTCGAGATGGAGGTGACGCAGCAGTTGATGTTGGCGCGGGAGTAGCACGTCAGGCTGAGGATCTCCCGTATGTACTTCTCCTCGGCGGGGTGGTCGTCGTGCCGGGTAGCCTTGACGATGGCCACGTCCAGGTCGCAGATGGCGCTGCTGCTGCTCACCTTGGCGAGCCCGATGCTCGTCCGGTCCTTCACCGCCCCGAAGGCCATGCGTATCCTGCTGGGGGCCATCCCGAGCTCTCGCTTGATCAGTCTCTTGGAACAGCTCAAGTTGTACGGCCCTTCTTTATATAAACTCTTCAAACGGGAAGAACTACCACCCTGGAGGCTGCGCTGCGTGGCCAAGAAGGTGCCCTGAAGACAAGAAGTATATGTTTGAAGACAAGAAGTATATGTTACATCCAAGCATTAATGCACGTACATACGAGCAGTTAACTGCGTTCGCATCTGAGAAAAAGAGTCACATGGCAAGACAAAGACAACCGACCCTGACCTTCCACAACGCTAGTGCGAAGAGGATGAGCTCCTTCGAGCCATGCGGCCCAGCGACGGGCGACGACGACGAGAAAACAGAAGATGGGGAGAGAGAGAGAGAGTGAGCGAACAAAGCAGGAGAAAAGAAAGGAAAGAGGAAAGGGGGAGGAGGAGAATCGCGTTCTGCAACCTTCTCTCTCCTTCTTCTCTCTCTCCTTCTCTCTCTCTGTATCTCCCTCCCCTTCCCTGGGTTTCTGGCTCCCCCCTTCGCTCCCTCCTCTCCGCGCTCCCCTCCCTACGGCCAAAACCGAAATGTCGACGCGGTTTGAATGATCCAGACGAAGGCCCGCCAACATCGGCGGGGACAACGGAGACGACAGACGGAAATAGAAATTCCACGCGATAAAATTTGATTAACCCGGGTTTTTTAGTGTGTGTATATATATATATATATATATAACCCACTTAACCCGATAAAATCCATGTGATCCGGTTCGGTCTAGATCTATTTCATATTTTCACTCTTGTTATCATTATTTTAAGATTTTATTTAGTAAACAAACGGATACGGAGGATGATGAGTCATATGTGAAATTCTATCTCTTATAATTTAATAATATTTGTAGAGACTAAAAATTGTTATCTTCATCGCGTACTATAATTTTGAGATATATTTGGAGGGGAAGAATGTCTAGTTATCTGATAAAAATCTGCAAATACTGAATATCACGTTAGAAAGAGTACTACATATGATCTCAAAGGATAACTCTCCGATACTTAACAAATGAGAGAAGAAAAAGAAAGGGAGAAGAGAGTTATGGAGGATGAGCCAATGCTCGGAGATGCGGTTGAGGTTTGGAGACGGTGGAGATCTGTCTGACTCTCTTTGGGGCAAGAAGGTGAGTCTGTCTATGTTCGTGTATCACCGTGTGTGTGTATATTACTCCCCCTCGTCTAGGTCTGTTTGGCACCTATTTATACCGGTGGTAGTGGCGACATCTCTTTCATGACTTAGCGAGAGTGGTTAGTGGAGTGATACTATGTTCAATCGTAAGGATTGTTCGTTGCTTACTCACAAATTCTCTAAGGGTATCGTGGCAGACATCTCGACGACATGGACGTGATCCGACGCTCGTCGGGATAAGCCCCGTAACTGTAGTCTCAATACTCACCGTTGGCGGAACTCACGGCATCCGGGATGCACGTGTTTGAAGATCATATTTGTGGACCGACCGATCCGGAATAAGCCTTAGATTGGGCTAAGTCTCTAGACTGCGGGTTGATCGGCGATGGCCGTTTCGGGCCTAGTGACATCGGATCTAACGACATCGTCCCCGGACTACGGGTCAGTCGGCGATGGCCGCATCTCTTGACCTGACTTATTTTAGTTTAGTTTTTACCTGGTTGCTGATGTATGCAAGCATTTTGTAGTTACTCTCAAAACTAACCAGAGGAAAGAGGGAACAGGGTGCTGCTTTTCTCACAAATGACCAAGATGCTTGATATTCTGGAGGACTTCTTAACATTTCTTGGGCTGGCATATTTTCGGTGGGTAGATTCTTAGTGTTTTTTTTCCTTGTTGAACTGATGAGAAGCAAAGAAAATAAAGGGGTGTGTTGGTTTCCAAATTTTAAAGAATATTATTCAGCTGTTTTATAATCTCACTATCATTCTCCAGCAAGACTGGATTTGTATATTTCTGTCCCATACCGAACAGTTTTGCGATAGTCTTTTTCTCAACTTATGTATCGTTTATCATTGTGTTTCAGGTGGGAGGCGATTGCTTTTCACATATCTTTTGTTAGATTTTGGGTCTGGATGAGAGAACGAATGTCTGCTTAGGTGAGGGGTCTCAGACAGCTTTCTCACTCTACAACCCGTGGCATTTGGAGGAAATGCTCTACGCCATTTGCGGCCTTAATGCCATTTCTGTCTACAATTGACATGCTTAAATACATTCTTAACTTTTGTAAGTGTTGTTAGCACCGGCAGAGAAAATTGCTGGAAAGGCTCGGCTGAATAATGAAATGGATTTTGTAACTACATTATTTAGCAGAATAATGTTAAGCCCTAATCATAAAATTCTTATTCTCTTGTACTTGCCTAAACAAAAGAATTTTGTCTGGTATTTTCTCCACCCTTCCTTGCTATTTTATATCTCACGGGTTTTTGAAAGTTTCAAACTGTAAAACCTTCATTTTCTATTTGTTTCAGCCAACTGCTGACAGAGTAATAATATATGGCATGCATCTTTGTTTTCATTGAGGTATTTCCATTTTCTCAATAATAATATATAATCAACTTCCTGCTATTTGCTATCATCAGATCCTGACTTTAATCCAGCCATGGACTTGCGAGCTATAGAAAATCTAGTAATGAATCTGTGTAGACAGCCCAGCGTGAAGGATTTGCACTCTGTTTTACACCATGGAGCCAAGAAAATCCTAAGCAGGAAAGAGAAACTTACGTCAGCCATCTGTTATGATGACAATTCAATTGAAGCATTAGTTAGGCTAGATCCAGCACCTGATGAGAAATATGTTCCAGATAAAAATGGTTATCTTGGCAGCATTCATAGCTTTGGTTCGGGATATGACAAATGAGGAGCCGCCATCATCACCAAAAGCTGAGGATTGGAAAAAAAAAATTTCCTGGGGCCAGTGGCAGATGTCTCAGAAGACGGGGAATTAGGACGGGGGAAAGAGGCAAAAGATAGCTGTTAACTATGCATGTGAAGAGGAATCTGACAATGATGAAATGTATTCACCAGAGAGTGGTGATCATGATGTTTCTAGTACACATGAAGATACGGACCCTGCAAATGATTGTTCAGAACTCTGACGAGAGAACGAGTGCCATTTTGCATTTTTTGTTGGGATTTTACCTATATACCCCGATAAAATTTAGTTTTTGCCAAATATACTTCTCATTGATTTAGACATTACCGTAAACATTATCAAAAATATGAGTAATGTCATGGTTATGTCTTCGCTTTTAACTCGAGTTAAGTGTAAGTTAAAGAGTAAAATATCTAATATACTTTTAGTTAACAAAAAAATATAAAATAAAAATAACCCTAGTCATCATCTCCCTCTACCCCCCCCTCTCTCTCTCTCATGGACGAAACCCAAGTCGGAGGTGGTGGCCCTGGTGGGGGCAGAGCTGGAGAGAGAGGAGGGGGCTTGTCGGATGTGTGTGTGGGAGGGTGGCCTATGTAGCAGAGAGGGTGATGGGGCTGTAAGGATTCGCATAGCCTGGTTCGGGTAACACAGATAATAAAAAATTAAATCTTGAACCTAGGCCCTTTTAGAATCCTAGAACCGTATCCTAATCGATGCACTAAGATTATCTAATACGGAACGACGTTGTCTAGAGTAGATTCACACCGATTCTCATGCAATGACGATACCCGTCTATTCTTTCCCTGCTCGCACGAACCACGGATGCTCAAAACTCCCTTCTTCTTCCTTAAGCCTTTCTCCCTTGAGAGGAAGAGAGAGAGATCAACAAGGGAGAGAGAGAGCAAGAGGGAGGGGAGGGAAGGAGAGAAGAGGAGTGGGGTTTTCTCCCTTATGTGCTTGGTTGTGGAGAAAAACCCACGTAACACATATATACGTGGGTCTGGCTCTTTCCAAAAGAGCCCCTAATCACATATATTGTGTACGTGTCCTTGCATTATTGTATATACATATATAAAGCCCTTCTCGTTATGCTTTTCTCATAAGAATTTAAGACTTTTAACAAATACATCTGTACAATAATATTCCGTCACCCGAGAACCTATTGTGTGTGATCCTCTGGATCCATAGTCACTCTAGTTTAAGGTCCATTAACTTCGTATTCGCTTCTACTAGAGTCGAATAATAGTTTAATTTATTCTAAACCTTTGATCATGTTGGGTCAAGCAAATCCGCGTGATCTCAGAGGACGTCGGGTTCAAACCACCATGTCTAGTACCTGTAAGTCTACAATTGTCGCATCGCTATAATCTCTCGCTCTTTCTATGAGTCTAGTTCGATCGAGGATATGGTAACTGTCAAACCCCATGATCGTGCCATTCGACCACGACCTCCTTAAAGCGTATGACGTCCATTCTAAACGAACGCACATAGCCCTGGCGAGGGATTTAGTGGAGCGTCAGTGTCTTGACCCATTAACTGTCTGATATATACCCGACAGTGAGCGATCCCTTCTTGACCTTTGATGATCTTCACACGTATTATGATATGGTTAATGACTTGGTAATTCATGACTTATGGTTAAAGTCACTTACCCAAGTATTAAACCATTCCAGTTCTTGTATAAGATCCGATCAATGTCTCACGTCAAAGGACCAACGATGCTACTGAGACAATTGGATCTTCAGCTGACATTAGGTATAATCAACTATCTGAAGATCCAATGGCGGATTCGTCCAGTGTACATCCTCCCAGGACGTACACCTACACATATGTATCGATGTCCCGCACCAGTGACCATGAGACTGCTCACCCATACATCATGTGTACTGGTTTAATAGGTAATCAAAGTCCCCGAGTGATTACCTTCCAACAAGGAACAGTTTCAAGGTATGTATCCATGTAAAGTCAATCTCATGATCAAGATCCTATCTCGAGTTGACTTTATAACCACATATCCTAGGGACATCGTAGAGTAATATACAATTACAAATTTACGCTCAAATACCACTTTATTAATGATGAACAAGATTGTATAATTATCGGGCCTACTCGACTCGAGATTGGCTTGTAGGACACCCAATACTAACATGGGCGTCTGTGCAGGGGGAATGGGGGTCGAGGGGGGATGGGGGGGAGCTGCAGAGAGAGGGTGGGGGGGATTGCAGAGGTGGTAGGGGATGGGGGCTTGACCAGAGGTGGGGGGTGACGCGGATCTACAGATTGAGAGGGTAGGCGAGGCTTGGCCGGAGGTGGCAGGGGGGTGGGGGCTTGGCTGGTGGTGGGGGGCCCTTGGCTGTAGGTGGGAGGGGAGTGGTGGTCGCTGGAGGTGGGAGGGGGACCTCTTGGATCCTCTCTCTCTCTCTCTCTCTCTCTCTCTCTCTCTCTCTCTCTCTCTCTCTCTCTCTCTCACACACACACACACACACACACACACTTGCACACAGTAACATAGCTGCAGAGAGAGGGTGGGGGAGAGAGGGAGGGAGACGACGGGGGAGGGGGCACCGGCGGTGAGGTGGGGAGAGAGGGTGAGGTGTTGGCAGTGAGGGGTGGGGCTGGAGTAGCAGGGAGGGTGCCGGTGGTGAGGTGGGGGGATGGTGGGGACACCACCGGTTCCACTACCGGACGCCGCACTGCCGTACCGAGCTTGTGGCTCGGAGATTCGATTGAAGACTCGGCATCCTGAGCATAATATTTATTTGTGTGTATTTGTATTGTGCGTATTTATGTATTATGTGTAAAATACATGTAGAAATACATGTATTATTTACTTCTGTTTTATTAGGCTAAGTCATAGTCAAATACACATGTGTGTTTTATATATTTTATTTGGTTAAAACATATAAGTCAAAGTTAGGTAGGTGAGTGTGTTTTATTAGGCTAAGGATATATATGCCATTTGTAAAAGATTGAAGGTGTATGTGTAATGGGCCTTTCCTATAAATAGGAGGCCAATGGATGTGTTACGTATGTTGTTATGAATGAATGAAAAGAAACAGGTTTTGTTAACACATAGGTGCATCTTGCCCTTGTGCTCTTCCCTTCTCTCTCTTCTCTTTTGTGAGGATTGAGCGTCGCCCGGTGTGAGACCGTCCGGCGTGAGGCCGAGCTGTGTGAGATAGCAGTTATCCGTCCCGTCCGGTTCGCGTCCCGGAGTGTCGTCGATCCGTCTTCCACGTCGCCGCCGCGTCAAATTGGTATCAGAGCCCAACAAACGGCGCCTCCGTCAACCCGACGTCTCCAACATCTCTCTCTCTTTCTCTCTCTAGATTGTTAGAAGTGAAGAAAAAAAAGAAACAAAAAAAAGGAAGAAGACTAGCAGAAGGATCTGTGATTGAGAAGAAAAAGATATAGAGAAAAAAAAATTTGGGTGTTCTTTCTCTCTTTTTCCCTCTCTGTTCTCTCTCACACGCCCATCTCTCTCTCTCTCTCATTTAATCTCTCTCTCTCATTTAATCCCTCTCTCTCTCTGTTAATCTCTCTCTCACTAATCTCACTCTCTATCTCTTTTAATCTCTCTCTCTCGCTTAATCTCTCTCTTAATTCCTCTCCCTCTGTCTCGGCCTTTTTTTCTCTCTCTCTGTCGATCGATGCACTGCAGAAGAAGAAAGAAGTTTAAAAAGAAAAAAAAACACACGGGAGCTCTATCGGTTGCAAAAGAGAGGAAAACAAAGGAAAAAAAAAGAGTTCGTGGCACGGGCATCGTCGCCCGTGCCCAAATACAAACCTTTTTTGGGCCGCAACGGCTCTTTCTCCCCAGCACCGCCGCCGCGCGCCCCTGCAACCCGTGCCCCGCGCCCGGCCGCGCCCGGCCCCGCGCCCCGCACCCTGCGCGCCCGGCAGCGCCTGGCCCCGCCCGGCCCCGTGCCCCGCGCCCTGCGCGCCCGGCCGCGTCCGGCCCCGTGCCCGGCCTCGTGCCCCGCGCCCTGCGGGCCCGGCCGCACCCGGCCCCGTGCCTGGCCCCGTGCCCCGCGCCCTGCGCGCCCGGCTGCGCCCGGCCCCCGCGCCACCTAGCGCCCCTGCGCCCGGCCGTGCCCCACCCGTGCGCCCCTGCGCGCCCGGCGCCCACGCCTGCGCGCCCCTGCGCCCGCGCCCTGCGCACCGCCTGGCCGGCTCCCGGCCTAGATCCGACCATGCCCTGCCACCATCTGCAAGCGCCCCGCGTGCCTGCGTGAATTCAAAGTCAAAAAAAAAGAAGAAGAAGAAAACAAAGAGTAGGTAGAGTGGTCAAAGGTTTAAAAGAAAAGTTTGAAAAGAGTGGAAAAAAAAAGAGTCAAAAGAAGGAGGCTGAAGTTTGAAAAAAATGTTAAATATATATAATATATATATAGAATATATATATTGTTATATATATCTATATATATATATATATTATTTGATTAAAAAATGAGAGTTGAATATATATATTATTATATATCTATTTAACTTATTTCTTGTGGCACCCGAGTCCGCTATTACGGCTCGTGTCTGAGTCGTCCGGATGCCGACAGAAGATCCGAAGATCACGGAACGTGCGTACCTCTGAGTCTCCCTGCGCGGAGAATTTTGACTGATTTGTTCCCCTGCACGGGAAATTTAAGTAATTTGTAATAATTCAATCCTCCCTGCGTGGAGTGAATGCTTTGTAACCGCTCAAGCTTCGTCAACGCCGTGTGGGCCCGCACGTCCCCGCTCGCCTTCGTCTCCGGTCAGAGCTAGACTTTTCAGTCAGCTAGGTGCGTGCTCCAAACTTGCTCATTTAGTATCTTTTCCATTGCCGCGCGACGAAGTAAGAGAGAGCCCGATCCATGCAGCCAGTCTTCTGAGTGCCTCGCTGTGGACGGTGAGAGAGTGCTTGCGTGCACCTAACCTTTAGGCCCTAGACTGTCACATTAGGGCACCCTAATTATCATGAGATAGTTTCACAACTACCTCGCCTACGGGCGAACAACTCTTCTTGACCAATCCCTTCAAATTAGCCCTTTTGCCAATCAGCCAACAAAATTTGGGTCTATTATCGGTCCCAGGACTGCATCATTTAAGTCCGAGGTCGTGCATGCCACGTTGGTGTAGGAATTCATCTGGCCGTCTAAAGCGCCCCTCAACGCTACCCATGGATCAAGAGAGCGTGACTGCTATGTTAGTTCAGCTCGAGCATAATCTCGTGGCCCACTTTGAAGAATCTATAGGCCAACTACGGACGGAACTCGATAAGAGGATCCGAGCCTTAGAGGATCGATTAAAAGGGGAAGAAGGAAGAGTGAATGGCCACGGCAATCCCATAGCCAATCCTAGGGAGGAAAGAGAGCAAGTCCGCCCGAATCAGGCTCCCCAAGGTAGAGAGCAAGAGGCCCGTGTGTCTCAAGAGAGAGACCACGACGATGAAGATATCATCCTACGGAACGTCAAGATTGACGCTCCAAGTTTTGATGGGTCCCTCAACCCCGCTACATACCTTGAGTGGGAGACCGGGATGGACCAATATTTTGATTGGCATCGCCGCATGACCCCTGCCACAAGGGTGAGGTTTGCCAAAATGAAACTCCTGGGTCAAGCCAAAACTTACTGGTGCAATGTTGAGAATCTCCTAGCACGGAGACGAGAGCAGCCTATTAGCACGTGGGAAGAAATGAAGGAGAAATTGAGAGAGAAGTATCTGCCACCTTCCTACCATCAGCGTCTTTTAGACCAATGGCAGAAACTCACCCAAGATGGAAAGTCCGTGGACGAGTACATCACCAAATTTGATGACTACTTCCTCCGGAGTCGAGTCATGGAGGATGCCTCTGTCACCCTCTCTCGGTTTAGGGCTGGCTTACACGAGAGTATTCAGCGGGAATTATTCTTGCGGGAGGTTAACACCCTCGAGCACGCCTACCAGGTTGCACGAGATGTTGAGAGGTTTCAAAGGGTGGCCCCACCTCGGGTTCCCATCTACCGTCAACCTGAACCCCGAAACCCCATAGTCCACTATACTGAGAGAGCTGGCCCCTCCACCTCCTACGTCCCTACTGCTACCCCACTTAGGGCCGTTGCCCCTACGGCTCCTTTCCCACGGAACCCATTACCTGCACCCGCAGCTGTGCCTAGGCTGGAGTACACTCCACCGGTTGAGAGGAGAGATGACAAGGGAAAAGGAGTCGTCTCTAGCACCTCCCAACCAGCCCCTGTCTCGGGAGTCCGATGCTTCAGATGTCATAACCTAGGGCATATTGACACCAATTGCCCAACCCGAGCCTTGGTTATCACCGACCCCCAGTTCATGGAGCTTCCACCTCAGGAAGGAGAAACTCTTGAGAGATATGAGGCCGATCCCGACCTCATCACCCAGTTTGAGGAGTTAGATGCAGAATATGATGGCACGCATGTCGAGTACATGCAAGTGGGAGATATTGCCGAGAGTTCTAACCATGAAAGATTAGGTGTGGTCCGCTGCATCCTGGCACACCCACAGGAGGACGACTGGCGTCGAACCTCCATCTTCCAAACCTACATCATGGTCAAAACTCAACCCTGCAAGGTGATCTTCGACAACGGGAGCTGTATCAATACAGTCTCTTTAGACTTTGTCTCCCGTCTAGGTCTACCTACTCATCCTCATCCTAGGCCGTACAACGTGGCTTGGGTTGACGACACTTCTATTCCAGTCACCACTACGTGTGTCATTCCCATCCAATTCCAGTCCTACCAAGGACAGATCCTATGTGACGTAGTGCCCCTGAAGGTCGGTAGCATCATCCTAGGACGACCATGGATCTACGATGTATACCTTACTACATTCGGTCGGTCCAATGAGTGTTCCTTCTCCCACAATGGGAAGAGGATTCAGTTGCTCCCAACACCCCCAAAGGTGGTCACGGGAAAGAGTCCTACCTCCACACCCACTGCATCCCCCAAAATTCGGGAGAATGCTCCAACCCCCACCAAAGGGAAGCTTACCATTTCCTCCTCTCCTACACCTTTCATGTCCATCCCTAAGGCCCCTAAGGTTGACCATGACCCGATTAGGCGCCTTAACTTCATAGGTGTTCGTGAGATGAATAGAGAGGTTGCCGAGGGTGCCCCTGTTTGGGCTGTTGTCGTCACCATTACCTCTGAGAAGTCACAGGTCTCCGTCCCACCCGAAGTCCAGGCAATCCTGCGGGACTTCCAAGACATCTTCCCGGAAGACCTGCCTTCAACACTCCCTCCCATGCGTGATGTTCAACACGCCATTGATCTTATCCCGGGGTCCACCCTACCCAACATTCCCCACTACAGGTTGAACCCCAAGGAGCATGCTGAGCTCCAAAGGATTGTCGAGGACCTTATCCACAAAGGTTTCCTCAGGGTGAGCAAGAGCCCATGTGCTGTTCCTGCCTTGCTCACACCAAAGAAAGATGGCACCTGGCGGATGTGTGTTGACAGCCGCGCCATCAACAAAATCACTGTCAAGTATAGATTTCTCATTCCCCGTCTTGATGACATGCTTGACATGATGAGTGGAGCCACCATCTTTTTCAAGATTGACTTGAAAAGTGGCTACCACCAGGTCGGGATTTGACCCGGGGATGAGTGGAAGACATCCTTCAAAACAAAAGAGGGTCTGTATGAGTGGCTTGTCATGTCTTTTGGGCTATCCAATGCCCCTAGCACCTTCATGAGGCTTATGACTGAAACCCTTCGCCCCCTCATTGGTCGCTTTGTTGTCGTCTACTTTGACGACATCCTCATTTATAGCCACAACCCTCAGGACCACATTCACCATTTGAGGGAGGTCTGCGAGACCCTGAGGAAAGAAACCCTGTTTGCCAACCTGACTAAGTGTGAATTCATGACAGATTGGGTCACTTTTCTCAGATTTATGGTTTCAAGTCATGGAGTGTCTGTGGACCAATCCAAGGTCCGAGCCATAGTAGACTGGCCAGAGCCCCAGAATGTCCATGACGTTCGGAGTTTCCACGGGCTAGCCACCTTCTACAGACGCTTCATCCAGGGATTTAGCACCATTATGGCACCCATTACGGATTGCATCTGTAAGGGAAATTTTGAGTGGACCAAAGCCGCCTCCCAGGCTTTTCTTGCCATAAAGGAGCTTATGACCAAAGCCCCTGTCCTCCGCCTACCAGAATTTTCCAAAGTCTTTGAGGTTTCATGTGATGCATCTGGCGTAGGAATAGGTGGAGTGCTTAACCAGGAGAGCCACCCTGTGGCTTATTTTAGTGAGAAGCTTTCTGATGCAAAGCTTCGATACTCCACATATGATAAGGAGTTTTATGCCGTGGTCCAAGCCCTCAAACACTGGAGACACTATCTCTTACCACAAGAGTTTGTCTTATACTCGGACCACGAGACTTTGAAATTCCTTAGCTCTCAGAAGGGTTTAAACCCTAGGCATGGTCGGTGGGTGGAATTTCTCCAGTCCTTCACCTTTGTCCTAAAATATAAGGCTGGAAAGGACAATAAGGTGGCCGACGCCTTGAGTCGAAGGGTCTCCCTTCTTTCCACTGTTCGGGTAGAGGTCACAGGATTTGATCGCATGAAGGAACTCTATGGAGAGTGTCCTGATTTTGGCCCTACCTATTCTGCTCTGTCTGCTGGATCCTCGACAGCATTTGCTGACTATCTACTCCAGGATGGTTTTCTGTTTCGAGGGCAGCAACTCTGTGTCCCGAGGACTTCTGTTCGGGACTTTCTAGTCTGGGAAATGCATGCTGGAGGTCTTGCTGGTCACTTTGGCCGTAACAAGACTATCCATTCTGTGGAGGAGCACTTCTATTGGGCTAGCCTGAAGAGAGATGTGGCCAAGATTGTAGCCCAGTGTAGGACATGCACGATGGCCAAACAGGTCAAACAGAACACTGGTCTCTACACTCCTCTCCCCGTTCCTGATCGACCATGGGTTGATGTGAGCATGGATTTTATCCTTGGGTTACCACGCACTGCTCACAAGCATGATTCCATCTTTGTTGTCGTTGATAGGTTCTCTAAGATGGCCCACTTCATTGCATGTTCTAAAACATCTGATGCATCTAGAGTAGCCCATTTATTCTTTGATGAAGTCGTGCGTTTGCACGGTCTCCCCCAAACCATCGTGTCTGACCGAGATGTCCGGTTCACTAGTTATTTTTGGAAGACACTTTGGCACCTAGTTGGCACCAAACTGAAGTTTTCCACTGCTTATCACCCCCAAACTGATGGGCAAACTGAGGTCGTCAATAGGAGCTTAGGGAATCTGTTGAGATGTCTTGTAGGGGAACATTCCGGCACTTGGGATCTTCTTTTGCCCAGAGCCGAATTTGCATACAACAGCTCCATCAATAGGTCCATAGGCATGAGTCCATTTGAGATCGTGCATGGCTACAAACCTAGGAAACCTGTGGATCTCATTCCCCTTCCTCTCGAGTCTAGAACGTCCAAGTCAGCTGAGGAATTTGCACAACATGTCAAAAGTCTGCATGAGCCAATTAGCAAGCAAATAAACCTCAGTAATGAGACTTATAAAAAATTGGCTGATTCGCATAGGCGTCACCATGAATTTCAAGAAGGTGACTTGGTTATGGTACGGGTCCGACCCGAACGACTCCCCTCGGGAGCCGTTAAAAAGTTGCAGGCCCGTAGTGATGGACCCTTCCCAATTCTGCGGAAGATTGGCTCCAATGCTTATGTTGTGGACTTACCTCCCGAATATGGGATTAGCTCGACTTTTAATGTGGCAGATCTAGTGGCCTACAAGGAACCCACAGCGATTCCTAGTGACCCTTTCGAGCCTTCTCCTCCCATTGAGAGTGAGCCCACCCCTGTGCGTCCCACAGCCTCGAGAGTACCGCGCGAGCACATTGAGAGGATACTGGATGAGCAGGTGACCACTACACGGAGCAGGGTGTACCAGCGCTACCTTGTCCGCTGGCGGGACCGTCCACCTTCTGACGATTCCTGGATCAGCCGGGAAGATCTCCAGCGCCTCGATCCAGATCTGCTGGAGCACTACCACAGCCGTGTTCCCCCTTACTCGACGGAGTCGAGTTCCAGCCGCCCCGGGAGGGTTGGTGGGGACACCACCGGTTCCACTACCGGACGCCGCACTGCCGTACCGAGCTTGTGGCTCGGAGATTCGATTGAAGACTCGGCATCCTGAGCATAACTTTTATTTGTGTGTATTTGTATTGTGCGTATTTGTGTATTGTGTGTAAAATACATGTAGAAATATATGTATTATTTACTTCTGTTTTATTAGGCTAAGTCATAGTCAAATACACATGTGTGTTTTATATATTTTATTTGGTTAAAACATATAAGTCAAAGTTAGGTAGGTGAGTGTGTTTTATTAGGCTAAGGATATATATGCCATTTGTAAAAGATTGAAGGTGTATGTGTAATGGGCCTTTCCTATAAATAGGAGGCCAATGGATGTGTTACGTATGTTGTTATGAATGAATGAAAAGAAACAGGTTTTGTTAACACATAGGTGCATCTTGCCCTTGTGCTCTTCCCTTCTCTCTCTTCTCTTTTGTGAGGATTGAGCGTCGCCCGGTGTGAGACCGTCCGGCGTGAGGCCGAGCTGTGTGAGATAGCAGTTATCCGTCCCGTCCGGTTCGCGTCCCGGAGTGCCGTCGATCCGTCTTCCACGTCGCCGCCGCGTCAGGGGAGAGGGAGGCTAAGACGTCGGGGGACGGGGTGCCAGCAGTGAGGTGGGGGTGAGGGGGAGGGGTGTCGGCGATGGGTTGGGGGGAGAGGGAGGGGGCGGCACCAGCGATGAGGTGGGGGAAGAGGGGGAGGGGCACCGGGGATGAAGTGGGGGGAGAGTGAGGGAGATGGCTAGGGTGGGGGCAGCACCGGCAGTGAGGTGGGGGTGAGGGGGAGGGGCACCGGCAATGACGTGGGGGGAGAGGGAGGGAGATAGCTGGGGAGGAGACATCGGTAGCTCTCTCTCTCTCCATATATATATATATATATATATATACATATATATATATATATATCCATCGACGGCATTAGACCCAAAGAGTATAATCGCAATATTTAAGGTTAAATGAAGGGTATTCATGATAATAAGTCTAAATCAGGGATATATTTGACAAAATCAATATTTAGAGGGATATATATATATATATATATATATATATATATATATCTTTTTTTTGTTTCCATGCTTACATGTATAATCTAGTGATTTTGACTAAGTCCAGGCATTCCAATTGTAATGCTTCCAATGCTATCTAGCGGGAGGCTTTAAATTAAGTGCTCAACCTGATTTTGTGCTTGTGGAAGGTTGCATATTTCCTTTGTGTTTTTCAAGTCACATTGGGGTACTTAAAAGAGAGCATGCGCCTCTGATTGAAGTACATGCTCTTTTTTGAATCAACCATTCTTTTCTTCATTTGCTGAATTTTGAACATGAACATGTTACCATTTTTTTTGTTTTTTTTTTGGGGGGGGCGTGGGGGAGGGAGTGGGGGGCTTCGGCGAGGTTGGCAGTCAGGTTGTCTTGTAGGATAGAATAAATACTTATGTCAAATTGCCTTCATGGTAGATTCTAATCCCCAATTGATAAGCTGATATGTTAATCAGGCGATATTGTAGCGGGGGGCTTCAGCGAGGTTGGCTGTCAGGTTGTCTTGTAGGATAGAATAAATACTTATGTCAAATTGCCCTCATGGTAGATTCTAATCCCCAATTGGTAAGTTGACGTGTTAATCAGGCGATTTTGTCGCCAAACTGCTTCGCAAATTTCAGTAGTTGACACTAACCTTGCCGCACGGTGTGAGATTGCCTGTAAATTTCAGTAGATATTTAATGAAGAATATGGCAGATAGTCATTAGACCCTACTACTCTACTACTTTTAAGAGTATCCTGAGGGCACGATCAACCCTTCTACGGTTTATCCAATTTAAAATTTGCGATGGCGAGGTATGGAATTTATGGTTGGATCTATGGGTTGGAGGTCAAATCTTAATAATGGAGATTTACGGTGATGGGTTATGCCGGTCCCTTGGCTTCTTTAAAGACACTAAGGTGAAAGGTCTTCTTGCTGATGCTGCGTGGTCGACCTTGCCCCCGACTACGTCCCAAACTATGTTGGCTGCATGGCAAAATTGTATCCTCCATCCCCATAGTCCATGAGCAATCTGACCACTATGCATGGGAGGGAATTCAATCAACTGTATCAACTGACGAGGTTTGGAGGTTGATTAGAACACCTTCCCCGTAGGTGTCATGGAAGAACATCGCGTGGACAGGAGCAACTTGCCAAAAAACTTCATGTTTTACTTGGCAATTGTTTCTGAATCAATTGCCTGTTGGTGATGTGCTCCTGAAGATAGGTTTCGTTGGCCCATATATATGCCACTTGTGTAGAGCCTCGTTGAAGGCAAGAGAGTACCACTTGTTTTTCACGTGCACCTTCACTAGATGGGTATGACAGGAGATTTTGAAATGACTTGACATCAATAGGCAACCCAAATACACCCCACTTAACAGAGGCTTTGGCGATTCAAAGTAGCTTCCATAGCACTGGCCACGGTCAAGCCATTGCATTCAACATTTTCCAATGTGCAGTTTGGCACATCTGGAAGATGCGTTGTACACCGACAATGAGGGACTGTTTACCTAACGATTTCACATTTTCTTTTCGTCTTCGGAATGTCGCTGGGTACACCGAGAATGCCCTTTCTCTGTTGTCCCGTCAGTGAGCCAAGGTGGGTAGCCAGTAATGCTTGCTACGAACCTTAACCTTGCGTTCAAGTATCACCCAACTAATAAGAAATCCCCAAATCAGCTCATTAATGTCATTTTCCGCGCACTTGAAAACAGGACCTTGACGGTACTAATAAGATCCACGAGTACGCAGGGCAGGTAGTGAGAATCCATGAGACGTTTACATTTTCATCTAACATCGCAGTAATCTTTTGCCATCGAACCGAGTTCAGTGTTTTTTTTAACCTTCCCTCCAGACAGTGAGAATTCGAGTAGACAATTTTTATAAAATTCCTTGGTGAAAGCTCTCATGCGGCCTAAAAAAAAAAGGTTTCCTTCCACTTATTAAAGCGTCAGATTGTTTGGACCATCCCCAGAACCCTCTTCATAAGTGAAGCATCGAGGATGGTTGAAGGCTGCTACCGATGATCATGACCAACGCGGGATCTCTCAATGAGGAAGGAAAAGTCCTGCTTTTGTCCACCTTTCTGATTTATTAAACATACCATCAAGATGGATCTACCAAATTATAGGACGATTCTATGATTTGAATTACCTTTTTTTTTTGGGGGGGGGGGGAAGAGACATGATTTGAATTACCAAGCTTTTGGAAGCTCCCCAGTAAAATGGTCAAACGATGGAGATGTCCAGTCATGATTGAGATGCGATTAACTTATCAAGCGCCAAAATAGGCAGATTCCATGAACTATTACAAATAATAATCGTAACTGCTGGTCATTCAAACTAGACAGCTCCAACGCTAACAACAGTGCTGCTACGCATGACACCGATAGTGGCGCCACCATGGCAACCACATCTATGAGCCACTATTCTTAACATTCTCCACAGCCACAGGACAAAAAAATATGGGACTCTTATCTAGACACTGCAGCTTATCAAAAGGGAAGATATCCTCTGCACGATGCATGATCCTGACATGATCCCCCCCTACCAGGGAATCACTGCAGAACAAGACAACCTCCCTGGAAATGTGCAGCAGCCGGTGGCACCGTAGCTTGGAACAGGGTTTCAGTCTTCTCCTTCACGTCTTCGTCTTCCGGCATCTCTACTAGCCCAGTGGCCTCAAAGATATATGCCCGCACTTCTTTAAACCTCTCCTCAGAGAGGGAGACCTCCGCCAGCAGCCTCCAAGCATAGTCTTCAGATGCCTGCTCATAGTCCTTCCTCCTCTTCAGGACCATGTGGCCGCTGATTTCCCACACGGCAGGGTTCACCTGCGTGTCGAGGAGCTCCTGGCTCACTTCACCAAGTGCCTGCTTCTCGGCATAACACTGCGCAGTTGCAAGAGAAAAGTTTGTACTTTGATTACTTCCCAAGTGATGTTAGAAGAGAAACTGGCTCTTGAAGCGACAACGATTTCATGGCTTTAGTGAGGTATGAAGTGAAATATTACCTGGGGGAAGAGGAAGATCCGCTTGCCTACATCAGAGATGAGCACATTGAAGGGAATGTTGTTATCTTGGAGCCAAACGCAAGCCTTGGAAACCAGATCAGACAGCTCCTGCAGGCTGCTCCCACCCTCAAAAACCAAGCCCCTCACAGGATAGTTCAGTAGGCGCGAGACCTTCACACCACTCTTAACCAGCCCTTTCTCCAGGGCAATCCTTTTAGTTGGAGCTTTCTCCACCGGAAAGGGGACTGACAAGTAATAAGCCTGCTCATTAAGAAAGACATAATCCTTCTCTTTATGAGTCTCCAAACAAGAACAAGTGTAACAATCACCAAAATCACCCTCATAATTCACATTTTGATTAAACAATGTGCACGAAAATGATATTTTTGTCATCCTTTTTCATGAGAATAGAAACAAAAATGTTAAACAAGCACACAGAGTAGTAGGTAGGCATCTAAAGCCGCGTTACCTGGAAGTGGAGGTGATTGATGGTGGCAAAGGCACCCAAGCTGTTGTAACCGAGCCGGAAGTAAGGGCTCCCTGCTTCAGCGGCCATCTGTAGGGCCAGCAAGAAGCTCTCCTTGTCGATCCTCTGAGGCAAGTGCTCCAGCACACGGGGTATCAGAAGCACATGCCCGTACTCGATAGGACTAACCTGAATGCATCACAAACACCATGGATCAGACGAAGAAGAATCTTATGAAGAAGTTGACATGCCTCAAAAATTTCCCCAACACATCGTAAAGACCCGGGCTTTATCCCTGCCTCCCGCTAGTGACAGGAAAAAAAAAAAAGGAACGGCTTGCTTGCTCACGTTGATGGCGACGACGTTGGGAGGGGTAGCCACGGGGGCGTTGTCGAAGTAGTGGGCCTTGCCGTCGGGGCTCTCCTCGAAGCGGAAGAGCACCTCCTCCTGCCCCACCTTGGTGAAGTTGAACTTGTTGGGGTCGAAAGGCTGGAGGACCTGGTCGACGCGGAACTCGGTGGGGCGCTTCTTCAGGTGGCGCCCCTCGTTCAGCTGCGCGATGAAGCCCTGCTCCCCCGGGATCACCTTCGTCTCGCACACCGTGACGTCGTAGCGGAACAGCCCCCTGCTCATGCGGTCCTCCCACTGACATAATCGAAGAAAACAAACACCAATGGTAAAATTTTTAGGATCAGAATAACAGAACTTTCAACCAAAAAATCCTTAGCCCGAGGCAGAAACCAATTACAACGTTTAGATCAAAAGAGCAAAAACTCGATTGGGTACCTGGCCAAGCACCAGGGTGTTGAGGAAGTCTATCGGGGCGTCCTGGTCACAAGGGGAGATGGACTTCCCTTTTGAAGCATCTTCTTTGCCCTCCTTCTTGAAGGCATAAAGAGGGAGCTTGGAGACTGCGATCGGATCGAGAAGACGATTAGCCACCCAGGCAAAACTCGAGAAAAATGGAACGAAAAGACATAGGCCAGGGGAAGAACAATGGATTGTTGAGCCGGGGAAGACATGCATGCAGGCAGACATGGATAAACACGATGAACCAGATCAAAAGAAACATTTTTCTTACCGGGCAGGCAGCACTTGCCGAGACAGTTTCGGCCGCAGCCGCCGACGGACTCGGCGGCCTCCTGCAGGTTGGAGACCATGGTCGGAACCCGCTTAATGGTCAGCATCCTTCCCCCTTCCCTCCTTTCCAACCGAGGCGGAGAAGAAGAAGAAGAAGAGGACCCAAAAGAAAGAAAGAATCCAAGAAACAATCTACAGCTACAAGGAGCAAAACGGCGCTATTCCCCCCTCGCTGGTGTGCGCTGTTCCCGTCAGAGCCCAAGAACTAGAACGAGGACAGGGAAGCGAGGGGGGCTGAGAAGGGAGACGGGGACGACGCGACCGCCGCCGGCGAGGAAGAGGAGGTCCGAAGGGCTGCCGCCTTCCGAAGGGAGCGCGCCCCGGCCTCCGTGCGGGGCGGGGCTCCTCTTCTTCTCGAAGAGGAGGTGCTTGTAGGCGCCCCCTCCCTTGCTCTTCTCCACTTCTGCGGGCCTCCGCCCTCGCCCTCCCCACCCGCCGCCTCCTTCTGCAGCCGTGATTGCTCCAACACGGCCTCTCCTCCTTCCCTGTTCCCCCCTCCCTCACCTCTCCCGGCTATCCGGCTCGTCCACCACCTGAGCGGGTTTCCGGTTGCGGCGGAAGAGTGGGAGAGGGGGCAACTCTATAAATATGCGCGGTGGCGAGGGAGGAGGCCGCAGTCCGCTGGCCCCCACGTCACCTGCAAAGAAACTGCCGCTTTTGGCGCTACACGTCCCATTTGGGATCGAACTGCGCCTATAATTACAAAACTGACCTTGCCAACAGAATGCGTGTGCCGCGTCCGTGTGCGCCCAATTCCTCTCCCCTCGATCGGAACCGGAATGCGGATTCTCCTCACTTTGGATGAATCAAACACGATTACTCTACTGCTTAAATTTTAAGTGCAATAGACCACAGATTTATCATCTGTATTATTATAATTATAGAGGCAGAAATTTGATACTTTAAATACCGTATTACACTTATAAGATTTATTTGTCGAGAAAAGATAAATCTTTTCGAGAGTGAAACATGCGAGTGAAGGATAATACATAATAAGGAACTCCTAATGTGGTCTCAGAAGATAAGATAACTCTATGATATTTAAATTAGACGAGTGCTCTGAATGAGATAGGAATGATCGAAAGTAGAGAGGAGTGAACAGTGTTGTGAGCTTAGAGCGCTTACTTCGTTGGTCGTCCGACCAGAATACTTCTTATAAGATATTCCCTCTGAACACATCATGTCGTCCCCCTCTTCTGATTTACTGAAAACATGATTGTGTAGGATCATAACATTGTAGGTCACCCCGGTCTCCGCTTTACAGGAGGTGTGGGGGCGTAGGTGGTCACTCGACGCCCACTAATATCGGAGACAATATCGACCATCATTATGATAATAGTTTTCTGATCGGGCGCTATGTGATTCGTGGGATAGTCATGTGTGTGAGACATAGGCTTGGATTTTGGGCCAATTATTATTGGACCTTAATGAGGCCAAATGAGATTTCACCCTCCTCAATAATTATATAAAAATATATTTTGTTGAAGAGAATACTCAAATAGTTACTCAAATTCATAAATACCATGACCAAAGAAAGTAATCAACTATTGCCTTTTTTTAGTTAAGGGTTATTATTTTTTGTTCTTCTTCGCGACTTTTCATTCTTTGGTGAACTTTGAATTTAGATATACTAATTTTATATGACCGTGACAATGATCTATCAAAACAGGTGGCGTGGCACCCTTTCACTATTTTGGTCACCTCCCACCCATTTTTCAAATCCAACTACTTTAATGACAACGTCGACGTCAGCATATCAGATGCACCGCTTGAAGACCAGCGGACCAATGCTCCTCCCTGTCATCCCTCTCCGCACACCACCTTGGCACACATCGCACGTTAGTTTGCAACCACCTACTCTCGCACGACTCATTGAACCTTGCGTCTAGGCATGGCATCCCTCCCGTCGCCCTGTAGGCACATCTGTCGCGATGGTAAGGCCGATACTCGGGGCATGTCTCAGCGGCGTCCGTCAGGTATGAACTGGACGCTATTGTCGCTCCCGAGTACCGACAGGATCCCCCGGACACCTGTTCCATTCTACTCTAGTGTCGCCCGATGCTCACTCTCTCCTCTGGCCAACTTTTGACACCTGAGACCTTCTATCTTGTGGTGACTTGAGTATCTGAAGGTTCTCTTGAGACTCCTCACCCCCGGACGAGAATTTCTCCTTTTCCATATAAGAATAATTCGGCTCCATACTATCAACAGCTCCTCGGGACATTTTTTCTCTCTATCACTCCCCACCAATGAGGAAGTCTTGCACAAGACCTTCCGACGCTTGACCATCTGTCACAAATGCTAAAGGAAGAAGCCAGTTGACAGTCGGCACACTTGGCTTGATCACTCAGAGCTCGCATCGCTCCCGCTTTTACCTCCCCGCTCAGTCCTACATTACACATTCAAATGTACACATCACATTTATTGTTACCTCTTCTCATTAAGAAGGTAACTGATGACAATTGATATGTGACGACTAGTAATTAGAGGAGTTTAATGATTGTGTAGATGCGAGATAAATCTTTGGTGCTCCCAAGAGGTATTGTCCCCAGAGCGGATGTGAAATTTTATCATGGTAAAAAGGCCCTCTTGGGTTAGGAGGTGAAGATCTGCCTTATAATCATGTGGTCGCTTTCTCAACATCCGATCTTAAGTTCCACTATACTAGCCCCCCTTGAGAAGATAATCGAGTGCGAGTTCAAGGTTCTCACAGACGGCGCCACGGTGTAGATGCGAGATAAACCTTTAGTGCTCTCAAGAGATATTGTCCCAAGAGCGAATGTGAGATTTTATCCTTGTAAAAGGTCCCTCTTAAATTAAGAGACGAAGACTTCTCTTATAAGTACGTGGTTACTTTGCCAACCTTAGATCTTAGATCTCAGTACAGTGATAATAAAAAAACGATAAGAGCAACGTTTTAGATCGGAGATAGATTGGAATATTGGACTGACCACCATCTGGTACCGCACAGGATCTCCATGTTCTGCAAGTGATGCATTGCGTCTAGGTGCAATGGAACGCTCTTGACTCGGGTGCACTGCATCGCGGCACAGAATTCCGCCGCATTTCGTGGATCCTCACGGCATCTCCCAACAGATGCGGCTCCGGAGAAGGAAATTCGGACCAAGGAATTGCTTTGAGAGTGGGGGGGGGGGCGGTTGCCAAGTTACCGGACGTCACCCATTAGGTAATTCCAACGTCTTGATTGGTAGAAAAGCGTGGGGTGATGTCACATTAAATCTGTGAAAAAATTTATTCACCAACTAGGATGTTGGAGTGTTGACTGTGAGTCGTCATCCCGTCCTGGGGAGCTGGTGCGTACACGTTCGTAATCTCTGAAGCAGAAGTCCAAAATACTAATAATAATAATCTCATTCTATTGCTCTGTCTCGTCGAGAAAAGGAGATAATTTAAATAAGTAGGAGGGGGTGGACCACGTGATACCTTTCTCGAGTGTTCCGGGAAGGGGGAGGACCGTTGCCAGCCATCCGCTCGGGGGCCAATTCGTGCGTGTGGTCTCGTGGCCCCCTCCGGCACCACCAGACGCCGTGGCTACGACGGGGGTGGGTTTAGTCGGAGACCATCCCCACCACACGAATTACGGCGTTGAGGCGTTTAAATTCCCCTCTTCGCCGTCGACGGGGACGCGTCGTCTGAGGCGGTGACGGGCGGAAAAGGGCAGTGGGGTCGGCATGGGCCCTGAGTGAGGGGGCTCCATTTGCCCTGTGCGGGTGGTGGCCGTGATCCCAGATTCCTGCTGTCCGTGGCCCCACCTCTGTGGTCAGTTGACAAAGATACTTGATAAAGTGTGGCGATCCTGGAATTAGAAATATATGTATTAGTAGAAGCCAAAAATGATTAAATATATATGTGGATTACTTGCGACGACTCCCGTCTTCTCCTTTTGTATGAGCACGTACTGCTACTAGTCTCATGCGTCAATTCCACTAGAGTGGCCTCTTAATTTGACACGTTGCGAGAGGTCACTGGTCACGATGAAGAGCTCGCCCCGATAAAGGTGTTTGAGAGTCTTCGCCTATCGGAGCCTCTCGCGGTTTGTATGCGGCAAGGTCCGTTAACTCTCTGAGGTCTCTTAATTTTTTTTGTAATGTTTGAATTGTTTACCTTATACTTTAACTTGTAGAGTTATTGTTTCATTGATCTAAAGTAATATATATATATATTATTTAATTAATTTTTAAATATTATATTATTATTAGATGATCGATATATCAAGACACTCCACAGTAAGGTTTAATATTCTTCACCCGAGAAATATAAGATTCATTACTACCGTTATATTATTAGTATAGTTTTTAATTTTTAAAAATTAAATTGACTTTTAAAATTAAATTATTATTTAAATAATTTATAACGGATTGGATCAATAAAATTCCAATAGGTCGATATGATGCGATGAACCAACGTTTGTAGCATCTCCCTTGTTGGAACTTCATCCATCGACCTTGTGCCAACATCTCCTTCGCCGACTCCCTCTAGTATCCTCTTCGTTGCCCTATGGCTACAACTTCCTAGGTGGACGGAACTCCCTTAGGGCCCCTCCCCTCATGATGCTCCTCCTCTTCCCCTTCATCTCCCTCTCGCATCTCACGTTTCCTCCCCCTGTTTTCTTGCGAGCCTCCACTCTTCTCTGTGCCTCCCCCCCGCCTCTATTGCCGCCCTCCACCTATCACCAAATTCTCTTCCCTAACAATGCACAACCCCCTCCCCCAAAGCATCTCGCCTTTGGGTGGCCTTCACCTCCACTACCACCCCTACCCCTTAGCTCCCTCCTGTCATTGTGCTGTCAACCCCCTGCTACCGCCCCTCTTCTAGTCCTCCCAATACCTAGCCCCATCCCCTTCTCCTATGTTATTCTCAGTCCCCTCCACTCTCACTATCACGCCCTCTCTTGTAACCACCCCTCTGCACTGTCACCTTCCTTCCCCATCGTTGTCCTTGTTTTCCTATCCTCGACCCAGTAAATCCCTTCTTATGTTCCCCCCCCCTCTCATCCCTCCTTTTTACCATAGACCCTCTCATCCACTCCCACCCACTTGCCCCTTCCCCAATTTTTCTTCTTTCTTTCGCTCTTCAACATTCATCCTACTTTGGTACACCTTGTCGTATTTCTTCTAGGGGTCATTTACGTATCATGATTTTGTCATTTCTTTAGGAGGTGTTGAAGCACGTTGAGCCTTCCACTCTGTATCGGTCATTATGGATTTATTCCAAGCCTAGAGAGCTCATATCTTTGTGCTTCATATCTGCTCTCGGATGGTTGCAGTAATACTACAAGAAAAAGCGCGAATAGCGACCGACGTTTAGGTCGCTATTCGGTCTCTGATCGGTCGCAACAAGGCACTGCGACCGAACTGACACCAATTTGCGACCGAATATATCGGTCGCTATATCATGGTCGCTAAATAGCGACCGATACCTATCGGTCGCAGAATAGGTCGCAGTTAGAGACCGATGCCTATCGGTCGCCGAATCTGTCTCTGATAGCGACCGCTATAAATCGGTCGCCGAATCGGTCGCTATAAGCGACCGACAAACATCGGTCGCAGGATCGGTCTCTAACTGTTCGGTCACAAATATGGTCGCTATTCGGTCGCTATACCGCATAGACGGTGGCTACCATGGTCTCTGTAGGAAGCGACCGAATGGGGTTCGGTCCCTATTCGGTCGCTAAGTTTGTAGTTTTTTTTTTATAAATTTATATAAACTGATAAATAAATTACCTGATAAATAACAAATTCATAACATAAATATAAAATCAACTACACAAATCACAATATCGACAAATCTCAAATTCATCACATACAAACACCTGATAAATAACAATTTCATAAAACAATAGTAAATCAACTACACGGATCACAATCTCCACGAACCTCAAATTACACACAACTAAAATAAAATCACAAATTAATCATACATCCATAATCATACATCCATAATAATAAAATAACAACATACACACAACTAAAATAAAATCACAAATCCTCCACATATGTCTCATCCTGGTCGTCGTCTCGTCCAACATCATCCTGGTCGTCGTCTCGTCCAACATATCGCGACGGATGATCCTGTATATCATTTAAAAAAATTATAATCAAATCCTTAATAAAGAAATCAAGCATTAACAAGAGTATGCCAATAGTTTAAGCCAGCTCATTTTCATATATATAAATACACACACACAATATATAAGTTCAATAATCAAATTGTATTTTAAAAATGAACTTTGAGCGCCGAGCTCAAATCGGGCATCCGATTTGGATTCCGTCAGTTCTGACAAGTCACTTTCATCTCCCCGGTCGTATTGGAATGACCGGCACGGCCATCCGACCGGTATTTCAAATTTTAGACCCCCGGACCCGTCCTAACAGTTCATTTAAACTAAGTGTATTTTAAAAATGAACTTTGAGCGCCGAGTTCAAATCGGGCATCCGATTTGGATTCCGTCAGTTCTGACAAGTCACTTTCATCTCCCCGGTCGTATTGGAATGACCGGCACGGCCATCCGACCGGTATTTCAAATTTTAGACACCCGGACCCGTCCTAACAGTTCATTTAAACTAAGTGTATTTTAAAAATGAACTTTGAGCGCCGAGCTCAAACCGGGCATCCGATTTGGATTCCGTCAGTTCTGACAAGTCACTTTCATCTCCCCGGTCATATTGGAATGACCGGCACGGCCATCCGACCGGTATTTCAAATTTTAGACCCCCGGACCCGTCCTAACAGTTCATTTAAACTAAGTGTATTTTAAAAATGAAGTTTGAGCGCCGAGCTCAAACCGGGCATCCGATTTGGATTCCGTCAGTTCTGACAAGTCACTTTCATCTCCCCGGTCGTATTGGAATGACCGGCACGGCCATCCGACCGGTATTTCAAATTTTAGACCCCCGGACCCGTCCTAACAGTTCATTTAAACTAAGTGTATTTTAAAAATGAAGTTTGAGCGCCGAGCTCAAACCGGGCATCCGATTTGGATTCCGTCAGTTCTGACAAGTCACTTTCATCTCCCCGGTCGTATTGGAATGACCGGCACGGCCATCCGACCGGTATTTCAAATTTTAGACCCCCGGACCCGTCCTAACAGTTCATTTGAACTAAGTGTATTTTAAAAATGAAGTTTGAGCGCCGAGCTCAAACCGGGCATCCTATTTGGATTCCGTCAGTTCTGACAAGTCACTTTCATCTCCCCGGTCGTATTGGAATGACCGGCATGGCCATCCGACCGGTATTTCAAATTTTAACTACTCTACGGTACATCCATGAACGATCTTCAGACATTTTCCCTATGCAAATGAAATGTAAACACACAAAACTTTAACATGTTTAACAAAATAAAAACTCCAACCCTTTCCTCACATCGTCCATCTCTGCCATTTTAAATAGGAAGGAAATATCATTTAGACTTTCACTTTTTAACCCATCTGTGAAGGTTTGATCGCACGATTAATTACTATATGTGTTGTGTTATTTGCTAAAAATTTCGGCAGCATCTCCTCACACCTCTCCGATATACCACAAAATATTTATTGATTAAGAAATTTTCTTAAACACTTACTAATAAGTGGTTAAGAAAATAATCAAAATCAATAAAGGTATATCAGAGAGGAATGAGAAGACGCATCCAGCCAAAATTTTTAACAAACAACACAAACACATATAGTAATTAACCACCTAAGTGCGATCAAACATTCACAGACTGTCCAAACGGGACAATTCAAGACTTTGAGTTAGATATACACATTCTCATCATTCAAAATGAGAACGTGCACATCAATCCCAAAGTCTTGAACGGGTAGATTGATTGACACGGGCTTAACACGCTCTCCTAAGATACGTGCAATGTTAGGTTGCACCCACGCATCTCAGCTAACATACAACACCCAACTAATTAAATATTGACAAGATACTAACACATTCTAAAAACATAGCAATAACATGTGAAATTGACAATACATGTACACAATGAAAACATGAATTTTATTGTAACATCCAACACATTCAGTTAATTTTCTTGGTCGGCTGTACCATCCCAACCTTATGAGTTTGATAGGGTACTGTTTGGAGGATGACCACCGGCTGCTGGTGTATGAGTTCATGCCACGGGGAAGCCTGGAGAACCATCTTTTTAGGAGTATGTCTGTTTCGATTATTCTCTGCACCGTTTGGTTTGCTGACTCATTTAGGCACCTGTTTTCTTAAAGAAAAAAAATTGCAATGCGCAGTGGCCTCACCTTTTACCCAATGGTTACCTACGTAGTTCTTTTGAATCAGTTTTTGAACCCCACAATGTCGATTCTGCAGGGGGTTCATACTTCCAGCCTCTCTCCTGGAACCTTAGGATGAAGGTTGCTCTTGGAGCCGCAAAGGGGCTGGCCTTTCTGCATGGTGCTGAAACAAAGGTTATATATCGGGATTTTAAGACATCAAATGTGCTTCTTGATTCAGTAAGTGGAGACCCTTGTCTTATAGTTGATGGATGATATGTTTTCTTGATTAACGTTCCCCGTCATGATGTTCTGCCTCTCAAATCCCTTCTTTGCAAACCTACAAAATTATAATGCCAAGCTTTCCGACTTTGGCTTGGCAAAAGATGGACCAACTGGTAACAAGAGCCATGTGTCAACTAGGGTCATGGGAACATACGGATATGCTGCTCCTGAGTACCTTGCAACAGGTAAACCTTTGGTTCCAAACTGCTTGTATGTCCCTCCATCTTTTTGTCTTTAGGTGTTCCATTTTCAAGTGCTGATCAGTGTGTCTCAGATTTTTGGATGGCATTTGTCTTGCTTTTTTTTTTCTCTGTGGGTAACAAGATGCCATTTTCTCTTCGTAAATGAGAAAATTGTGCCGAAATGACACGAGGAGTCGGCAAATAATTCGGATTAAAACAGAAACTGAGTTGGTAAGGGACCTTGAATAAAACATAGATTACCCATGAATTTCTCCTTGAATAAAGTGTTGACAGCTCAGGAATATTTGATCTGGAGAGTGATAGTATTGTCCATTGGCATGATTAAGATTCTCTAGTGTAATATTTGATTGTCATCTCCGAGATATTTTTGGAGTGAATTAGGGGCGGGTATATCACCCCGACTGACCCACTCCTAACCCACCTCGGGTGATTTATTTCACCCCTTTTTAAGAATTCACATACCCTAACTTTATCTCTAACCGACTCCGATTAAGAAAAAAAAACGAACTAAATAAGAATAACTCGTCTCACCCTAATTAATCTATCGTAATCGGATTTACTTCTTTATCAAAGTGGCCCTACGAAATTAGTCCATCGCTTGCGGGTCGTGACAAAGTGCCTTCAAACGTTAAGATTGCGTTTGAGAACGCAGATAGAAAAAGAGGCCATGGAATGATTATTTAAGCCTCAGTCTTTAAATAAAACTCTAGTGACACGTATTACATCTGTTGAATTTTTACACTATTTTTGGTTCTCATAAGAATGATGGGGTCATATGTAGAGTTCATCTTGTACCTTTGCTTTAAAATTCTCATAATCCAATGTTTGGATTTGTTGGTTCTCAAGTTCTTGGATTTTGGGTTTGCTACAGTTTTAAATCGAAAAATAAGAATTGGGGAAAATACATGACACAATAAATGGACTGCATATTGAAGCCAGAACATTAATAACGGACCGGACAAACTAAAAAGATAATCTTATAATATTTCACACTATTTTACAGGAGAACAAATGATATGTGGACACCATCTCAAGAGTCTTAAATAAATCAGGTTCATTGCACGAGCATAGCCCCTCCCCCGGAGCCCCTCCACCGGAGCCCCTCCCCCTCCACCGGAGCCCCTCCCCCTGCGCAGCCCCCCCTCCACCGGAGCCCCTCCCCCTGCGCAACCCCCTCCCCTCCACCGGAGCCCCTCCCCCTGCGCAACCCCCTCCCCTCCACCGGAGCCCCCTCCCCCTCACCCCTGCGGAGCCCCCTCCCCTCCACCGGAGCCCATCCCCCTGCGCAGCCCCCCCTCCACCGGAGCCCCTCCCCCTGCGCAGCCCCCTCCCCTCCACCGGAGCCCCCTCCCCCTCACCCCACCGGAGCCCCTCCCCCTGCGCAGCCCCCTCCCGTCCACCGGAGCCCCCTCCCCCTCACCCCTGCGGAGCCCCCTCCCCTCCACCGGAGCCCCTCCCCCTCCCCTGCGCAGCCCCCTCCCCCTCCCCTGCGGAGCCCCCTCCCCCTCACCCGAGCTCCACCCCCCCTCCCAGACCAACCTCCCCCGCCACCCCCTCCCACCGAAACCCCCCTCACTGGAACCCCTCCAAGAAGAAAAAAAATGAGAAATAGGGCATGGTCGATGGCCGGCGGGGAGGGAGAGGGGGGGGGAGAGAGGCGCGGGGCTGGAGGGAGAGGAGAGGGGGGGGAGATCGAGAGGGAGAGGACTTACCAGACCGAGGAGGGTGACGACGAGGACGACGGGGACCGACGAGGTCGACGGCGAGGATGGTGCGGGGCTGGCCGAGACAGCGAGCTCCGGCGTCCGTCCACCACCACGCCGCTCGCCACGCCCGTGGCCGCAAGGCAGAGGGGGGGGGGGGGAGGGCGAGGGGGCCGGAGGGGGAGGGGAGAGCTCCGGTGGAGGAAGGGTTATCAGAAGTAAATGCAGGGGGGAGATGGTCGCGGGGTAAATGCAGTCATAGCAGCGACCGATTAGAGACCGAAATATATTCGGTCGCAACATCGGTCTCCAATTCGGTCGATTTTGAAAAAAAAGAGCCCGGAATAAATTCGAGCTAAATATAGCGACCGATTGGAGACCGAACTAAATTCGGTCGCCAAAACGGTCTCAGATATGCGACCGATTATTTCGGTCGCCGAATTGGTCTCTATTTGGGACCGACTAGCGACCGATTTAATCGGTCTCTAATTCGGTCGCTATAGCCACTTTTTCTTGTAGTATATGCATGGTTCATCAACTCGGTGATCTGTATCAGATCTAGATCATCCTGATCCGATACGATATGCCCAACTCAGTCCAGACCACCGCACCACACCCTGGTAGCCCTTTCTTCTCCCACCCTGGCGTCACTGCCCCACCCCCGGAGACCCCCGCTCCCTTGCTCGTAGCCCTTTCTCTATATCTCACTCTCTCTCACTGTGACTCGACCCGACTCGGTTGATCCTAGGGCTGATGCATACCATATTAGATTTTCCCAGATATAGTACGACACGCTAGAGTTGGTCTGAATCGGATCGAGTCGACGAACCATGATTCTATGTGCAATTGTAACTTTGAGGTTTAATCCTATCTATCTCAACAACGGATTTGTCTTCTTTCATCTTAACCTTCGTCGTTGGGGCACTTGACTTATCTTTTATCTTACTTCTTTGTAGGTCAGTATATATGGGATGAATGAAATACTTCTTTATATATTCTAAAAAGAAAATCACTTGAAAGGAAAAAAAGGACACTGAAGTAGACTGTTAGGCAATTTTTTTCTTAGCATTAAGTGTTTGTAGTTCAAAGTTGAACGTCTTTAAGAATCTTTTTATGAGAAGTTTTTCTATAGAAGATAAGGGAACATTTTATCAAGACAATTGACTCCACCGTCCCCTTCCTTCTCAAAGTGTAGAAAGACATAACCCTGTCGAGGGGGATGAAATCTCTTTAATTTGTTTTTCATGAGGAAGATTCACACTAAATTTTCTTTTTGTGAGAAACATCTCTATGTCATTTGTAGAAGTTAAAAAGTATCTTATTCGTCTTATACATTTTTAAGATTTGTTTGATGGGGAAGGATAACCCGCCACCATGAGAAAACATGTAAACACTAAGAAGAGCGTCAGAAGGAGCCCTCGGAAAAATCTCAAAAGATAACCCTCTGATGCTTTAGTCAAGGTCGTTCGAGTAGAGCTGAAGGAAGAGAGAACAGAAAAAGGGGGAGAGTTGAGAGCCTACAGCCTAGTGAGGACGCTCGGAGAATGCTCGGAGAAGATGTGGAGTGCTCAGGAAGACAGGAGGGGAAGAATCGAGAAGGGATCTCTCTCTCCTTACTATTCGATTGAAGCCTCCTTCGGCGGTGAGCACGTAGAGGACTCTCTCTCTCTCTTGCTGTGTGGAAGTTGCTGGTGATGTGGGTCTCTTAGTTGCCTGATATCTCCTTCTGCGTTTGTGTGTTCGTCTGCCCCCTGTGTCCTCGTTTGAGGATCTATTTATATTGGATGTTGTCGTCTCGTCCGGCTTAACAATGGCGTCGTTCACGGAGTGAGTCTTGCCCGATCCTGAGATCGTGTGCGGTCTACCCATCCGTTCTCAGAGAGAAGGCATTGTGAAGAGTATCTCGACGACGTGAGAGTGACCCAAGTCACGTCGGGACAAGTCAAGTGATAATGGTACAACGTTCACCGGTTGGCGAATTCCGCTGTGCCTAGAATACCCGCGCATGGATATCCCGCTCGTGTGCTGACGATGCGATGTTCTACTACCTGTGGGCTGACGATACTATCGTGTGCCCCGATTGAGTCATGTCGATTAGACCTTTGATGGGTTGGAGTGATCCGTTACGAGCTTGACCGTCCCAAATTATAATAGACGTGATATTATCGGATCACGTTAGACCCGACGGAACTTTTCCTCGTCATCGTTGATCAACAAGTTTATTGACCCATGGAGAGATCCCTTTAATTTTTGTTCTCTGGGATGCTTTTTCTCATGTACCTCCTGGCTTCACGTAGGTTATCAAATTTATACTCTCAGTATATGCCCCCATCTAGTAGCTGTCAGAAACCGACCATGCATGGCCTTTCGTAGAATTTTCCTTTGGGAGTGATCCGGGGTAATTGCACTCCTCGGATGTGCAGTTAATTTTTTTAAAAAAAATCTCAACCTTTAGACTCCACCCTGCGTCTCAGCCGGGCAAGGATTTTTTTATTTGGATGGCTCAGATACTATTGTACGGACATGTACGTTGGCGGAGCCTCCCTCAAAATGTTTTAAAAAAATAGTTACACACTTATGAGACTTTGTTAACTGAGTCTGGTTAACGCAAGCGACACTGGTTGTGTTAATTGAGTCTGATTAACGTGATTATATATGAGAAGAGAGCGAGGTTCACCTCTCTCTCTCTCTCTCTCTCTCTCTCTCTCTCTCTCTCTCTCTCTCTCTCTCTCTCTCTCTCTCTCTCTCTCTCATTTGTCGAGTTAACCTTATCCGTTCTCAAACACGCCCTTACGATGTACAATTATCGCGAGTGTGCGGTAATTCATTCTCTATTTCATAACAGGTGGTGAATATTGTTAGAATTTGCGATGGCCCTTTGTGACCCAAAATACCCTCGACTTAGCCATCGCTGGAGCATGTATTAACAAATTTCGTATGACAGTCTACACCTAAAAATTGACCGGCAAAACAACTTTGTGCCGGGTAGAATACTCTACCGTGTGATGTTTAGTGCAGTCACACTAATTACATCTTCAGATGTAATTAGTATAACATTTAATAAATTTGTTATTATTTTTCCAGTAAATCTCACCCCAAGATTATTTGACTTCCACGTGACTTAACGTGGGAACCAATCAAAAAAAATCTCTCTGTGAATAGTATAAAATAGTGTTTTAACCGTCTTTTTCATTATTCATAGAATCTGATTTTTATTTTTATTTGACTCTTATGTCACGTCACCGCGTCATCTGATAACGTGATGTAAAAGTATGTCAAGTATGTTTGGGATGAAAGTCACTCTAAAATTTTTTTAAAAAAATATTAAGTGTTACATTAATTATAATGATGTGTGTAATTAGTTCAGTGTGTGCATCGAGCATTACTCTGCTCTAACATGCATCCCACCTTATTCAAGCAATTATAAGTTACATGGCGGAATATACTCCATTCCGAATTACAAATTTTTTTTTATAATTCAGAATCTAACATAATTGGTTTAACATTCAATCTCGATAGTTGAAACCCTGGGTTTAAGATTTAAGAGGGTTACTTATAGACTTACTATCTTTTTACACCATTGGACAACTCAAATATAACATACGCATAGATTCCGGATTCAAGGTGAATACATGTGGCGACGTACATACAATTCTAAAGTCAATGGGGCAGGCCCGGGCTAGTAGACTACACAACCGGCCATCTGCATCAGGGAAGAAAAGAAGAGGCCTCCTGCTATTTCAGTACAAACACCAAAGCACGTGTGAACATAAGGTTTGTACTTCCATAAATTCCATTTCTCCAGTTTGGATTTGTCTGTTTCAGAAACATTGGGGGGGGGGGGTCATTTGATGCGCCGCATTTTTGTTGTGAAATGCGGTAAAATCCCGCAAAACAGTGCTGTTTTTCATTATGCTTAAAATACTCTGAATTATCGTGCAGTGTGTTTAATTATTATGTTTCGAATACGACGAATTGATAAACTTTATCATGCGGTACCAATTTTTTATCTCCTTTTAGTTTTTGGGCCCAAAGCTAGTGAGGTACCCGCTTTCACTTGAGAATATCTCGTGCCACCCAAGGATGGCAATCAGGAGGCATACTTTGAAGAACTTCATCGCTGAGGGTACGATATCTCTGTCAAGAGTCTCTCGAGATATCAGGACTGATTTAGGAGGAATATATAGATGATTCGTTCCACTCCACGTGCAGTGGAATCAGAATTATGAGGATCATAATCTCTCTCGAAGGGATCGTGATCTAATACAACCTACACTTCCAACTTTCTTGTTTCGACCAACGAGTACGAGGCCTTTATCCTGCGAGCATACATGGTGAAGAATATGAGGATCGCGAATCTGAATTTCCACGTCTCATGTTGGCTCAAAATACGGCAAATCAAGAGGGGGATGGAGCTTTCCTATTTCGAACAATGAGTACGAGGTCTTTATCTCGAGAGCATGCATGGTGAAGAATATGAGAATCACGAATATGAATTTTCACGTCTTATGTTGGCTCAAAATACGACAAATCAAGAGGGAAGAGAGCTTTCCTGTTTCGAACAATGAGTACGATGCCTTTATCTCGAGAGCATGCATGGTGAAGAATATGAGAATCACGAATCTGAATTTTTACGTCTCATGTTGGCTCAAAATACGACAAATCAAGAGGGGAGAGAGCTTTTCTATTTCGAACAATGAGTACGAGGTCTTTATCTCGAGAGCATGCATGGTGAAGAATATGAGAATCACGAATTCATGTTGGCTCAAAATACGGCAAATCAAGAGGGGAGAGAGCTTTCCTATTTCGAATAATGAGTTATAGGCCTTTATCTCGAGAGCGTGCTTGGTGAAGAATATGAGGATCACGAATATGAATTTTCACATCTCATGTTGGCTCAAAATACGGCAAATCAAGAGAGGAGAGAGATGAGTTAGATTTGCTTAAGATTATGTTACATTTTCGTTGAAAAAATGTGTACTATTAAATCTACTTAATTAGATACGATCTATGCAACTTATTTCAAAATCAACAATAATTTCCCAACAGAATTATAGGAAAGAAAAACAAGGTTGACGTATCTAACATGGTCGAATAAGGAAGAAAGAAAAAAGCTCTTTCAACGTAGGAAAGAAAAAAGCTCTCTCGATGTAGCTCAATCTTGTCGTTTACCTAGTCTGTCATTTCAAAATCACCGAGACCACTTTGATAATCAGTTAGGGTAAATTATTCTAAGATTAAGATTAATCGGATTTGATAATTAAATTTATTTTATTCAAAATAAAATAAAATAGAATAAAATAATAAAAAGTAAGAAAATCACAAACTTTTACTCTATCTTATCTAGATAAATAAGTTATCTAACCTTAACCAGTTGAGTCTACGTTACCTAATCTCGAATAATTTACTTTATTTTAGCCGTGCTATACTGGTATATATCAAACTCGATGATTAAATAGAATAAAATGAATAATTTATCTTACTCTACTCTTTTACAAATCTTAAAACCTAAGTATTAAGGTTGAAGGAGTCTAGGACTATAAACTCAAGGAATCTACATGTATTTTTTGATATGAGATTTATCTTCTATTTGGGGCTCTAACACTCTCCCTCACGATCAAGAAGATGGGCCGTGAAAATTAGATTAGAAAGGAGGTGACGCAAATATCATAGTGGGTCTTGACCTGCTCTAATCTTAAAACTTAGGTGTTAAGGTTGAAGGGGTCTAAGACTATAATCTTAAGTAACCCACATATATTTTATGATATGAGATTTATCTCCCATTCGAGACTCCAACGCACTCTTATTCAGTTATCAAAATTACTATCAATGATACGATGTTAGCACATTGAATCCCCGTTGTAGCCGCCTCAAGACGCTCCCCAGTGTATATTACTCCCTCTCTAGTATGGTCCCTAGTCCTACTCACGTATAATCCAAGTAAACAGATCAAAATTCAAACCCAGATGAGTTCTAGACTAGTTGAGCCTTTGATGATAATACATGGAATTAATTAAGGAGTCGATAAAGGGAAGATGGCATGTTGTGTCGTGCGGGTGGCATATGACTCGGCAGACAATGGACGGATGGTAATTAGGATTCCGACGTATGCACTGTTAATACTGCATATGATTAATTCTGAGCAATTATTGTAAGGATTGATGGTAGATTGTTGAGATTATCGATGGCTAGAAAGTCGTTTAGGTGAGGATATCGTAAGAATTTTTTGAAAGGATCTGAACTATCATCCTAAAATCCACAGTTCCAATATGGCCTCGTATGGTCTGAAGGCATATGTTCCATATACCATTCAGACCAGTTGAATGTTAGTTTTGATGTAATGTCAATTTTACTATTACAATTTTTTGAATCTAGGATATCAACATTGGCATCGATACTAGAAGAATATATATATAGAGAGAGAGAGAGAGAGGACAGCATTACACGACAAAGAGACAAAAAGGAGGGAGAGAAAAATGAAATCTTGAGGTTCTCGAAGTTTGAACTTTATTGTATTTTTTATACGTAGAAATCCAAATTCATATTAACTTCAATAGAGTAATCAAAACCAGGAGCACGTACACTATCTATAGCAATGCCAAAATTGCTACTGATGAGTATTTAATACATTGGCAAAACATTCCAAGGGAGTTAGTTACGACATTAGTATTAAAATTAAAATTTATATTATATAACTTTATTATTTATAACTTTTATATTTATTATTGTAAAATATATTTACACATATACCTTTATTATGTGATAGCATGCATAGTTTTTTGGCTAATGCCATCTCACTCTTTGACGGAGGTTAAAATTATTAACAGTGCGCCTCTCTTTTCATCCGATGGAAGGAAAAAAACAAGGAGAAAAATGACATTAATCTACATACTTTCAGCTAATGAGGGGATCTTTTGTCAATTCTATTTTTTATTTGTTTAAAAACTAACGTGTTTGCTTAAATAGTGAACCACAACAACTCTAATCGGGAGATTCGCACGTAAATAAAAACAAATAGATCATGAAAAAAATGATACGCAATCAAATGTATTTCTCACAATGACGTGTAATTTACCATGAAATAATGGTATATACTTAAAATCTTTATGATTAACAAAAATATAGAGGCATAAATATGAATGTGTATATATATATCTAAAATATTGTAGATTCTACTCTATACCCTCCTATTTTTGACATTATCATCTGTGCCCCTATATTAATTAATATTGTTGAGTTATACTCTTCACGTACGCTCCGTCAAATTTAACAACATATTTTGTTGAACATATAAATATAAGGTTTTATATAAAGAGATATACAAGATACTATGAAAGATTGTGAGGATGTGTATATATATAATTACCTTTATTACGTGAGAAGATTAAACAAGGGTAGATTGCTATTTTTTTATTTTAATCTATTTAAAATTAAATTAAACTAACAAAAATATATATGATGAAATATAGTTCTTATAAGAATATACATGACAATATAAAAAATGTAAGATATAAAGTAGAATATGCAAGATGTAGTAATATATGCACATGTAATTATTTTAATATTTAGTAAGTCTAATTTCGGGTTGTGAATATACCTGAGATTATACCAACTTTCACTATCAAATTTCGAGAAAAAAATTAGAGATAGAATACAGACAACGTAACCAAACTATATAGTACGGTGGGTGCCCTTCCTCACTTATTTTTCTCTTTTTATGTTATTGGATGAGATCTTATTTGATTGTGAAATAGGTTAAACAGATGAGTTAAATAGTAAATAATGTATTTCATAAAATAGATCAAAATATTTTGATCGAGAAATAAGATAGTTTTAGATATTTTTTCAAGAAGTGTGAAAAAATTAAAATTTTTTATTCTATTTTTTGGTAGAATAATTTACCCTAGAATAAATTAAGATAATAATCTATATATTCTAATTTAATTAAAATATCTTATACGGATAACTAAAGTGAATATGACAGTTTTTAATAGGATATCCAGATTTATCCTGCAAACAAACACAAACAGGGATTTCATTACTTTACTACTACGAGCACCAAGCTTTGCTCTATGGCCGTGTACCACCCTCTCACCCTCCGATATTAATTTTATATTCTCCGTACTCGCACGTCCATGCTCCCACAGTCTTCACTTTGTCCCTACTTCCCGCGTCAAATTTCTGACTTCAAGCCATTCCTCAGCCGCCTAGTCTGCATGTGGTCACAGTTCTTCTCTTTCTTTCTGCCTCATTTGATTCTCTTTAGATTATGTATGTGAACACGAGTCGTTCGATTATGAAGGTCAAATGTTTATGCGTACAAAGAAAAGTTTTCATAAATCGTGCACGAAGTTCCTTTAACCGTGGCAAAACAATCATATGCATAAGAGAACCAACGATAAACGTTTTTCACGCCATCTCTTTTCAATATATGTAATCAAGCGATCTGGAAATGTTTCGGTTAGTTTACATTTAATTGCAGATTGCGAAAATCACGATCAACCACGTGAACAGTAATACCACCACTCAAAAACACAGTAATATCGTGATCACGAAAATCATGATCTAACTAATAGGTGTAGCTCATCCCTTTGATTTGTTGTACACGACACATCCTCATCTAAAAATTTAAAAAATTTAAAAAATAATGGATGATGTGAATATTGGAGAAGTTGCGTTTGAAGTTTGTATGAGTGAGTGTGAAAAGCAATGTGTATTTCTTTAGATGAAATATAGTAATACATCACAGTTTTTTTTTAAAAAATATGATTTACAATATTAACCCCAAGTTATCCTATCTTTCTATTTAAAAAAATATTTTAGATAAATTTAAAGCTATAACTATCATAAAATGTATCAAAAATACGTAAGAAAAATGGCTAATGTTTTTTATTAAAAAATGTGTTTATATTTTTAGAAGAAAATGTCTGATGAACAATTCCCTCCGCGGATGAGGGTGTTGTGTTAAAGACTCGCTCCGGTCCGATCCAACGCGAAACCGAGTTGCACCAGCTCTCGATGCAGTCGTAACGTTAAGTCGTAAGAGGCCGTGTCTCGGGCAACCGATTCCTCGTGACTCGTCGGGGAGGGAAGCTGCCGGTGGGTAGATCGCGCAGAGGAGAATGGCGAGCACCAGAACTGCCGCTTCTTCGTCTTCCCATTCCAGAAGTAGGATTCCACCCAGGCGTCCTCCGCACTCCATCTCCGTGTACGTCTTGCTTCTGCTTCTCTTCTCCGCCATCTTCTTTTTCTTCTCCCAGAGACAAATTGCCGACGTCGACCAGAAGAAACCCCCGGAGGAACGGCCACAGGTGATTACCCCTCTTTCTCAGCATCTCTTCGTGGTTTGTTCCCCACAGGAGATCATGTTTCCGCGGTTCTGTACTCAGAACCGATCAGGGCCTCTTTCCTTCTCTTTCCTTATGTCACCGTTGTGATATCGAGGCGAGGGATGCCATTCCATTCCCTAATCCGGAGTTTAGTCAGTTTGCAGCCTCCAGTAGGAACATAACATTGCTTGTAATGTGAATTTAAAAGCTTTCTGTTCTGTAGATCTTTGGGAGATAGATGGATTGATCACATTTTGATGTGGCATTTATGCTTTCGATTTTCGGACTGTTAGGCGCTTGATGGCAGAATCAGATAGCCTCACACTTGACACGGTCTTTAATCTTAGGTTATCCTGTTTCTTCCATCGACTTGTGTATGTATCTGCGTACTAGTCATGTCCTTGGTTAGGACAAGTTTGCCCACAAGACTCGTAGCTTCCAAAGGTTTTACGGCGGGATGAAACCCATGGCATTACAGAACATTGATGAATTAGGATCTGGATATACATTTATATGAGCATGAGGTGGCTGACGGATAATGAGATGCTCGGGAATCATAAAAAAATTCATCTAAAGCATCATAACATCAAATATGTACAGATCCTGAAGTAAAAAGTGGGAATGAGTCTCTTTGACACAGTAAATTACAATCTAACTAAATGCGTGTGTCTGATATAAAGCATACATGGAGTTATGAAGTAGCACATTGTCTGAGATAAATAACATACATGTACGCAAGACACACACACACACACATATTGAGCATATCATAAATACGAAAATGTCAAATAATCACTGATAAAACTAAGGAAACATCATAAAACACATAATAACTGAGCTTGGAATGTGAAAAGAAAAACAGTTTTGGATTGAGGAAATCTTCCTTATTGTACCAGGGTTGTGGACTTCGTGGTTCACTATTGTGTACCATATCAGAACCCTGAAAAATTGCTATGTATTGGTTTGAATTGTATTGGCTTATAAACATGCTCGTCAACTCATAAAGACTCATAGAATGAGCACCTTTTCTTCTTAAGAATTTTAGTTATTAACAATGTCTCAAGTGGACTTGTCTCGTATAATACTGGCTGGCTTGAGACTTGGAAAAATCTGAAAACCACGTTAGTTCAAGTTAGCAAGCCTTGCTGAAGACCAAAGTTCAAGATCATTTAGAAGCACGCAAGAGGACAGCATAATGCCAGTATACCTTGACATAATCAACAAATATGAGTGGTCAATTATGTCCTATTGAGTATTGACTATATACTTCAACAAACGATGGTCCGATGATGACCTCTAAAACACATGCAATATGATGCACACCACAAATGTTGTGCACCAAGGCTTGAAAGAAAATGAGACCTCCTTACTTATACTCTTGGTTAGATACATAGTTCAGAGTCTTCAGATGGGAGATGCCCATTCACTGCCCCACATACAGAAGTAGGATGTCTATACTCATCCTTTCCTTATATATAAACCTTGAAATTAGAGGGTCAAATTCATTCAATGTGGTGCCACATAGACATGAAACATATAATATATCTATATGCAATTTAGAATGTTCCCTCAGATATAAACCTCTTCGCCTTCCATAGAAAAGTCAAAATAGCAAGCCTTTGTCAGGCATCGTTGGCAATTTCGGCCGAAACCGATACGTTTCGGCCGAAACGTATCGGTTTCGGACCTAACCGATCTGAAACCAACCATCCGAAACCGGGCGAAACCGGACGTCAACTGCAGGGCAAAAAATAATATTTTATTTGGTTTCGGGCCGAAACCGAAACCGAAACTGCCATCCTTGTTGTCAGGTTTAAGTAGGCAAGCAGACGGGTGCACTTTGGGCTTCTCATGTTCTCACCAACAGTTCACAAGATAGGCCTCCAAATTACCTCCATGATGTAAAAGGATTAGAAAGAAACCATTAAAAAGGATGCCTACGTTTCTCAATCTGTGGCAAAAGGCGCCAAATGAGGCATAAAGTACACCAAGGTCTGCCAAGGTGGGGTCCCATTTGTTTGTGCTCACCCAGGCATTTTAGTTGGCTTGCTCATCTATAATGCCTTGTCACCTAGGTGTTGCCTAGGTAGCGCCTTGAAAACAATGTTTTCATCAGAGATAATCAGGATGACACTTGCAGTCTGACACTTTGGTTTCATCCAAGAGATGATTAATAGACCTCCAGCAAGCTACTTCCCTTCTGAAGAAGTCATGTCAATGGGTGCAGTTCTTCAAGGGAGAGCACAAAACACCACTGGCACTGACATTGAACTGGGACAGTGAAGTCCATGGATGTCTGGACTCTGGCAGGAAACCAAAGCCTTTTGTAATAAGTGAATGTCAGCCACTAGTTAGTTTCTTACTTGAGACAATGGAGGGGCACTAAAATTTCAGGCAAATCAAACCACCTGCCATGTTCCTTATTTTGTTTTATTAGTGCAAGCTATCTGATGTTCACGGTCAGATTTTAGCGGAGAATGGTATGGTAGTATGTTGACACTTCTTTTCTTAAAAGAGGAAACTTGCTACCAGTACTTGCATGTTTCAATTCACTGACTGAGATTCCTCTCAGAGAGTAGGCATGGCAATTTAACTCTTATGGCTTCAGGGTTAAATTTTTCAAGAAGACCAACTGTAAAGTTTTCATATAGACTTTCTTGGGATGGTCTTTGTTGCTTGAATAAACATTCCATCTTGCTATGTTTATGTAGATTCTCAAAATTTCTGACAATTATATCATTCATCTTGACTGAATTTGAAACCATTGAGGTATTGATATAAGTACAATAGGAGAAAGTGTGATGTTTTTTTCTAATATACTATTTTGGATGTTAAAACCAAGGCCTCGGTTTCTGGGGGAGGGGGCAAAAGTAGTTATCTTTCGTACATATGTTCTCTAACTCATTTCAACATGCACTGAGTGAACATTCATGATGTGAAGATGTGTTGTTTGCTAGTACGCTTTTTGACTTTATTTTCCAGAGAATGATGCGTGTCACTTATTCATTTTTTTTCTTCTGAAGTGGACTTTTATGCATTATTCAACATCCAATTTTGTTAAAACAGGATGTGAATTTTATAATCTCAGGTTGTTGATGATGATCATGTTGCAGGTCAAAGAAGAACAGTTGTGGGATTCTTCTTTTGGTTTTGCTTTTCAGTCATGTGTCCATCCAACTAGCAAATATGAAGGTGCGCCTTTTCAGCTTCTAATCATGTTCTTTTTAGGAGGCATTCTCATGTCCTAACTGTTAAATTTTATTCCATTAACTTCTTTAATCTTGATTGCTGAGTTGCTGTTTCACATTTTCCTAAATCATGTTAATACTTTTAGATTTTTTTTCTTTTTCTCCTTTCCTTTTCTGGATATTGGAGTGGTTGTTCTGGTGAATCTATTCAACAACTAGGTACTAGTAGGTAGTGTTGTTACAGTTATATCATTGTGGAGGCTATCAACATTTTGGTTTCTAATTGATTTGACAAAATGCTGAAACAATCTGTATTTCTTTCTAATGTACATATTTTCTTTCATGCCATTAGCTCCCCGTGACCGGAATCGCTACATAACAGTAAGAAGCAATGGGGGACTCAACCAAATGCGTACCGGTGTAAGTTGTTTGTTTATTATTTTGTATTTAATTTTCCATCTTTTTGACAGCATTTAATATTTCCAAGCAGATTTATGGCGTATATCTATATCCAAATATCTCTTTCTCTCTCCCTCTCTCCCTCTCTCCCCTTGCTGCATATGTTTCTGTATGTTTATGCCATAAAATTAATTAAATAGTGCTTGAAGTTGAGGGAGAAGATGACTGCTGATTTCCGGGAAAAAAAATAGATTTTGGGTCATGATTGTTGGTAACTTAGTGTCGGAGTTCTTGTAATTGGAACATTGCACACAACACTCTTTCCACCCATGGTATCATTATCACTGATGGGTACACAGAAACAGATTGTGTATAAAGGTTTTTGTGTCACAAGATGTACTCGTGACTATGTTGTGATGTGTATGGAGCATTTAGGGCAACATATGGTCAGGACTCAGGTGTATACATATTTCTAGCAATTCATTTGTTGGGGGAGGGGTGTTAAAAAGATCTGTGAAATGGGTACCATTGAGCGCCAACCGGACTTCAAGGCAGAAACACTATAAGGCAGATCTGTTTTAACATATAAAAATAACAAAAAGGCAGAGATAGATGATGTTGTCATCTAATTGTTCAATGTGATGGTTGTGGAATCAAATCTGTAACAATTTATGGTAAAATGCCTGTCCTCTTATTTTTTACCATCTTAACACTGGCGAGTATGTGAAAAGGGCAGTGCATAAAAGGTCTCCATGGCACAAAATGTGTTTGTTGTGACAATGTATGCTCACTTGTGTGGTTGAAACATTTATGACAACACCTAGTTAGGTGTGTTTTGGGAGTACTTCTGGCAATTTGATTGAAGGTTATATGTGGAGGATGAAGTGTTAAAAGGCGGGGCAAATGATGCCACTTAATGTGAACCGGACTATAAGGAAGTGTTAGGATAAGACATTCTTGAACACGGAAAAATTTAAAGCATGTTCATTTATTGAACATATATGCACATTTGTTAGCTATTTAAATAGCATGTACTTTTTTAATTCCGCGTATTTGGTTTATCAGACAATTTAGGATTCAGGTATTGGATATTTCCCTATCGACCACAGTCGGTGTTTATTTACATCGGCATAACGTCCGAATACCCTTGATTAACTGTCAAAGAACCTATGTAGTTGAAAACCCGCCTAGGCGAGCGCCTAGGCGGTGAGGCGGGGCGAGGCGTCGATCGCCCGCCTCGCGTCGTCGCGGCTCGCCGAGGTGAGCGCTTCACGCGCGTCTGCCGCCTCCGCGCGCCTCGCCCGCTCACCCGCTCGCCGCTGCCGCTCGCCCGAAGCCGGATCCGCGTATCGGGTTTCAACGACCCGTTAAAGAGCCGAAGCCGGATATGTTAACCTCCCCCCCGAGGGTTTCGACTGTGTGTTTTTTTCCCTATGCTGCTTCCACCTCCAAGCGCGGCAGCGGAGACCCGAACCCTGTCCTCCGGCGTCCGGCGAGCGGCAGCGGCAGTGGCTTCCTCCGGCGTGGTTGTAGCTTCCTCCGGCTTCCTCCGGCGTGCGGCAGCAGCTTCCTCTGGCTTCCTCCGGCGTGCGGCAGCGGCTGCCACTCTCTTCCTCCGGCTTCCTCCGGCTTCCTCCGGCCACTCTCACTCTCTGTATGTCCACTCTCTCACTCTCTCCGATCTCTCACTCTGTCTCTCCACTCTCTCACTCTGTCTCTCCACTCTCTCACTCTCCCTACTCTCTCCGATCTCTCACTCTCTCTCTCCGATCTCTCACTCTCACTCTCTCTCTGATCTCTCACTCTCACTCTCTCCGATCTCTCACTCTCTGTCTCTTCGTTCTCTCTCTCTCTCTCCGATCTCTCACTCTCTCACTCTCTCAGACTCTCACTCTCTCTCTCTCCGATCTCTCACTCTCACTCTCTCCACTCTCTCACTGTCTCTCTGATCTCTCACTCTCTGTCTCTCTGTCTCTCTGTTCTCACAGACTCTCACTCTCTCCGACCTCTCACTCTCTGTCTCTCCGTTCTCTCACTCTCTCCGATCTCTCACTCTCTGTCTCTCCAATCTCCACTCTCTCACTCTCTCCGATCTCTCACTCTCATGGGTGGCAGTGGGCTTACATCTGTTATATTTGTGCAGGGATTATGTAATTAACTTGTGTTTGGTTGTTTAACTATTTTTGTTTTGTTATAATATTGCACTTGTTAGTTGTATATGCAGTTTTATGATATTTCTTGTTTAGTGTATATGCAGTTTTATGATATTTACTGTTCAAAAATATATATTTTTGTGATATTGTGACATATAATTTTAATTTTATTTTTTATTAATTTCTCGCCTCAAATGCCTCAAACGCCTCGGCCATCGCCTAGGCCTTTGAGGCGTGAGGCGCCCCCCTGGTCGCCTCGCTCGCCTCACGCCTCAGACTACATAGCAAAGAACACCGTTAGCCTCTATAATATCGACTTGTCTAATGGATATGATCTTTGATGATCATTCATTAAACATACTTTTGCAGGAAACTCCAAAGACTTTCATCCCTGGAATATATAGAATTTGGATTACAATCGGGTCGCTCGTAGCTGGTTGGACCTCTATTTCACCACCTTCGGCCAAACTCGCTCCGAGCAATCAGGTCAGGAGAACCCTCTTAGGCCGACAAGCGAGATGGAAGAACCTGCCCTCTCCTACGCATAAAGAGTATCCCCCTCTTGACCCCGAGGCTGCCTGTATCGAGCTTGATGAACTTTTATCTGCCTTGGAGCAGCCCGATTGTTTATTATATATATATAATTTGATAATTTAATATATATATTTATTATATATATATATATATATATTAATTTATAAATATTTTTGTTCATTTTGTCTTCCCTACTTGAATGCCGCCGTACGTTGAAGCAAGCCGATACCTTTGTTTTTCTCAACTAACCGGCTGACCACCTTGTCCTTCCTTCCATCCCAGATACATGGCTTAACTTACATACTCGGGCCTAGCTCAAGATTCTTGGAAAACAATAGAAAGGAGCACAGTGAGCACTCTATGTAATTGGGTCATCGGATTTACATCTGGCCGTCATTTGATCATTGAGTAGGCCTCTGCTTACACTTGGATCTCTGGATTGTTTCCATTGACGGCTAGACTGTTGAATTTGCTTCTAGTTTCCATCAGATTGTTAGATTTGCTCCTAGGCTTTAGCGAACTGTTAAGTTTACTTTTGTCCTCAATTGGACGGTTGGATTTACTCTCGGTCACGATCGGACCGTTGAATTTGCTTCTGGTGAAGATATGGCCGTTGAATTTAAGTTTCATCATGATCGGACCCTTCTTGGGTACATCTATAATTTTTGACTATTTTTGGGTGTTTTTACATTTTTGACCATTCCTAGATATTTGTGCAATTTCTAACCCTTCTCTAGTATTTATGTTGTTTTGACCCTTTCTGAGTATTTCTACAGTTTTCCGGTTCTCCTGGACTTATCTGTCATTTCTTGATTTTTCAGAATATATTTGCAAGACACCAGTATCATTTCTTGACTGTCCGGGGTGCTTCTGTCATTCTTTGACTCTCCAGGACATTTCTATCATTCCTTAACATTTCGGGATATTTTCATCATTTATTGACATTTCGGGGTATTTTGTCATTTCTTGATGTTATGGGATATTTTTGTCATTCATTGACATTCTGAGATAGTCCTGTCATTTCTTGATTTTTCAGAATATATTTGCAAGACATCACTATCATTTCTTGACTGTCCGGGGTGCTTCTGTCATTCTTTGACTCTTCGGGACATTTCTATCATTCCTTAACATTTCGGGATATTTTCACCATTTATTGATATTTCGGGGTATTTTTGTCATTTCTTGATGTTATGGGATATTTTTGTCATTCATTGACATTCTGAGGTAGTCATGTCATTTCTTGACATTCTGGGGTATTTATGTCATTTCTTGACTTTTTGGAGGCACAGTTGCAGTTTCCTGACTTTCCTTGGTTTCTCTGTCATTTATTAACTTCCCAGGATATTTTTATAATATTTCCGACTTCCCTGGATCTTTATGTCATTTGTTGACTTTCCAGGACATTTTTATCATTTCTTGACATTTCTGTCATTTGTTGACTTCACACGGTATATTTGTAATTTTTTAGATTTTCTAGACATTCCTATCATTTCTTGACTGTTTAGGGCTAATTTGTAATTTCAGACTTTTCTTGGGCTTATTTGCCTTTTCTTGGCTTTTCAGAGTTTATTTGCAATTTCTCGTTAGCAGGAGTATTCTTATAATTTTCATGAGCATCAGGGTTCTTGGGTTTGACAGTTCCTGGTTAGCCTTAAGTAAAGTTTAGGAGAGCACACACCGCTTCAAGGAAGTGACATGATCCTACTCCATTGAGTCGTGTAGGAGACGTGAACCTGGACAAGGGTTTTTTGGGAACTTCAGGGCAGAATAGGAGCTTTGTGCAACTTCTGCAAACTTCAGGGTTTGTTTGCAATTTTTCGGAAGCTCAGAGACATCGTTTATAGTTTCTTGATAATATCTGGACTGAACAGAGGTAGTTATATAGTTTTTGAACTTTAGGGGCATTTTGATACTTTTTGGAAGGTTCAGGGATATTTTGATAATTTATGAATAGTACAAAGGTTTTTGTGTAATTTTTAGACAACATAGGGGTTTTTTCTATAATTTCTGGACAGATCGACATATTTTTTGTAATTTCTAGACTGAACAGGGACTTTTCTATAATTTTGGATAGCCAGAGATATTTTCGTCATATCTGGATTGAACAAGGGCATTTATGTAATTTTGACAGAAGGTAGAAGTCTCTCCTTGGTGGAGGCATACAAGGCAAAAAAATATTTAGGAGATTGTTTCTCCTTCTTGAGCTCCCATGGACTGCAGTCCATCTCCATGCGCCTATCAATGCACGACCGCAGATCAACCTACGCGGTCAGGTTGCAGGGATCAAGGGGGCAGCGCCCCTTGCGGGGCCCGGAGGGGAGGGGAGGGGAGGGGTTCTGAGGGCAGAGCCCTCGGGAAGAAAAATTACAATATAATCTGCCTCCGGAAGAAAGATTACAATATGATCCCTCTCCAAGAAATGGCATAAGGGACATAGCCACATCACGACGGTATATATGCAAACCAAGGAATTACATAAGGCATAACCACATGGGCATATTTGCAAATCCCGAGGGCATATGTGCAACCCTTGTCGGGCACATACCCTCCTTGGTGGAGGCACACGAAATAAAGAACTAGGAGATTGCTTCTTCTCCTCCCACTTCTATGGACTTTGATTCATCTGTCTCTCAATTGAGGACTCCCTCGAGGGTATTTATAGAGTCCGTATGAGAGAGAACCTACCCGACCCCGGATAGGTCCCTTGGGAGACCTGTCCGGTCCGGATAGGGTTTTTGGGGAGGCTACCCGGTCCGGGTAGGTCTTCCCCCCCTCTTTTCCCTCTTTTTTTTTTTGAAATAGAGGGAGAGAAAGGCGAGAGAGAGAGAAGGAGAATGGGACTGGATAGGCCCCAAGGAGACCTATCCGGTCCAGATAGGTCGGGTCCAATAGGTGGATTGAGAGAGGGGGTGAGCCCGGGTAGGTTTCCCCCATTTTTTATTTATTTAATTTCATTTTTTGTTTCAATAGGCATATCTGGCCTTTTTAACATATGAAAGAACACATAGCTGAGATGATAGACGATTGTCATATAATGTTCAGTTTGATGGTTATGGAAACATTTGTGCACTTTTGGCAGAGTGAAAGTAAGCAGTATAAGGCACAACAGCAAGTTCTGTAAGATTAAAAATTTCAAACCATAGAGTTCCACAGGACTAAAGAATGTTGCTTATTCCCCAAGCTTGCTTATCCAACTTTTCAATGAAAACTGCCATGAGCTGGGTGGTAGGCTGGTGGCTATCAACTGCTTTTACAAAACCTGATTTCATGCCTTAGATTGGCCAACAAGTTTCCCTTCTGCTTCCACTGAAATCATCTTTTCCATTTATAGGGCCTTGGAACAGATGCAGTGTGCGGAAGAACTGATATTACTCTGTTCTCCATGGACATAATTTTTGGATGTTATTAGTGAGGGATGCAGCCTAGCCACATAGCACTCATTATACTGGCTACGAATCCACCAGATATAGTCATGGGACATGCATGTCTCGGGTACATGGTCAACTCTAATTCCAGTTTTGTATCTAACAGTTTATGTGAACATCAACAATGAAACAGGCTTTTCTGGTGGAATGGTAGGACCGTAGGAGTAGAATGACAACCTCTTACACTGTTCTCAGGTGTTAGGATCCTTCACCTGCTATTGAAATTTACATTTACCTCTATCATTGTTTGCTAGGCGTGGCCTAGGCGACACCTAGGCGACAAGGCGCTCCAAGGCGACCAGGTGAGCAACCCATTAAGGCACTCACCTGGCTGCCCTGGTGCACACAGGCCACCTTGGGCCTACCTAGCCTGCCTTGGCAGGACATCCACTTCTTCTTTTGAGGTAGATTTTAGTATTTGGGTAAAATTTCAGGGATAATTTCGAAAATTTTGACAAATGATATGTCAAGATTGGAAAGAGAAGATAAGACTTCCATTTCCCTTTCCCCTTTCTCTCGGATTCTTCTCCCTGTCAATTTCTCTTCCCTCCTCTTAAGGATATTGATTCATATTTGCTTTGTGCACTTTTTGAAGCTAGTATTATTTGTGTGTCTTTTTTTGATAATTCACAAATAGAAAATTATGAAAATATTATGTTGATGTGCTTATAATTTACCAAAAATGTGTCATTTATGCTTCCTTTTAATATAGAGAATAATTATTTGAATACCAAAATTTAGATTAAAATTTGTCTATTGATTGACATGTATTCACAAATTTTTATTACTTTTCTCCTTATTAATTTTTTTATTTACCATTTATTCTATTTTTATTTTTTAAAATATAGGTATATGTTGAAGATTTGTGAATATCAATTTTTTTATTAACTAAGATAAAACTTATATGTAGAAAATGTATAGTAATAATTCTCTTGCAATGTACTTAGTTATATAAACTAGGCTTCGCCTAGGCGCCCTGCCTTGTCGCCTAAGTAGTGAGGCGGTGGGCCACCGCCTTGGTCGCCTTGGACGCCTTGACAACCATGACCTCTATTATATCGTAGATGGACTTCTCAAAAGGAATTAGCTGCAAGTTTCTTTAACTAGATTATGGTGCTACCTTGAAAACTTTGCATCATGCACAATCTTTCATTTACAGATATGTGACATGGTTGCTGTTGCACGCATCATGAATGCAACCTTGGTGGTTCCTCAATTGGATAAAAAGTCATTTTGGCAAGATTCCAGGTTGGACTTTTTACTAAGTTTACCTGCTAATGTAATCTTTTAAACTGGGGGTGTAAATCATCTTTTACTGACAATTCTTTTGTCATTTTTAACCTTTAAACAGCACTTTCACTGACATTTTTGATGAAAATCATTTCATCAAATCTCTGCAAGGAGATATACGAATAATGAAGGAGCTTCCCAAGGAGATGGAATCTGTTCCAAGAGCTCGTAAGCACTTCTCTTCCTGGGCTAGTATGAGCTATTATGAGGAGATGACACAGCTATGGAAGGACTACAAGGTAGTAGCTTCTATATATCTTAGTTACTGGGTGTTTTATAATGACTGTTTATGTTAATTGAGTTCTGAGGATTGTCTTGCTCATTGTTCATATGGAAGTTTTTATGGGGCTATACTAAGTGTCCCCAAGATGTCTATAACATGACAATTTGTCATGGCATCTTGTGCTTCTACTGAAAGCTGCTATCTTCTCTCAGTGGGGATATTCATAGCGGTTATCAGTTGCCATAGAGAGGTATCCTGGCTCTTTCTTTTTGAACATAGCAGCAGTCTAGTATTTTTATTGTTCTTTATCCATGAATTTTCATTTTCTTGAATGGTGTTAAGAAAGCAATGCTTTAAATGGTATAAGAGGGAGTATTTTAATACATGGCTGAGAAAACCTCAGGCTACCCCTGGACTGTCATTGTTGCTCTGTCCACTCTGATTTGGGAACCATGATCTTTATGTTTTTTATGGAGGATCTTGGAGGCTGGTCTCTTGGATGGGTTAACAGTTGTTTGGTCGATAATCTGCTAGTAGTCTAGAGAAATATGCAAGCTATGCCTTTTAATAGAATTTGGAAAACATCTTACAGATGGATGTTGAAGGCTTGTTTGCATTTTTTGAGATTGAAGTTAACAAAAATTATCCTCAAAGCTCGTCTTTATGTTAATTGTGATTTACCATCAGCCTGCGGTTGTCTGTTTCCTATTACATGGCTCATATCTTTTGCCTTCTCTTTTTTGGAAGTTAACAGGATCCAAATCATTTGTACTAAAGCTGCTTAATTTATATGCCTTATTAGTAGTCTGGAATAAGCTGTGTTTGTAGTTCTTTCATGCTCCTAATTCCTCAGCAATGACCTAGAAATTCTTATGCAGGTGATTCATGTTCCCAAGTCTGATTCAAGATTGGCAAACAATGACCTTCCTCTTGATATCCAGAGGTTGCGTTGCCGTTGTCTATATCACGCTCTTCATTTTTCTCCTCCCATTGAGATCTTGGGAAAGGTCTGATGCTTTATTTTCTTATGTCATCTTCTCTAATCTCATAACTGAGTGATGGAGGTGTTAATCTCCCAGCTTCGTGCATTTAAGAAATCTCTTTGGGTTATCTTGTAAACTAGGTTCTGAGTCTACAATGATACTAACACCACAGACGTTGGTGGAGCGGTTGAAGTCACGTGGGCGGTACATTGCTCTTCATTTGAGGTTTGAAAAGGATATGCTGTCTTTTACTGGTTGTACGCATGGTCTTACTGAGGCTGAAGCTGAAGATCTGAGAAAAATGAGGTGAGACTCTTTCTGTGAATTAAGATTGGCATGTTTAGCAGTTCGTGATTGCTGAATGGATTGTTATGGGTGCAGGGAAAACACGAACCATTGGAAATTGAAGAAGATAAACTCAACAGAACAAAGAGTTGGAGGATATTGCCCTCTAACCCCAAAGGAAGTGGGGATTTTTCTTCGAGCTCTGGGATATGCTCCATCCACCTGGATCTACATAGCAGCTGGTGAAATATTTGGTGGTGATGTTCACCTTTCTGGTTTAAGAACTCGCTTTCCTAATTTGGTTTTTAAGGTCTGTCGATGTCCTGACTAGCTCTTTAAACTGAATGAGTGACTGCAGTTGATGTCCCACTGATAGCAAACTCAATTGGTGGCAGGAGACATTGGCAACTCCAGAAGAACTGAAGATGTTTTCGAATCATGCATCACAAAGTGCAGCTCTAGATTACATCATATCTGTGGAAAGTGATGTATTTGTTCCTTCACATAGTGGAAACATGGCAAGAGCTGTTGAAGGTCATCGCAGATTTCTAGGGCATCGCAGGACAATCAGCCCTGATAGGTAATACTTTCTCTTGGCTGCATTTTTCTGGGACTGTGGAATATGTATCATGCTCATGGGAACCTTTTCTATTCTGATCTATTTTTTAATGTTTTCTTTCATTCTAATGGAATTTACTGGCCATGAACTATCAAACTCTTTTTTTGCCCCCCAGGGGGTGAGGAATATATTTCTGTTTTTGTGCAGTAGTAATTACACATTGATTGGCATATGAGGAGTCTATAATTAGTGGAAAAAGAACCATCCTCATTATTGTGTAATATAGAAACCTTCTTACTCTAGTGCTAACTCATACATTGAATCCTTGATTTATTGGTTTATAACATGAGGGTGTTCTCTTGCGTCAGCTGAATAAAAGATGACCCTTTAAATTATTGCTACCACTCATTTTCAGGAAAAGATTGGTAGAACTGTTTGATAGAATAGAAAGGGGAGAGTTGAAAGAAGGTCCCTCATTATCCCTACACGTAAATCAGATGCACAAGTTCAGGTATGTAATGCTGTCTTTTCATTACTCCTGACACAAGTGGCACAGCGTGTCCACTCTTTGGTTTCTTACTTGCAGCATTTCTGTTGGACTATTCACAGTCACTCTATATGTTGCCTTGTTGATCTTGTGTTTTCGTCTCTAGCTTGATTTCTTTAGCATCTGAACATAGCTGCTTTATTTCTATTGACAGACAGGGATCCCCAAGGAAAAGGTATGGTTCCCTGCCAGGAATTAAAGGTAGGGCCCGTCTTAGAACTGAAGAATCTTTTTATGAAAACCCTTTCCCTGAGTGCATATGCCGTCGCAGAAGATATTGTTGAATGGGATTTATGCATGCTACTGCCTTCAGTCATTCAGTGCCGACGCTGTTCCGGTGAAGCGATGGTTGGCAACTGGATTTCCCTTTGCTTTTAAAACCGGTATGTGGGAGATCTCAGCCTTCGTTGACTAACCCTATTGGAAGATCAAAAGATAAGCTTTGCCTTGCTGGACTTCCGGTTGAGGAGAAACCATCTCGATCAAGACCGGCTATCTTCAGAGTTATTTATTTCAGTAATCAGCCGAAAAATGGTTATCTAAAAAAGTTACTGGAGAATTCTCTCTCCCTTGTTATTGAATAACACACAAGAAGAGCTTGAATAAACTTTGCTTTGATTTTGTAATACGCCTTCTTGTCGGTGGGTCATTAGATTTCCTACTTTCATAGGCTGGAGGTTGTATGAATTCTGCCCGTATATGCGGTGCCGTGGAGTAAAAGCCAATGGTGAAAGGTGAGTTACCTAGACCAATCTTGCACAGCTTCCAATGAACCTTTCAGTGGGTTATCTAATGTCATTTTTGGAAATGAAGAGCACATCATTGCCACTACCTTGAATAATGAATTGGTTGGGGAGAACGGTGAAGTCTTCACGCCTGTTATGTACATTGAAGAGGCATTGTGATGAGAAATTGATCCTTTGGTTTCAGTGCTCGTATTTTTTGTTGATGTTCTTCTTATTTCATTTTAGTTTTATATTAGAGAAATGATGAAGTAATCGTGTTTTTTGAAGAGTTAAAAGCAATGGTTTGTGTAATTTAAAAATGCATGTATTACCGGCGCACATGATCGGAGACACGTATGCGGGTACTTGCGCAAGGTGGGTGGGATATCTATTTTCCTTCAACATTCAGAAGAGTGTAAGAGCGGACGATGGATTCTTTTCGTCGTCCAGAGAGTAAAAGATGTAGGATCCTTCCAACATCCGGAAAAGTTGGCTGCCACGCCTCCGTCTGCATGGGAGTCTCGCCAGAGGTGCTGCCAAGCGAAATGAAGCATTTGATCCTTTTAGAAATGTTTCATCAACGTTGTATTCCAATTGTTGTTCGGCTGATAGCGATTGGGGATCCAATAAGCATCGGATTCAACTGGCTTAACCTTTTAAGTGTAGGGTAGTATTGAAAACAGAATCAGAGACTTTCCCCATTCGACCTCTGATCTGACTCGCGGCACATGCCAAAAAATGGTGTCAATTGTCACACGGTTTCATGAGCATCCTCCTCTGTCTCAATATTCTTTTGAGCATCCTCCTCTGTCTCAATATTCTTTTATTTTCCTAAATGGCCCATCATTTGGAAAAGTTTCAACAAGACGCCAATGCTTGAAACGAAATCTCGTGTATCCTCCGGTGAGTGTGGCGTCAGTCGTCAGTGGTATTGTGAAGGGGCGGGCTAGCTACACGGGCCGAGTTTGGGCCACCCGGATGGGGAAAACGGCGGGCCGGGTCGGCAGGCTAAACACCTCCTTTCAAACATCTGGGCCCGTTCACGCCACCCATTAACAGAATCATATTATCTGCATATGCATACCTTAAACCCTGAGAAAGGATAGAGCAGCTGTTGCTCTTCTTCCCCTCTTTCCTCGGAGTCGCGGGGCAGCACAGCAGGACCGACCAGGCCAGAAAAACCCATCTCCTTTCTTCCTTCCTCCCCTCAAATCTAGGGATGATGTTCTTCGCCGTTCCGAACCAAAGTGTGGCGCGCTGGGGCTTCCCAAAACCCTTCGCCCCGCTTCCATTCCCCAACAGAAACCTGGTTCTCAAGAGGCACTCCTCCATTGGCACAAGGTCAGGTGGAAGGATCATCCCCAACTTCAGAATTCTGAGCTCGCCTCCGGACACGGCCCTAGTGTCCAACAGCCAAGCGCCAGCTGGGGAGGATCCGGAGTCCACCCAGCTCTTCGAGGTGCGGAGTGTGATCGCGTCGCCTGCCATTTTTGGCTGGAATCTCCATGCTTTTCCTTTTCATTTGTTTGTTTTTGTTTTGGGTTTAAGTTTAATTGAATGTTGAGTGAGTCTATATGATAGAGGTTCTCCAATCTTGGCATGCTTCTGGGTGTGGTAGGATGGGGAACACTGTGGTCCAGATGCTGTGCCTGTACCGGAGAAGAATTCTATAGCTCTCTTCTAGGTGCTTTGGGCGGTCGTGGTCTTCTGTTCGCTTAATGCACGTGCTTCGTTCTGGAGAACTTAACTGAATATTATTAGCTGACACTTGACCTCCTTCTTCTTCTATGATATCGTACGAGCCTTCTTTTGATCGAGAACCCTTGTTTATTATTATCTGTTTTTCTCACTAGATGTAATTGTCTGGTGATTTTATCATATCAAGGATTTCTGTTCTTGTTAACTGAGAATTTTATCAAACCATTAACTTGATTCAGGACCTGTCTCCCCCTAAGGTGATGAATTGGTAATTTGTCTTCTTAATTATGGTCAGAAGCTTCTGAAAAGAATCCCCACATGTCCAAGAGGCGATGCATGCACATTAGATTGAAACATTTCTAATTGAAACATCTATGCCACATAGCCTTCAAAAAAACCAATTGTTTTGTTTGAATCTGGATGGTACCTCTTCCTATTAATTGGCTTAGAAGAAATTTCAAAATTTTAAACAGCATATTCATTACTTGTATGTTCATTTTCTTTTAGAAGCACTTGGAACTGAATCAATTTTCAAAACATTGCAAAATGTGTCTACAGAAGTTGAAAGATGCAGAGAGGGAACGGGTCAACAAAATGGAGGACTTTGAAAGAAAGGCTGATATGCAGTTGGAGAGGCAACTAGTTTTGGCTTCATCCTGGAGTAGGTCATTGCTGAGATTGCAAGGGAAACTGAAGGGGACTGAGTGGGACCCTGAAAATTCACATAAGATTGACTATAGTGAATTCTGGAGGCTCCTCAACTCAAACAATGTTCAGTTTATGGAGTACTCAAATTTTGGCCAAACTGTCTCTGGTATGTGCTCTATGCGTCACGTTGAGTCTGAGTAATGCCATTCATGTATTTTATGTATTTTTAATTCCTTCTGTACCATCCATGATCCTCCTCGGCATCTTTTAAGGCGACGTTACAAGAAGCAAACATGCCTCTAATATGGCTTGGTTCCCCTGCAAAGAAAGATGTTTTCATTGTCTTCGTTCTTTCGGGCATTTGGTGAGAATTTTTGTGGAATAAGCAAGGTTAAAAGGGAGATCCAGTGTTTAGTTCCTCTATGGTATGATGGGGTTTGGAACAATAAGGATCATCTCTTTGAAAATGAGGATTTCATCTTCTCTGTTCTTCAGTGGAGACATTGGCAAAGAAATGGACCACTTGTGCAACTGGTTCACAGGCATAATGACTCTAGTGAAAACAGAGTCTGTCTTCACCTGTAGAGACTGTGAAACAAGGCTGTTTTGGCTGCATGTCTCCATATCTAAAATACATATGGGGTGTACCATCTATTGAATGCACGTTTGTTCCTTGTGGAACCACATTGCAATGCCAACCTGACCTTTATTTTCATGTGGGCTAAATCAATTGGGCCAAACCTCTCTTGCTCATTCAATCATGCATAGATATTGTTCCATCAATAGGATTTGAAACTCCCATGTGTTGTCACCTGCTACTCCATTGATCATGTGGAGAATCCCCATGGAAGGCTTCTGACTTGTGGAGGCTAGGCCACTCCGTGGATGGCATTGGGAACCTGTGTTGCATGTGAGGAAAGGAAGAGGAAAGTGTGGACCATGTTTTTGCCTGCGCATTTTTGCATGTGAAGATTGGCAGCGGATTTTGGGCAAACTCTTGTGCAGTATTGACATTGCAGCACCTGTAGACGAGCTCCTTCAGAATTGGCAGAGAAATTTGGCAAGCTATGGTGGATCATCCCTCAAGCAACCCTTTGGATACTGTGGGGAGAAAGGAACAGTAGGAATCTAGGATCTTCAGGAAAGAAGCTTACGAAGCTTATGATCTGGACAGGGTGGTTATTTTTATTTGTGGCAAAGTCAGGGAATGAGGCTCTGTTTTTTGTAAAGTGGACAGCTCTAACTCCTCTTTGTTGGTTCTTTTGGGGAGGCATTTGGAGCTATTTTGTTGTTTTCCTGTATAGGGGAGTTTTGTTGCTTCTCCCTCCACTTTTGTACATTCCCTTTATATTTATATATGTAGTGATACTACCCACTTTCGAAAGAGAGAAAAAAAAGGACTTGAAACTGGACTTGGCATATCTTTCTTCCTAGCTAGATTATTATAGGACAGTTCAGCTAAGGCTACAGCAGGATGTGCTGATGTGCTAGGTTAAAGGTGGCTTCATGGCATATGGAGCATCCTCCAAATTGGAATCAATGATGACTGAATGAGTCTTACCTCTCTATGCAGTTAGCTGCTTCCTTGAGATTGTCAACCACATTCAACAAATAGCCTCTGTGAGCAGGAGAGGTGAGCAGAGGAGAAGGGCATGCAAATTAGTGGGGAAAGGGTTCCACAATAACACTTGCCTGAATTCAAATGGAAAAGGACAACGATATTGCTGACCTGCACATTGTTGCACATGTTCTTCATCCTAGAAGTAGATAGAGGTGTATCTAAATGTAATTGCCCATGACAGCTATACCTGGTACCTAATCTGAATAGTGAGATGCAGAGAAATGCCAACCAACTGGTAACACACTTTAACTTGGGTAAACTGTGAACAACCTCAGAATAACCGTCTCCTATTTTCTTCTATGGCTGCCAAGCATTCATCCCACCACTGTAGGCCCCTGTTTGGACAACATTGTTAAACCACTGACAATTAGGAACTAGGAAGTGAAACTCTATCCACCACTCCATATGAACATTTCAATGACTACTCATGCTAGTCCACAGGAGAAGGAGTTGTCATTTTCATTAACCAAAGAGAACTGCAGCCTCCTCATATTCTCTTCAATTCTACAGAACAGGCCACACAGATCACCTGCTGCTCTCTGGCCTGGTATGCACACATTATTTTCTTTTTCTTTAAAGTTCAGTGAAATTGTATGTTGAACCAAATGCAGCCCCCCCGTTACTAGCCTTCAAGCAAATTGTCTGTCTACAACCGTTAAGAACCAAGGAAGGCGGAGTCGGGGATCGGGATCGGATTGCCGGTCCCAAACCGATCCGGGTCGGTGGGATTGGCCGATCCCGGCCGATCCTGGACCGATCCCGGCCGAGTCAGGCCAGCTGACTCGGCTAGGGATATAAGTGTCTAAAAAAATCTGGAAAAAATCTGAAAAAATAAGAAATTCATTCTAACATCAATCTATATCAAATTTAATGTGAAATAGTTGACATTTGCTAATCTTTTTGTGAAATAAGTGACATACTCAAATAATACAAGGATTTCATGAGAGAGTTACCTTTCATTCATTGAAATCGAATATTCAAAGAGTTTTCTACATATTGTACATAGTCATTCCATGACATGTACGTGGCATACATGAGTTGATAGTCCATGAGATACCGATTATACTCCTCGGTGTTAGTGTACACTGTCATGATAGGGGTCCAACCGGGGATCTCGGGGACTTGGTAGTTACCTTCAGTCAATGCAAAGAGAAACCAAAGAAAACAATTAAAACAATTGGGGACCACAAAATAATGAAAACAGAAAAAAAATGTCACCTCCTAAGCCTAATTCCGAGGAGAGAGAAAATAATTCTAGAGAGAGAAAGAGAGCCCTTGAGAGAGGGGGGACTATGGTGGGGTGCTAAACAATGTTAGGGGACCACAAAATAATGAAAACAGAAAAAAAAATCATCTCCTAAGCCTAATTCTGAGGAGAGAGAAAATAATTCTAGAGTGAGAAAGAGAGCCCTAGAGAGAGGGGGGACCATGGTGGGGTGCTGAACAATGTTAGGGGACCACAAAATAATGAAAATAGAAAAAAAATATCACCTCCTAAGCCTAATTATGAGGAGAGAGAAAATACTTCTAGAGAGAGAAAGAGACTTACCTTCAAAAATCCCTTGGAGAAAATGGTCCTAGTAGAGCTTAGAAGTAATCTTTTGACACCAATCACTCTTGATCAATTATATTCTTGCAACAATGAGCCTAGATTGAGAGAGAAGAGAGTGAGAGAGTGTGTATGTGTGTGTGAGAGAGAGAGAGAGATGTGAAAGAAACTTGGAGAGGAATAAGCTTGGGAGAGTGAAAGAGGAGAGAAAGGTTGTGTGTGTGAGGGAGAGGGAAATCCCGGTAAAAAAGTCTAAGGACCAAAAACCCCAACTTGGCTGTCCCCCAAAACCACTTTTTTTTGAAATTCAAATGGCTCCAACCCGGGATCGGTGGGATCGCCTGGGATCGGCCGATCCGGGCCAATCCGGCCTATCCCAGGGCGATCCCAGACCGATCCCACCTATCCCGGGTTGGATCGTTCCAGTTGGGATCGGGATCGGGTCGTTTCGCCCGAAATCGGATCGGATCGGGCGATCCGATCCGATCCCGGGCGATTCTGCCTTCCTATTCTCTATGGCCATCTACTAGACGATGATTACACTGTCTCTCTTGATGGCCGACAGGAGGTTGTTGCCTGCCTACATTTAGAAGAAACATATGTGAGTGAGAGATTAAGCAGGCTTAGGTATTTATTGGTTTTTCTTGCATCATCATTTGTCACTTCAGAATGCTTGGAGGTGGAGGTGGGAGATACTGTGAGATCCACATACAAGGTGATTGCAGACAAGGGACAGAGGACATGCTGGTTCAGGCAGATTGGATCACTTGCTACTAGGGGTGTCTATGGGCCAGGCTTGGGTCAGGCGCTTTTTTTTAAAAAAAAAAATTCAAAGGGAGCCCAAGCACAAAGAAATAGCAGGACCAAGCCAGCCGGTCGAAGCACATATTCCAAGATCTTTGTCCAAGCTTAATGCTTATCAAGCTTAAGGAGTTAGGCTTAGGCTATGTAGCAATTTTCTTTTTAATTTATTGATGATTACATCATTTAGCTGATGTGCACATTAATGTTAGTGTGTGAAGTATGATGGTGTTGATGTTACATGGACTGGTAGTCATCTTTGATGTATATATAATATCAATGTGTGATGTATATACATGTTGATTTCATTTATGTATCTTCATTTATACACGTTAATTATATATCAGTCTGTTAAGATAGTCAAACTGCCTCAAACCAACCCCGCCCACTCCCCAACCCCAACACATCCCCATCCTCCCCCCCCCCCCGCCCCAAATCCCCATCCACCTCAAGAAAAAAATTGCTTCCAATAGGTAGTTTGTCACCATAGAAGGTCTAGTCTAGAAATCATGTATCCACCATTGCACTGATATGGGTATCTATTAATACCTTAAAATTTATAATTTGTAGAAGGTAAACTTTCATTTTTCATTTGCTTGTTTTATCTGGTTAATTTATTATATGATATATTTGCACTATTCCCACAATTTAAATAGAAAGGTTGTGCTTTCCTACTTCTGCAGTGATATGGGTGTCTATTCATACCTTAAAAATTGTAATCTGTAAAACTAATTAAGCCAAAATTTCATTTTTCACTTGCATGTTTTAGCTGGTTAATTATTGTTGTACCCTAAAAATAAACAAAAAAGGGAAAAAGGAAAGAAGGAAAACAAAGGAGACCTACTCAGATTGGGTAGGGGGGGACCTACCCGGACCGGGTAGGCTCTCCCCCTCTGGTGGGGACACCGGGCCCACTATCGGATCCACTACTCGGAACCGACGCCGCACTGCCCCGACACCGAGCTTGTGGCTCGGAGACTCACTCGAAGACTCGGCATCCTGAGTAGATACTTGTGTGTATTTGTACGTATTTGAGTATTGAGTATGTACGTGTGTAAAATATATGTATTACTACATGTATATTTACTTTTGTTTTATTAGGCAAGGTTGGTCAAAAGACATGTGTATTTTATTTTTATTAAACCTACAAGTCAAAGGTGGGTTGTCGAGTCTTGTTTTATTAGGCTAGGGCATATATGCAAATAGGAGAAGTTTAAAGGTAAGAATGTAATGGCTTTCCCTATATAAAGGGGGGCTAATGAAGGTTTGTAACATGTTGTATGAATGAAAGATTGCAATCACGTAGGAGCCATCCCCTCTTACTATTCCCTTCCCTCCTTTCTCCTTTTGTGAGATTTGAGAGTCGCCTGGTGAGAGACCGCCCGGTGTGAGGCCGAGCTGTGCGAGACAGCAAACTATCCCGTCCTGTTCGCGTCCCGGAGCTGCCGTCGATCCGTCCTCCGACGCCGTCCGCATCAAATTTGGTATCAGAGCCCAACAACGGCGTCTCCATCGACCCCGACGTCGGCATCGTCTCCCCTCCTTTCTTTCGGTTCCCAAAACTGAAAAAAAAAGGAATAACATAAGAGAGCCCTTGCGGTTGAGAGAGAAGAGAAAGGAGTTTTGAAAAAAAAAAGAGAAAAAAAAATAATACAAGAGGCATCTCTTTCGATTGAGAGAGAAGGTGAAAAAAAAAATAAAAGGAAAGAGTTCGCGGCACGGGCCTCGTCTCCCGTGCCCGTTTCAAAATAAGGGAGTGGCCGCAACGGCCACCCCCATACATCTCGCGGCCACCGGCGGCAACCGCCCGCCGCCGCGCGCAGCGCCGCGACCGCTGCCGCCGCGCCCGCGTGCGCTCGCGCCCACCCCGCACCCCGTGTCGCTCGCGTGCGCAGCGCCCGCTGTCGCCCTGCCGCGTGGCGCCTCGCCACCCGAGCCCGCCCGCGTTGCAGCCGCTCGAGCCCGCCGCGCCCTGCCTGTCGCGTGGCCACGACGGCCTCGTCGCCCGCGCCGCGTGTGCGCCCGCCCTGCGCCACGTGCGCCCGCCCGCTACCGCCCTGCCGCGTGGCACCTCGCCACCCGAGCCCGCCCCGCGTCGTCCCGCCCGCGCTGCCGCCGGCCCCTCCTCCCATGCTCCGCGCCCGTGCGCCACTTGCCGCGCTCGTGCGCCCGCGTCCCAGCGCGCGCCTGCCGCTGCCGACGCGCCGCCCGCGCCAGCAGGCCCCCGAGCCCGCCCGTGCCCGGGCCCGCCCCGCCCGGCCTGGTCGCCCCTGCACCGCGTGGGCCGCCTCGCCCGTTTGACCACCAGCCGCGTAGCAATTTGAAAAGAAAGTGGTTTGAAAAAAAGAAAAAGAAAAAGCAAAAGAGGAGTTTGAAAAGTCAAAAAAAAGAGGTTTGAAAAGAGAAAAAGAAAGGTTTGAAAAAAGGGGTGTTAAATACATATATATAATATATATATTTGGGGTATATATAATCTTATATATATATCTAAATATATATATATATATATATATATATATATTATAATGGATATGTATATAACATTATATATGTATCTGTATAAATAAATATGTATATCATTTGAAGCAAGTCACTAATTGTGGCACCGAAGTCCTCAACGATGGCTCGACCGGCGCCCGAGTCACCCGGTCACCGACACACAGTCCGTAATTTACGGAGTGTGAGTGTCCGAGAGTCTCCCTGCGCGGAGGAAGTTTGAATTATTTGTTCCCCTGCCCAGAAAAATTTTTAATTACGCGGTTCTGTAATAATTAAATTCTCCTTGCGTGAAGTAAATTAGTTGTAACCGCTCAAGCTTCATCGACGCCGTGCGGGCACGCACGTCCCCGCTCGCCTTCGTCTCAGGTCGGAGTTAGACTTTTCAGTCTAGCTAGGTACGTGCTCCAATCACTTGCTTATTTAGTACCTTTTCAATTGCTGCGCGAAGTGAGAGAGAGCTCGATCCATGCAGCCTGTCTTCTGAGTGCATCGTTGTGGACGGAGAGAGAGAGCTTGTATGTACCCATCCTTTAAGCCTTAGAACTGTCGCATTAGGGCACCCTAATTGTCAGGAAGTAGTTCCACAACTACTCCACCTACGGGCGAGCAACTCTCTCTGATCGGTCCCTTCGAATTGACCCCTTTTGCCAATTAGCCAACAAATTGCGTCTAAGTCTTGTTAATCTTCTGTCCCAGGATTGCATCATTTAGGTCCGAGCCCGTGCATGCCACGCTGGTCTTGGAATTCATCAGGCCGTCTAGAGCGCCCTTCAACGCTACCCATGGATCAAAAGAGCGTGAGTGCTATGTTAGTCCAGCTCGAGCATAACCTTATGGCCCACTTTGAAGAATCCATAGGCCAATTACGAGCGAAACTAGATGAGAGGATCCAGGCTTTAGAGGAACGACTGAGGAAGGAAAAGTGAATGGCCGCGGTGATCCCGTAGCCAATCCTAGGGAGGAGAGAGACTAAGCCCGCCAGAATCAGGCTCCCCAAGGAAGAGAGCAAGAGGCCCGTGCTTCTCGAGAGAGAGACCACGACGATGGGGATATCATCCTACGGAACGTCAAGATTGACGCTCCAAGTTTTGATGGGTCCCTAAACCCCGCTACATACCTTGATTGGGAGACCGGGATGGATCAATATTTTGATTGACATCGCCGCATGACCCCTGCTACAAGGGTGAGGTTTGCCAAAATGAAACTCCTAGGTCAAGCCAAGACCTACTGGTGCAACATCGAAAATCTCCTAGCAAGGAGATGAGAGGAGCCCATAAGCACGTGGGAAGAAATGAAGGAGAAATTGAGGGAGAAGTATCTGCCACCCTCCTACCATCAGCGTCTTTTAGACCAATGGCAGAAACTCACCCAAGATGGAAAGTCCGTGGACGAGTACATCACCAAATTTGATGACTTCTTCCTTCGGAGTCGAGTCATGGAGGATGCCTCTGTCACCCTCTCACGGTTTAGGGCTGGCCTACACGAGAGCATACAGCGGGAGTTGTTCCTACGGGAAGTTAACACTCTCGAGCATGCCTATCAGGTTGCTCGAGATGTCGAGCGGTTTCAAAGGGTGGTCCCACATCGGGTCCCCACCTACCGCCAACCCGAGTCCCGAAACCCCATGGTCCGTTACTCTGAGAGGCCTGGCCCCTCCACCTCCTATGTCCCTACTGCTACCCCACTTCGGGCCGTTGCCCCTACTGTTCCTTTCACAAGGAACCCCTTACCTGCACCCGCTGCTGTGCCTAGGCTAGAGTATACTCCGCCAACTGATAGGAGAGATGACAAGGGAAAGGGAGTCATCCTTAGCACCTCCCAACCAGTCCCTGTCTCGGGAATTCGTTGCTTTAGGTGCCATAACCTAGGGCATGTTACCTCCAATTGCCCCACCCGAGCCTTAGTCATCACCGACCCCCAGCCTGTGGAGCTTCCACCTTAGGAATGAGAAGCCATTGAGAGGTATGAGGCCGATCCTGACCTCATTGCCCAGTTTGAGGAAATGGATGCAGGGTATGATTGAACGCATGTCGAGTACATGCAAGTGGGGGATATTACCGAGAGTTCCAGCCAGGGAAGATTGGGTGTAGTTCGCTGCATCCTAACACACCCCTAGGAGGACGACTAGCGTCGAACCTCCATCTTCCAAACATATATTATGGTGAAATCCCAACCCTGTAAGGTGATCTTTGACAATGGGAGCTGTATCAATGCAGTCTCTTCAGACTTTGTCTCCCGTTTAGGTCTACCTACCCATCCCCATCCTAGGCCATACAACGTGGCTTGGGTTGACGACACTTCTATCCAGTCACCACTACATGTGTCATTCCCATCCAATTCCAGTCCTACCAAGGACAGATCTTATGCGATGTAGTGCCAATGAAGGTCGGTAGCATCATCCTAAGGCGACCGTGAATCTATGATGTAGACCTTACTATATTCGGTCGGTCCAATCAGTGTTCCTTCTCACACAATGGGAAGAAGATACAGCTGTACCCGGCACCCCCAAAGGTGACCCCGGGAAAGAATTCCACCTCCATCCCCACTGGAACCCCCAAGGTTCAAGAGAGTCCTCGAACTCCCACTGAAGGGAAACTTCCCATTCCCTCTTCCCCCGCACCTATCACACCCGTTCCTAAGGCCCCTAAGGTTGGTTATGACCCGGTTAGGCGCCTTAACTTCATAGGTGTCCGTGAGCTGAATAGAGAGGTTGCCGAGGGTGCCCCTGTTTGGGCTGTTGTCGTCATCATCACACCCGAGGAGTCTTACGCTTCAGTCCCACCTGAAGTCCAGGCAATCTTGCAGGACTTCCAAGACATTTTTCCCGAGGACTTGCCCTCTAGACTCCCTCCCATGCGTGATGTACAACACGCCATTGACCTTGTCCCTGGGTCCACCCTACCGAACCTTTCCCATTACCGACTGAACCCCAAGGAGCATGCTGAGCTCCAAAGGATTGTCGAGGACCTTATCCAAAAAGGTTTCCTCAGGGTGAGCAAGAGCCATGTGTTGTCCCTGCCTTGCTCACACCCAAGAAGGATGGCACCTGGCGGATGTGTGTTGACAGCCGTGCCATCAATAAGATCACTGCCAAGTATAGGTTTCCCATTCCCCGTCTTGATGACATGCTTGACATGATGAGTGGAGCCACCATCTTTTCCAAGATTGACTTGAAAAGTGGCTACCACCAAGTCCAGATTCGACCAGGGGATGAGTGGAAGACAGTCTTCAAAACAAAAGAAGGTCTGTATGAGTGACTTGTCATGCCGTTTGGGCTATCCAATGCCCCCAGCACCTTCATTAGGCTTATGACGGAAGTCCTCCGCCCGCTCATCGGTCGCTTTGTTGTCGTCTACTCTGACGACATTCTCATCTATAGCCAGAACCCTCAGGACCACATCCACCATTTGAGGGAAGTCTGCGAGACTTTGAGGAGAGAAACCCTGTTTGCCAACCTAAAAAAATGTGAATTCATGACAGACCGGGTCGCTTTCCTCGGGTTTGTGGTTTCAAGTCAAGGAGTGTCTGTGGACCAATCCAAGGTCCAGGCCTTAGTAGACTGGCCAGAGCCCCAGAACGTCTATGACGTTCGCAGCTTCCATGGGCTTGCCACTCTTTATAGACGCTTCATTAAGAGCTTCAGCACCATTATGGCACCCATTACGGATTGTATCTGTAAGGGGAATTTTGAGTGGACCAAAGCCGCCTCCCAGACTTTTCATGTCATAAAGGAGCTCATGACCAAAGTCCCTGTCCTCCGTTTGCCAGACTTTTCCAAAGTCTTCGAGATATCCTGTGATGCATCTGACGTAGGAATAGGAGGAGTGCTTAGCCAGGAGAGTCACCCTGTGGCCTATTTCAGTGAGAAGTTTTCTGATGCAAAGCTTTGTTACTCCACCTATGATAAGGAGTTTTATGCCGTGGTCTAAGCCCTCAAACACTGGAGACACTATCTCTTACCACAAGAGTTTGTCTTATACTCGGACCACGAGACTTTGAAATTTCTTAGCTCTCAGAAGGGCTTAAACCCGAGGCCTGGTCGGTGGATAGAGTTCCTCCAGTCCTTCACCTTTGTCCTAAAACATAAGGCTGGAAAAGAAAATAAGGTAGCCGACGCCTTGAGTCGAAGGGTCTCCCTTCTTTCCACTGTTTGGGTAGAGGTCACCGGATTTGACCGCATGAAGAAACTCTATGGAGAGTGTCCCGACTTCGGCCCTGCCTACTCTGCCTTGTCTGCTGGATCCTCGACAGCCTTTGCTGACTATCTGCTCCAGGATGGTTTTCTATTTCGAGGGCAGCAACTCTGTGTCCCAAGGACTTCTGTTCGGGACTTCCTGATTTGAGAAATGCATGATGGACGTCTTGCTGGTCACTTTGGACGCAACAAGACCATCCATTCTGTAGAGGAGCACTTTTATTGGCCTGGCCTGAAGAAAGATGTGGCCAAAATTGTAGCCCAGTGTAGGACATGCACAATGGCCAAACATGTCAAACAGAACACTGGTCTCTACACTCCTCTCCCCATCCCTGATAGACCATAGGTTGATGTGAGCATGGATTTTATCCTTGGATTACCACGCACTGCTCACAAACATGACTCCATCTTCGTGGTAGTTGATAGGTTCTCTAAGATGGCCCACTTCATTGCATGTTCCAAAACATCTGATGCATCTAGAGTAGCCCACCTGTTCTTTGATGAAGTCGTGCGTCTGCATGGTCTCCCCCAAACCATAGCGTCTGACCAAGATGTCCGGTTCACTAGCTATTTTTGGAAGACACTTCGGCACCTAGTTGGCACTAAGCTGAAATTTTCCACTGTCTATCACCCCCAAACCGATGGGCAAACCGAGGTCGTCAACCGGAGTTTAGGAAACCTTTTGAGATGCCTTATAGGGGAACATTCTGGCAATTGGGATCTTCTCAGGGCCGAATTTGCATACAATAGCTCTGTCAATAGGTCCATAGGTATGAGTCCATTTGAGGTCGTGCATGGATACAAACCTAGGAAACCCGTGGATCTCATTCCCCTTCCCCTTCCCCTCGAGTCTAGAACATCCAAGTCAGCTGAGGAATTTGCACAGCATGTCAAAAGTTTGCATGAGTCAATTAGCAAGCAAATCAACCTCAGTAATGAGACTTACAAACGCTTGGCTGATTCGCATAGGCGTCACCATGAATTCCAAGAAGGTGACATGGTTATGGTACGGGTTCGACCCGAACGACTCCCCTCGGGAGCCGTTAAAAAGTTGCAAGCCCGTAGTGATGGTCCCTTCTCAATCCTACGGAAGATTGGCTCCAACGCTTATGTTGTGGACTTACCTTCCGAATATGAGATTAGCTCTACATTTAATGTGGCAGACCTAGTGGCCTACAAGGAACTCACAGCGATTTCTAGTGACCCTTTCGAGCCTTCTCCTCCCATTGAGAGTGAGCCCACCCCTGTGCGTCCCATAGTCTCGAGAGTACCGCGCGAGCACATTGAGAGGATACTGGATAAGCAGGTGACAACTACACGGAGCATGGTGTACCAGCGCTACCTTGTCCGCTGGCGGGACCGTCCACCTTCCGATGATTCCTGGATCAGCCGGGAAGATCTCTAGCGCCTAGATCAGATCTGCTGGAGCACTACCAGAGCAGTGTTCCCCCTTACTAGACGGAGTCGAGTTCCAGCCGCCCCGGGAGGGTTGGTGGGGACACCGGGCCTACTATCGGATTCACTACTCGGAACCGATGCCGCACCGCCCCGACACCGAGCTTGTGGCTCGAAGACTCACTCGAAGACTCGGCATCCTGACTAGATACTTTGTATATATTTGTATGTATTTGAGTATTGAGTATGTACGTGTGTAAAATACATGTATTACTATATGTATATTTACTTTTGTTTTATTAGGCAAGGTTGGTCAAAAGACGTGTGTATTTTATTTTTATTAAACCCACAAGTCAAAGGTGGGTTGTTGAGTCTTGTTTTATTAAGCTAGGGCATATATGCAAATAGGAGAAGTTTAAAGGTAAGAATGTAATGGCTTTCTCTATATAAAGGGGGGCTAATGAAGGTTTGTAACATGTTGTATGAATGAAAGATTGCAATCACGTAGGAGCTATCCCCTCTTACTATTCCCTTCCCTCCTTTCTCCTCTTGTGAGATTTGAGAGTCGCCCGGTGAGAGACCGTCCGGTGTGAGGTCGAGCTGTGCGAGACAGCAAATTATCCCGTCCTGTTCGCATCCCGGAGCTGCCGTCGATCCGTCCTCCGACGCCATCCGCGTTACCCTCTCTCCCCCGAGAGCCTATCCGGACCGGATAGGTCTCCCAAGGGACCTACTCGGTCTGGGTAGGTCTCCCCAAGGACTTATCCGGTTTGGATAGGTCTCCCAAGGGGCCTATCCGGCCCGGGTAGGTCTCCCCAAGGGCTTATCCGATTTGGGACCTACCCGGTCCGGGTAGGTCTCCCCAAGGACTTATCCGGTTTGGATAGGTCTCCCAAGGGGCCTATCCGGCCCGGGTAGGTTCCTTTTCCCCCATAAATACCCCCCATGGGGGTGGGGAGAAGGACGCAGATCGAGGGAGATCGAAGCCCAAGGAGGAGAAGCAATCTCTGGAGGTGTCTTGTGTGCCTACAGCAAGGAGGGTGTGTCTTGTGCTCCTTTTGGAGCCCAACAGGGGTATGCTGCATATATGCCTTTGTGTTTGCATGCCCCGTGATTACGTCTTGTATAATTTCTTAGGGGGGATAATATTGTAATTTTTTGAAAATTAAAAATTTCATAAGAACTCTGGTTCAGTTCAGATATTACAAAAATATTCTTGGCCTGTCTAAAATTATAGATATATCCTTGTTCAGTTCAGATATTACAAAAATATCTCTAGTCTGTCCAAAAATTACAAAAAAATCCCTGTCTAGTCCAAGAAATGCAAAAATGTCATGGTCTGTCCAAAAATTATAGAAAAACTCTTGTGTTGTCCTAAAATTACACAAACACCCTTGTGTTATCCAAAAATTGCACAAAAACCTCTACTCAACTCAGAAACTGCAAGTCCTTGATCTGGCCAAAATTACACAAAAATCCCTGCTCAATCCAGAAATTACACAAAGCCTTTTGTTTTGTCCCAAAATTATCAAAATATCCTTATTTAGGTTCACGCCTTCTGCACGACTCAGTGGAGTGAGATCATGTCACTTCCTTGAAGCGATGTGCGCTCTCTTGAACTCTGCTCAAGGCTACTAAATCCATGTGCCTCTTCATAGTCAGAAAATGTCAATAAAAAAATTCAAAAATATCTAAAAATTGTAAATAAACTCAGAAAGAGGATGAAATTGTAAATAAACCCATTAAGGGAATGAAATTACAAATATACCTAGAAAGAGGGTGAAATTGCAAGTAAACATTGGAAAATCAAGAAATGATAGAAAATCCCAAGAAAGCTCGGAAATTACAACCATACCCTGGGAAGTTAAGAAAGGATAGAGAAGCCAAGGAAAATCGAGAAACTACAAAAGTATCATGGAAAATCAAGAAATGTCAGAAATGTCTAGGAAATCAAGAAATTACAAACGTACTCACAAAAAGTCAAGAAATGATAGAAGCACTCAGAAAAGTCAAGAAATGACGAAAATACTCGGGAAAGTCTAGAAATTATAGAAACACCCAGAAATGTCAAGAAATAATGGAAATGCCCTGAAAAGTTAAGGATTGACAGAAGTACCTAGGACTAAGGTTTGCCAAACCAGGACGGGACGGCTCGAACCGCACGTCCCGTCCCATCCCAGCCACAGACCGGAACGACCAGTCTGTGGGATACAACTGGGACGCTTTATATATTATTTTAAATTTTTTATATCAAATATATTTTGTACGTCGGTTGGTTGAGAGACCTCACGTTTAAACGTGAGGTCCTCGGTTCGAAACGAGTTTTGGCATCGTTTTTATTCGATTTTTTGGATTGTTATTTTTAAAAAAATATTTCAAAAGACAGCAGAGGCAGGATTCGAATCATGGACACCCGTTTAAACAACGGGTCACTTAACCAACTGTGTTAAGAAACCATTTGAGTTATATTATATTACAACATATATATATATATTTTGTCTCGGTACGCTACGGTACCAACCCATCCCATCCCGTCCCGTCCCAGTGAACATAGTTGTCAAGGCGGGCGCCCAGGCGCCTTTGAAATGGCTAGGCGGTCCAGCGCCTTGTTGACAGTGGAAAAGGCGCGCTAGGCGCCAAGGCGGGCCAACCGTGACCCATCCGAACCAGATCCGACCTGGTTATGCACGTTTAACTCTTTCTTTTTTATAATTTTCTTGATGTTATTGTATTCTTTTGTAATTTTTCTGAATTTTTTACATTTACTTTTGAATCTTTTGCATTTACTTCTGAATTTTTTATAATTTTTGATACAATTAATTTTCTATACCTGTCACATAATTAAATTACAACAATTTCTTCATGTAATTTATCTTTTATATTTTTCATATTTTTTCTTCTTGATTTATATATTGGAGGATATATATTTTAGATTATTAATTAGTGGTCGAAGTGTCACCTAAGTGACGCTTAAGCGGACGTCTTGTCGCCTAAGCGCTTAGGGACCCCGTGAACGTCTTGGGTCGCCTTGTCGCCTTGACAACTATGTCAGTGAAAGACCGGGACGGACGGTACGAACGGGTCAGCAAACCCTGCCTAGGACAGTCTAGAAATGACAGTGATCCAGGAAGTCAAAAAATGGCAAAAATATCCTGAAAATTCAAGAAATGACAGATAAGTTCAAGAGAATCAAAAAAGTGTAAGCAGAAGCCTAATCAATGATCAGAGTGACTGGATGTCAACTCGATGACCCGATTGCTTAATTGGGGACAAATGTAAAGGTCTCAAAAGATCAATTGTAATCCAAATTTCATGTTTCTAAAGAATGAAAGTCTTCGAGTTTCTGGCAAGAGTATATCTCTAATCAATGATCATCAAGGTCACATACATTAGACAAACTCTACAATATCACTACATATATTGTAGGGGTCGAAAATGTATCTTTGATAGTTAATCAAAGGTGTTTGGACTTTATGCTAATGTAAATTAACATCAACTACGGTTGATGGGGAAATGTCCTGCACACGAACTCAAAATCGTCTGATGAATCAAATTTGCGAAATTAATAATGCGCATGCTATTTAAATATCTAATAAATATGCATTTGTGTTCAATAAATGAACACCTTTAAGTTCTTATTTAATTCCACGTGTTAAACAATTATCATATATCTTGTTTGCACTATTCCTGCAATGTAAATAGAAAGGTTGTGTTTTCCTACTTGTGCAGTGATACTACCATACTACAAAGACCGAAAAAAAGAAGGTTTCGCAGGTTCTAGCAATGAAGTTGTTTTCCACCGCCACATTGTTGATCAGATGCCAATTGATTGCTGGAATGATGTTTGGCAGAAGCTGCATCAACAACTTGTACATGTTGATGTTATTAATGTTAATTCAGTGCCTGCTGAAGTCTACTCCACCATTGCAACTGCTGTTATCTGGTCTATGCGCTTTGCATTATCGATTGCCTTGTACCTGTGGATTGACAATTGGGCGAGACCTATCTATGCCAAGTTGATACCTTGTGACTTGGGTGTCCCTGAGAAGAAAGCAAGGCTGCCTTTTAAAGAATTTGCACTTGGATCCTTGGGCAAAAGCCGGTGAGTGGGAAAAGTTTTACTAGCCTGGTCATGTTATTACCTTTACTTTAGTTTTTTAGGTGCAAGTAATTCTTACTGTTAGTTTTGTTTATATTGAATTAAGGCATCCTTAACACTTCAAAACATATTTTTATTGTTTTAGCTGAGACTGTCTATATCTGACTCTGCAAATCATTCGAAGTAATCTGGGCCTTATTCTTGCATGGGTTTCCCACCGTGCTAATCCATTTTTTCATAACAGAGCAAAATTCATATCGGCAGAAGAAACTACAGGTGTCACATTTGATGATTTTGCTGGCCAGGAGTATATAAAGAGAGAATTGCAAGAAATAGTGCGGATCCTGAAGAATGATGAGGAATTTCAAAATAAAGGCATCTACTGCCCCAAAGGAGTTCTTCTTCATGGTCCACCTGGTACAGGAAAAACACTACTCGCTAAAGCTATTGCTGGTGAAGCTGGGCTTCCTTTCTTTGCTGCAAATGGAACTGATTTTGTGGAGGTGAAACTGATATTCACCCTAGAGATTCTTTGTAGAGGCTAGCAACACAAAAATGCTTTGAGCCTGCATCATCATTGGGCATTGTCTATATGTTATTTGATTGACAATGATCATGTTATATTACCTTATTACTCGAGGATAGGAGTACTATTTTGAATCTATCATTGGCTTTGAGGCATGAGGACTATAATTTTTGTTTATTTTTATTGGTCAAGAATGTCTCCGGTGTGTGTCTGGTTTTAATCTTGACGAATAGAGAGAGGGTCTATTCTCTGTGAATACGAAGTTGTCTTATTTTTGTCTTCCCATCACGAAACCAGTGTAATGAGGTTGTTTGCATTTGTAAACATTCTTCATGTTTCCATGTATTCAGTTATGAGCTTTTTGATTGATGACATCCTTGAACACTGGTTAAGAAAGAATGTACAATGTTTTTATTTGATTTTCTTAAAATCCATCCTTTAGGCAATTATTTTAGTGTCTATGTTATGACATCTGTTTTTCTTGACATAATCCTTTTAATTCTTGGTGTGTCTATCTGATGCAAATTTTACATCCATCAAGGTTCTCTATCTATTTTTGGGGTGGCTTCAGCCTGGTTTGTAGGAACAATGTGCCACTTCATAACACTTCATTTTGGCATCAGTGTCGTGATTGCTGCTTTTCTTTGCGTTTTGTGTATAGCCTTCTGGTAGTGGAGGTAAACTTCTATTTGTTTGTTTTTAATTTTAATGTTATATGGTACTGGCCACTTTCTAGAAAGAAAAGAACAGAATGTGCTTATTCTTTGCTCTTTGTATGGGTGCACATCAAACATTATCCAATAACTTATTCAGCTCTCAGTCTGGCCTTGGTGGATGTAGACTTGCGACCCATGGCTGTCTATCAGCTAGTTGGCAGAGAGGGAGGAACTCCCCTGACCTAGTGGTGCCAAATTTTAGCCTTTCACAATTGGTCCGTATTATTTTGTTCTATCCTGATGTTGGTTACAACAAAGGATTCGTTGAGTCTTGGAAGCATTACTCATTTGCAGTGAACCAGAAAATTGGGCTTTTGTATTATGTTTTTTTCCCTTTCTTTTGGTATTATGCTTATTTCTAATTTTACATTTTTGGTTGTATGGTTCTTTATTATTGATAGAGATACAACTCAAGAACCAATGGAATCATAGGATCCACCATGTGTTTAACTCGGGTGGGGGGGGGGGGCAATGATGGGACTTTCTAAGAGAGAAGCCAATGTCCTTAGGAGAGTTATTACTTTTGTTTCCGAGGGAGTGGGCTACTTTTTATGTAATGTGGATAGCTGTAAATTCTCAATTTTTGACTTCTTGACAGTTTTAAAGGGTCACACCACCTAGGTGTTTTTTGTACAGGGGAACTTTCGAGGGACTTCTTTCTTTAAACATTTAGATTCAATTTTTTTTCAGTTATATATACACAATGGGCATTATCCACTTTTGAAGAAGAAACATGTTATTTTAGTTTGATGGCCATGGTACCTGCAGAGATGCTTTACTAGGCACTAAGCGAGATAAAGTTAAAAGTTGATCTGTGCAAGTGAACTTATAGCTATTGAAGATGGGATTATTTGTTTGATTCTTTCTGAAAAGCAGTGCTTTTGTAATATTGACACCATTTTCTCTTGTGTTTGGGACATTTTATGTACACAGCATACTGCAGCTAAGAATTCTTTCACATCTGTCATGTACTCCATGCATGTGCTTCATGTATACAAGATTGATTTAACATTGCTTATCCCAAAGAAATGAAAGTTGATGCTTCTATATATGGATATACTATTCATGTGTTTCTGGATTGTCTACATCAATTCATCGTCTTACACAGGCATTTGCAGATGTTTGTAGGTGTTGCAGCAGCACGAGTTAAGGATCTTTTTTCAACTGCTAGATCATTTGCACCATCAATAATATTTATTGATGAGATTGATGCAATTGGCAGCAAACGTGGTGGTCCTGATATTGGAGGGGTGAGACATTTTGTTGGTTTTATTTATTCTTATCATCCTACAAATCTATAAATATGCAAAATGAAGTTCATTTGGATTTGTCTTCATATATATGTAATATGTATGTTTGGGAAAGGTGGCCAGGCACAGGCGGTATTTCAAAATTTCTGGAAGTTTAAGAATCTGTGGATGATTTTTATTGTTCTTTGTATAGGCAATTAATAATTATACTAGAAAAAGATACAGCTGGCATTCTATAGTGTTCAAGAAATGGATGTATGTGGGTTGTTTCATGGACATAAAAGCTTCACTAAGAGTGGGGCAAGAGTTCTTGGAGGGATCTTGGCTGGCTGGTCTTCTATGTTGGAAGGGCTGGGGAGATTGTTTTATTATGTTGAATGGTCCATAGTTCGTGATTAAATGGGCTACAAGATCTTCAGTTTTTAAGTAGTCATTTAGTTACTGTTTGAGAGATTTGTTTCTCTCCCCCACCCCCCTTCTCTTTATTGTGGGAGCTATACTTTGTTCTATTTGGTCACCTCTTATTTCGTATATTGATACATTGTACAGATAAATTTTAAGAAAAGGTGGAAATAAGTAAATATGCTGAAGATGAAGATGTAAGTGTCATGGTCTGATCTAATTCTGTAAAGTATTGTTTGCTTTGGGTTATGTTCCTAAATTCCCAAAGGCCCTGTTTATTTACGGAATAGGTTAAGGGGGATACCATAACCGGGTTTAGGGTATACCAAAAAATAAACAATATTGCTTTGACTGTATCTGGGTTAACTTATGCCACCCTTTCAGTATCGGTTTCGGCCGGGTCCGAAACCAATTAAATTAATATTTTTTGCCAAAGTGCAGGGTTTTGGTTTCGGCCCGGTTTCGGCCGGGTAGTGTCTGATCGTTTTGAAACTGCCATCCATGGAACAGGCTTAACCCGGATACTGACTCTTAACCCGGATATAGGCCGGAATACTGGATCTGTGCAAACAAACAGAATAGGAGGAATAAGGCGCTGGTGTCCGGGTTACCAGTGCCTTATTCCGCAAGCAAACAGGCCCAAAAGGTGCCTCACAGGTTATGAATCCAAGCCTTACATATACAGCCCAGTAACTTTTCCTTGCTTTCTGATGTGCAAATAATCCAGTTCATCCTTTCCCTAACCCCCAAAACACTGATAGCTCCATGCTGGCACGGTTTTTTCCTGTACATCTAGGTTGCTTTTTCCTACGGGTAGCTCTCTCCTACTGCTCAGCTCATGACTACAACTGGGAAACATGTATGATCATCCTATTGAGAGAAAAAGCAGGCTCTTTTTAGTATGAATGACTGCACTGCAAAGATGACTATAGTGTTCACTCTGGAAGCTTATGATCTGCCATAATGCTTAGTTTAGCATTTTGTGCTTGTCTGTGAGCTGGATTGCACATATATGTTCCATCTAGTATCATCTCCTTTGGGTTATTTTTAATTTCTTAAAGTGAATTTTCTTGCAGGTGTGCTGATGTATCCTACCTTAAGTTTTGGAAGTGTCAATTCTCTTTATTAACAATAAACTGCATGCATGCATCCCCTTTTGCTTAAAATGCTTGTCCTCTGTGTTACAAATAAAATATCTTTAGTTTGTATGGTCTCTTGAGCCAGTCTAAGTAGGTGACCGTGGGTCAGAGTTCTACGCATTGGTTTGACAAGATTACTCTTTTCCGGGGTGGTTGGTGTTGGGAGTTTTAAAATCATGTCTGTTTTCCCTTTCTCTGCTTCATTTCTTCCCTTTTTTGACCAGAGCAAAGGTGGAAGGAAGTTGAAAAATGCACATCTCAGATCAACTTTTCTTATGGCAGGCAACAGATAGTAAAATAGGTTTGGAATGATGGATGGTGCACCTTTCTTGAGTCTTTCACAAGCGACACTCTATCTTATGTTAGATCCAGCAATCATGAGCCAAGTTTAGTGGTTGTGATAACTGGGAAGACTGTGGCCTATGGGTTCGCGATTAACGAGAAAGGAGCTTAAAATGAAGGAATTTCTAGAGCTTACATTCTTCTAAATCAGGTATGCCTTAATAGGGAGTTTAGGATAAAAGGTGCCTGAGTTGAGAGCATTGAGAAAGATCATGAGTCAAATTGCCACATTGTCCTTTTAAGTGGTGGTTGTAGGGTTTAGTGCCGGGTTTGCACCGGTCAGGTCTGGTACCAGTACTGGTATATACCACCCAGTACCGGTTCAGTACTGGGCAGTTTCCCTATTCCCCATCAGGTTCCCCACCCAGCCCAGCCCACTTCCCCACCCGCCCACCTGCCCGCTGACCCGAGTGCCCAAAACCGGGTCTAGAAGCCGGATCCGGCTATTAAAGAGTTAAAAAAACCCTCCACTCTCCCATTCTGCCCCCTGACACCCCCCCGACCCGTAGCCATTTCCCTCCCCTCCTGCCCTAGGGTTGGAACTTGGGAGTTCTCTGCTGGCCAAAGCCGCCGTCGCCGACATATCTGCCGTCCGAGGCCGCCATCCCCGCCGTCTCCCCCGGCCGAGGCTGCCGTCGCCGCCGTCCGAAGCTGCCGTCTCTGCCGTTCGAAGCCACCGTCCGAAGCCCGCTTCATCGTCTTCTGCCGTCGCTTTGGTCCCACATCCACATAGGTTCCTCCTCCTCCTCCTCTCTCTCTCTCTCTCTCCCCCCCCCCTCCCCGAGCCGTCCGTTTTTTTTAATTGTCCTTTCTGCGATCGCAGACTGCGTGATGCGTCGCAGTGGGGATGCGGTGGCCGGCGGGAATCTGCTGGCCAGTGGAACTCTGCTGCCGACTGCTGGTGGTGCCCCTGGCTGCACTGCTGCAGAAGGGGGGTACTGGTTTGTCCGGTGTTTTTTTTAATTTTTTAATAGGTACCGGCCGGTACTGGTACCTAAATGGTGGAACCAGACCGGTCAGGTCCGGTACCGAGATGTACCGCCCAGTACTGGTACGCATCTGGTGGTACTGCGAATCATGGTTTAGTGGGTTAAGACTTGCATGTAAGGTGTCTCCATCAAGGACAAGATATTTATGTGGGAAATTGCTGTAGTTCATCAATGAGAGGATGAAGTTCAAGCCTACAGTGGATGGCAATTGTCTATTTTGTGTGTGAAAGCAAGAAATAATGGACCATCTACATGCAGGATATAGTGTAAGAAGATGAAATCCTCATGAAAGTTGAAACCATGACTTATGGGAGAAGACTGAAGCTGATTGTAAATAAATGATAGAAATAGAACCCAGAAGAGCCATTTCTCTTAAATAATCCAGTTTCCTGCACATAGAAAGCAACTTGTATGGCTCATGGGACTAACTCTCATGCTCTAATTCTTCTTTCCCATAAAAATGCTGCTCAGTTAATTGTATCTTTAAAATCTGATTGATTTGAGTAAACTTGGATGACCAATCCATTAGCTAAAAATGATTCACATATTTGTCTTAGGGTGGTGCTGAAAGGGAGCAAGGGCTGCTTCAGATACTGACTGAGATGGATGGGTTCAAAGAATTCACATCACAGGTGAAGTTTATTAAGTTGTTATAACCATTTGAGTCATGATCTTGGACTTCTCGTATTATGCTGGTAAACTCAGCTTTTCAGGTATTAGTTATCGGGGCAACAAATAGATTGGACATACTGGATCCTGCTCTTTTGAGAAAGGGTCGCTTTGACAAAATTATTAGGGTTGGCTTGCCGTCGAAAGATGGGAGACTGGCTATATTACAGGTTTATTTCTTTATTACTATTTAATCTTAAGTTGCCATTTTGAAGTTATTTTTTAAGTAGCATTTCTTTAATTTGGCACATCATCTTTCTAACAGCGTAAATATATGACAGGTTCATGCGAGGAATAAATTTTTCAAGTCAGAGAAGGAAAAAGATACGCTTCTTCAGGAAATTGCAGAGCTTACAGTAGATTTCACTGGTGCAGAGCTTCAGAATATACTGTAGTTACCATCTAAACTTTTTACTTCTTCACTTGGTGTTTCACTGGAAGAGCATTTGACAATTTTTGCATTGTTTTGCAGGAATGAGGCTGGAATCTTGACTGCCAGAAAGGATCAAGACTACATTGGGCGGGAAGAGTTGTTGGAGGCCTTGAAGAGGGTAGAAATTCACAACATATTGTTCAGATAATATATGGAAGTACTTTATATCCAAAATATGACATAGTTTTGACTGATGTTACATACTTTTTTCGCATCATGCAGCAAAAGGGTACTTTTGAAACTGGTCAGGAAGACAGTTGGGAAGTTCCTCACGAATTGAACCTGAGGATGGCATACAGAGAAGCAGCTGTGGCTGTCCTTGAATGTTACTATCCAAACCCTCATCGTCCTTTTATTGAGGTCCATCCAGAAAGACAACTTATCCATAAACTTATGAACAAAACAACCCCCCCCCCCCCAAAGCTTAGCTCACACAAACCTTCATTTGTTGCAGACTGATATCCATTCTATACGTAGCAAGCCAAATATGCGCTATGCTGAAACATCTGGAAAGGGCTTTATGAGGAAATCAGATTATGTGCATTCAATTGTGCGAACATGTGCACGTAAGTTTTATCATGTTGCTTCTTAGGGCCTGTTCTTTTTCTGAAAAAGGTAGTGGATTGCACCACCTCTTATGGCCCATTTATCAAGTGATTTGTTGCATGTTATACTTCTTTGAACTCTAAGAGTCGTTTTCTGTCTTTATTTTGGAAGTGGATGTTCATGTTCTGCATTGATTTCCTATATCTGGAGTTAATAGCCCCAAATATTCGAGTTCTACACAAGGGAGTGTGGAAAGGTGAGATTTTGCCCTCGTGAATATGGATATTTTCCCTCTAGTTATCATGACGGATAGTGATTCTCACATCCATGACTAGAAAACAGTACAGCAATCTAGTGCATAGATTTTAACATCTTGTAACTTCTTGGGAAGTCATTGTGCATTTGCCCCATTTGACCTTTTGCAATGCTTGGTTGTTTGTGCTGTGTTCCAAACCTTCCTTACAAGGAGACACTACATCCACCGAAAAAGTGAATAGGTAGAACCCAGAAGTATCATTGGCCGTGCGCATTGCCACATGGGGATGTTTATGGACTTGATCATCTGCATTTGATCAGCTGTCATTCTAGTTACACCTTTGTTCCCTTATATTCAATTGCTATTACAGTATTTTTGTATAACTTGTCATCATTATTTGCATCTAGATATTCTGCAAACCATAATGTGGTGCTAATAGGCTAAATTGACAGCTAGAGTGATCGAGGAGGAGATGTTTGGCATGGATAACTTGTGGTGGATATCTGCAAAGGCCACATCTGAAGCTTCTAGGCTTACAGAACTGTTGATCCTGCAGACAGGGATGACAGCATTTGGAAAAGCATATTATAAAACTCAAAGTGATCTGGTACCACATGTATGTAAGCCTTTCACCTACAGAATGCTTTCTTCACACTAGCATTTTGTTCTGCAAGGAGGTTTTGGGCCAGTAACATAGGTTATGAGAAATTGTGTGGATCTACAGCTTGCAGCCAAATTGGAAGCACTCAGGGATGAATATATGCGTTTTGCTGTAGAAAAGTGTGCGTCTGTGCTGAGAGAGTATCGCTCAGCAGTGGAAACAATTACAGGTAGAGAATGTTACTTTGCTTTCCATTCTGGAAAATTCTTATCGAATTGTTGTTATCTAAAACTTTTTGAGAAGTGCTAACTAATCTAAAACTTTGATGATTATTAAAAAATGCTGAGATTGGTCGGGGTCTATGTTTGTGATATTATGAGTTATTGGAATTGCTTCAAATCATTTGATGGCAATTGAATGCACAACGCTATACTTCCTCCTTGATTTAGATATTTTGCTTGAGCAAGGAGAGATCAAGGCAGAGAAAATTTGGGAAGTATACAAGAAGGCCCCACGAATACCTCAGGTATTATGTTTCAGGATTTTTACCATCAAGTTAGCATTATCTCTTCTAGAAAGAGTTATATTTTTCTTTTCCTTTTGTTTATCAATGAATTGTGGTACTATCCACTCTCAGGAAACAGAAAGAAAGTGCTAGATCTTTGACATTCCAACCATCATTTGTCCATATCTTTCTTCTGCATTTTAATCTTTATATTATTATGTTTTTTTAACCATGCACATAATGCTACAAATAATCACAAACAGCATCTATGGATGCAATAAGTAATCAAATTTGGTTGAAGTTACGAGCATGTAGTGGACGCTACAGAGGTGGCGGTCTTATCACTACTATCTTTGCATCATCATCATCATCAGAGCCTTATCCCATTATTTGCGGTTATCACTACTATCTTTATCCAGTTTAAAAAACTAAATGTCAGATGTCTGAAATAGGGTTGGAAAATGGCATTGAAAGTCTTTAACCTAAGAAGAGATTATTCAACTAGCTCCTCTGATGGTATGGCCATTGCCTATCTGTTGTTTAGTATGATTCTTGAAACTTTGAAAGCCAAGTTATACAGACAAATCAGGGCAAGCTAGTGAGCTAGTCGGAGTTTATACTTTACAGGGATTTTGATTAGTTTGTCAGACAAGTCAGTTGCCCACCTGTCTCAAGGGGGGGAAAGAAGAAATTGGACAATTTGACTGGGACGGATCCGATAAAATATGACACATCTGCATGATCTATGATTAATTTGTAAAGATCCATTTTGGAGTGGATGCTCTGATGATTATCATGTCCTGGAGAGTTCAAATACCAAGTCAAGTTGTGCAAGTCACCATGAGACCGATTGAGTAGACCTGTAAACGGAGCGGATACGGAGCAAATAGTTTGATATCCGAATTCGTATCCGATTAATAATCAGATTATCCGATATCCGATTCGAATTTTCCGTTGGATATTTTATTTGGATAATTATCCGATCAAACGAATTCGAATTCGGTTCGAATTTTAAACGGATAATAGTCAGACCTACTTGGAGACGAGTCGTGCGAGTCGTGCACAAGCGTAGTGAGTTGTTTTCTTAAGAAAAGAAAGGGTGCACGTTGTTTTTATTTTAGAAGATGTTATCAAAACATTAGATTTCATCCTAAAAAATAGGAGAAGACTTACCAAATGGGTGTAAGTGGGTTCTTATTTCTAAAATTTATTTTGAGAGAAAAAAAAGTAAAAAAGAGCAATCAAACACTATAGAATATGTGGATCTTTAGATATTCATCTGAGGGTTCATATTCGGTCGGATAATATCCAACACGGTCCCAATATCCGAATTTGTATCCGATTAATAATCGGATTATCCGATATCCGATTAAATTATTTGTCGGATACTTTATTTGGATAATTATCTGCATCAAACAAATATGAATTCGAATTCTGTTCGAATTTTAAACGGATAATTGCCAGGCCTACGACTGAGGCTGCAAAGCATGGTCCATCAAGCAAGCATTTTGTAGAGTTGATATGTTTATCTGAAGTCTCAGGTTGAGAAGGTATATGAAAAGGTCCTATGATCTGCAAAAGCTCCTGATGTCTTCCATATTGTAATAAGCTTGCTAAATTATGAGAAACCTGCAGATTATTTCATGTGACAAAAGACTCTTAGCGATAAGCAGCAATAGGTGGGTAAGCTTTTTTTATTATGGATAGGTTTATTCTGCTGACAGGTTCTGTCTAGGCATTAACTGCACTGGAGAAATTTCTTTGAGCCGATTTGGCTGATAACACCACAAATGCATATATACTGAGGAAAAAGCAGGGATATTACCTTTCCCTGATTCAGCAATCGTAACAGTAAAACAGAATATCAAAACATTGAGTTAAGTGGAGGGCCAAAACTATTGTTCAAATTTTCCCCCCTTTCCTCAAAGTGGGCAGTACAACTATTTATGTAAAGAAGAAAAGGTGTGTACAAGTGTGGAGGGAGTAAGAACAAAACTCCCCCCTACAAACAAACACCACCACAAGGTATCCACTTGCCCCCAACAAAGCAAAAGTAGGATTACACCTGTCCACATTACAAAAAATGGAACCCTATTCCTTCACATGACCCCACACAAAATGCACATTTTTGTTTCTGGATCATGTGCTTCTTTCCTTAAAATCCTGTATTCCTCTCCCCAGAGATTGTCCATGAAGTTGCATGGAGGATAAGCCACCTAAACCATTGTTCTTATATATGGGAAAAGCAGGTTACAACGCACCTTGGATTTCAGATGAGGTAGGAAGAAACAAATTGCAGCCTGCCCCTATATATAAAACCATGTTCTAAGACTGTAGCTTTTAACTGTAAGAGACAATCCCAGATGGGCTTTCCATTTTACAAAATTTAGGGCCAACTAACTGTTCCTAATCTATTTTGCAATTTTAATTAAAATTTTGGTATTCTACACTTCGCAACATAAAGGAAGGAAGCCAACTTAGTGACAATGGGCTTGCCATTTTGTAGTGTTGAAAACCAACTAAATAAGTATTGAGTGTTGAATTTTATGAAATTCATTATTTATGTGCCTCTGCATATTCGTTCACCAAAGACTACTACATTGAAAGGTCTTGCCCTATGAGCACTTTTCGTTCCCTGTTTTTTTCTCTCATAGCATCTTTGTCTTTCTTCTCTAGTGGTGCTGCAATGTCCCACAGAAATCTTTGTTGGCTAGTATGGGATGCTAACCGAGTAAACCCAGAGAACCGGGTTACATTGAGCCCGTCAGGATGACTTGGCTTATAATCATCCAATGTGGAAATGCCAGAAACTGAGTCCAGTCATTGTTGTTACGTGTTCATACACTTTTTTCCAGTGGAGATGTCTCAGCACCATGCCGATTCTCATGTTCTTGTGCTTGGCTTTCAAATGTGCTGTCATTCCCTCGTCATCTTTCAAGATCAATATTGGTTCCTTGATACCATGTGAAGACCAATGTTGGTACCAGAAAATACATTTCTCCAATCAGGTGTCAGAATTGCAAAATTTCCCACCTGTATAAGAACCTGATGTAGCTGTCTTTCAGAAAAATTGTATATTTTATATGCATATTATTTATTTTAAGTATTTCTAGTGAAGAACAAGAATAGTACACTACACATCAATATCTCTTTATTTTATTGTCATCATGGTGGGGGATCTGAGAGGTCACCATTCATTGTCTCTAAGCCATCTAGATGCACCTTTACCTCATTGAAGTCCTCACTGGTAGCGGTACACAGCATGTGCAGGAGGGGTATTACACTTTGACTCACGAATCTTCAAATTGGAGCCTTGGGTTGAAGAAAGTTGCCTTTGGACAATGACACCCACTTGAAGTGACACTGCCTATCCATTTCTGCACCAGTGCCTCTGATAAACATGTAGCTCCTTATGTTAAAACATGCCGCTTTTTTTTTCGTGGTTTAGATTCCCTTTGAGACTTGAAGTTGACTTAAATGTAGACTGCACAAGCATAAAAAATTCTTGTTCCCCACACTATAGATGGCCTCAGCTGGTGGGCAGCCTGTCATAAAAACATTACCTTGATGGATTGATTTTACTATTTCAACCTCAGAATGATGGATGAGCCTTAGTAGTCACACTATAGATGTACACGTTCAGTCACCGTGAGTGCTAACAATGTGTGCAACAACTCTCCATAGTACCCAAATTTGAGATCACATGATAGAAAACATTGTTCATTTTCTGTTCTTGGGCAAGACTGCAAATGTGGTTGGGAGGCTATCCTTATTAGCATGTGCACTTGCGTCATGCTTTTATGCTACCATCTGGTTAGTTATTTCTGGGAGTTATCCTTGTGTCTCTTTCAAAATATGAGGACCTTAAAGAAAATTGTAGTGGTTTTTGATGAATTATATTCCCCATCTGAGGGAAATGTGTGTCAATCCAGATTTTTTATCATGTTTTATTGTGACATCTCGCACAAAATACAATTCTTACGTTCTTTATTGCAGCCACTTGTGCATCCTATTGATGAATATGGTGCACTTATTTATGCTGGACGTTGGGGAATTCACGGGATCTCCCTTCCTGGGAGGGTTACTTTTGCCCCAGGAAATGTGGGGTTCTCAACATTTGGTGGACCTCGCCCTCTGGAGGTTTGTAGCCAATTGACCAAATACATTTGTTGTCTGTGTCCTACACATGCACCCAATGTTGCACCTGATAATGGCACGGTTGTTATTACATGCAGACCCAGATTATTAGTGATGAAACATGGAAGCTAGTGGATGGAATTTGGGACAGAAGAGTGCAAGAGATCAAAGATGAAGTTTCTATGCAGATTGAAGAAGATACAGAAAAACCACAGCTTTTGATGGCTGACTACTTCCTATGAGCCGATCACATTTTCCAGGTAGAACTTGATCCTTTTCTTCCCTTTCAAGTTGCTTTTTCAGACGAAAACATGCTTAGATTCAGCGGGTGATGAGTGGAATAAACTGAACCTTGGTCATGTCCTGGTGGAACTAATGTCAAATTCAAATGGGTGGAAGTAATTCTACGACTAGGGGAATGAAAGAATTCGACATTACGGAATCAAATTGGAAAAGGTGCCCAGAGATTCTTCATGCTTCAGGATGTTAAATTATCTTTGAACCTGAAAATCTGATAATCTGAGTCACTAAGTATGACAGATGCTCCCTCCCACAATTAACATAAGAGATCTATTTCTCAATTTTTACCGCAGCATTTCGTTCCCATTTGAGGTTATGACTGCCTAGTGCCCCCGCCGATGCTAAATTAAGCAGCAGTCTTGGATGTTGCCACTGAGGGATGGTCACCAAATTTCTGCAACGTTTCTTACATTTCCTTGAAGAGCATCTCTTCCAAAATCCACTTGGTCGGAAGATCGCGAATAACAACAATACTGCTGAGAACACCATTCAATTTTTTGCACCAACCTTTTCAACCATGCCAGAAGATGGAGCTCTCTGTTGATAGTCACAGGTCTTAGAAGTCAATTATCTTAAAATTTTGTATAAAATTATCATGCCTTTAAATATATATATTCTAAAGGTATCATCATGGTGTATTGTTTTTTTCAACATCCTACGGAGCTGAAGAAAGCTGGGGCGTATTAGCGTCCTCTGAATGAATGAACTGTTTGTTGGCTTAGTCAAATTATTGTTGTTAGTATGCCTGCATGTGTTTGACTGTAGAGGAAATAGAAAAATCAAGCGCCAAAGAAATTAGGGAAAATTGTATATATACCCCTCTAAAATTCTCTTTTGTCAAATATATTTTTTATTTAGATCTATTATCAAGAATATTTTTTAAATAGTTCAAAATGTTGTGGTTATATCTCTGCTGTAACTCCGTTAGTTTATCTCGGGTTAAGCTCAGGTTAAATGGTGGGATTACAAACTTTACCCCGGGTTATCTCTCTCTCTCTCTCTCCTCACGGTTGAGGAGGGGGTAGTCGGGAGGAGAGGTATTGTGAGCAGGAGAGGGGGTTGGTCGGAGGTGGGAGAGGGCAGCTGAGAGGGGGGGGCTTGTTAGAGGGGGAGAGGGTGGCCAAGAGGGGGGTTGCAATGTGTCTCTTTGTGTTATCGCCAGGTTGGGGGAGGGGGGTCGGGGGGGGGACTCTGGCGGGGAGGGGGGTTAGGATGGGGGGGGGGGGTCGGTGGGAGGGGGATTGTAGGGTGGGTGGAGGTGAGGGTTCCGGCGGGGAGGGGGATTCTAGCGTGAACTCGTAGGGCAATCTCACCACCCACCCTCGATCTCGGTTACTCCACCATCGACAGGGAGGTTTATGGTGGGCACGGCTCCTCTGCTTGGTTCTTCTCTATTGGGGTAGTAGCTCCTCGCCGACCCTCCTTGCATCCCCGGCGGACTTGTGGAGTTCGGAGAAGGGCCCATTGCGGCCGTCGCCCTCGTGGAATATCATCCCTGAGACATCCATCGCGGCGCGTCGACAGGGGCGGTGATAGGCTGTCAAAGGGGGCGTGGCAAAGGGGAAGGTCGTGGAGGAGAACTTGTTAGCTCTAACGGGCGTGCCTAGTGGCCCTGGAGTTGCCGCCGCCGTCGACGGAGGAGGACAAGCCGCTGTTGCCGCCAACGAATGAACGCGCCCCTCTTCTATAGCAGCTGCTTATTTCTCTTCTTCTTCTTTCTCTCTCTCTCTCTGGATATATTATTTCACATACTGAACAGATCTGTGATATATTCCACAAAATAAGTTGATGGTTGAGATTTGCAGGGATATAATTGTAACATTTCAAATTATTTGGAGAGTATTTTTGGTAATAGGTTTAAATAAGGTATATGTTTAACAAACAGAAACTTTATCGGGGTATATATATATATATATATATATAATTTTCTCAATAAATTATTAGGAGCACGTGTCATAATCAAATGTGTGGTGGATGTATAGTAACTCGAAGACTCGAAGTTGAAAGGCATTATCCTAAACTATAGGTTGCCTCGAATTCCTTGTTTAAGGTTGAGCAACCCTTCATATAGTTGAACGCTTATTCTGATGGTTGCAGGTAGGCTCGATAATTATTCGTTTAAAATTTGAATCGAATTTTAATTCGTATTCATTTAATCAGATAATTATTTGAATAAAATATTCGATAGATAATTTAATTGGATATCGGATATTTGATTATTAATCGGATACGAATTTAAATATTGAGATATCTGTGTCAGATATTATCTGACTAAATATGAACTCTTAGATAAAAATCTAATGATATATATATTCTATATATAATTAGCTTAAATTTTAATATATTGTTTAATTTTTTTTTATTTTTTAGTCTCAAACAGTGTTATCAGAATCGGACCGGCCGGTCGGACCGGTTCGACCGTGAACCGGTCTAGGAACCGGTCCGATTAGGCCTGGTCCGGTCAAATGGTAAAAAATCGGCCGAACCGCCCGAACCGCGGTTCGACCGTTGAACCGGTTTGGGCCGGTTTGACCCTATTCCCCAGGAAAAAAAATAAAAAAATAAAAAATAGTTCGGTATCCGCCCCCGACAACCCAACCCAATCCGGCCCAGCGCGACACAAATAAATAAATAAATATATTATTTAATTATATTCTATGAAACTATTTAATTCGACACACAACTCAAGTCCACATCCTATGTCCCTTGGGTCCTGACCCAAGGGTGAACTCTCCAACATATAAAGTTAAGTAAGTCTTTCTAACTTCTAATATGGGACTAAACATAAAAACTCTATTTCCAACATATAAATGAAGATATTTGAATCAACATAAAGGCTCTATTTTCAACAAGTAGTTACAAGTTATTCTCTATATACATGTATGTTTATTTATTTTGATCATTATATCTTATTTGAGTTATTTCTTATTGTATTAGGTTATAGAATCGGGTCGGACCATATATCAATATTATAATGACATCACGGTTCAAACCGGTTCGAACCGAACCAGCTCATTGTCCGGTTCAGACACCTGTCCGGTTCTGATAACATTGGTCTCAAAATATAATTTACAAATAAGAAATTCACTTACACCTACTTCATAAATTATCTGAATTCTAAAATTTAATATTTTGATAACATCTCTCAAAATAAAAAAATTTTACTCTTTCTTTATTTTTTTGAAAAAATAATATATGATGTTCTCACATGGCCAACATAACTCACCCCTAAATAGGTCTAATAATTATCTATTTAAAATTTGAATCGAATTCGTATTTATTCGATCGTTATCTGAATAAAATATTCGACGGATAATTTAATTATTAATCAGATAATTTGATTATTAATTAAATACGAATTCGGATATTACATTATCTGCTTCGTATCTGACCGTTTACATGTCTAGTTGCAGGCGACGGATTCGTTTTTAACTTGCAGGCGGCATGTTGGGGATAACAGAAGCAGCAGCTCTGGAAACACTAGACGCCAATAACATTCTCTCTTCTCCCCTCTTTACTTTGTTAAACGACGATACAAACGGCTTCAGTTTATCGAAGTTGTTACATACACAAACTACCAGATGTGTTAGGGCCTCTTTGACAATGGGTTGGGTTAAGGGGAGGTGGTCTACTCGGGTTGGCCCACCCATCCCTTAACCTAACTCGGGTGGAGTAACTCATTCCACCTATTTAAGTGGAACGAGTTAATCCACTTTAACCCTATCCGACCCGGGTTAAGGGAAAAGATATCAAACAGGGAGTAAGTCAACCGACCCCAGTTAACCCATCCTAACTCACCTTAACCCATTGTCAAAGAGGCCCTTAATGAATTCTTACTGGCCGACGTTCACCCTATAAAAAGCAAGAATTTTCATTTCAAGGAGAGGATAAAAAGAATAAGAAATCTTTCACTGCTCTTCCCTTCTCCAATTCTCGCCAACGTTTATGAGTACTCAAGATGCAGTCAAGAAACCTTTCGGACGGGTGTGAGTCTGCCATTCAGCAGCTCAACAGAAACGGAAGCGGTAAGCATTTTCCGTTGAGATCTCAGAAAATTGCTGTAATGGCATTTAACTATTCTAATGTTGCCTCGCTGGGAACATGTCCTTCAAAAGTTACTTTGAATGTTTCCGTCTGCTTCACAAACGGAACTCACCTTATGTTTGTTCATCGAAGAAATACGATATCTGCAATTAAAGACTGGCCTACATGTCTCACTATTTCAGCTAGTCCATCCAAGACCTCGTAGATCTCACGTCTCCTCTCGTGCCTCAAGTCCTTAGCCAGAAACTCATGGACCTCACTTCCCACTTGGATTGAGCTACAGCCAGGCACCTTCTCAACTCCATCCTGCCGCATTGCCCCACGGATGCTGGAGACACCCTCCCATCTTCCAATTGATGCACTTGAATTGGCCAGAAGCACCTGATGCCCAGGATCCAAGGCCTCTAGTTCAGCCATCTCTCTGCTGACAAAGCCGACCAGCTCTCCATTTCCATACAACTTACATGAACTGAGCAGAGCAGCCCAGATAACCCCATTTGGCTCCATGGGCATGTTCCGGATGAATTGAATTGCCTCTTCCAGGTTTCCTGCTCGCGCAAGAAGGTCAACCATGCAACCATTGTGCTCAATCCTTGGCTTGATGCCGAACTCCCCCACCATTTGCTTAAATGTTCGTCGACCTTCTTCTACAAGCCCACCGTGGGTGCATGCTGAAAGAACAGCGATGAATGTGACATCATCAGGTTTTACTCCTACTGTGCACATTTCCTCAAATAAAGCAAATGCTTCTCTGCATTGGCCATTGATAGCCAAGCCCCATATCATAGTGGTCCATGTAATGACGCACCATCTTGTCATCTGATGGAACACTGCCTCCGATCTCTTCATGTCTCCACACTTTGCAAACATGTCTATAAGAGCATTTCCTAATGGTGTTGATAATTCAAAACTGTTCTTCTTCATATAAGAGTAGACCCAATTCCCATGCTCCAGAGAACCCAGATGACCACAGGCAGAGGCAACAGTTATCAGAGTGACCTCGTCAGGGATGCACCTCCCATCAACTAACATCTGTTGGAAAGCTTGCAGAGCTAGATCAAACTGATGACTCTGATTGTACCCTGCGATCATTGCATTCCAGGAGACAACATTCTTTACAGGCATCTGGTAAAACAGTGTTCTTGCAGCCCCCATCTGGCCAATCTTGATGTAACCGGAAACCATGGCAGTCCAGGAAACAATATTTTTCTCATCCATCTGATCAAAAATGGATTGGGCAGCCTCCATATCGCCGCACGCCACATAGCCAGTGATCATGGCATTCCCAGAGACAACATTCCTGACAACCATCCGGTTAAAGATCAACTGCGCCAAGCGCATATCTCCGGCCTTCGAGAGCCCTGTGATGATGGAATTCCACGACACAACGTTCCTTTCCGGCATCGACTTGAACAGGCTGACGGCCGAAACCATGTCCCCACGAGTCGCATACGCGCATATGATAGAATTCCATGAAACGACATCTCTTTCCGGCATTTTATCAAAGATAAGACGTGCAGAAGCTATTTCTCTGCTGCACTTAGAGTAGACATCTAAGAGAGTGTTCTGGACAAAGGCGTTCGACCCAAAACCATATCTGATGATCTGAGCGTGTACCTGTTCGCTACCTTCCAGGAAATCTCTCGATTCGCAAGCTTTCAGAAGGAAGGTGAGAGTGAAGTTGTTGGGTGACACCCCCGAAGCCTTCATCCGGTCATATGTCGAGAAGGCCCCGGTTGGGCACTTGTGTGCAGCGAAGCACTTAATCATGTTGTTGTGGACGACAATGTTGTGTGTCTGGGCGCCGCCGAACACCCGGACGGCGTAGTCGAGGGAGTGGACGGCGGAGGAGACGTCGACAAGCTTGGGCCGGAGGGCGCAGCTCTCTCCCAGGCCGCGGACCAGAATCTGGAGGTGGGTTTGCTTCAACTCCCTGGCATATCTACACTGCTGGAGAACTCGGAGCAGTTCCTGCTCCATTCCTCCACTGAAACCTTCCCCTAAGCATATGGAGGAAGGCTGTGTGGCTTGCTTCCTCGTTTCCGAGTTTTTTCTTGCAATTGTCGGGGTTCGGCACAGTGCACCTCTGCAGGATCCAACGGTTGGCTTTTGCTTGATCAAATCAATCAATCCGATGTTTTCCGCTGACACAAAACGTCGAACATAAAGGGTCGCACACAAGGTCAGGCCAGTGAGGTCGCCCTTGGGACCTCAAGGATCCATAGATAGATGGTAGAAGTATAGAACCACCTGATGACCCGAATGCCGTCGCCACCGAGACCAGTGCTCGTCAAGCAGCTCCATGGGTTCTATCTGACGACGGGCAGGCGCGATCCTGCCCTGTGGTCCTGGCTTATCCGTAACTACCTGTCCCAGGGTTTCTCTGGGGAAGCACTCCTCTTATACGCAAGGCAACTCCCACAGAGGACCCACGAGCCAACGCTGCCGTTGGTCCTCAAGGCGTGTGCAGCCCTGTCTCTTCTTTCCTTGGGAACGTCATTGCATGCAGAATGCATCAAAGCTGGGCTGGACTCTGATGTTAGAGTGGGGACTACTTTCATCTCCATGTACTCGAAGTGCGGCCATGTCATGGAGGCCCGTAGGATGTTCGATGGAATGCCTCAAAGAAATGTGGTGACGGGTAACGCCATGATCAGTGGGCACTGTGACAGTGGGGACATGGAGTCCGCAGTACTTCTGTTTGACAGCATGACTGCAAGGACGCCGGTGACATGGACAGTGATGATAGAAGGGTTTGCAAAGGTTGGGAATATTGTGGCTGCCAGGCGGCTGTTTGACAGGACCCCATGGAAGATGAGGACCGTCGTGACATGGACGGCAATGGTTCATGCATACACGATCAATGGTCAGATGGAAGCTGCACAACAGGTGTTCGATGAGATGCCTTGTCGAAATTTTTTTGTTTGGTCCTCGATGATCTCTGGGTACTTCAGAGAAGGGAACATAAAGGAGGCCACGGTATTGTTTGATCAGATGCCCTCAAGGAATTTGGTGAATTGGAATGCGTTGATTGCTGGATACACACAAAATGGGTTATCGAATGAGGCATTGGAAATGTTCAGAAGAATGCAAGAGGATGGGTTTGAACCTGATGAAGTGACAGTGGCGAGTGCTCTCTCTGCTTGTGCACAAACAGGTTCTTTGGATTGTGGTAAAGGGATTCATGAACTTATTAAGCGCAAGAGAATTAAACAGAACCAATTTGTCTTGAATGGATTGGTTGACATGTATGCCAAGTGTGGTGATCTAGAAAGAGCTAAGATGGTCTTTGAAGGGATGACCCAGAGGAATGCAGAGTGTTGGAACACAATGATTTCAGGTCTTGCCAGCCATGGCCGGAGTAGGGATGCGCTGGAACTTTTTGCTCGGATGGAAAAATCAGAGCAGAAGCCCAACAGTATCACATTTCTTGTCGTTCTTTCAGCATGCACACATGGAGGATTTGTCAGAGAAGGGCTAGATCTCTTTACAAAGATGGAGAAGAGATACGGATTACATCCAGGGATGGAGCACTATGGATCTTTAATAGACCTTGTAGGCCGTGCTGGTAGACTGGATGAGGCCTACGGCTTAATTAAAAGGATGCCAATGCAACCAAATGATGTGGTTTGGGGCGCCCTGCTTGGTGCTTGCAGAATACATGCACGAGCTGAATTGGCAGAAAGAGTGGCGGAGGAGCTTGGTAGCATAGGGATGTATTCAGAGACTAGAGATGATGCAAGATTCGTACTGCTGTCAAATATCTATGCTGCTTCAAACAGATGGGTGGAAGCAGAGAACATGCGGAGGAAGATGGTGGAGAATAGAGTACCAAAGATCCCAGGATGTAGTTTGGTTATGGCTGGGATAGAACAGCAGGTCAGTTCCAATCCAATCCCCGAATCTCAAACCCTTCAGCATTATGGCACGTAGACCTGTGCAATGTCTTCTCGATGAATGGAATTCTTTAGATGCAACCAGCTCATGTTGAGGGGTCCTTATCCTAAAGCGTGACCTTGAAGATGGGCCAAACATTGTGGTAAGCAAAACTAAATATCAGAGGTGCCAATTGAGAGTCTTCGAACTAGATCTTTTGAGCTTCAAGGGGGTGCAAGGAGTTTCTCTACCATGAGATGCATCCCCTAAGAGCTTTTCCGAGTGGAAGTCTGGCAGAAAATCCAACACCTATGAGAACTTAATAGTGTGGTGATGTCATATTGAAATGAAGACGACTCTGGATCGATTACTAGGAAAGGGAAAAATGATGATACTGGAAGATTAAATATGGCCGGTGCAAGTTTGTATTAAATTGCAGAGGAGGATATATTCTGCTTTGTGAAAACACAGTAAGAGGATCTCCTACATTTGTCGAGGGGCTAAATGACCGCTATTGATTAAGATGAGCTGGAAGATCAGAACATAAGCAGTAAGGGCATAAGCTGCATTTGTTGAGGGCCTAAAAATGATGTTCCTGGTTAAGATGAGCAGGAAGATCAGAACACCTACATGTCATCTGGTGCCCTATCTGATTTGGGTATTCGATATAATTTTTCCTTCTGTGTTGGATTCCAAAAGGTGTCAACCAAGATTGATTGAGCTATGCTTATGGCCTATGCCTATCCTGTGGCTCAGTTAGCTGCGAAGTTTGCCTTGGGAGGCAAACGTTGTATATATGCCCCCTGGAGCTAAAATGGTGACGGGTCGTTGCGGCTTCGTCTTCCCCTGAGTTTACTCAGTGACCAATGGGTTATCCTCGGCATCCAAAAACGATGTCATCAAAGCTTGTGTATATTCTATTTTACATTTGACTTTGTTTAATTAGTCAATGTTATAGAACCATAGATTTAAAATTAGTGTTAGATCGACATTTACATCTTGTAACTTGTATTCAAGCTATATCAAATAGAAATAAATTTACTTTTGGCGCCCATCAAGCATCAATTTAAGATTGCATTGTTTCTTTGAACTATATGCTTCTCTCTTTTTATTTGTACTCCATTGACATTCAAATGCTTCGTCATTGTGTTTGCTTCCTTTCATGGTTCAGTTAACCTAGAACCTATTATTTTGTGCTTTGTTCCCACTTGGCTAGAAGGCTCTTCACAGAGTCCCATTGAATGCACTGAAGCAAGTAAAAAGATCAGAACAATGAAAGCTCATAATCAGATGTACCATCAAAATTGCTCCATTATGTATTTTCTTTACAATAACTAACTGGTTTCTTTGACCCCAAAAGTGGTGTCCCTTGGTTCTACATTATATTTGCTTCAAATGGCAACGGAGCAGCATCAATGATTTCCTTTCACCATAACATTTCAGCAGCAATGAACCTCAGGTAGTTTTAGACAACGCGGAAAGAATCTGCAATCTGTTTCAAGTCTTTGTAATGCTTCTTCCACTGAAGTCCTGAAAGAACCATCATGAGATGTAAAGTTATAACTTTTGCTTCCATTTCGGAACACCAATCAAAGGATGACGAACAAAAACACATACCATTTGCTGTTACGTTGAACAAGTAGAGCCGGTTCCCAGCAGCTGTTGCTGTAATGAATATATGGGGAGGTTCCAATTCATACTGGTAATATGTCCTTCCTGAATGTTCAGCCACTTCCATGCTTAAAACCTTCCCTTCTACATTTTCCCCAATGACTTCAGGACCAAAGGCATTGATCACTTTTTCTGGTGGCCCTATCTTTTCCAGTGTGGCATCTTCTCCAAGATCTAAATCACAATTAAGATCCCAAACCACCAGCAATATGTGAAACTTTAGATAGTTCTTAGAACCTTTAGCCATGCAGTACTCGAAGGATAAACCAAAGCAGAGAAACAGTTTTGCAAAATTTGTTGCTGAACATAGAATCTTTTTGCCAAACTAGAAATTTCCCAACGACTTTACGAGACATTTTGATGCTCTTAAGCTAGGAAATGCCTTCGTAGGACAAGTCCAGGCCAACATAGACTTGAAGGGCAAAAACAAAATGTTGCATGAGATCAGTAAATATCATATCAAGTTCTTTAGCACCAGACTGTTATGGTAGAGTTCAGATATTATCTCTGGGTAGAGTTCAAGTATCATATCAAGTTCTTTAACAACAGAAAATTAACAAGTTTCTTTAAATCACTGGGTTCCTTTATCTCTTGTTATGAGGATATCTTTTTGATGTTTCTTGCATCCTGAGTCCAGAATCTTTTATCTCTTATTATGAAGGTATCTTTTTGATGTCTCTTGCATCTTGAGATTGATATAACACGTTCGTGTTTCTGCCAGTTGTAGAAGATGTTGCTTCATAGGGGCATCCCTGTTGACATTCCAAATATTCTTAATCATTAATGATGGCGCACAAAATAATTGCTTCTGGGTAATCCTCAAAAAAGCTTTACTTTTTTCCCCTCTTGTGTCAACTTACTCATTTTTCCCCTTTATTTCTGTTCATTCATCACTTCAACTGTTTTTTTTAAGTAAATCGCAGAATATATGCCATCTGTTGTTGTTGGCCCGAAATACGAGGGAGACAAAGGATGCTTTGCAAAAGGGTAATTGAATCACTGATAATAATCGTGTATCTTAGGGGGAAAATGGCCATTTTATTTCGCAAATCTTCAGCTTTCCTCCAGCAGGTGCACTAACTTTGAGTCTGAGGGTCCAGCATGAAGAGAAGGTACAAGAGAGGGCAAATGTAACTCAAGATTTGTCACCTGAAAATCTAAGAACAGGAGCTACAATCACAAATAATCGACCTTCCTTAGAGTTTGCAAATCTCAAATCAATCTCGGTGCCACCAAGGTCTGCAATTGATACAGGAACCTAATAAAAACAGGGTATCAGAAGACAAATCAGGAATGAATCACAGTATTTATGAATTGCTTGTGATGAACACGGTAATGTACAGAAGTTCCTTATTTTTATTATTTTTTTAAGCAGATGCTTTAATGTGATGAATTTGGATCTGTGGAGGAAGTGTACCTCTTCCCAGCCACCGGGAACCATAAATATGTATGGAATAATAGGACTCCAACCCACCCCATGTCCCCCAGACTTATCATCTGGTCTGCGATATGTCCTCCAACCTGTCTGAGCAAGACACATACATGTGTAGCTTGTAAAGTTCCACCAATTAAAAGCACTTTAAAGAAGCATAAGACAGTAGAAATTCACACGAGAAGAACAGAGGCGAGCGTAAGTATTCAGCAGTTTTCCCATGTGAGGACTTCATTGCTCTGCACTACTACTATAAAGACACTAATCCAGACCCTGACACTGAATGATTCCTGTATCTCCTAGCGCCTTAAATAATCAGGATTTTGGGGGTTTTTTTTTCCTGCATCTTCACCATGTGATTTCTTGAGACACGGTCATACTAAAAAAAAAAAAAAAACAAACTCTACCATCCCACATCATCGTGGAACGAAGATGGGTAAGCATACAAGTGAGTAAAGAAGGACAAACCATTCACATCAGGCTCGGACAAGCCCGGAATTCGTCCTGCCAGAAGGCCCTGCTTCACCGCCAACGCCTCTCCTGGGAAACCCAGTGCCACAGAAGAAACCAAGGATAACCCGGAAATCATGGCCGTTCTCCTCCTTAGTACCTCCGCATTAAACATCTCGGAACCTTCATCAGCAGGCCTCCTACACCTGCCCGCTGTAGCCCTTCTGCCGCATACGTGTGTTCTGTGAGAATCACTCCGAAAAGCAAAGAAGCAGCAGCTGCTGAAGAGAGCAGTGCTCATCTCTGCTCTGCTTCAGAGCAACAACCGCCAAGAACAGTGTAGCGTTCAGACTTCCGAAACCTATTCCTCTTTGCGCTTACTGGGAACGGGAAGGCGAGAGGGAGGTTCGAATTCGTCGTGTACACAAGAACCAGCCTTTTCTCTTTCGATTCTCTGCCTCTGATCAGACCGATAGCAGAGATTTTGAGGAGGAGGAGGAGGAGGTTCCAGTACGTAACTTGGGGAAATCGTCGTTTTTGTGGCTGTGTGACCAAAAGTGGACCCTCTAGTTATCGAGAACGACGAAACCCGGAATCATGTGATCGGCAACGAGCCACGCCATTGTAGCTTCTGGAGCCGTGTGATTGATCACGACAACAATGTGCGTCACCTCTGCTCTCAGTTAGAAGAATTCACTTGTTTTCTCCAATAAAAAAAATCAGATTGTGGGAAAGGGGAGAGAAAGAATTAAGGGGGGATTTGATAACCGAGCACCGGGGTGCCGTAATCGACCCCGAAGGGTCAATTACGGTACCCGGGGTCGGTTAGGGGAGTTCTGTGAGGGGGGAGGGCGAGGGGAGGCGGGGTTCACCGGTTAACCCATGTCGGCTAACCGGCCGACCACTCCTTTGTCAAACAGGGCTTAAGAGATCACCTGAGAACACCCTTGTCATTCTTAAGGAGATATAGATATTACATAAAATTTAAAACTATAGTAATTAGAGTTTAGATGTTATTCGGATGTAAAAAGATGGCAGGTCGATTTTTAAAGCTATTGTCCACATTTTATCTCGAAGAGATGGGCCTTATTTGAGAGGATGATGTCCAAAAGTCAGTCTTTTGCATTGCTTGTATATATGCGTATACATACAAGATATATTGCCTCATCTGCCTAGGGATTTAGACAACATACATGAAAGTAAACTGCAACTATGTAATTAAAACTTTCATTTGGGCGCAGAAGCTATAAACCAAATTTAGACCTTACTATCTGCAGTTTGATTTGAAGCTTTCCGGGTTTTTTTTTAAGCTGCATTCCCGGATGCATGCCACCTTTAATCTTCCATGTTGCCTCCCTTTCGTATTCTTCCTTCATTTGGCAAGTGCGAATGCAGCTTATGCCCATGTTAAGCGTTGCCTTTGAATCGTTTCTGCCGGTTGTCTTCTCTTCTAATCCTCCTTAATTAATTTCTCAAATAGAAATGAGTTTCCACATTTTCCCATCGCGTCCCATGGTTTTCTCGAACGAGAAAGCATTAATTTGTCATAATATAAGGGCGCACGATTGGGAAGGTTCGTGAGTTTTGAATTTTTTGAAAATTTTTCTAAGAAGCTAATAATTTTTTTTATAATAGTGTTTTTTACTCTTCAAAAGATAATATTTTGTTCTTATATTTTTTTAAAGTTCAAAAATAATTTTAAGAAAAATTCGACGTGATAATGATCTATTTATTTTGATTTTTAAGAGGTGCTACTTATTGGGTCAAAAGTCACCCCCTGGACACATAACCCTACCAAAAAAGGAGTGGAAAGAATTTGCAGTTGGCGTTTGGGTTGCAAACCCTTAGATTAATTCCTTGTTTATTTAAACAAGGAATTAATCTATGTGTGCCAAGTTAGTTAATCAAAATGTAAATGGAAACACTTGCGTGAGTACCCCCACGATGGGCTAACTGGGATGAGAGGCAGACGTCCATCCATTGTTGGACACTTGGATGATCGATCCTCTATTCTATTTTTTCCATACCATTTGTACATCACCTTTGGCTTGATATTTACTCCTCTTTTATTGCGATTGAGGAAATCAAATCCATGAAAGGTAAAGAAATACTTGTGGACGAAGGATTGAGGTGAATTGGAGTATCAAATGGTGCACATAAAAATTAATAGAGTATATGATCTCAGTCTGTCTGTGACTCTGTGCTCCCGCAGTTTACGGAGAACCCCTGCATGAAGCCGTATTATGCCAGTTTTTTTGGGGGTTTTTTTTTTTGTTTTTGGTCCTCGTGGTCTTCCACAGTTAGTTCCTATTTGAAAAATAGGCAGACTTAAGATATTCAAGCCCAAGAGTTCGAATATCTTACTTGGGGTCGGGTAAAACGAAAACGATTATACGTGAGATGTGAGAGTAGAACCCGTATTTTCTCTTTCGTGAGTTAAGATATCTTATCCTAACTTATTCTAATATCAAACCCCACCTTATGAATTACGTCTTCTAATCTAACTACTTATTTATAACACTCACAATTACATTTTTTGTTAAACACCCTTTCCAGGGACTTCATGTAAATACATGAAAAGTTTTCATAATAATTAATATGGGGTATTTTACTAAATAACTTGAAGTTTTAAGGACTTAAAAAAATATATAGACTTGAGGAACTAATTTGTAAATATGAAAATTTATAAGGGTTAAAAATTAAAAAAAAAGTTAAATGCATTGATCCCATCTACACTCCCCACAGTCACCTTCCTCCAATCAAGAGAAACCTAGCCACACTTAACATCAAGTTGTTCTCCGAGTTGTGCTTGTGCCCAGTAATATCTTCTTTATCTGACTTAAATATCGAAGGATTGTTCCCTGAGATAACGCGCAGGACTCCTTCTGACACCGTTCTTGATCTTCCTCCAACACAGTGAATAAAAGCTCCAGACGACACTACCCCACCTCTTTGAAGATAGCGAGACTGCTCCGCGTCTATTGAAAAGAAGGGTTTTGTTATTGGGAAACCGCCTTGGAATCACCAATCAAGTAGTCAAGGGTGGAAGACCTTTGAAAACACATGTTAGAGCTCCAATAATTTCTTTTCTTTCTTTCTTTCTTTTTTTGGATAAGAAGTCGAACAGTAAGTTACCATATGCTATGGCTTGGGCTGACCTTCAATATCGATCCCTTGGATTCTTCTACCCATTGAGAGGTGGCAAGGTTAGTTGTGTACCGTTCCACTCACTTCGAAAGAGAAAGGGTAATGGCGTATTGTTGAGTTGAACAGTCACTTGAATACCACAATCCTCTGACACATGCATGCATTGGAAAATGCAAAGAGTTTTTTGATTCGGTATTTATTCTATTTGAAGTTAGATAAAATATTTTCGTAAGAGAAGTACACTAAGTTAACTCCGAGTTAAATGCATTAATCTTATCTGATTCTGAACGATGTATTTTGATTCTAAAATTTGAATAACTCAATTTTATGCAAATAATTAACCTTAATTAATCTTATTTTAATATCAAAATCACGTAAAAAAAATCTGTTCCGTTATTAAAAGATCATATCGGAGGTGACACAGAGAACATCAAATAGATTCTTAATAATTAATAATTAATATAAAGAGAGGTCTGGTTTTCTATCCGGTCTCGAAACACCCGGCTGCCCCTCGTCCTTGGGCACGTCGCCGTCTCACGGCCCGGTGACTCGCCTCTCCTGCCAACCCGGGCAGAAGGAACGAACTACGTTTCTCGGAACGTGCGTGGACATTACCCATCAAACGGCCAGGATTGCAGCAGTTTTGAAAACGCACGGCGGGTTCCAGCGATCACGCGGTTCCCGAACTCTCACCGGGCGAGAGCCCCGTCGCAAGTTAAAACGCCCCCTCTTTTTGCTGGGTGCAGCAGCAGCTGCAGCAGCAGGAGCGCTCCACTTTTGCCGCGGGTCGATGCGATGATGCCTGCAGCGGTAGCAGAGCTCGAGGGTCTTGCTTTCTTCTCCTTCTGACACCGCTTTCTTTCCTGCCCGGTCTTCCTCGCTACGCGCTGCGTCCTGCGTTCTTCTCTCCTCCGTCGAGTGCGCCAGGAGCAGCGCCTTCCCAAGGACCTGCGGCGGCGGCGGCGGCGGCGCCGGCATTTTAGGTCCTCTTCCTAGCTTGCGTTGCCGTCTGCTCTCCCTCTTCCCTCTGCCGGGAAACGAGGGGATCAGAAGTGACTGGGTGGAAGGGGGAAAAGAGAAGGATAAACCCATTTCGAACCCGCAGGTAAGAATGTTTAACAGATGTGTAAAAAGAGGGAAAACAATCGTGCTTCACAGAAAAGATTCCATTTTTTTTTCTTCAAAGTGCTTCAAGAAGTCTTTTTTTCCCCCTTCCGATCGTTCCTGCGTTCGTGTCTTCGATTTGGAGAACATTCAAATGTAAGCTTTCTTTATTTTGTGGGGGGTTCTCCCATCTTTCTGATATCAAAAAACTGGGTGACGATCGTGCGGGTTTCGTCTCCGTTTTACTGCTTTCTGATGGGTATGTGTATACGTAGCTTCGCATCATGGTTTTGTGCACGAACTGCATAAAGGAGGGTGCTGAAGCATGCATGCATGCTGTGCATCCGATGGAGGGGTTGGAGATGGTCCCCCGCGGGGAGCCGCACATGCAGCAGCGGCAGAAGGGGTTGCAGATGTCGGAGGACGAGAGGAGGGAGCGCCGAGAGCAGCAGCGGCAGTGGTACCGGAGGCGGAGGTCGCAGATGACTGAAGAAGAGATCGCCTACCTGAACGAGCGGCGGAGGATGAGGTACAGGCTGCGGCGGTTGAAGGCAAACGCGGAGCAGGCGGAAGGGTCGACATCCCGGAATCCAGTGCTGGGCCTGCATGAAGGAAGCGCCCTGGTAAATGGCCGTGAAGTGATGGGGAAGGCAGTGGAATTTGAAAAGGAACAGCAGCAAAGCATTCTTGAATGGAAAGCGTGGATGACCGGCCAACCGGTTGAGCTGCTGGAGCAGCAAAGGTTGAACTATGGACAGCAGTGGGTGCAGGTTGGAAGCGAGCGAGAAAGGGAGAATGGGGTTCAGCGAAGGCAATGGCGGTGGAAGGTTGAAGCAAGAAAAGGAAGTGCTGATCCAGAGGCGCAGAGTTCCCATTTCAATCTGATGGTTGGAGATGCCACTGGAGCGGTGAATGGACAATCTGATGACTCTGAGACAACGGAAACTGATGATAGTTGGCAAGGCATGTTTCTGGGTAGACATGGTGGTTCCCTTATGATAGGCAATCAACCACCAATTGTTGATCATGTTGGGTGCACAGATGAAGGTATCTTGTCTCCACAGATATTTTTTTAGAGCACCAGTATTAAGATACGTCTAATTATAGTTAAGTCTCTTTCTGTTTTCTGTATTTTTGCATCAGTTACATCCAGAGCCCCATCGTTTGAAGGAACTTCCCAGATACATCAACCCGTTGCATGGCGAGCCAGTTTTCTTCCTGACAATGTACGTTTGACAGAGATAAAACGGCTAGCTCGAGCAATGCATGGTCTTTCAACTTCTTGATTAATGGGTGATTTCTACATGATGAGGATCGCTGATGTTATGCCCAATGAATGGCTCAAATTATGGGTAACAGTTATTAGTACTTTTCTTTGTTCTTTTATAGAAATATAGACATTATATCGAAAATGTATACATAGAAGAATGCGTTTGGCAATATGCACAGGCTGTAAAGTGCATGTCTTTGTGGACTGGATCTATATTTAAAGGTGAATATGATACTGAATAGTGTATACACTTTTTTTGCTGAGTCATTAGGTCAATTTTTTATTGAATGTCTCAACAGCATCACCATTACCATCTCACTGGCTGAGCTTTGGTTGGTTGATACTGGGGGATTTTGGGTGGGTTTGGGTGGTGCCCACGTCCGAACCTGGGTGGCTGCGTGCATTTTCGTTTCTGTAAACAGTGCCCTGCCACTGTGACAGGGGCCTAAAAAACACTTTTTTTTTGAAAGATCAGAAAAACAGTGCTACCGTCGTAGAAATTCAAGATTAATTAGTCAAGTGGGTACGACGTTTGTACTTGGTGTTGAAAAATTTGTAAGAAGGGGATCTCAGTTGCATAAAGCTGTATCTAAACATACATTGAGCTAAGTTTTCCACCTATTATAATTTTTCATTCTTGATTCTAATAAACTAATAGCAAAGGTAGGCTGACTATAGAATGAGGAGCAGAATTACATGCATGCATAATTGCTTACTTATTAGAGGAACAGAACTGCAAACATGTGTTTAATTGCTTAACTATGTTATGAAGATCTGTCTGTACTTGGATTCACTTGTTGTCTGTGACCATTACTGAGGTTGTTCAATTGTCCTGAAATTTCTCAATCACAATGAGGAGGATAAGATAATCGTAGAATCAGAAACTCATTTTCAACCTGTTGAAAACGCTGGGGTTGGACTCTGATTGCAAAATGGTCCCACAATTGGATCAACCTCCAAAGTACTTTTTCCCTAATTATCATTAAGATACTGGTACTACTAATATTAACCTAGGAATTTTTACCTTACATGCAAATAGCTCTAAACTGTTTTAGACAACCTATGGATGAATTTTATTTTTTTAGGATGGTAACACATACTTCTTCCTTTTCGTCATAACTAATGCATGTGAAGACCATAATTCTTCCTGAATATGCCTTTGTATGTGGCAAGCACCGTTCTTCATATTACAAATTCATGGCCAACAGCACATCAAAGTTAGGACACATTTCTTTTTGGGTAGGGATGTAAAAGACTAATAATATTACTGGATAATATTATCACTGCATTATCCTTTATGAAAAGGGTGCATCCTTTTTCCTTATCCTCATTCATCCTTGTTCTTTAAAATTACCAAAAATGAAAATATAAAGGTTAAATCACTGGATGATATTACTGGTGGATATAAGCTTTCTGTTATGCTGTTTCTAAGAAAAAAAATCTACTTCCAAAATATTAACTACGCATATGTGCGAAGATAAGCTTTATAATGAAGTGAACAAGGAAGGGGGGTTGGGAGATAATGTGGCGTGCAGGATGGTACGTACATGATTGGACTGTATTCATAAACAGATGAATACTGGGTGTCATAGAAATAAGCAATGGCCAAGATGAGCGAAAAGGACAGATAATTCGATAATGAACTTGGATACTGGTGCATCCTTGTCCTTGTCTGAAAATTTATGGATGTATATAGTATCGTCATCCATATTATCCTAAAAAACTACAAAAATTGTATGTTTATCCCTCTTTTAAGCTTCAAAAACAGATGGATAAGCACATATTGGGTATCCTTTCACATTCCTATGTTTTGGTGGCTGTTCTTCATGCTACTAGTGTATGCTTTGGTGAATCCCAAGTATGTCTACCTACAAATGAATGTGTTTTTAGTTTGTGTTAGGAACTCATTTCTTATAAATGTAGTAATGCAATATTATCAGTTCCTTGCTATAAGTCGTTCCTTGATTCATAGGACATTCTGGTACCACTGTTCTATCTTAGCAGGATGATTACACCAGATGTCTCTTATTCTGGGTTTTTTTTCATGCACTTTCCTTTTTGCAAGAAATATGGGATAGGTTTTTTGTCCCGTCATAACAAGTGCAATGACAGTTTTATAAGAGTTTTGAGTTTGCCCAGTCCTCCTGGCAAATGTGCATGCCTTGCATCTCTACTTATTTCAGTCCTGTTTGCTCTAAGATTGTCCACGAGTGCATGATTTTAATTACATTAAGTTTTGGGTGATTCTGGATTCATGTTTCAAAGGACTGGGAATTTTCGTGATTTAGATTCACATGAGAAGCAACAGATTCTCATTTTCAGTTCATTTTCAAGCCAAGAAGTGAATCAATACTGGTGATTGACTCTTGGCCTGAACCCAAGGCGTCCCTCGGTGGTTCACCACCGGCCCCACTATGGGAGGTCATGGGTTCGACTCCGTTCCCCAGCGTGCGAAGTGGGATCACCCGCCTCCGGATTATTCGCGAATGTCAGGCTGTTAGTTAGCGGGATCACCTGCCCCCGGATTATGAAAAATTGTGAAGCACTAGTTTCAAAACCCGGTTCCCCCATTCCTCTCCTCGTATCCCCTGCGATCCCTGACCACTAGGCCATGTAACTTAAAAAAAAAAACTCTTCGCCTTGTATTTTTGCCTTAAATGTGGGTGATGTCATTTATGTTGGAATGAAGATCACAACTCATGCCTCTTGTAGAACATATTATATATTGGGTTTTTTACATAAATACCCCTCTAAATATCGGTTATACCAAATATACCCCTCATTTGAGCATATTATCAAAAATATCCTCTATTTAATCTTAAATGTTGCAACTATGCCTCTACCGTAATCTTCGTTGATTTAACTTGAGTTAAACATGAGTTAAGCAGTAAAATTATTTGGGTTTTTTACATAAATACCCCTCTAAATATCGGTTATGCTAAATATATCCCTCATTTCACTGCAATTAATGACGATAGATAGGATATTCCACGGAATATTTGCCTCCCGTCGACGTCAGTAAACTACAGGGGCATAGTTGCAACATTTAAGATTAAATAGAGGATATTTTTTATAATATACTCAAATGAGGGGTATATTTGACATAACCGATATTTAGAGGGGTGTTTATGTAAAAAACCCTATATTGGGTTTTTTACATAAAAACCCTTATATATTACACTAGTTTAGAACAATAGTGTGTGTTACAAGACTTTCCAGAACAATTTGTTTTATGAGTCCTTTCTTCATTGAGACATGGGCATTGATTCCAGAAGTAGAAATATATTCTCTCTGAACAGTTTGATTTCAAAATGGCATCCGATTTTCTTTTGCATCTAGTTTTATAATTTACTTATGGAATCTTCTCTTTTTTTGTTTTTTGTGTTTGCTAGACTGCTAGATATAAGTGAGGTTATAACTTATAAGTGTGCTAAATATTTGAAGGTATACTGGACTAACTATTTTCTTTGCATGATGATTGGGAGATCCTTATATCTTTAAGTGTATGTTATTTATCATATCAATCTTTCTTCTTTTTTTTTTATTTCTCGCATCATTAAGTTTTTATTAGCTTTATTGAACAACATCAGTAGGTCGATGCCTTGTTGTATCAAGGATCTAAATCTATGCCAGTTGCTGTTGCCGTTTTGGACATTTGGTTAGGTGAGGGTAATCACAGTACTACAAAAGCATGACACAAATTCAGTGGCACCATGAGCAAAAGCTCATGGCCATGGATACACACAGGGCCAGAATGCTGGCATGTGTACCATGTGAATGCATGCATGTGTGCTGCTTTTGAACATTTGGTTAGATGAGACTAATCACAATCCTACAAGAGACATATAGTGGCACCCTGAGCGAAAGCTCATGGCCAAGAATGCTGGCATGTGTGCCATGTGACTGCATGCATGTGTGCTACTTACGGCAACTCTTGTCAATCCCAAATGATCTTCTATTTCATAGTGACATTAAGGTTTACATATGCATTCATTGATGATACATTCCAGGGAAGCTAATATGAGGAGAGTAAGTCATTTCTGAGAAGAGATTGTCACCATTAGCTCGCCGGGGACCAAAGGCTATAACCTGTTTCTTGTTCGTGCTTGTAGTGCGTATGCCTTTTTGGATTGCAACAGCTGTGGGGTATCTCTTCTACCATTATTATTAAAAGCTTAACTTCTATTTATGTCTATGTCATAATTGGTAAATTGTGCTCATTGGAAAGGTTTGTGATGGTAGTGGTACCTTGTCTTAATGCTTCCCAGCCTTACAAATGTGTTGTATTTTGATGTCACATAGACCTTCATTTATGATCTTGAGTGTCATAGTTGAAATCATTTTCATTCAATGTACAGCCTTTGGGTTTGTATTTTGATATCAGAGGCTTCAATTTATGGTGTGGCTTTCTGAAGTGATGTGTAATTATGGTAATCATCTGTGGTTTTATTAGTTGCAGTCCATTCATTTTTCAAGCAGGTTTAGCAGTGTCACTTCAGCCCATGTACCATGTGGCTATCAACTTGAATGCCACTCATCTCTGGCCTCCACAATCATAAGTTTATGTTGGCACACTTCAAACTGAGTAGCTGCCTCATGAAACTCCACTTAGAGCTTTTTAGAAAGCTCCAAACTGGAACTTCCGACAACTGGCCGAAAAAGAAGATAAAAACTAGAGACAATTGTCTTGCTGGGTTATTTGTTTTCACCCAGATTGACTGGGTGGATATTTTAGAAGCTTTTCCAATTGGATGGTTCACCTTATGTACCCCAAAACGTGCTGATTGTGCAGGCTCTTGTGTGAAAGAAATTTGCTTTTCCGTGTACCACTAGTTTTTTTTCCCCTAATTACTTCTCCAACTTCTTCTGTCTTGTGGAACCTTTAATTTCGATTCTTCAATTAATAGTACCGCAGGAAATTTATGAAGATAGTGGAAACTTTCTTTACGGTAAAAGTTTATCGCCTTCAACGACAGAAAATCTCATTCGTCCCCATCCCGTCACTCGGTTATGCTCGATGATTTTGATGCGTACACTCATGAGAAAACCTCTCAAAGACAGAAATCCTCGCGAGTGTATCATGAATCAGTAGCCTTCAAGGTGATGATGATTGAACGCTTGTGAGTCAAGTGCAAATCATGGCATTGGGGTTTTGAACTTGATGTTAATTTGCTTCTTTAGCTTGACTGTGTTGCATGGGCTTTTGACGTAAATTGCTGTAAGCCACTGTGTTTGCTCGAGACATGAAATACAATGCTTTTATGATTTTGTACAGTAGTTTAAATCAAACCAAACTACCCTTTATAGAGAAGAGAATGGTTCAAGCGGATCATGTCCTGGTCAAAGGCCTATGCCTCCTTTCGGGGGATGGGATGTATGTCCACCACTGTCTGCAAATCAATATCCATTCAAACAAGTGGAGACAAAACTTCTCGGGTGCAACCAAATGGAGTGTTTCCTTCACTTGATCGACTGATGGGGATGGGTAGGTGATCTCATCCCTCCTTTTAGCCATGTTCTAAGCTGGGCCTTCTCTCTCTCTCTCTCCCTCGCTCGCTCGCTCGCTCGAAGATGCTGCTGGGCTTACGACGACTCTGCCTCCCCTCCCATCCCCCCTGGTGCCCGTCCTCTTTTATCATTGGAAGGGACCTCTGGCGTCGCTGAAGTGCCGGCAGTGGGTAATCCGGTCTCTCAAATAATACATGTAAATATGATTATTCACGTCGGTCAATTGACTCGTGATGAGTAGGGTAATATTCGAATAATTACATATAGATTTAGATTCAGATATTTTTAAAATATATGTTTTTATATGTGGATTGGATATGAATTTATATCCGATCTGAATTTATTTTTTAAAAACTCATTATTAATATTTTAAACTCTAACCTCCTAACTCTTAGATACTTAAATTAATTTAAAGAATCCAAACCTATCGACCACCCTCCTTCATCTCCACCCACACGTAGCCACAGTCGTTTTTACTTTTTAACAGTCGTCGGTGCAAGCAGCAGGCCGCTGCTCCCCCACGCAACAGGCTTCGTCCCCCCTCGGCCCGTCTCCACATGCAGTCAGCATGCCAGCACCACGCCCGCCCTCCACACGCAGCCGTTTGGATTTGTTTGGTTTTAATTGTGTTTGAATTTGTTGTGTAGTTTGACATTTTTAATTCTTATGTTTATTGTTATTTATATTTAGACGTGTTTTTGTATATTTTAGAATTAAAAATTTTATGTAAAAATTTTATATTTAATTTTAAATGATAATATATATATATATTTAAATAGATATAGATATCTGCAGATATATATATCTACGTCCTTACTCTACGAAAATAATAAGATATTATTTGAATATAATATTTATAAATCTTTTATGAATAAGATATGATATTAACTTACCCGAGTTGAATCGATCTATTTACATCACTAAGAATATGTTAGCTTGATTTGGGTTTCGAGATCTGAGAGAGGGGGGGTTCACCACGCCGTGCGAGTGGTGTTGTGATATATATATATATATATATATATATAGAGAGAGAGAGAGAGAGAGAGAGAGAGAGAGAGAGAGAGAGAGTCCGAGTGGTGTTGTGATAAGTTCGAATGTCAACTTGGTTTAGGTGCTGTTTGACACTGAACCAAGCTTGTTAAAATGTAAATAAATTGCCCCCACGCAGGATCGATCTGTATCATCTCCATCAGCAGTTTACGAGACTGACGCTCTTCCACTGAGATAGAGGGGCTACGTACAGCGGTTTTAGCGTAAGGCTGGAGCAGCTACTATTTCCACGTGAACCAGAAATAACATATCACAGGTCTCAAACGGGGTGGGTCTAAGCAGACACAAACGAAAGAAATAAATTTAGGGCTTATTCTTTCGTATGCATATATATATATATATATATATATATATATATATATATAGGGCTGTCCATGGGTCTGGGTCAGATTTAAGTCCGTCTGGTTCGAATCAGATTTATCAATATTAAAACTTGAGTTTGGTTTAGGCCCGACTTATGTCGGGTCAAGTCGAGTCTGATATTATTTTAAAAATATAAAATCCGACTAAGGTCCGATCCGATAACTTAAATAAAATAATAAAAATAATAAAAATTAATATATTTAATAATCTAAAATTTATAATCTCACTAAATTAATTAAATTTTTTGATAAATTTATGTAAAAAAATTAAATTTTTTAATTAAGTAAAATAACATAATTTTAATTAAATAATTTTTAAAATTTGAAGTGAGAATAAAAAAAGAGAACGGACTTGATCGACCTGCGAGCCGAACTCAAAATCCGAGGTCGGCTCGCGGGTCTAATCTGGTCGGCTTTTTAGACCCGATTAAAAATCTGCGGATCAAAAAAATCTTTACGATCCGACCTAAAATTGGGTTAAACCCGCGAACCTGACGAATCAACCCGACCATTGACAGCCCTATTCATATGATATATATTCCAACCGATGGATCAAAGAAACACGCACCCACAAAAAAAAATTTTTTGCTAATGACTTGCAACGGCTCCTCAGCCGTTCGTCCACGGGTGGAGGGGAAAGTCGGCCTCTCTCCCCGTCAAATTACATAAATAATTAATGTGCAAAATTAAAAAGCAAATACATTTTTTTGGCTAGATTATGTAATAGTTCAGACAAATTCACAAATTTCGAACTATTATCCTAATTCGTTTAAGCGGAGGGAGTTCTATATATATATATGATCTCTAAAGGCCCCGTTTGAGAAGAGGGTCGACTTCTTCATTTTAAAAAAAATCTCCTCACCGTACAAATCACTGCCTCGTGCAGGATTTGTAATCATTAAAATTTTTAAAATCTTCTCACCACCTGCTCCTCAAGATTAACAATCCCAGCTTTAGTATTCAAACGATTTGAACTTAATTGATTAACGTACGACGGACCGTTCTTTGACTCCGGGCATCCACCGGGTTCGATTCTTTGTTTCCCACATGTTTTTGCGGAGGAAGAATTTGCCTCCCGGGCAGAATATTTTTTGTAAAAGAACATCAATCAAACATATATATATATATGGTGGAACTCAAATAATGGATATTAGCCGCACATATATATCTTATCGACGAAGGTTAAAAAAAAAGCGCCATGTTTTTTTTAGTAAGCCGACGTCATATAGGCTTCAAACTGGCGTACACTCTGCACACATACATAAGAAACAACTTTGTTAATTTTAGGGCTTAATAAGTCTTGCCTATCTATGCACATAAGCTTACATATCATGTGCTAAAGATTAGCCATTCGATTTCCTACTCTCCACAGCCTGCAGCAACCACATGCATGCATATCTGCTACGTACGACTTCTGATCATCTGGATACATCGATATATGAATTTATGAAGAAGCTTGGGGTGAGGATTAATTCCAAGCTTCGTAGGACATGACGCGTCTGAAATTTGGGACCGGATGGTGTTTCGCAGGATACGTATCCTGCAGGGTTTCCAGCTGATGGGGTTCTTTTCGTGAAGATGGAAAAGGAAGTAGGGATCGATCTAGCTAGTGAAGTCAGAACCGGAATTTTAGAGAAGGCCAGGACGAGAGTGATGAGGAAAGTAAGGCACCACCAAGGCGGAGCTCTCATCGATCCTCTTCTTCTTCTTCTTCTTTTGCTCCGATTCGATGACCACCTTCTCCTTCTGTTTCTGGTGTTGCTGCTGCTTCTTCTTGCGATCTTCTGCTTTTCGACCAGAAGGAGCCGCCTCGGATGAGACCTTTGCGATGGAGGGCACACAGAAGAGCCCGAGACCCATCTTTAATCTCCTCCCTGATGGATATTGCTGTCTGTCGCAGCTTGCTGCCGAACAGAGAAGCTCAAAACTGGCTTGGGGGTGGCGAGGGGGGAGGGGGGGTTCTATCAGCCTTGTAGAGCAAGGGGAGGGGGGCTTTGCTCCTTGGAATGAAAGGGTGGGTGGACTAGCGCTGGACTGGTGGCAATTTAGGAGTGCCTTGTGATGATGAGCAGGGTGGCATTTTATATAGAGCGCATGTCACACAAGCCGTGACGTAGTGGGGGGCCTGGCCTGGTGGCTTCGTTTCCTTGGCGGGCAAGATTCAGAAGATGCTGAGAAAAGTCAAGACCGAAGATGAGCAACGTTCGAGGAAGAGCGCGCCTTTTTGTTGGGGAATTAGCTACTAAACTCGATCTCCCTTTTAGTTTTCTATCTTCTCTTTGTCATGTCATCATGTGATTGGTGCACGAGGTGTCCACGAGAATATATATTTGAAATTGCACTCCTGTCGTTATTAATGGAGAGGATTTGTACGTACAATGATGACTAATAAACAAATAAGAATCTGGTTAAACGCATGCAATCGAACAAATAGGTTGAACTCAAATAAAAATTAGATCTAAATAACAAATGAATCGAATTTGAAAGAGGAGCATGCATGTTTAGCCATTGCTTAATCTGTTTGATTGTTGATGGGCTGTGCTGCCTCCACTGTGTGGTGGAGACTGGAGAGGAGCCGTGGAAGGCAGACCAACAGTGATCGGCCACGGGCACATCGGCATATCGAAACGTCCACTACCATCTATCCGAGACCTGGCTGACATGGTAGATTAATCACCTTAATTCTGCCTAGTTAGCTATATCAATCACGCACCTTGGGTTCTTATGACCCAAACTTAGCTAGAATAATTAATCACCTTTTATTACCTAATAATTTTTTTCTCTTGGAAGCGAAAGCTTTATGATCCTATGTTAATTGGCTGTTGACGATCGAGTTCACCAATTAATGAACTCAGGTGGGTACGCAGTTATCCCCAAATCCCACTTCCAAAGTGGGACGTTGAAAATATCCTTCCGATCTAATGTGAGAATTACATAACGTATGTTTTTCAAACATACATACATACGTACGTACGTATACGCATCTCTTTTATAATTGAGACACATCTTAATTCAGTTTAGTATCCTTTTTAATCTGGGAATCTAATTATATAGTATCTTTAATTTTTAAGAATTTTTACATGAAAACTATTACTAGAGATAAATTTGTAAAAAAATTATTCTTAAAAATATATTAACAGACATATTACTTTGTTGATTCAAATAGTACATAAATATTGTTTAAGTGTACTTTTTTTTTACATATTTTTAACAAAAAGAAGTAATATGTCTATAAATAAATATAATATTTTTACACAATTTAAATTTACACATTAATATGTCTGCTAAAATATCGTAAGAAATAATTTCTTTATAAATTTACTTCTAACAATAAATTTTAAGTAAAAAATCCTAATTATTATCACCTGATGTCCATAGGATAAAGATCCTCTTCTTATATATGATATATGAGCTGTATATGTGGTCAATTTTCACCTTCATTTAAAAGTTATGGGATGGGTGCATGAACCTTCGATCGGGCGATGCTAGGTAGCTGTACCGGTTTATTAATTATTAGGGCACTCTTCGCAGTTACCAAAGTGATCATCTCGTGATGCACAAATTAACATGATGGCAGTGAATACCTTACAATTTACTTGATGGTAGTGAATACGTTACTTGCTGACTAGTTGAAAGTGGCGAAAGCTGCTAAATTAACCGGCCTCTACGGGATATTCGATCTTGATAAAACTCTTGCTTCATTAGTGTGATTATGGGGGCATTCTTACGTACAAATGTTTTCAACTTAGCGTCTACTTGGTTGAAATTATTAAGCGATTCTAACAATTAGAATCTCTTACGTAATTTTATCTCTACTAAATAATTTAAAATTATCTTAATTCTTATATCGAATGAATTTTTTGAAACTGAGAGAAAGAGACAGAGGAGAAGAGAGTTAAATAATTTATAAAAACTTTTCTCATAAAATTTTGAGTTAAATTTGGAAGTCTAAAATCTATGACACTATAATTTTTTATCTCGTGCAGAGATTTTTTTTTTTAAAAAACTCACCTCAATAATTTCAACCAAATGGGCTCTTAATACATTTTTATTTGCCAAAAGGTTCAAATTTACCGAACAATGTTAGAGTGAGATATATGGGTCGACCTTTCTTTAGGTTTGCAAAACAACGTTATCTGTTGCTCTAACCAAGTACCCCGTCGGTCTCCAAATGAGACTGGAATTAGATAAAATATACGGCGAAAAAATTGGGGGGGGGGGGGGGGCACACTGGGACAGCGAGTAACGTACATTAAAACCTGCAATATATTGTACTAATCGTAGGCGGATCATTTCACTACCAAGTTTCACGGTTTATTGTAGAAAAATAGGCAGATAAGAACGCATATATATTTATATATAGTGTCCGAAAAATAGTTTTTAGCTTTCTGAAACCCAAAAACTAATAAAAGGAATAAGGTCGTCAGAGAAGAACATATATATATATTCTCCGCCACCCATTTCGTGATGTCGTTTGCTTCGCTGTAGGCGGTGAAAATATCACTGGGGCTTCCTTGCGAGTTGCCACAATGTTTCCACCACCAATAATACCAAAATACGTACTGAAAACCATCGGTCCGCAGAATTTTTAAGGTCAAAAGAAGAATGAATAATTAATTTGCTCACCAGTCACTACAAACAGAGAGTACACAACAAAGCAGCAGCAGCTCTCTCTCTCTCTCACACACACACACACACACACACACACACACACACACACACACACATACACACACACACACACACACTCACTCACTCACTCACTCACTCAAGAAGATGAGCTCGACAGAACTCCCGCTGCAAGAGAGCCGGGGAGAAGTACGTCAGAGAAGGCCAGGGCGAGAGTGCAAGGGAAAATGAGGTACCACCAAGTGCGCTTTCCGTTCTTCTCTTTTCTTCTCCCCCGTTCCCAACTTCTCATTGCTGCGATCAACTTTGGAAACGGATGAAGCTTCCGCCGGTTCCGCGGGTGAAATCCTAGCAAAAGCTTGAGCACAAGACAGAGCCAGGCCCATGTCCAACTCCTTGAACACTTGCTCTCACAGTTGAATGCTTTCTGATCAGGGACAATGACCGAGAACTGGGGACGAAGAAACTGTTTGCTTGTATCTGTTAGAGTTCCTTGGGGACTCTCAGGCCTTGCTCGAGTTTATATAGATGTGCAGGCAGTACAGCCGCTCGGAAGAGAAGATGTCAGCCGAGCCCTAAGTCGTGAGACAAAGTCTAACGCTTTCTTAGCGGCCACGCAGGGGTCTCCCAGGAAAGTGTCAATCGGAGCGGCCGGGAAGGGGGGGGACGAAGCTTCATACTTGACTTGATGGGCATGACTCATCCGGCATGCCGTCACGAACTGCGGGCTTGACCTGGTCAACGCGGCAGCGACGAAACTACAGTGCATGAACGCCGCGTCGTCCTTGTCTATGTAGTATGTACTTGTCCAGATGGAGTGAGTGTTTCTGGATGGACTAGTGGCCGATGCAGTTAGAATGAGTAAAACTTGCTCCAGATTCAGACGTGCAGTAATTTTGCGTCTCATTTTCTTCGTTGGTCTGATTGGATGAATAGAAAATTTCATTTTTTTTTCTTAAAATAGACTTCAAAATTTTCTTTTTTTTCATTTCATCGATCCAATTAGACCAGTAAAAAAAGGTGGTTGGAGTAATGAAAAAGGTGAAATACAAGTTTAATGCACATCTGAAAATGTACACAAGTATTAATTATACTCATTCTAGTTTGATGAAAATTTTGTTAATAAATCACTACAATCTTAACCGTGAGTCGTCCATATAATTCACTGCAATCTTTCAACTCTTATAAGAAACTTTACGTTATTGGACTCCGTAAAAAAAATAATTTTATAGAATATTTCATCTTGAATGTGACGACATATCATTATGTCGATGTCCTTTGCACGTGCGCCATGAACCATTGTGCTAGCATCTCCTTCTTTGAGAAAACCATAATTGCTTGATGGAGCGGCTCCCATCGGCACAGGCTAGCCACCCAGAGGTCCCGGGCACCACCGTGGGAGTTTCGGCAACCAACCAACGACCTTCTTGGCACCTTGGGTGACGACCACAACGGTCTACAAACACCCCACCACCCCCATCCCCGTCCCTCCGGCATCCTAGGCTCTCTGCAAACACCTCATTGGATGTCGTACCCAACCCCCTCTCTCCCTCCGACACCCTGCGCGGTCTACAAACACCTTGTCACCCCCATCCCATCGCTCCGACGCCCTCTGCAAACACCCTGTCGGACACTGCTCCCGACCCCCTCTCACCCTCTCGCTAACTGTAACCCCCTGACGTCCTCTCTCCCTCCCACATCTGGAACCCAAAAAATCACCTGCCCCCCTACTCTGTCGCTGTCTGCAACCCCCCTCAACCTCTTCTCTCCCTTCGACGCCATGGAACAACAACACCCCCCCTCGCGCCTCCATCTTGGCCCCCTCTCCCCCTCCCCGCATTGCGCTCCCAACCCTCCTACCATTTGGAACCCGCAAAACCCCTTGCCCCCACTCTGTCGCCGTCTACAACCCCCCCTCGGCCCCCTCTCTCCCTATGATGCCCCGGAACAACCTCCCCCCCCCCCCCCCCCCCCCCCGACGAACCCTGCTCCCAGCCCCCTCTCCCCCTCCCCATGTCTAGAACTTGCAAAGCCTCCCACCCCCATTCTTGTCGCCATGTGCAATGTATCCCCCCCATCTCGACACCTTCTCTCCCTTCGATGCCCTAAAACAACCCTCACCACCCCCTCCCATCCCTACCCCCTCTCCCCCTGTTGGACCCCGCTCTCGGGCCCCTTTCCCCCTCCAACGCCTTTGCTGTCGTCTGCAACCCTCTCCCTCACTGTCGAACGTCCCTAGTCTCTCTCTCTCACACACACAACCAACAAATCAACGGTACTTTGGTCTTTTCATTAACTTTAGGTTATGGTAACTATAATTCGGTTGACTTCTATAAAACAGAACGAACAGTAGAGATTTTTTTATATAATGACGATGATAGTAGAGACTTATATAGATGTCTCAATAACTATGAAACTTATATATAATTAGCTAAGATAGTAGAGACTTATTAACAAAAATCCTGAATTTGATAGCGTTATGACATGGCAGTGAACATAGATCGCTTGTAGTGTGATGCACAAATTATATATATGTTTACGTCCCTCCATTGAGTAGCTCCAACTTATATATATATATATATATATATATATATATATATATGTATATATATATATATATAAAGAGAGAGAGAGAGAGAGAGAGAGAGAGAGAGAGATGAAAAAATAGTTTCTCGAATCTCGTATCACATTTTTAAGATTTATTTAATTAGGGAAGAACATCTTAGTCACCCAAGGAAGCCTACAAACACCAGAAAGAAGGCGTCAGAATGAGCCATAGGCATTATCTCACGGGACAACCCTCCGATGCTTAAGTTAGGATCGTGACGAGGTGAAGAGCAGTAGAACATGGAGACGATGAGAGAGAGTGTGAGAGAGGAGTAGCCAAGCCTAGGGGTCGGAGATGAATCTTTGGATGTGCTCACTGTACACGGCAAGTGCTCGGAGGTCAGCTCCCTCTAGTATCTCCCTCCTCTCCGGTGGGCCTGAGTGTTTCTCTTCGTGTGAGTGTGTAGCGGTCTCTGTATATCTCTACCTCTGTGTCTGTATGTGCATGTCTGTATCTCTCTATGCGTGTGTGTCCTTGTCATCTGATCGGAGATCTATATATATCAGTTGTCCTGGCGGTGGAGACACATCCCTTAACTGAGAAAGACGTGAGTCGTGGGGTAACACCTCTCCACGATCGTGAGGAGTTTTCCGTTATGTGTCTGTTTATCCTGGCCGTGCGACCTTCAGGTGAGTCTTATGACGCTCTAGACGCGTGCTCACTGTTAATGGAGTAGAGGCCGGCAATGGCAGGAGTAAGGTTCGAGAGTAACGCTTGGTCGCTGGATATATAGTCATCTGACGCCCGAGATGCCCGCGTCGATGTCTCTTGTGGGCTGACGAATCTTCCGTTCATCTTTATTGGGCAACTAGGTGTCAACCGTTAACTTTCTGACGGCCTACTTTGCGCCAACCGAGCTTTGGGCCGATACGATTCTGACGCTAGTGGGCCACGTTTGGACCGAGTCGATTTTACCCTCCTCAGATCAAATAAGACTCACATGTGCACATTTGTTTATGTGGGCCCCTGTTTCTTATTAGGGTGGAGCCGAATGGACCGCATAGTACCTAGCTATGCATATTCATTTGTATAGGTCTGGTTTCCTATAAACGGACTTTATTAGAAAGGACATTAGATGATCCAGATTCGGATCCATCAGGTCCAATGGATCCGAATATAACTCAAATGAGCATATCTGTTTATATGGGCCTCTATGTCTTATTAGCGTGGGTCCGAATTGACCCGATTAGGACCTCTATGCATATCCATTAATTTGTATGCCCATCCATTAATTTGTATAGATCTTGTTTCATGCCAGGGGACTTTACAATCAGACAAGTTAGTTTAAAATAACAAATCCATTGACTTCTTTTATACACATCCGAACATCACATAATAACAAGAAATGGAGTTGTGTTCTGAGTATATATATCAGCAAACCCATCTCCAACGTTCCCATTGTGCTAAAATAGAAAGTCCCCCACTGAAATATACAAAGTGTTTATATATATATATAACACAAAGTGTTCCTCGTGTCAAACTGATCGGAAACAATCCCTACAAAACTCCACATTGAAACAAGTCTGAAGTCTCCCATTTGATGGAGCTAATGAAGTACACAAAACTCCACATTGATATCTTCGTATCAGCTTCTTTCCTTCGTATGTTCCTTCTTTCTATAAAGATGGTGAGCATGCCCAGGTTATTGAGAAGAAACATGAGCCAAGTAATCTTATTATGATCATATGAACAAGTAATCCTCAAAATATACAAAGAACAAATGTGGTTGTCCATTTTCATGAAGAAATTGAATTTAAACTTACCCACCACTCGTTCATTTCTGTCTCCACCAGATGGGCTAAAAGTTACTCCATCTTAATCTGAGAATAAAAACCACAGAAACAGTAAATTCACCATTCTAACTTGGTTAGTCACCCTTGTAATTAACTTGGTTCCCGATCACCATCTTCATGTTCTCTGCCCTCCCTTCCCCACAACCCCAAACCCCGCTCCCCCCCCCCCCACCTCAACCCCACTACCCAGCCACCTCCACCATGGCTACACACTAGATCATTCCGCATAGAACAAGGGAAGGCGATCTGAGGAGATCAGATTTGGAGAGCCGTACCTTGTCCTGGAACTCCTAGGTGAGAAGAGCCACAGGATGTTGCCGTGACGGAGAAGATGATGGCGATCGACGCTCTCAGCGATGGGACGAAGGTGACGACGGTGGGGAGGCAGGATGACGGCGATCGACGCTCTCAGCGAAGGCGAGGCGGCTGGACGATGGCGATCGATGTTCTCAGCGAAGGCAGGGCGGCAGGACGACGGCGACGAGGACGGCGATGTGAAAAGGTGGGCTGCGGCGGCCGAGCACGGCGATGTGAAAAGGTGAGCCGTTGGCACACCTGAGCCGGAGCAATGCCTAATCGGATCTCACGGCGCAACAAAGGAGCCGATGCTGACAACTCTCGGATCCCCCGAACCGAAAAGTGGTGGCTATTGCGCACCCGAATTGGATTAGATGTTTCAAAGTCGGGTCGAGTTTCGGATACTACGGATCCGTTTACACCACGACTAGATTGTATCATTTTTAATACAGATACGAGCATACATTAAATTTAATGTACATTATGCTATTTCAACGTGACAGTATTAACATCGATAGATTTTAACTAAACACCTTCTATCAATAATAATGTCAAACGTTCAAAATTGATATTTAACGCGTCAACCAAATACCCACTAAGAAGGTCATTCAATGGATGGATAGCAGCTACATTTTTCCTTGACAACTAGATGAGAGGTGGAAAGGGGGAATTTCGCCGGGTTAATGAGAATCAAGATATACAAGAAGATTACTACCCATTTGATGATAAACTTAGTACATGATTTTTATTTGAGACCGCTCTCAAATGGAAAAAGGAACAATTATGTATTCCCCTCTGTTCCTAAGTTTCATTGGAGCATGGAATGTGCTCATTCATGAAAAGATGAAACTAGATATCTTATATCCTGTCGAAAGCAGCAACATAATATGTCTGCTCCCCTGTGTGTTATTATAAGTGGGCTAGAACCGCTTCAAATAGAACAGTGGGTTTTTTTATTTTTATTTTTGTAATCCATGCGGACGATGCAGCGAAGGCCTTTTCCCCTGACCATGTATTCGAACGCCTTGTTGATCTCTGAGAATGGGACCTCATGGGTGGGTTATGAACTTCTCCACCTCAAGCTCCTGAACAATCAAATGACCCTTGGAAAAAGATGTTAGATATCATGCTCCCTCTGAGACCCACTGTGCTTAGGAGCGGTTTCAAATGCCTTCCTGATTTCTAGTTATGAGATTAGGAAATATCTAAAACAGAGTGAAAATTATCGAAGTATCCGCACCTTGTTCAGGTACTTCTCCACGACGGAGGGAAGGTCAGTGCGAGGTCTGTAGTTTCCAAAAGAAGGTGCCCTTGAGGGTCCTCTCGTTCAGCACATTCATGGGGTGGGTCTTGAAGACGTCGTCTTTGTGAGGGACACCCACCAGTACAGCGACACCCCGGCCCTGAGATCGTGAAGATCGGAGAGCCACAGATTAGACGTTCGCCACAAACGAAATTACACCAGAGTTTCTCGGTAGATAAAAGTTCTTTTAAACGGGAATGCACATGCATCATGGACACATTCAAGTGCCGACATCATCGCGTTGATGTTGCCGGTGCACTCGATGCTCCAGTCTACCCCACCATCGGTCATCTCAGCAAGCACCTATTCATATACAAACAGGGTATGCTCAATTATATGTCAAATTTTCCGTTCATTTACTAGTAATCAAGGAAGCATGACGAGCTAATTATACAAAAGATGATCAGAGAGATGTTTAGAAACGAACCTCCTGAACCGGCCACTTGTCGTAGTCTTTCGGGTTCACAAATTCCGTAACACCGAGCTTTTGGGCTGATAACAGATGAAAACAAGGTGTTAATATTATGGCCTCTGGCCATTATACTCGCCCAATGTAATAGCCATTAGGAAAAATCACATTGTTGAAGCAGTTATAACTCACCCTGCAATCCTCGCCCCTTCCGCCGCCTGTTTGGGAACGAAGGCATTACTATGTAAGGCAAGCCGTGCCTGCTGCTTCATGACCTACAATCCGGGGAAACACAGGTGTCTGACCCTGCAATATCGACAAACAAACACCACATCAATCGCATACCCAATGATCCCGACCACTTCATGTGTGGATGAAATGTGCCAACAGATGGAAGCAACAGAGCAGAAGAACGATGTGGGCTTTTAAGTTTCCAGGCAAGGAATTTTACCTTGGCCTCCCAAAGGTAGACGTCAGTGTGGCAGAGTGACGTGAAGAGGATCTTCAACCTCACCTCCATGGCCTGCGGGGGCTCCACCTCAACCTCCTCAATCACCAGCGGCTTGCCTGCCTCCCAGGCAACGGCAGCTGCAACAACAGGGGGCAGACATAAGACCAAGTTCCCGACAAAAAAAGACCAAGAGGGCAGCACCAAGAGGAAGGAGCACCGAAATCGTTCTGTTCTCCCCTCTTATGAACAAGAACTAGAAAGCGAAAAACAGGAAAGACCAATGCAACAGTTGGGAGAGAGACATACGGCTATACGAAGGAGAACTTACTTCGGCATTTTATGACCTGACTTGCTGTGTTCGCCATCTCTCTCTCTCTCTCGATCGTGTGCTTGTGGATCGTGTGAGCTTAGGCTTGGGGGTGGGTCGAGAAGCAGGGGAAGCATTTATAGGACGGGGCAGCAACAGGAGTTCAGGCTTGGGGAGGGCATCACCTTACCCTTCTTTTATACTAGTCAAATGAACGCGCTTCGGGCGTGTGTTTATTTTTTTAAATTATAATAATATTTTTAATTATTTTGATCGATTGTAAGAAGACTAAGTGACGAAGAAAATTAAATTAAGTGTTGAAGATATGATTATGAAAAATGAATGTTTATTTTACAATGTATAAATTATGAGACATTCATGCTATATGAAAGGGCAAAATAATATACAACCTCACGTCACATTAAAACAAAAAAGAGGTGGTGATCCCACAAAGGCAAGCTGTGGGCTCAGAAGATGCAAACATGGTTGGTTCCATGTTCACCAAATTCCCCAAGCATAGCATGTGCATCCCTAGCTAGATCCATCCTACAATCAAAGTTGGTCCTTGTCTGCCAGTGAAACACAAAATTGCTTGCATAGTTCATGCTTGCAAAAAAGCACAAACTGTAGAGTGATCCCAGATTATAAACAAAATTTAGAAAATCTCAATCCTTCGATCAAACCTTTGGCACATAAAGCTCAACAGTTGCCATGTACAAATAGTGAAGAAGAGGCCACCTCACAGAGAAAACTCATCCGACAAAGTCTTCATTACTCACCATCTTATATCTTCCGAAGGCATTCAGAGCTGATCGAGACTCTCACAAAGAAGCCACGCGCGAAACGTGTGCAGAGCATCATTCAAACAAGGTTATATACTACAAGTAACAGGCAAAACATCAAAACAGCACAATGAAGAAAAGAACGTTGGATCTCTAGATCTTAGTTCCTGTAGGAAATGGTCTACGAACACTGGATGAGATGGAAAAGTGGCATCATGCACTAAAAGTCTTTTTTTGGTTCATATGGAAAGCACCAACATAGGACCATGCCATAAGTTCATAATCTTGAGAGTTCTTTGTAGGTCTCATGTGATATCTGCGATATATTTGGATTTCCATAAAGCAGTGTACAAATCAACAGGCTCTGTCAGGGTAGCTATATGCTGTGTAGTGCCAACTATCTCCACAGACCGAGGTAGGACCCCATATCAATGCATATCTTGTCAGAAAATTTTCTTTCCACATAGCATAACCAAAGCATGTTGCTTCTGAAATGAACAAGGACCTAAACAGTGTGACCTGGAGATAAATTGCACTGTGGGTGCGCAAAATTCCCCCCAATAATTGCAAACAGCTGGGCAAAGCAACTGCAGCCTATCAAGTGCATTCAACGCTGAATACTGAACAGGATCACAGCACATCATCATCATGCACAATCACCATGCACAATCATGCATAGGTAAAAGTAAGGAGCTAGAGCCAACATGAGATTGCTGAATGGGCAACAATGCATAACTTGGACCGGAGAAAAATGTTAAAAGAATTTTTTCCATGCATCGTTGGTTGACATCATGTTTAACCTCAAACATTTAAAAATAAGTTTTCTGATGACAAATAACATGAGATTGCTGAATGGGCGACAATGCATAACTTGGACCGGAGAAAAATGTTAAAAGAATTTTTTCCATGCATCATTGGTTGACATCGATCATCTTTAACCTCAAACATTTAGAAGAATGTTCAACCATTTCTTCTAATTGTTATTTCTGATTCAAATTTCTATAGGCTAAGGTGGCATGTGGAGACCTTGGTGCTAAGCTTTGTATCGAGAAAGTTCCTTTGCTGCAGGCAGGCACAACCTTTTTTTTATATCAAATACTGAAGAAAGATCAGCTAAATTGTTTATTAACCGGTTTACTATGAAAGTATCTATTCCAAAACTCATGTTAGCCTTTGACTTGAAGAGTTAGTGAGACTATGTCATCCTTCTTTCTTTCTCATTTTCTGGAAGAACAATTGTCCTGGGCTCTCAAATGTCTCTTGGATTGGTGTTAAGATTCATTTTACAGTAGAAGAATATTCCTAAGCTTGAAGTGCTTGCCCATGTACTCAAGGAAACCAGATGGAATTAGCTAAGTTGTGTTTTCAATTAATCCTTGTGTTTGGTATACACAGCTTAATTTCTTAGTTAGCTTGATATCCTATGGACTAATGCAAGGGGACTATAAAATAACATGTTAGCAGTTCAGCACACTCTAGGGGATGGAGAATAGGGGATCAAGCAACCCAGCTGATTTGGGTCAGATTTCATAAAACCACCTAGTTACATAAGGTGACTAAATTTTCTGATGATTTTACATTAACTAACTTTTTAAGAGCTAGTTATCTAACTAATTTTACAGTATATGGACAATTAACTAACTATGAGTGAAAAGGATATATATATAAATAGACTTATAGCTGAATATATATATATATGTTTTAAGGAGTAATTCTAACGGCCAAGGTAAGAAACCAAGTACTAACCACATCCTTCTTGATTTTTTACTGGACCAACTGCACCAGAATCTCGCCAGTCGATTGAGGCTGGCTGTTGTGTTGCCTTCATAATTGGTAAATCCAAATCTGATGCAGAACTCCCAGGCAGCGGGCCCTTATCCTCCATGCTTTGGCTTTTATTTGGCTCTTTATTTGATTCTTCATTTTTTTATTAGTCCTCTTCATCATTTAACTCATTTTTATTTTTTTTGATGCATGAAGCTCGCAAGGGGTAGGGGACAGGAGGAAAGGGGTCGACACCCCTGAGATATGGGGGTCGACACCTGTGCATTGCTGCACAGGGCTGGCCCAGACAGAGATTCACTCATTATATATTTTTTTGGTAATCTCCTCACATCAATGAGAAGTGCAGGAGTATATTTTCGAATCATGCATGTGCAGGCAGGATTTTTGGATTCATGCAGACAGGATGCCAGTGGGGATTTCTGCCACGCTTGCAAGGTCAGGGGATGAATTCTCACATAGCAAATGTCATGCCAATGTAGGGGAAGAAGAGGTACTGTTTCTTCTTATTTGATAAAATCTGGTGGCGCACAAGCATTTTTTTATGAATCTCCTTCCTCTTGCAGTTAATCCTCCCAACTGCAACTGTCCCAGGACAATGTGTCCCATGTCTCCATGATACCTTTATATTTCTCCGAGCTCTCCTCTTCTGATTAAGATGAAGATGCCCCCTGTACTCATAATAATCAATGGCTCTTTCAGCACTAAACTCTCCAAAAATTAGAAAAGGGCCACTCAGGTTTATGGCTTCTACAAAGACTGCACTGGTTTCTTCTTCCAGATTTTGTATCTTGTCCTTCAAATTTGAAACTTCATTTGACAGAGATTGGTTCTCTTCCAACAAGATGGACATTTCAGCTTGTGCTTTCTTATGGCACTCTTGCAAATCGAATGGTTATTCATCCAGAATGTCCATTTCAGCTCTCAATTTGTCTTCTCTTATGTGGGCAGCATGGAGACTCTGCCTCAAATTTTCATCTATCTGAAGGAGATTCAGATGGATCCACATCCTTCCTGATTTTTTACTGGACCAACTACACCAGAATCTCACCAGTCGATTGAGGCTGGCTGTTGTGTTGCCTTCATAATTGGTAAATCCAAATCTGATGCATAACTCTGAAATGATCTACTCATGTTGCTCAGTTTGGGATTAAGATAAATCGATTGGTATTCCTCATTGGATAAGTCAGCAAAATGGTTGAGTCCAACAGTGTAGGAGTGATTATTTTCAAGGCGATTATGCTCATCAATATATTGAAGATTGTTCCTAAATATCTCAAACCTCTTTTGTTTCTCCCCCAGATCTTGGTATGCTTTGTCATGCTTTACTTGCCATTCTTCAAACAGCCATTTTTTTTCTTCTTCGCTTCTGATAGTCCCCCCAGCCCTATTTCCCCATACACTAAAAGTCATTGAGAGGATGAAAGCAAACAATAGTAAAGGTGTGAAACTATTTGCATTCCTGCAGGATCCCATCTTCATCATCCTGTATCTCCCTCAACCCTCCACCTTTTGCTAATGATATTAGGAAGAAGGGAGAAGGCAAGAGAAAAGAAATGGAGGAGGAGGAGGATGTGGGAAAGGGTAGCTTCTACAGTACAGGGGAATGTCTTGAAAGTATTAAAAAAATGGAAACACGACATTCCATCTCTTCAAATCACATGAATATCACTTTCATGCAAAAAAAATAAGACATAGAATATTATATAATCATCTATTGACATTGACAACTTGTAATGCAACTATAGCATTTAAAATACTCTTTAAACAATAACTCCATTGAGAGGTAGATCATTTTAGATATTCCATGTTTCACATTAGTAAGAGTATTATATACAGGTCATCATATATATATATATATATATATATATATATATACACACACACATATATATACACACCAAGATTAGTAAGACAATTATACGCATCCTATGTTTGCATTAGCCAAAGGCACAAATGATGCACAAACAATGTGTGTTGACTATTATTTTGAAGATTTGTCATGGCTGTCATCTTACTTCATATTTATCAGCACAGAAACAAGTAATACACAGTGCCAGGCTTACCACAGAATGAAAGCAGCAGTTTCTACATTATGATAGTAAACTAAACCAAAGAGCACCATGAAAATCCAGAAAACACAATATACCACCCTGAGCAAACTTCAATTGACATCAGAAAATTATGTTTTTTTGTATAGTTCCAAAAAATGAAGAACTCGAACTGTCACCAAAAACAAATCAGCAACGTGTGTCCCTCTTGAAGTTGAAATAAGCCTATTAATATTCTGCCACATACATGCATCAAACCTCAAGCTTAGCAATTAACCCCACACAATTAACCCCATACTCCATGAAGAGCAAAAATAGAAGAAAATTTTAGCCAATATAACTTAAAACATGCTTAAGGGTCCATTGTCCATTGATGCCAAGAATGCATACGAGAGGGGGAAAAAAAGGGAAACCTGCTCTAGTTTCCCTTCTCCTCTTGCAATAATACAACCCAATCTTGCAATCTTTCCAAGAACTAAAGTTAACCGAACTTCACAACCTAATATGCGGACTCTCTCTACAACCAAGTTCCCCCTTCCCTTTGACTTCCAAATCCCATGAGAAATGCATTCACACAGATACCTCAGTTTTTATTTTACACAACCTATTGGGTCAATTGATCTAAAATCTGCCTTGGAAAACATGTAACAGCATAATGATGGAAATACAGTATAACTTTCTGATTAAAATAGATCCCCTATCTTTTGACCCTCCAATGATGCAGTCTCTCAAGCCAACCAATGCAAGAGAAATTTTTCTTTCTCAAAAGCAAAGAAATGGATTCTTGCAGGGGGAGGGGGATTCTGCAATCTTACTGAATATGGAGAAACTTCCAACAATGTAGTCTGCTAGTAAGCATAATTATTAAGGCTGTCTTTGATAATTGAATAAGATAACTGGCACCTAATCATACAAAATACACCAAATAAAAGGCATCATACCTTTGTAGTGTTGTCTTCTGAACAAACAAAAGTAACAGCACCCAACCAGCTGATCTCCTGTGATTCTTTTATGTAATCTGGACAAAGAGAAGAAAATATGAATCAAAGAGAGCATATGTGCCAATCCACAAAAAAATAGAATCAGTAGGCAGAAAGTGTCCTGTTATCAACACATAAAAGTAGCCAACTTCGGATCTACTGCAACTCTACAATGCAGGTGCAGTAGATAAAGAAAAAGAAGGGTTGAAGAGAGGGCGGTATATCTCCTAGCAGACAGTAATAAGATAAATAAGAAATATATATAACAAATACATATATATACGCTAAGCGATTGTATATTCCGAGCCGCAATATGAATGATTTGGAGATCTTCGGTTACTTCAGAATCGGAAACTCCATTGAAACACATAGAACAACTATAGATTCCAAGTCTGAATATGTCTTGCTGCCCACCGAGATTGGAATTCCATCCTAACCAAATTCTATCTCTATATCATGCCTCTTTCTCTCTCTATCTAAATTCTAGTCAAGGTCTAGGGGAATTGTTCCTTAAACTGCAACCAAAAAGACAGTTCTCTACTTGTGAACCAGAAAGATAGTTCTATATCAAGTCCGGTACCAGGTTAACAACTTTGCCAAACCTTTTAATACAATTCATTGGATGTAGGCAACCATAAACTGATGGAACAAGGCCTACAATGCTAATGCAGATTTGAGAACGGTAGCTTCTTCTAAAGAGGGGAAGAACAGAAGCAAACTACGTCAACAGCAATATATGATTATGTGTGGATTAGTTATAGTACCTCGTAGGCCCAAATCACACGCCGAATTATAGCATCTGAATATTTAGTGTCTCTACAGACATCTGGATGGAACTCTTTGACCTGAAATAGGATGTGAATCTTGATTCAGTGACAATCGTAAAAAAGCAACCACGCAAGAATCAGGCTGTTGTCATGGGATGAAAACTTCTAAGTCTTGTCTACCCATGCGATCCAATTGCATCCAACGCTATTAAGTGATACTTCGAACAACTGTAAATCATATGCATCCGTTTGTGTATATAAACATGTCAGTTTATTTCAACAGCTTTTCCCACTCTTCCCATGTGCATACATAAGGGTCATAAGGATTGTCATTGAGTATAGATGGTTAATAGCAACTTTAACATTACACTATAAAATCAGGAGGGCATCTTCCATGCCCATTGCACGATATACCAAATCAGCCACCATACGACAATAGTGGTTTATTGCGAAAACGATTGACACAATTCCGATTTTCCCAAAAAGAAAATAAAACAAAAATTAAAAAAACGACTAACCTTCAACCAATGTTAAAAGACACAAAGACGAGGAGGAGGATGGAGTCGATGGCGCCTTATATAGGAGCAGAAAACCTCAATCTGGACTCTGAGAGGAAGAAGGAATGTTGAATCATGGTCGGAGTCTATGACGTAGAAGGAAACAGAGTAGGGGGAGGGAAGGGTACGTGGCCTTCACAAAGACAAAATCATACATGGTCGTCCCTTTTTTTGGATTAGTGTTATGGGGAGTTACCTCAAAAGGGATTGTTTGTTCCGAATCAAACTCGGACGACGGGAGAAGGCAATAACCACAAACTTTCGGACAGAATGTCGACGAAATCCCCAACCTCGGAACCGTTCCTCTGCACTGACGGCACCTCGAGAGCCTCCAAGTCGAAGGAGTCGATGTGCTGCCCTGTGAGAGCTCCCAGCCGCCGCCTCCCCCTCCTCCTCGTCGGCGTCCCGGGAAACCCAACTCGACTCCGTGGAGTCCATCTTGTTAGGGATATGGAGTACCCAGACGAGGAGGACAACCAGCAGAGGAGGAAGAAGGAGAGAAGAAGAATCACACAAGAACACACAGGGATTTTTTTCGTGGTTCGGAGGCAAGATGCCTTCCTACGTCCACGGCCGCAGCAGGATTCCACTAAGATAATCACAGACTGGTTATAATACAAGGAGAGAGCCCATCCTTTTATACTAGGAGATTAGGGCGTCATAAGTCAGGGCATTAAGGACAATAATACCCCTGATCAACAGAAATCCTCTTCCGGGATACATCAGACGCGCATGCTCGCCTGTCCCCCCGGATGCTCTCCTGAGACCGAGTATGCCCTCCAGCGACTGCAGATGCTCCCCCACCACCAGTCAAGTTAATGCATTGCCAAGACAAGAGTCGACACTTCTTCATGCAGGTCAGCCTACTCCAAGTGACATCAAAATGCCTTGAGCCCGTAATGCATGCTCCCCTGACATTGAGGATGCTCCCCTGGAGCAGCGATTGCTCCCCAGAGACAGCATGTGCTTCCCTACTAGAACCCAGACAGCATATGCTCCCCTGGAGCAGCGATTGCTCCCCTGGCACTGAAGGATGCTCCCCTGGAGCAGCGATTGCTTCCCTGGAGATAGCATGTGCTCGCCATGCTCCCCTGATGCTGAGAATGCTCCCCTGAAGCAGTGGATGCGCTCCTGAGGCAGAGTGTGATCCCGTGCAGAGGCGCACGATGAAGAGTTCTGACTCCACACTCTAACACATCTTCACCAGGATCTCATTTATAAGGATGTTTATATAATACCGCCGGAACAGGGGCGGAGGCTACGGGAAGGGTGTAACGACCCGAGAATCCGATTACCGGGAGGACCCGCTAACCCGAGACTCGCACCGCCGCCCACGAGCCGGGAGGGCTCGGAAGGGCTAAAAGGAGTGTGGAGGCACAAAGAAATAGGAAATAAAGCAGGACAACCAACAACAACGAGCTGAAAGGAAGAACAACAACAGCTACAACAGAGTCCAGTCCAACAGAAAGTACAGTCTAAAGCAGTAAAAACGTACCACATGCCAAGTGAACACTCGGCCCGGCAGGCTGGCAACTGAGAACCTCCGCTCCGCATCCTCGAACCACGAGGAAGAACCGCAACACCTGAAAAGCAGGGAATGAGTCTCCAAAACAGAGACTCAGCAGGGATCCCGCGGAACCCCAACCGGAAACAACGGCGGTAGCGGAAAGGAGAGCTACAACTACAGCAGGAACAGCAAACCGGTGGCCGGTCAAAACTCGGCACTACAGCTACTCCTACTGCCAGAAGGCAGACCTAGATCACGCAGTCGAGGCTACCTAACCACGCTAGTACCGCCTACCGAAGTAACAACACACGGCAACCATGCCGCAGAGGCCTGTCCCCCGGACACAGCTGACTTGGACACGCTGTCCAAGGTGCAACCCCGACCATCCGATCGCGGGTACCGCACAACCAGACCCAACCTCGGTAAAGCCACTAGCACTAATCTCATGACGCGAAAACCAACACACGCGTCACGGCGAACCAACCGAAACTCAACAGTCAACACGACCGAAACCCGAAGGTCAAAGACACAGAAACTGACAGTCTGTCACTCCGTACTCGACAGGAGTACCACCCACTAGAAGCACAGCCGGTAGCGTCCCCTGACGCCTTACACCGCACCGCAGGTGAACCGCCTGACGTGGTAGGTCCTACCCGAGGCGCGAACACCGTACAAGTAACCACAAACAAGTGACTAGCTGGGGTCACGCCCGTCGACGTGGGTCCAACCGCCCCCAACCACGTGTGCACACACAGACCGCGCGTCCTAGGTCTGGCCCTCTGACTGGTTTTCCCCCGCAGCCGGACTCTGGCTACGACGAGGGTCCCGACGAAAACCAGTCTAAAACCGCCCTCTGGGTAAGCCCGTACACCACTCCCTGGTGCGACTAGCACACGCGTACTAGTAGGCTACGACTAGTGGAGGGTCACTGAAAGAGTAGACTCTCAACTCAACGGAAAACAACGTCCGAATCCGACGACGTACGGGGACAACCCCGCGTACCGGCCCCGTCGCACGGTGACCACAGTCGGAGAAGAAACAGGACTCACAGTCCACGGCCACGCACGCACCGTGCACTAGAGTCGAGAAAACTCAAGTGGCGCTAAGCCACGGGATTCTGGACAGTCCTCCAGACGCACTACACCCAACGGTCCTTGAGTCACAAGACTCGGGGTCAAGACCGTTGTACGCAACAGCACAAGGCCGTCAATCTAGTCCAATTTCTAGGTCTAAAATCGCGGTAGCACGAATACCGAGACCATGCCCTGGGAGGGGAACGCAAAGGACTAAGGCCAGTCACACAGGCCACACGGAAAACATAGAAGCACGATTCCCAAGGCAGCACACAAGCCGCCACGACGATTTCCCATCTTGAAGCAAGCGGGAAACCTCCAGCCCCAGGCCGGACAACTGGACTCACAGTCCAAGGCCAAACACATGGCCCACACGGGAATCGCCTTCCAAAGGAACCCACGATATGCGGGGGAGACCCCACCGCACACACACCGACACACGGTGACTCGATCAAGCGTAACACAAGAGCCCGGAACACGTGGGGTCACCCGGACCCACCACACCTACGGGCACGCTAATCGAGGCAACACGGTCCCTCCCGACACCCCAAAAAAACATGGACACAGAACCCATGGGGTGTCCAGGACACTCACAAGGCCGGAGGTCGACCACTGGGTCCCAACCGGGTCGACCGGAGACCAACACAATGCGAACGGACGCTAAGAGGTCACCCGGACCCTTAAGCGCACGGGCACGTAAAACGAGGTAAACGGAACCTCCAGACACCCCAAAACACGGTCACGGAACTCCACTGGGTGTCCAAGGCACACACGGCCCAAGGGGAGCACAAGACAACAGGTAAGATCGCGCTAGGATCACCTAGCGCGACAAGCCGGAACGCGCTAGGGAACCCTAGCGCGACAAGGATCATCGCGCTAGGTATCCCTAGCGCGACAACGCAAAACGCGCTAGGACACCATAGCGCGACGGGAACCGCCTCACTGTTCATCTTCTCCGATGAACGCGCTCGGACGGGGCAGCGCGACGAACAAGAACGCGCTACTGGAGTATAGCGTGTTCTCAGTCCGCGCCCGAAAACGGTAGAAACCGCGGGAAAAGCAATGCCACGCCCCGTTCACCCCCAGGTGAAGGGGAAACAAAAGGGGAAACCTTCCCCAAGCCCCTAGGCATGCATCTAAACCCCTGGATCGCCCAAAAACACCAGAGAACGGGAGATCCGGCTCACACCCCGAAAACACACATTTTCCCCAAAATGCCCCGTTTGGCCCGCTCGGCTCACCACGGCCTACGAAACTCACGGGAAAGGAAGTACACGGGCTGGAGGTCCATCACCCTACCTCCACCGAAGATTACGCGCACCGTGGACGCCGATCCACGAAGAAAACGCCGTTGAAGCCTCGCCGTTCCACGAACTCACGGCCGAGCTTCCACGCGCCTCCACCGCCTCGAACCTCATCCATCCTCGCCCGTGCCTCGCCCGCGCCGTCCCCACCTCGCCCGTACTCCGCCCCGTCGGCTGCCGGAGAGAGAGGGAGAGAGGAGAGAGCGTGAGAAGAGAGAGGGGGAGAAAAGAGAAATGAGAGGGGGAGAGAGAAAAGGCTTATATATAGGGAAAACCCAGAATTTCGGAAAAATCCAGAAAAATAGAAAATCACACCCTTGCGATCCTCGGAACGCACCGATCGCAACGGTACCACTCGCGCCCTAGTGAACGGCCCGGTTCACCCGCAACGAGGTTCCGAAGGGAAAGCCAAAACCCACGCCGGGAATCGAAAAACACACGCGGAAAAAGCCGCGGAACGCCTCCGGGCCTCCGAAACGACTCCGAATCGCGCCGATCCGAACACGAAAGATGTCCGAAACGAAATTTCGGACACAACGGAGTCGGGCACTCCGAAAAACCAGATCCGAAACCCGATAAGAAGGATCCGAAAAACCCGGGGCATTACAGCCCTCCCCCCTTAAAGGAATTTCGTCCTCGAAATTCAGGACCGAGCACGAAGTCACAGGGGAAGAACACTGAACCAACTGACACGCTGTCAGAGCCCCAGCACAGAAAATCTCGATTCTCACGAAAACACCAATCCCGAGGGACACAGCCAGACTTACAATAACAAGCAACACCTCGCTTCTCGCGCCGAGCACATAGGCCAACAGAGCAGGCATATAGCAAAGGACACAGTCCGGCATCACCTCAGACAACGCGAGAACCAATCATGGCGCCGCAGCCACGATCTCGCTCACCGAGGAATCACAACCCTCGACACGAGCAACAGCTACCGATTCATCCAATGGTCAGCAGACAAATCGCACATCAGCTTCACAGCCAGCTGACAAGTCGCACACCCTCCTCAAGGGAGCAACTAAAACAGAGCCTCCACCAGCTCAAGCAGTCATCTCAGCAGACCGCAACCAGCTTATCGACTCAACACCAAGAAACACCTCACACATGGCAAGCCGAAAGCCGGACATAACACTGTGCCAACTCTTGTCAGAAGACAAACTTCGACAAAGTCCAGATCCCATCCGGAAAGGCACATCACAGAAACGACCACCAAAGGTCTCGCTGGCACACGGCTCTCGCCACGCTCGAGCCCCAACAACCAGCATCTTCTGTCTCTGAAAAGACCATATACTGGTCACCAAATGCTCGTCAACGGAAAACCTCCGCTTGCTCAGCTTCTTCCTTCTTTCCTGGTCCTCGACCGGGTCCAAAGGAAAACATTCCAAACCTCAGCAAGCCATCCGTCGACTCCCACACAGACCGATGCCACATCTCGAGCAGCACGACGAAGCCAAATGACGGATCCTGGTGTCTTCAGTCATCACCTCACTGGACTCAGACTCACAGGGAAACCATCCCATGCTGGTCACCAAACCAGTGATAACCTTGCGACACCAATGTCCTATCAAGGACCACCAACCGACGCCAATCTCACAAAAGGCCTCCGCCCTAAGGCGTCACTCATCCATCTGGTCTCATCAAATCCTTCGATCAATCCAAGTGGACACCTGCCAATCCCGATTCCGCCCTTACCACAGAGCCACGGGACACCACCTGAACAGTGCTCACGGCGACCTAGTCGCCGACACCACGACCAAAGCACTCTGGGTCCCCGATCAATTATACATCTCACCGTCACAATCCGACAAGACCGTAGAACCAACAGACACTGCTGTGGTCGGTCACACGGTTAGGCTCACCAGCCACTCACAGCCGCCAACCGGGACCCATCGTCTGCCAGAGACCACATCCTCAAAGCACGATCTCATCCGAGGACATGACTGGGAACACAAGTCGGGCGCCAAGCCACCGACTCTGACCAACACGTCCTCGACCATCGTCAGGCGACATCCTCAACAACCTCATCCAGGTCCAACACCGACGCCTGACACGGCTCCCATCACAGGAACAGGGTACTCATGCGGCGCACTAGTCAGCACTTTTCCCCATCACTCCATCCTGCCAGTGCCAATAATCACGATATCTCGGGCAATGGCACGGCAACAACACGTTTCACACCGAGGAACCAATCCTCCGATGCTCAACGCAAATTCAGGAATCCGCCCGTAGCAACCAACACTACAATCCTGAACCAGTGGGTCACAAGCCCACCACGCTTTCGCTGCGCACTCTGATCCGCGCGCCCAGCCGAAAAAGCGAACACCGCCCAACCAGCACTCGTCCTTCCGGAAAAGCGCCAGCACACCCTCACACAACAAGGGAATGGGCACGGCTTCTCACAGACAACCGCCTTGCCAAGACAAGGAGCACGTCTCGCACGGACTTCATGGCACACAAGGCCAACCAATCCGAACACACAATGCAAGACGACGATCCTTAGCCGAACGCAATCTCTCCAGCCAAAGGAGAAACCAGCGCACTTCGACCAACGGAAGAACTCCACGCTCGACCTGACCTCGAACCTCGCGCACGCTGGAAACAGCACCATCCGGCACCAAGGAAAACCATCACTTCCATCAGGTCAGCGCCTCCGACACACTCGACGAGTGTCACGTCGGACCACGATCACGGCACCTCTCGATGCACCACCGTTGCAATTCTTCAACTGCAACACGCCACGCAAAGAGCCGCAACACGAGCCATAACGACAACCGCCGACACTCATCCTCGAGTCCTGAACTCGCCGCGGAGCCTTCACACCTCAGACCAAATCCAAGGCGAACACACCCCTTCGCATACGAGAGCGCATGAGCAAGACTTACTGGGACACCACAGCCCAATCCTGCCTTGAAATCCATAAAACAATCGGGACCGACACGTCATATCTGACGCGATAGAGCACGACAAGAACGTCAGGCTCGACGAAACAGCAGCTCACCGAGAAGATCCTCCGCTCACCCGAGCACACTTCTCGACCAGAGCACCCGCTCCAACGCCTCAAACCTCAACCTCAGCGCCTCAGGGGCTGGATAAACCTTAAGTTAGAGTGGCCAGACTCAACAACAGCTCCCTCAGAGCGCGTTCACGGCCACTTAACCACAAACAGTCCTCCCCAGCCACCTGACCACGCCGCAAATTTCTCGAACGCAGCACCGCGAGCTCACACCTGCCAGCAACCTCTGCCGAACACAGCACAACTAGGGCCATCACCGATGAGGGAGAAGGCTCTCAACCTCAATCCTTAGACTCCATGCTGGCATGAAAGCCGCGGACAGCAACCACCTTCTCAGCGCCGCACAGCGCACTCAAGCTCTCAAGCGAGAAACAAGACGGAAAGCGAACACAAAACCCTAAGCCAGCTGCCGACTGTACTGGACCTTACGGACTCTGATCACTGCAATGTTTCGAATTCCTAAGTACGCCCACAACCACCGCTCTGATACCAGCTGTAACGACCCGAGAATCCGATTACCGGGAGGACCCGCTAACCCGAGACTCGCACCGCCGCCCACGAGCCGGGAGGGCTCGGAAGGGCTAAAAGGAGTGTGGAGGCACAAAGAAATAGGAAATAAAGCAGGACAACCAACAACAACGAGCTGAAAGGAAGAACAACAACAGCTACAACAGAGTCCAGTCCAACAGAAAGTACAGTCTAAAGCAGTAAAAACGTACCACATGCCAAGTGAACACTCGGCCCGGCAGGCTGGCAACTGAGAACCTCCGCTCCGCATCCTCGAACCACGAGGAAGAACCGCAACACCTGAAAAGCAGGGAATGAGTCTCCAAAACAGAGACTCAGCAGGGATCCCGCGGAACCCCAACCGGAAACAACGGCGGTAGCGGAAAGGAGAGCTACAACTACAGCAGGAACAGCAAACCGGTGGCCGGTCAAAACTCGGCACTACAGCTACTCCTACTGCCAGAAGGCAGACCTCGATCACGCAGTCGAGGCTACCTAACCACGCTAGTACCGCCTACCGAAGTAACAACACACGGCAACCATGCCGCAGAGGCCTGTCCCCCGGACACAGCCGACCTGGACACGCTGTCCAAGGTGCAACCCCGACCATCCGATCGCGGGTACCGCACAACCAGACCCAACCTCGGTAAAGCCACTAGCACTAATCTCATGACGCGAAAACCAACACACGCGTCACGGCGAACCAACCGAAACTCAACGGTCAACACGACCGAAACCCGAAGGTCAAAGACACAGAAACTGACAGTCTGTCACTCCGTACTCGACAGGAGTACCACCCACTAAAAGCACAGCCGGTAGCGTCCCCTGATGTCTTACACCGCACCGCAGGTGAACCGCCTGACGTGGTAGGTCCTACCCGAGGCGCGAACACCGTACAAGTAACCACAAACAAGTGACTAGCTGGGGTCACGCCCGTCGACGTGGGTCCAACCGCCCCCAACCACGTGTGCACACACAGACCGCGCGTCCTAGGTCTGGCCCTCTGACTGGTTTTCCCCCGCAGCCGGACTCTGGCTACGACGAGGGTCCCGACGGAAACCAGTCTAAAACCGCCCTCTGGGTAAGCCCGTACACCACTCCCTGGTGCGACTAGCACACGCGTACTAGTAGGCTACGACTAGTGGAGGGTCACTGAAGGAGTAGACTCTCAACTCAACGGAAAATAACGTCCGAATCCGACGACGTACGGGGACAACCCCGCGTACCGGCCCCGTCGCACGGTGACCACAGTCGGAGAAGAAACAGGACTCACAGTCCACGGCCACGCACGCACCGTGCACTAGAGTCGAGAAAACTCAAGTGGCGCTAAGCCACGGGACTCTGGACAGTCCTCCAGACGCACTACACCCAACGGTCCTTGAGTCACAAGACTCGGGGTCAAGACCGTTGTACGCAACAGCACAAGGCCGTCAATCTAGTCCAATTTCTAGGTCTAAAACCGCGGTAGCACGAATACCGAGACCATGCCCTGGGAGGGGAACGCAAAGGACTAAGGCCAGTCACACGGGCCACACGGAAAACATAGAAGCACGATTCCCAAGGCAGCACACAAGCCGCCACGACGATTTCCCATCTTGAAGCAAGCGGGAAACCTCCAGCCCCAGGCCGGACAACTGGACTCACAGTCCAAGGCCAAACACATGGCCCACACGGGAATCGCCTTCCAAAGGAACCCACGATATGCGGGGGAGACCCCACCGCACACACACCGACACACGGTGACTCGATCAAGCGTAACACGAGCCCGGAACACGTGGGGTCACCCGGACCCACCACACCTACGGGCACGCTAATCGAGGCAACACGGTCCCTCCCGACACCCCAAAAAAACATGGACACAGAACCCATGGGGTGTCCAGGACACTCACAAGGCCGGAGGTCGACCACTGGGTCCCAACCGGGTCGACCGAAGACCAACACAATGCGAACGGACGCTAAGAGGTCACCCGGACCCTTAAGCGCACGGGCACGTAAAACGAGGTAAACGGAACCTCCAAACACCCCAAAACACGGTCACGGAACTCCACTGGGTGTCCAAGGCACACACGGCCCAAGGGGAGCACAAGACAACAGGTAAGATCGCGCTAGGATCACCTAGCGCGACAAGCCGGAACGCGCTAGGGAACCCTAGCGCGACAGGGAGCATCGCGCTAGGTATCCCTAGCGCGACAAGGATCATCGCGCTAGGTATCCCTAGCGCGACAACGCAGATCGCGCTAGGTATCCCTAGCGCAACAACGCAAAACGCGCTAGGACACCATAGCGCGACGGGAACCGCCTCACTGTTCATCTTCTCCGATGAACGCGCTCGGACGGGGCAGCGCGACGAACAAGAACGCGCTACTGGAGTATAGCGCGTTCTCAGTCCGCGCCCGAAAACGGTAGATACCGCGGGAAAAGCAATGCCACGCCCCGTTCACCCCCAGGTGAAGGGGAAACAAAAGGGGAAACCTTCCCCAAGCCCCTAGGCATGCATCTAAACCCCTGGATTGCCCAAAAACACCAAAGAACGGGAGATCCGGCTCACACCCCGAAAACACACATTTTCCCCAAAACGCCCCGTTTGACCCGCTCGGCTCACCACGGCCTACGACACTCACGGGAAAGGAAGTACACGGGCTGGGGGTCCATCACCCTACCTCCACCGAAGATTACGCGCATCGTGGACGCCGATCCACGAAGAAAACGCCGTTGAAGCCTCGCCGTTCCACGAACTCACGGCCGAGCTTCCACGCGCCTCCACCGCCTCGATCCTCATCCATCCTCGCCCGTGCCTCGCCCGCGCCGTCCCCACCTCGCCCGTACTCCGCCCCGTCGGCCGCCGGAGAGAGAGGGAGAGAGGAGAGAGCGTGAGAAGAGAGAGGGGGAGAAAAGAGAAATGAGAGGGGGAGAGAGAAAAGGCTTATATATAGGGAAAACCCGGAATTTCGGAAAAATCCAGAAAAATAGAAAATCACACCCTTGCGATCCTCGGAACGCACCGATCGCAACGGTACCACTCGCGCCCTGGTGAACGGCCCGGTTCACCCGCAACGAGGTTCCGAAGGGAAAGCCGAAACTCACGCCGGGAATCGGAAAACACACGCGGAAAAAGCCGCGGAACGCCTCCGGGCCTCCGAAACGACTCCGGATCGCGCCGATCCGAACACGAAAGATGTCCGAAACGAAATTTCGGACACAACGGAGTCGGACACTCCGAAAAACCAGATCCGAAACCCGATAAGAAGGATCCGAAAAACCCGGGGCATTACAAAGGGGAATGGCGGGGACGACGGCGCCCGCGATGGTGGGACGGCGGTGGGCTAGGGAAGGGGAAGGAAGGAAGGTTAAGGGCTCGGCTACGGGACGAAGGGGGGCTCGGAAAGGGGAAACTCTTGGGACACCATGAAACGCTGTTAATATGGGTAATAACACATGAACAATGATCGCGGTTATTAAACTCAACCGGACAGACAAAGGAGAACCAAGGAGAACCGGCGGGAAAAAATCGACAGGCGGAAAAAAACCGTCGTAAAGGAGAACCGGCGGAAAAAAACCGTCGTTTTCTCTTATAATAGATAGTATAGATATGAAGTGACGGCTTTGTCGAGTACAACCTCGATGCGATGATGACGACGGGGTCTCGTGGACCTTCAGACATGGCCTCTCAACAGTCAACGCATTTGCTCATTTTACAAATCTTTGTTTATTCTTGGGACTTTACAAGAAACCTCTTAAAAGATTGTGCATTTCAGCAAATTACCTACACAATAAATATTTGTGAATTACCCTGTATGTGTTTACCGTACATAAACGTAACTTTGACTCGTAGAATAAAATGAGACTCGCTTATCTTCTCAAGGGAGGTTAGTGTAACGAGATCTAAGGTCATATGATTATTCTCATATTAGATGTTGAGAAAATAACCAAAAACTTATAAGTCTAGTCTTACTCTCTTAACCCAATAGGTCACTTTTACGAGGATAAAATCTAACCTCCGTTCTGGAGATAATATCTTTTGGGAACACCAATATTTATCTCGTATCTACAAAATAGCGTCATCTGTGAGAATCCTTAGCTCACACTCGCTTATCCGCATCGGATGTGAGAAAATAACTAAGTACTTATAGGTGATGTTTGATATCAAGATAAAAATTGAGAAGAATAGGTGTAAGTCATTCTAAGATAATTTATGTCTAATCTTATTCTCATGCACGTTTGGTACACAGGGGGTGAAATGGGGTTAAAAAAATGGGGATAAGTCGTTCCAACAAAAGGTTGGAATGACTTATCCCCGTTTTCAACCTCAAAATCGGGGTTAACCATGTTTCCCTTAACCCAGCTTATCTCCGCCCGTTTTAGCCATACCAAACGTAGAATGAGATGAGAGCGGAGATATCCCCGCTCTAACCCGATACCAAACGGCCCCATGTAGGTCTTCACCTCTTAACTCAAGAAGGTCCTTTTATAAAGATAAAATTTTAAATTCACTTTAGAGACAATATCTATTGAGAGCACCAAGATCTATCTTGCATCTACCGAGATTATGTGTTCATTTAATTATATGGACGTTTCTTTACATATATTCTTTCTACCAGATTTCTTTCTCAAGTGTAAAATCTTTGAGGAAGTTATTTGCAAGAAACCACTTGTTTATTTGTCGTCGTTTTGTGCACCGCCTTTGTGTTGACGAACAAAACCAGCACCGATTTTCTGGGTTCTCAATTTCGGGTTTTCTTCGGTATCTCTGACTGGCATTAATTAGAAGATTTTTCGCCGCATTTGCTTCGTTATTTTACTCCGACGTTTCTTCTTGCTTAATTATCGTCTGGCATTAAATTAGTGACCCCGAGCGTGTAGTCTGTCCGTCAGAAATGTGACCGGCAAGAATTTGTTACGATGCGACGAGCCCAAGGCAAGAAATCTGGCAAAGATGACGAAATTATCTCTAACGAATTGGCTTGTGAGTAGGTGATGCTGGATAAAAACGGTTCACCTTATCAAAATAATTTGAACTCTCATGGACATTTTATCAAACAAATAACATGTTCCAAATCTATGTTTTCTAACTCAAAACAACAGAGCTATATGCTACAATTCTCTCACGGCCACTCAAACATGTAGAAGTGTATGCAAGATCTTAATCACCAAAGAGAAGAGAACTCTAAGGTTGCCAAATAAAAGTCAAGGATTTCAAAACATCTTTGCTTCCCAGCGAATCAATTAACCAGATTTAAAAAAAATCCATGGATCCCAGGTCATCAATTAGACATGGTGTGCCTGTGAAGAGAAGAGCTAATTTTCAAGCAAATCAATTTCCATTAATAACTGAAGTTGCCGGAAAAACTGCAGTTGCTCTTATGCGTAATACTGTAGTTAGCTATAAGCCGAGAGTTGCAGGTCCCTTTGTTAAGAGGAATGTGGTTGAAGGACCTTCTCTTGGAAAGGAGAATGCATTGATGAAGCCACGGCCACAAACTCTGGATGCCCTCTTTGCAGACATGAAACAGCAGAGAATGATGAATACATCGATGGTGCCCGGTAATGGAGGTGTGAACTCACAGAGGCGGCCAGCGGACGTCGGCAGGGCAGCCGGGATGGGGCTGCGGCCGCGTTGGCTGCGGTGGCAGGTGGCCGCTCGGTGGCGTGGGCGGACGTGGCCGGTGGTGAGCAGGCCGCAGGCAGGGTAGCGGCGGCGGGGCGGCTCCCGGAGGTCGCCGCGGCATCTGCAGGGGAGATGTGCACGGCAAGGCCACCCGGTGACGGTGGCGACAGCGGCTGGCCGGCGCGGTGCAAAGCCGGGGCTGGCAGCAACGGCGAGCGGGCCTCTGCGGTGGCCGTGGCCGCGTGATGTGTAGTACGGCCGTTGCGGACGCACGAAGCAGCAGGGTGAAGAAGATGAACAACAGTGCTCTGGGGAGGTATACGGGGTGCGGGCCCAGGGCTGAATGAAGAGCAGAAGGGGGAAAAAAACAACGCAAATGAAGGAACAGAGGACTTGTGATTACGGTGGGGGTGGGAGGTGTGACGACGGTGGAGACTGACGCAACGGAATCAAATATAAAGATTAAGGGAAGTGCAGGTTTAACCTCACCAATAAGAAGCAAAGTAGGTTTGATATCTTATCAGAATAAATGGAGAGGGTTGAACATGTCGTCAAAAGAAGAAACACACGTATCTATTTTATAATTTTTTAATTATATTTTAATCTTAATTAAGGTTAACATAAGATTATTTATAGAGAAATAAAATTACAAACAAACTCTAACTTCTTTTTACTCTAACACCTATAATATCTTGACTATTAAAATAAATAAAATATATAATTGATTAAATAAATTTTAAATTAAAAATAACTCACAAATTAATTAAGACATATAATAAATTAATAAAATAATCTTCTGATTGGATGTCTTCGACGTTTTCACATAAATTAAAATTATTCTCCGTGAACTCGACGATTTACTCCGCATCAGTAGAGCTGCTAACGGATATATGATATCCGTTGTTACATCTGTTTCTAGAAATCTGATGAAGTCCACTGGATAGTTAATTGGATGTGAAAAGTGGATATCCAATAAATATCTAAAAGTCAGAAACAAAACCTAACAGTTTTTGTGTTCGTAAATCCATTTCCGTTTTTGATAACAAATACACATTTAATATATAAAAATATATAAAAATAAATAATTTATTTGAGTGTATAGGATGAGATTCTATTTCACATCTGATTTGAGGGTCTATAGATTTACATGTGGCTTGTCTAGTTTCTCTCATTTATCTTCTTTGTAGTGTCATTTTATTTCTTTTACAACGTCGATCTGAGCTCAGGATTTTGGGGGCGGTGCATGATGCTATGCTAGAACCCATCATCAACATCAATGTGAGCCCTACATGTGATTAGCCGGGGGTGGGTGGCAGAGACGGGGAGCCGGGAGGAGTCAAGGAGAGACGCGACGGAGTACCAGAGGACAAGCATTCATCAGACCGACTTGATTGTTCCATTTGGAGAAACCCTTGGTCAGATGTGAACGCATGGAAAATCGGATCGGGTCTGACGCGGATCGCATCGAATTACAGAAAGAGTTTCCGGATCATTTTTCCGACAATCCGATCCGATCCGCATTCCTACGACGAGGCTACGGCACCCGGCAGCACTCACTGACCCTATCAGCTGCCGCATGGCGTGAGTTTGTTATTGATGGACGGAGAGGCCAATTATTGAAGGATTAAAATTTTCAATTTTAGATAATTTAGATTTCAAGGCACTCTTGAAAAACATAGTTCTATATTTTCACGTGTTAATTTTTAAAAAAAATTATATCAAATGCAAACTCATTGAATAATTATTTAAAATAAAATCAAGATCTTGCGATTTTAATTCTTTATAAAAAATAGAGAACATTTTTTTTGATATGAAAATGATCAATCTTGGCATGACAGTGAGAGAAGATAAGAAGGCCCTGATTCGAGTTTACATGAATATTGATAGAGATTGATGTATCCTGGTATCGAGAATATAAAGAAATCCGCAGGACAATCAAGAGAAATGAGGATATCCATTTGATGAAGAAATAAGTAGTCGATTTTTATTTGAGGACGCTCTCAAAATTTGGGAAAAAGGATCAATTATGTATTCCTTTCTAGGACAATCTTATGGCTGGAGAGGAAAGCCGCCAAACAATTTTTGATAAAATCATCCACATCTGGTCAATGATTTGCAAAACGAAAGATCTCTGTGGTAGGGTCAATCTGACACGTTGATTTACTCCCGTTTCACGGAGACTGAATAGAAATATTGAAGCAACCCAACTTGAAGCGGAATGTCAAACACCATCATGAGGATCCAAAGTAAGGAAAGAGATATAATATCAGAAAAAAACTTTCATCTCACAATTACAAGCACAGATACAAAGCATGCATCAGGAAATTAAACTCACTCTCACAGTTCACGAATAGGTGGTAGTATACCCAAATGAAGGAACCATATGCATGTTACATTAATTTATTCAACCCCAACTGCACACACGGTTCTAGAACCACTTCAAATAGAACAGTGGGTTTTTTTCCCCCCTAATCCATGCGGATGATGCAGCGAAGGCCTTCTCCCCTGGCCATGTATTCGAACGCCTTGTTGATCTCTGAGAATGGGACCTCATGGGTTATGAACTTCTCCACCTCAAGTTCCTGCACCATTAAAGAGAATATGGAAGATATGTTACACGAGCGAACTGTACTAAAGGAAGCATGAAGGATAGCTATTCACATATGCTTGGTTCTAGCTATGAACTTCAGAAGTAACTCGTGCGCACCCATAAGTCAAAAGAAACTGGCTTCCATACCTTGTTCATGTACTTCTCCACGACGGAGGGAAGGTCGGTGCGAGGTTTGTAGTTCCCAAAGAAGGTGCCCTTGAGGGTCCTCTCGTTCAGCACATTCATGGGGTGGGTCCTGAAGACGTCGTCTTTGTGAGGCACACCCACCAGCACAGCGACACCCCAGCCCTGAGATCATGAAGATCGGAGAGCCACAGATTAGCCATTTTAGCCCCCGAAACCTTTACCGGAATGCTAGGAATTAAACAGGAATATGCACATACATCATGGACACATTCAAATGCAGACACCATCGCGTTGATGTTGCCAGTGCACTCAATGCTCCGGTCTACCCCACCATTGGTCATCTCAGCAAGCACCTATTCACATACAAACAGGATATATTTGTACGTACATATATAAAGTATTCATAAGAAGCAGTCCGGGAACCCTGCCCTGTGACACCTAAGAGATATCATGTTTAGAAACGGACCTCTTGGACTGGCCTGTCGTAGTCTTTTGGGTTAACAAACTCCGTGACACCAAACTTTTTAGCTGATAACAGGAGAAAACGAGGTGTTCAGACCTTAACATTCATCCAATCAAATGGGACTCGGGTCATTGTTGTAGCAGATATGACTCACCTTCCTCAAATCTGTTGGAGTTGAGGTCAACACCAATAATCCTGGAGGCCCCTGCAATCCTTGCCCCTTCCGCCGCCTATTGCGACATACATAAAGACATTACCATCCAAGGCCTACATCTCCCAATCCAGAGGAAAATTCTCACATGAGGAACAGACAAGAGTCTCACCGCAAGGCCCACAGCTCCGAGCCCGAAAACAGCAACTGTAGAGCCCTTCTTCGGTTTTGCAACGTTCAGTGTCGCACCAAGACCTTCAAAACGGGAACAACAATTCAGGTCAGAACCAAGAAGACCTTCATTAGGAGGATGCTCTATTGCAAACGTAGATCGAACTAGAAAAATGAGGAAGAATACCCACCTGTTGAGATGCCACAGCTGAGAACACAAACTTTATCTAGGGGAGCCAGGGGATTGATCTTGGCTAGGCAGCCCACGTGGACGACAGTGTACTCGCTGAAGGTGGAGGTGCCCACGAAATGGTAGATGGGTTCGCCGTTGATGGAGAACCTGGACTGGCCGTCCCCGATCATGACACCCCGGTCGGTGTTTATCCGCAGCAGCCGGCACATGTTGCTCTCCTCGGATTGGCAGTGGTCGCACTCCTTACATTCTCCGGTGAACACGGGGAGCACATGGTCCCCTGGTACGAGATCCGTCACGCCTTCCCCCACACTCTCCACGATCCTGCCATCATCAACTTAAACAGAGTTAGAAACGACGAACATCTGTATCGGCTGCAGACAATGGAGAGGGGAGGGTAAACAGTGAATGGCCAGGAAAGCCGTACCCTGCCGCTTCATGGCCAAGAATTCGAGGAAACACAGGCGTCTGGCCCTGCAATATCAACCAACAGAGACCACATCAATCACATACCCAGTGATCCCGACCACCTTAGAGCAAGGAAATGTGCCACAAATGGAAGCAACGGAGCAGATGAACGAGGTGGGTTTTACATTCCTTCTTGAAAGCAAGGACCTTTACCTTGGCCTCCCAGAAGTAGACATCAGTGTGGCAGAGTGAGGTGAAGAGGATCTTCACCCTCACCTCCATGGCCTGCGGGGGCGCCACCTCGACCTCCTCAATCACCAACGGCTTGCCTGCCTCCCAGGCAACGGCAGCTGCAGCAACAGGGGGCAGACATAAGAATATGCTCGCGACAAATAACACAAAAGGACGGCACCGAGATCAAAACCTCCGAGCACTCAAATCTTCCTGTTCTCCCCTTTTGTGAACAGGAACCAGAAAGCGGTAACAGGAAGGACCGATGGGACAAGAACGGGGGAATCACACATGAAGAGGAACCTACCTTTGCATTTGATGACCTGATCAGCTGTGCACGCCATCTCTCTCTCTCTCTCTCTCTCTCTTCCTTCCTCCTCCTCTCCCGTTCTAATGCACCTCGGACAATCACACACACAAACAACACGGATCTTTCTGCTTGGACTCGATGGGGACAGACGGGGAACCAGCAGAAGTATTTGTAGGGGGGATAGCGGGAGTCAGCTCGTGGAAGGAAAGGCCTCGGGAAGGACCTGCCATCGCTAAAACCGCTGCCGCGCCGCTGCCAAAACCATCCCAGCCTGCGGCTTCGCACAAAACCGGCGTCTAGTTGGGGCAGCGGGGGTCGTCCACTGTTAATACCGGTTTTTATTATTATTGAAATGGGCACAAGCTTTTTAAACGTTCCAAACCGGGTGACGAGATGAACCCGCTGGGCTTAGCGGACTTGCCGACCGCCGAGGCCGTCTTCGTTGGATTCGATTAATAGAAGGATCGGCCAAGAACACATTGCGTCTTTACCAACTCCTCCCTTCCTGTTTTGGGTTCATAGTAATGGGGATTTGGCATCTTCGATCATGGTTTTGAGCATGTTGACCAAACAAAATACCAACGGTTTTCTGGATTCTTGGTTTATGATTTCTCTAGCATCTTTGACTGGCGTGAGGAGATGCTTCGGGCTTTGACATGATCATGTACATACATTCTGTATGGTCGCATCAATGCGTTCACATGTGGGATGTTCGGTGTACGGGAGCAGCGTGTCTATGGACGTCTATGCAAAGGTTGATTAGGTTTATGATTAAACATTTCAAGGTAATACGTAAAGCAGTCATCTCCATTCCACCGGACCTCACGTGGTTTGGCGGTGCTCCCTCCCCTGATGATTGCGCTGGGTTTGCAATATGAGACGATGTTGTGACCAAACTCAAAATGAAATGGTGAGTCCCTAGTGAGACGAGAGGAGATTGGAGAGCAAGATCTGCTCCAATTTGAATTTATTGTCAAAATATGGAAGTTTAATTGATTCAAGTTCATGTTAGTAAAGGAGAACTAAAAGTGACATTTTCAAATTTTCTCCAAAATAATTTATATTCTTGTGAAATATTTTCTTTGTTTTACTGAGAAGAGAGGTTTTCCATTGTAGGTTTTCTGATAAGGAAATCTTGAAGATTGAGTATTACTTCCCGCGAGTATTCCTACCTGCTTGATACAAATTCTCTCGTGGGATCTTTCTTTCAAAACTTTTGAAGAAACGAAATTATGCAAATAGTGACTTCGATGAAAATTTCTAAATTGACGCTGAGCATAAAGCAGCGGACCTTTGGGGCCGCTCTGACATCCGGGTAAAGGCGGGTAGAATTAGTGAGCGGACGAGAGAGAGAGAGAGAGAGCGGTGGGCTCCGCTCTCTTCTCACACTCATCCACGTTAGTCGGGCTCGATTAACGTAAGTGACCCCCGCTAATCGAGCACGGTTAGCGCAAGCTACTCCCATCGGAGTCGTTTGCGCTAACCGTGTAAGTCGCTTGCGCTAACTGTGCCCGGTTAGCAAAGAGACCCTCAAAGAATATCCTTACTTTGTTAAGCAACGAGGAAATGATAAGTAGAAATGAAAAACACCCATTGCAGATCTAATTATCCACGGGATTTTGACATGAATATCCTAATTTAGCGTCAGTTTAGTTCTATCGAAGATTTTTGTAAAATAAAAAATATAATCGGATCACCAAAATGTTGGAAGGAATGTGAAGTGTTGGAATTTGGGCGGGTAATAGTCCCGTATTGGTTATTTAAGTTGTGGTTCATGTGCTTATGACCCTGGGTCTGTGTATCTCAATACCGCGGTTTTGTGGATATCAACATGGTATCAGAGCATGCTCTTGATCCGTGGTTTTGTGAATTCAATATGGTATCAAAGCATGGTCTTGGCCCAACTATATATTTCTTATCTTGTTACTCCACCCAATTATTGTCTACGGCCCATCTTGATCGTGAGGGGGAGTGTTAGAATTTGGGCGGGCAATAGTCCCGTATTGGTTATTTGAGTTGTGGTTCATGTGCTTATGACTCTGGGCCTTTGTATCTCAACATCGCGGTTTTTTAGATTCAACATGGTATCAGAGAATGGTCTTGGCCCAAATATATATATTTCTTATCTTGTTACTCCACCCAATTATTGTCCACGGCCCATTTTGGCCGTGAGGGGGAGTGTTAGAATTTGGACGGGCAATCGTCCCGTATTGGTTATTTGAGTTGTGGTTCATGTGCTTATGACCCTGCGCCTTTGTATCTCAAAACCGCGGTTTTGTGGATTCAACATGGTATCAGAGCATGGTCTTGGCCCAACTATATATATTTCTTATCTTGTTACTCCACCCAATTATTGTCCACGGCCCATCTTGACCGTGAGGGAGAGTGATGGAATTTGGGCGGACAATAGTCCCGTATTGGTTATTTGAGTTGTGGTTCATGTGCTTATGACCCTGGGCATGTGTATCTCAACACCGCGGTTTTGTGAATTCAACGTGGTATCAGAGCATGGTCTTGGCCCAACTATATATATTTCTTATCTTGTTACTCCACCCAATTACACATGCCCAGGGTCATAAGCACATGAACCACAACTCAAATAACTAATACGGGACTATTGTCCGCCCAAATTCTAACACTCTCCCTCACGGTCAAGATGGGCCGTGGACAATAATTGGGTGGAGTAACAAGATAAGAAATATATATAGTTGGGCCAAGGCCATGCTATGATACCACGTTGAATCCACAAAATTGCAGTGTTGAGATACAAAGGCCCAGAGCCATGAGCACATGAACCACAAACTCAAATAACCAATACGGGATTATTATCCGCCCAAATTCCAACATGAAGTAACGTGGTCCTCAGGCAGAGCGTAAAATAAACCGATTGTTTTAATCAATGAATCACTGAAACAAAGTTGAACATCCGAAATCGACGTCTTTATTTCTCATAATTTTGCACAAAAAATTGCAGTACGATTAACCCGATGAGCTGCTCTACTAGATAAAGCATGACTACATATATAAATGCACTGGGGTCAATACTGGTTTGAAAAACTGCAATTGACCTTTTATAATAAGAATAAGATTTTCAGTCACAAACGTTACCAATGCACAAATATTGTATGCCACCATCATAGCGGGCTTAAATATTACACCGCATCTGGAGAAGAATTTTAGCCTCACCACTGTGTCACATTTCGGCTGTTGAACGTGCCACCACTTGCACTGTGCAATACTGTAATGCAATCATGAATAATATTCATGATGCTCGATCTTGGGCTGGAGTTTTGCTTGATTTCTAAATGACTGCTAAAGGGTCATTCATCTTCGTCTGATAGCATATTTATATCCTTAACATTCAAGATGCTCGTCTTCGACCTAAAGTTTGATCGGGCTACCATATATACTAACCAGACTTGATCAGAAATTTTTTTTGGTTGTTTCAATTCGGAGAATTTGAGCCTGGCTCGATTTCAAGCCAAATATTAACACTGCCAACCTCAACTCAGCTCAGTTCATTTACATTCCTAGGCTGCACTGTCACACAGAGTTGAATCCTTAGGGCAGATGTGGAAGTAGCCAAATTGGGTGCCATCTCACAGCTTGCTCAAGCTGCAAATAGAGGGGTGGTTTCAGAATTAGCAAACATGTTCATGGAACTTCCAACTTTCCATCTCCTCAACAGATGAAGACAGATGGAGCATAAGATTTCATAATTTTCTTCCCATGTTTGATGTTCAAGTTGTGTAGATCTTCGTAATTCTGAAATCAACGCGTACATTTGAGCTTTCTCCATGTGTCGCACAGCGTTTATTGACCGGGAAACTAACCAATGCATTTAACACAAACTCCATGTGCAGCACAATCACATTACTGCCAAAAGTGCAGGATTAGATAAGCCAACTTGAAACCTCTTCAATAACTTTAATTTTGAATCTTCTAAAAAAAAGAACATGCATTTATAAAATTGAAATGATAAAAAGTTCCACATGCATCCCGATACAATGACACTACATGAGTGATCATTATTACAAAGAGTTACTTAAAAACTCTGAAAAACCCTTACAAAGCAGAATATGAAAATTCATCCTTAAAGGCCTCACAAATAAACATATCTTCATCAACCCTCAACACCTCCTTTATTAAGTATTAACACGCCAAAAGAGGGTCCCAGACTACCAAATCATGTGAGTAGGAGACTGTTCTTAAGCACCCATTCGGATGATACATCGGAGGCCGGCCCCTTGAAGCATGTAGTCAAATGCCTTGTTAATCTCTGAGAAGGTGACCTCATGGGTTATGAATTTCTCCAATTCTAGTTCCTGAAACATTGAACACAACCAAACAAAGATGAGCCACTCATGTCAAATCCGAATATTTGCTAATTAGAAATTGTGTAGCCAATGTTGACCCCTCGACTACAAAGTATTACTGGATGTTAGGATCCATAGATGATATCAAGAATGGGCGATACAATCAGCTATCATACCTTGTTCATATACTTGTCTACAACACCAGGAATATCAGTTCGTGGTTTGTAGTTCCCAAAGAAAGTTCCCTTGAGGGTTCTCTCATTCAGAAAATTCATGGGATGAGTCTGGAAAACGGCATCTTTGTGAGGCACCCCAACCAACACGGCAACACCCCAACCCTGTGATTTATAGCGGTGCACATTCAGAATTTAGAATATTTATGTTTTCAACATAAAATAGATAAGAACTGAAGAAAATGGCATCCGAGGGCTTACATCATGAACACATTCAAATGCTGATATCATGGCACTGACATTGCCAGTACATTCAACACTCCTGTCAACTCCCCCATTTGTCATCTCTGCAAGCACCTGTTCAAAGTCAAAAGAAAACTCAAGTTACGCAAATGTAGCACAAAAGTGTACTTGAATAGGGTTAAATGGAGAAAATAACATATAAGCTGAAAGAAAATGACTAGTCAATGCAAAAGATAGATCCCAAAATTTTCTATCATCGTAACAATACATGATATGATCCATAGAAACAAACCTCTTGAACTGGTTTGCTGTGGTCTTTCGGATTCACAAACTCAGTCACACCAAATTTTTTGGCTGTATGGGAAAGGAAAATGGATAGTTAGTGTTATCCAATAGGTGAAAACTGAAAAATGCAGTAACAAGACACCAGCAGCCATCCAACAGCGAATGACAAATAAACAAAGACTTTTGTCACATACTCAAATACTATAACCTTCTAACTCTAGAGGCATTTCGTATATGGATTAAGGTGGCCAATAACTAGCTACCCAATGATTAAGGGAGACACAGGAAAATCAATGAATTTGCACCTTCTTCAAATCTGTTGGGGTTCAAATCGACACCAATGATTCTTGAAGCCCCAGCTATCCTTGCTCCTTCCGCAGCCTAACAATTAAAGTTACACTGTGAGGCCAAACACATGGAACAATTTCTTCTCATGAAAGTAGAGATCACTAAGAAATCTTTCTAATGAATGGTGGTTGAAACGAGCACAATCAACACAAGGAGTAAAATGATACATCGAGAGAGACTTACAGCAAGACCCACAGCTCCCAGACCAAAAACAGCAACTGTTGAACCCTTAGGCGGCTTTGCAACATTCAAAGTCGCACCAAGACCTGAAAATAATGGAAGTTATGTAAATCAACCGTCAACATGGAGCAGGTAACATGATAGCTGAATATCCAGACCATTTGTAGTGCAGCTTACCTGTTGAGATTCCACAGCTAAGGACGCATACTTTGTCAAGGGGAGCTTGGGGATTAATCTTTGCAAGACACCCGTGGTGAATAACTGTGTATTCACTGAAAGTGGAGGTCCCAACAAAATGGTAGATGGGCTTCCCGTTGATGGAGAATCTGGACTGCCCATCACCAATCATCACACCCCTCTCGGTGTTTATCCGCAGGAGGTCGCACATGTTGCTCTCCTCAGACTTGCAGTGAGCACACTCCTTGCATTCTCCAGTGAAAACGGGGAGGACATGGTCGCCTGGTGCGAGATCTGTCACACCTTCTCCAACACTTTCCACCACCCTGAGCAGCACCAAGCACAGAGGTCAGATGAAAAAGGGTGCAGTGATGACAATAGTCGATTTTTAAATGTGCCATGTGAGAGAGTAAGGGAAGCCATACCCTCCTGCCTCATGGCCAAAGATGCGAGGAAACAAAGGTGTCTGCCCCTGCAAAAATGTAAGAATCCACAGGATTTCAGCCACATCTTCATCTACATAAATATCACCAGGCGACCCAGACCAAACCCCAAACAGAGATCGCCCGCCCTACCATTCATTAATTTTTCATAACTTATAATGCCCTCTCTTCATCGAGTTTTTTTTTTTTTTTGAAAGTGACCCTCTCTTCATCGAGTTGTTAATACTAGACATGAAACCCGAAGGACAACAACACAAAACTAGAATCTTGCGAATAAGAACACACTACAAGTATGTTACCTTGGCTTCCCAGAAGTAGACATCGGTGTGGCAGAGGGAGGTGAACAGAATCTTCACGCGCACCTCCATGGCCTGTGGAGGCGCCACCTCAACCTCCTCGATCACCAGCGGCTTGCCCGCCTCCCAAGCAACCGCGGCTACGATCCAACAAAATCAGGAAAAGGAAAAATATTAGCAATTCGATTCAAAACTAGTAACACTGGTTCAACCTTTAAATGGCATTACGCCATCACAATCATGCAATATATCTTTCAATTGAGACACATGTCAACATACGAGTAAAACTCAGTAAAGAACATCAAAGTAATCGAAGGGAATTTTCTAAACGTCCATACAATTTAAAATCCGAGACCAAACAGATCGGCTTCAAATCGAAAGCCCCACAAATTTTCAGAACAAGCGTGCCTTCCCCGCCTCACCCAATAAGATAATCGTTTGCGTCAACGAGCAAGACATAATAATCTTTCCAGGAGGAGGAAGGAAGACGCCTGGAGAATATTTCACAGAGACGGTTTGGTAGGGAAAAGATCATTTTTTTTCTTCTGGGCGGGGGGGGATCCTTCTGAAATAGAAACTGGGTCACATGAACAAGGAGGGGCAAGAAACATGGCTCGTAAAAAGAGATCCCACATCAAAGAAGACCAGAACAGCTGAATCTGAGAAAGTGATATCAGAAACTGGGTCATATGAACAAGGAGGGGCAAGAAACATGTCTCGTAAAAGAGATCCCACATCAAAGAAGACCAGAACAGCTGAATCTGAGAAAGTGATATCAGCCATTGTTAGACACTAACCTTTGCATTTGATGACCTGACCGGCTGTGCTCGCCATCTCCACGTCTCTCTCTCTCTCTCTCTCTCTCTCTGCTACACAGAAACGAGGAATCTGGGGAAGTATCCAGTAACAAGGTTTGCAAAGCCGAAGCCGAAGCCGAAGCCGAAGTTGGAGTGTGACGGTATCTAATTGGAAGCTATTTATAGACTGCAGTCGGCGATCAAACCAGGTGTACTCCTTGTTTCCCACTATCCTTCGCAAATACCAATACCAGGTTCGCCCGAAATGCACATTACCGCGGCGACCGGCCTAAACCGGGTTTCTCATGTTGTTCCTCTCTTCTCTCTTTTCTTATCCTGAGGCCACGAAAGGTAACAAAACAGCATTGACCGCATCTTTTGGGTCGTGGCTTTCGCTGTCCAATAGAGGGGTGCTGGTTAGGTAGGAAAAGGTTGGAGAGACGCCGAACCGGAGTTTCTCCGGAAGTCTCTGCTTTAGGCCGGCTTCGGGGGGGGGGGGAAGATGTCAAATGGGTAATGCGTGCTTAATTTGGCATGCATGGCATGGCACACTGCTGTCTAAATGTCTAAAAAAAATTAAAATATATATACACATGACTCACTCTTATCTAGAGTAGGGTTTGTCGACTCGACGTGTCTCGCATTGACTCGCACGACCTGACTCGACTCAGACTGAGATTGAGTCGGTCGGGCTGTGGGTCGCCACTGAGTCGACCTATTATTTTAATATTATATTATATTATATTTTATATATAATGTGTGTTTCTCTATTTTATTATATTATTTTATATTTTATATATATATAGTGGTATTTTAGGACGGGACGAACCGGGTCGTACCGAGACGGGAGCGACCCGACCCGACCCAAGCCGAGACCAGGTCGACCGGGTCGACCGGACCGACAAACCCTGATCTAGAGATCTAATTTTTTTTAAAAAGTACAATAAAAGTTACTCTTTATGCAGTCTCTTATTTTTTATTTTTTATTTTTTATTTTTATTTTTTAGTTATCTAATGTCAATATTAACTTATACGATCGGGGGTGGACTCCATCACTCAGAATTTTCTCAAAAAAAATTTAAAATACATCCCCATCTGCATATCGATGTAATTACATCCAGACGGTGAGGCGTGGCAACCAACAGCGCACAATGGTTGGCGGGATGCACGTACAGGTTTCCCGTGAATAAACGGGCCGAGGTCGTGGACTTGGAGCAACGACCGGAAATAAAGAAGAGAACTGGTTGTTACACAATGGAGTCCACTGCATACCGATCAGACAGGTGACATATAACTTTTGATTTGGTGGTCTCATGACTCTTCTCAATTGATTATGGTGGGTTTTACCATGTTGAGATAAACATGGAATTATTAAGAAAGAGTTAGCTTTTAATGGTTCGAAATCAGTTATAATTACTTCCACTCAATATATTCTTAGAAGTGGGAAGACAATGTTTAACTAAAAAAAATGTCAAATATGTCCGTGAGACTCTAAGGAGAGACTTAACTATGGTCCAATCTCAATGTTAATTAGATTTGGCAGCCCTTGCGTGCATGTCACCTGTCACCTGTCACCTGTTTCCTGTTTAATAAAAAGGAGTCGAGATGATGTGGATAGAAGTAGAGTTGGGAAAACAAAAGCCACCAAATTTCTAGATGGACGATGAGAAGTGAGGAGGGAGAAAAATGCCGTGCCCTATAAGATCTAGCACGGATCGGTCCACAGTCTAGTACGTCATTTGTTAATCACCATTCAGGATTGACTCAAAATCCATGCCTGTATTATGCATGCGTTATTGCCCCACGTCTCATACGACGCACTATCAGATGACTATTATCACAATAATGATGGGAGTAATCTCATAAATTAATGGGTGACAAGTTAACACTTATGTCCCCACGTTACCTGATGGGCGAGAATCCAGGAAGACTCCGTCCTCTCACCTCATGTAAGACGAATAAATGGATAATTGATGACTTCACGATTAAGACAGTCATAATTGTAATATCACGACCCCACTAAGTCATGAAACGAGACGAACTAATGGAGGGCTCTATAAATAGGCCCCTTACCAGATGGACAAAGAGGTACGCTCACACTTACGCTTACGCTTCTAACCCCTCGCACACTCGATTCAACCTCCCACTCTGTTTCTCACAAAGCTCCATAGTGCTCATCTTCTCCACCGAATTGCCCGAGCACTCTTCACCTCCACCTGCTCACCTTCTTCCTCTATACGAGCACTCTGTCTCTATGTCCGAGTGCTCTTCTCTCTTATTTGTGTATTTGTCTGACTTACGTATCACGGGTTGTCCCACAGAATCTATCCCAGAGTTTCTTCTAAAGTGATTTCTCTTTAGTTATAAGTTTACTCTGAGCAACTTCTTTCTGTCTCGTTAAAGACATCTTAAAAATGTGATATGAAATTTGAGATATTATATTTAAACCTCTACAATAAATAAAATAGATTAAGAAAAGGATAACTCGGTTGAACGTTGTTGTTCTGTTGAGGTGTCACGAAGAAAAGGATGGTGGATGCTGTTAAATTCACTCTATAAAATTATGAATAAGTTCCTCATATTTATTATGAAAAAGTCTCCGAAACAGATGTTTTGCAAATAAAAAGGCAATTTGAATATTTACATAAATATTTAAGTTTAAAAAATATAAATATAAAGAGCGTCCTCGTTGATGAAGTTTTTGTTTTTAGTTTTGGTATATAACTTAGATATGCGACGATCTAATATAAATTTGGTACTTCCTAAAAAAAATTCTTAAAAAATAGAGTCAGATTTAAAACATTTTTTATCTTATCAAAATCAAAATATAAAAACAATCATCCCACTCGTCGATTTGGGGTTAGTTGAGATATCAAAGTTAAGTTGCGTTTGGGAAGACATCGGAGGTGACCTTTGTTCTCAAAAATTTCACTTACGTGAGTCGAAACAAATAAATTAAAAATCACATCAAACTTCTTAAAAACTAATTTTTGGAATGTAGAGAGAGATAAGAAGAATATAGTTTACTTTTTAAAAGCTCACGAAACTCTTTTAAAATAGATTTTACTCTCTCTAAAAAAAATTTGAAAAAAAAAAAACAAGGCCCACTACATTTAGGAAATGGGGCCTAATAGTATCCAATCTTAATGTGATGTAAGCACGTATAACCTATGTATGGTGATGGCGAAAGGCACGTGCAGCATCATAAGGCCCCACGGGGAAGAGTCCAGTTCCATTCTTATGCCCTCTCACATTATGCTTCTTGTTGGACGGTGTGTGACCAATGTGGAAAAGTAGTACCTCCCGCAACTAGTAAGCACGTGTACGCACAAGACCTAAAGCTCCGTTTTGACAGCGGATTAACTTTGACTTGGATTATTTTAAGTGGGATAAGATAATCCACTTTTATCTCATTTTGATTTGGTAACAAGTGAGTTTAGTGTAAAAAATCTGTCGGGTTAACCATTGATTACCTCCCCCCACTTTGATTGCCTTTAAGTTAACCCACACGAATTGATGATGCTTTTACCAGATTTGCCCTCCATTCGTAACGCCATATGATGGGGCTCATCGTATAGTGAAATAACCAATTTTTTACCCTCCCTTCGCTGCAGCATGTTTCAAAAATAACAGTGACCATACAATTCATACATATTTCGAAAATAACAGTGAACATGTAATCTTGTAGATTGACGAAAAATTGCTCATGTTGACGGAGTTCAATGTATAATCTTGTACCTACCGTCATTCAAAATAAAAAACATGATCATATTACATAAGTATTAAATATGAAAAAAGTCACAAGATTCAATTCAATAAAGACAATGCACATCATATATGGCATCTCATTGTCGACTCCAAATTAAGAACATAGAGATAGAATTTGACATAAAAACTTGATACAAGCTGTTACAAGGTTATCTTTAATCAACATCCAACCAAATTTCATACTATCACCTACAAGCTGCTACATGGCATCTCATAGTCGACTCCAAAAACTTCTCCATTGAGTCTTCTTCATTTTGGTCGGCTTGAAATTAGTTGGAACTTAGGAACCATGAACAATATACTCCACCCACCTGGTCGACTTCTCCATTGCTGCTTCTATTCTTTGTTTAATACTGCCTAAGTCACAAGAACAATATACTATCACCCACCTGAGTATTGTACATTCTTTGCGTGCAAACAAAATTTTTTTTGGTCAATCAATAGAACATTATATTATATATTTTAATCATGTTCCTTACTAAAATAAACTAAATGATACTCACATTGGACATCCAAGACGAAGATCATACAGAAAAAGGAACATTTAAAGAAACCTCAAAATTAAGATGTGGAAAATTCCAGTATGACCTATTTGATGCCCTCATGTTGAACTTTCACCACGACTTCCTGCCCATTTCTTAGTGTTGCACGGTGGACCTGTGGAATCTACAATGGACAAATTTGTGCAAGTCAGAAGACAAAATATAGCTGATACAAGCTGATACAAGGTATTCTTTAATCAACATCCAACCAAAAGAAGACCACATGCTTTTCATTATCAACAAATTTTGCACTGATGTGACTAAAAAAACACAAGGAAAAACTTCTTCATTGCGTCTTCTATGATCATTTTGGTTGGCTTGAAATCAGTTGGAGCTTAGGAATCAAACTTAGCCGTTGTGAACTCTGGGTTACCTGCAAATAGGGTTATTTGTCAGTAGCAATACAATATACTATCACCCACCTGAGTATTATACATTGTCTGCCTGCAAATAAAATATTTATTTGTCAATCACTAGAATAATTTTTTTGTTATTTTAAGTCATCAGTACTTACTAAAATAAACTAAATGATACTAACATTGGGCATCCAAGATGAAGATCATACATAAAAAGCTCAAACATACATTTCTTGATGCCTCCTCTCATTTAGTTTTAAATATTATCACCATAACAATATAACAAAAAATGTAGAGATTAAATAACGACATACCTTTATAAAGCTTCAGATTCAATGGAATTGAAATCTCCGTCACCCTGGACATAAGGCAATTGCATAATAATTTACCAAAGTAAAAGTGCACCTGTATTCTAATCGATTTATGCACCTGTCTTTTAATCGGTTTGTGTATTATACGTATTTTTGCTATGTGTGGGCTCAGACGCGATTCAAACAAGACGTGATATCATCTTCTAAGATGGAGTTGTCATATGTGGACAGCCAACCACCATAGAAAGTCATGGAATCCACTCATCATTGCCCCACCTCCTAATAGGTCAACACACGATGCCACCTCATCCAGTGCAATGACCCAAATATCATGAGGCACCTGGCTGTGGTGGAGTTGCATTACTATGCCGTCTACAACATCCATCCATGCACACATATGATAATTGGCCATGCATTGGGAGCAACAAACATGGAGACCTATGTAGTAGTGTACTAAGATAACACCTGCAACCAAGTATCACAAAGAAATGAAGGTGAATGACAACTAAAGTCCGAAATTAAGGCAATACTATGCATGTCTCAACAGATTCACAAATGTCAAATCAACTGTTACAGATAGAAAGAAAGATGAAGAACAAAAGAACAAAATAGAAGGTCTACGAATACATAGTCTATTACACAACATGTCACACCTACAACAAACCTAAAAAAAAGATTCCAAATAATTCAAGTTATTCAATTTTGAAGCCATAGTTGTGTAGCAATATTATCTCTAAGCAGCTCTCCCTCGCTGATGTCACGGGATGCCACGGGCACGTTGGGGTCAACATTGATATCACCTGCATCGTTAACATCATTTAGGCCATTTAAGAAGTAGTAGTCCTCCCCATACTCCCGACGGATGAAATTGTGGATGACGCAACATGCAACGACAATAAGTATTTGAGTGTGATATGGATACATGTTCCCCTCCTTTAGTGTTGCAAATCGCATCTTTACTATCCCAAAAGCTCGCTCTACGACATTCCTCATTTGAGCATGGCGATGGTTGAATTTGTCTCTCAAGTTTCGATAGCCTCCATTACCCCGGCCTCGATATTGTGAAATATGATAACGCTCTCCTCGGTACGGTGCAAGGAAGCTACCGGTGTTAGCATACCCAAGGTCAACAAGATAATATTTACCTACAATAATACATGTCATCTTATAGAAGATTCAAGTTCATACAGACAATATAAACAAGAATATGTGGTTGCAATCTCCTAACCAACTTACCTGGAGGCACCCTAAAGCTCCCATGTTCTAGGGCCCATTTCAACACCTTCTGATCACCCACTGATCCTTCCCAACCGGCAGCTAGATATTTAAATTGTAGGTCAAAGGAAACCACAGCCATGACATTTTGTGTAATATGTTGCTTACGGTTTCGATACCGTGGGTGTTTAGATCGAAGAACATTGGTAGGGATGTGTGTCCCATCAATTGCGCCGAGAGCATCCTACATTTAATTTTGTGTTAGAGTGATGAACAAGACCTAACACAGGAGGTGGGCATGAGTGTAAGTTACCTTAAAATAAGGGAAGAATTTGTCATTGTCACAAATGAAGGGGTGCACATCATCATTGGCTGCAGGAAGTTGGATGTAAACATGCCTAAGCTCCACTATGGCATTGGTCATTTGGTTGACATAATAACTTATTGTTTGTGATGAGTGCTGGAAGTGCTCGCACATAGCGCCTGTGGCAACACCGTGACCCATGGCATACAAGAACATCGCCAGTTGCTCACTAGCAGTCACACCCCTGCTATCTTTAATCAAGTCCCTCTCCAGAAGAACATCTCTCAAACGTATAAACATGGTGGGATTGAGTCTGAATAAATTGTAGCATCGTCTTTCATGTCCATTCAGAATATCTAAGACCCACGCATGACCTGTGTAGCGAGATGTATGCATAGGTCTTGGCACACGCACAAGTTGGTCTTCTTCGATAGCCTCCATGATTTCATCCCATATGAGATCGGCCATGAATTGAAACACTGCAATCTCCTCCCATACGAATTCTCTCAAAAGTGAATTTGCATCCATATGCCTGTGCCCTACACATGCATGGAGCATAAGACAATAAGAAATTATTTACATAAAGATACCAATGTTAAAATGAGACAATGTCTTTGGATACCAATAATTGGAGAAGTTGATAAAGATAGACTAAGTTCAATTAATACAGCAAGGCCTTTGGATACTAGGAATACGAGAAGTACATAACGGTAAGTATTCCCCAATTATCCATAAAAGTCATCCACGTACAATAAGGACAAACATGCCTACCAATATAACGAAAAGAAGCACAAGTACAATTAGAAGGACGACAATGATAGCTAAATTCTGTAATATTATTGGGGTACAATTCCGCTGGACTTGGACTGCTCGTGCTGCGTCTTCACTCCCTCCGATCATCGATCTTCTTGCATCAAACAAAGCCCTCGGATTTGAGGTAGTAATGCGTTGAAATGCATCCTGCGCATGTTCAACAGATGCAAATCCCTTGAACCGGGCACCAGCATATCCATTTACTTGTGCATAGCATTCCTCCCAAGTGTAGTACACACCTGGACAACGGCCAACCCACACCACGTAGCATGTATATTTCCCCATGTTCACTTTTTTGAGCACCCTGCAATGGACTCATTTAAATGCAAAAGGAGCATGAAAGCATGACATTACATTACCAAATTCAACATGGAAGGCAAATGATAAGCAAATCACAATCACATGCACGATAACACATGATAATGTTGTGCAAGGGATATTACAAAAGTTGTGGACGTGACCATGACATGCATAAGATAAGGCGACAACTTTAAGGAAGTCATCGCTAGTCATGAAGGATCCATCCTAACTTGTCCTCATCATCCAAAGCCAGGAAGGCAGATCGAAAGTTGGGGTCTTGGAAGCGGGTTACTGCAGTGTATAAAATATCAGGAGTATATTCCGGTAGACTCTTCAACTTTTGGATGCAGTCTTTCATTGGCACCTTTTCATCTGGGTTAGAAGGAGCAGTAGGAATGCCTAGTACTTTATAGAACTCCGCCCTCTCGTTGTTTAAAGCACAAAAATCTTTTAACACATCGATTCCTGCCTCCAACCTTTTGTTGCGCTTTCGGCTTGACCTGTTGTAGGAAGGGGTGCCAGAGGTCCGTCTCTTATCAGGGGAGATTGCCTCATCTTCACTGGGTCGCTTTCCAGTTTGAGGAGTGTAATCCCCTGTACGACTGTATCCACCTGCTGATGATGGAATGGAGGGTCTCGTATGCATTGGCGTTGTCATTGTGTCGTGGCAACTCATAATGTTAAAGGGATTGAAATCATCCCCTAATTCCACTGGAGGTGCATTGCAATCAAGGTCCAGACCAATCATCCGTTGCCGAGTTGAATCCTGCGATAATCCTGTTGTAGGAGGGGGTGTCACGGGATCACCCCAGGACCTCCGGCGTGACAAGTCATTGTCCATAGTTGTGCCAAATCCTAAACATCCTCTCGACATGGTGTTGCCGCACAAGAGGTCCATCTCAACTTTGTACGCAAATGGTTTTCCCAAAATCTTTTTATAGTCATTATTGGACTGTGCAAAATACAAACAGATGTTATATCTCCAAGCCTACAAAGTTATGAAACATACAAACTAACTAACAATATTAGACTACATACCGCAATGGCCTCTGCCCACGCTCCCTCATCTGGTGGCACGGGCATCTTCGTAGTGTCATCCCAACCCCACCCCGTACGGGAGAGCAATTGTTCGATCATGTGGTAGATCTTTTTCAAATTCTTCCACCTATTGGTCAAATTGTTTACGTCTGCATTCTTGCGTGTCTCACGATTAAAGGGTCCCAATATGTCAGCCCAAATATACTGCTTAAAAGTTCCTTGATTGCAATTGTTCTTGTGGTACTCATCAATTAAGAGCTTTAAAAGTAATTTGTCTTCTGTGGTAGTCCAGTTGGTCACCCTTGCCTTACCTTTTGGGTCTGCCATGTGCTTCACTCATACAGTATTTTGTTAGATATAATATCTGAGTTCAATCACCTTAGATCATATTCAGAAAGCTAGATTAAATATGAACACTTTATAGCATAGACCCTTATCAGAATTTCCACAAAAAGCTAGCAGCAGAGAATGGGGGTGAGGAGGTGGAGCTAGGTTTTGGCAGATCAAACAGGTCGGATCATGGTTAGAAGGATCAGAAACCTGATTATCTGAAATGTTAATTTCTTTGCCAAAGATATTATATCATCCACTTTTTATATCAATTGTTAGCCCGACAAGTAAGATTACATCATTCCACATAAGAAAAAAAAACAAGGCAATGACAAACACAATACAAAGGCCACGAACAGTGAGTGATGGAGAGAGTAACAACAAAAGTGAATGTACATGGCAATCCCAAGCGAATGTATATGTGAGATGAAAGTCATATGTTATTTCACAGCTACAAACTTTTCTCACACACAGTGATGTGCAAATGAAGCACCTCCAAGTTAAGTATGAGGAATCGAATAGCATGTGTAAACTCAAATTTCATTATCCAGCAACCTATGTACATATACCCCAAATACAATGGCCATTTTATCTCCCATCAGAAGTGATGTGAAAATGAAAAATTTTCCAGGAGCGATGTAATACCTATAATAGTTAGTGTTCATTACAATGATAGGAATCAGAGAGATAATGAAATGAATGTTTCAACAGATTCAACATACTTGCTTATGCCATGCATGTCCCCCCAAAATGTGCATTTGTCTTCGTAATACCCATACTGAACAGACAGTTTCATCTATCACAGATGTTATTACGGAGGACCTATACATACATACACATAAAAGTAACAGTCTGTAGAGTCTTACCAAGTTGATTCCGATCATGATTGCAAAGGCTTGCCGAGCAACTACAGAGACATGACGACGGCCCAAAGAACACACAAAATACACTCACAGCAAAATCAAAACTTGTGCTCGACTATGGCTACCCTAGTAAGTTCTTAAATGAAATGAACAACATTTTCATACATACCTTTCCACCACCGTTTGTGTCTAAGCAAGAGAAAGCCCCCCACCAGAACGTAGTAGCTATCTCGCCTCTGCCACAGGCACGATCGAAGCACTGGGAAGGCCCTGTCTTATAGACGAGTAACAAAACTTGTAGACTCACAAGAACGGCGTGAATCCTGTGACTGGAGGCGATGGAACACAACAACACACCGGCATCTGACGCATGTAGGGCCTGCGATTGCTTCGACAACACCGTCGTCCTCTTCTTCTGAGCGATCAGACAGGACGAAGGGTGAATGTTTCCCTCTCTTTTATGACGAAAAGGAGGGTTTCGCCAGGGAGACGACTACGCCGTAAGTGACGGTAGATAGAGAGGTGTGAGAGGCAGTCCTTTCGGAGGAGACAAGGGCTAGGGGCTGAGAGGTCCTCCTCTCCCTCAAGACTTGCAGACGGAAAGAGGGGTTGGTGACGGAAAGGCAAAGCGGCGTGAGGAGGAGGAACGGTGCGTCGATGGCGTTGTCTCAGGTGGGTGAAGGGAATAAACTCCAGAGAGGAGAAGAGGGCGAGGCCATTGCGAAAGAGACGACGACGCTGCAGTTCGCGAGGAGGAGGACGACGGCATCGATGGCGGTGCGAGCTTCGAGTGCCGTGCGTAGCAGAGGGTGACAGGTCGCATTAATCCCGCCCATGACGGAGGGCAAAGACGGCAATTCACACTTGAGATTAAGTTACCCCACCTCTGGAGGTGGGGTAGCTTAACCAGAGTTTATCCGTGATAACCCATTTGTAAGTTGGTTATGAAATCTTGGGCATGCCAAAGTAAATTGAGTTAACTTGGGCATAAAAATAGATTAACTCTGGCTTAACCTTAAAACAAAGCGGAGAAAGAGACTCACCTCGTCATGTCATATTCCTTCCGCGTCCCTTTCGGATGCAATTTTCTTAACTTGCCGCGATTTTCTAACGGTTCGATTAATTTGACCTTTATGTATTGAGAAAATTAATTATATACTTTTAAAACTTTAAATATTACCTCTATATTTCTAAGTTTATAAAATTTACTTGGATATATCTCAAATTTTTAAGACGGACATATTGTGCCCTAACGTAAAGTTTTAACTTTAAGAGATATACAAGTAATTTTTTCTTATATGTTTATGTAGCGATTTTAAGATTCCGATCATTATAATATGTTATATTATAGGTTAGTCTCTCCCATTTAAGTATTTATGTATAACTCTTTGAAAATATTTCGTGTAAATTAAAGTTGAAATGTGGCAACACTCCCATGACATATATTGGTGGGGCATCTTTTGTGCGATGGAAATAAAAGGCTACCTAAAGTGTGTGGAAGAATAAAATATAGGATCTATACTTTTTTAATTTATATTTTAAATCACATCAATTCATCGAAATTATAAGATGACTCAATGTAAAGAGTAATACTTAGTGCACCCGAGTCTAATTACACATCTCGATTGAGTATGCACCAAATAAATTTATTTTTTTAAAAAAAATTATAACGTGAGATCTAAGTCACCCTAAGGTTGTGGTGCAGTCACACTCCCATCCAATGGTAAAAAATTCTAAAATAAAAGAACTGATTCAAGATAATTGGACCCAACACTAGTCATTGCATTTGTTTTTTTAGATTTTTTTAAATCATCGGGTGGGGATGTGTCTTGGGTCACAAGTTAAGATGACTTAGACCCCATGTCATAAAAAAAAATTAAATAAATTTAATTGATGCATACTCGAAATGAAAAATAATTCATGTGTGCAATAAGCAAACATAAATTAAATATTGTGTTGTTACAACTTACAACAAGAATTTCTTGTTGGGGATAATCCCATGCATTACATATATGGAATTTACACGGCCCACCAAATTCACCCGTATGAAAATATTGGAGTTGGAGCGAAGGTGGTTCGAAATAGAATCCATATTTTATTACTTCATTCCAAATCCAGTCGCTCCAAGTCATAAATGTAAGTTATTTCTAATAAAGTATTGGAACAAAAAGGAATCCAACTACATCTGAATTACGAGTTATCGATAATGTTCGTCACAGTCCCACTGAAGTTAAGATATTTAGTATATGAGTCTTAGATACGAATAAGGGAAATGTTTACTTCTCGTCAGATCGGTAAACGGATCGGATACGAGACGGACAATGTCATATTTAAATTCGTATCGGATTAATAATCAAATTATCTGATTAATAATTGAATTATTAGTCGAATATTTTATTTAAATAATGATAAGATAAATATGAATTTGAATTCGGTTTGAATTTTAAACGGATAATTATTAGGTCTATTTAGGGGTGAGTTATTTTAGCCGTGTGAGAATATCTATATTATTTTCTCAAAAAAAAAGAGTGAAAGTTATTTTTATTTTGAGAGATGTTATCAAAAGATTAGACTCCATCCTAAAAAATAGGACATAACTTATCAAGTCGGTGTAAGTAAATTTTTTATTTTTAAATTATATTTTGAGATAAAAAAATAAAAAAGAATATGTGTATCATTAGATTTTTATCTAAAGGTTCATATTCGGTCGCATAATATCCGACACGGATATCTCAATATCCAAATTCGTATCCGATTAATAATCGGATATCCGATATCTGATTAAATTATCCGTCGGATATTTTATTTAAATAATTATATTATTAAACGAATACAAATTCGAATTCGGTTCAACTTTTAAACGCATAATTACCGGACCTACTTCTCATGCCATTGGAGCACCCTTGCAATACATAGACACTACCATTTTTTCCTTTTTTTATATAGACTCACATTTTTTATGTAAAAAGTTATTTATCACTCTTACATAATTATTCATCATCCTTGACACTGAAAATGACAAATAACAATTTAATTGTGACAAATATTTTTTTCACATTTAATTTATTATTTATCCCCCTTAATTCTAATAACGACAAATAATAATTTAAAAATGACAAATAAAATTATGCGAAAGGACATCTAAATATTTAACGAGAATTTACTGTTCTTGTTAGGAGGGGACCGTGCATAAGTGCGTGGAATAATAACGCACTAGACGAGTAACTTTCTTACCCATCCGAACTTGCAACTAACATTTCTCTATGATTAACATGCGATCTGTGAAGTACAAATTTTTCTAGGTGTTTGTTGTATATAATTTAATTATTTTTGTCCGAAGACATTTGTTTTCTGGTATAATTATGATATGCTTTTGTAGGGGTTCATAAAAAGTGAAATCTAATTTAAGAAAATGTTTTACTCTGGAAATCATTTTTTTCTAAAAAATCATCGAGCTGAGTTGTTTGGGCACACCGCGGGCTTGGACAGTCCCACCCGCCTGAACTGGGCTTGCGCTTACGTATCTAGATATGAAAATGGACCAATTCTTACCACCTGTTGCAGATCCGTCTTCTCACGGTCTCTGCTGAGGCTTAAAACCTCTACATGGGAGAGCAGGTAGATGGATGACTAATTACAGGGGAATGTTGAGATCAACGATATTGGTTCATCTTGGAATAGGAGTAAATTGATGATTCTACAAATTCTTTAGTTTTTTCAGTTAAATGAATTGGGCATGAGAGAGCATTGATTCGTCTTGGAATAGGGTGGGAGTTGTAGCGGTCTAGAAATGGCCGCTTAAATCACGAATCACATCTTCAAAGATTTGTTTGACTGGGGAAGGAAAGAAAGTTTCCCGGAGGAGGACCTACAGTTGCGAACTAACGGTCAGAAGGAGTCCCGAGAGTTATCTAAGGAGTCAACCATCTGACGGTCAAGTCAGACAACTGAGGATGAAGGTTATGAGTACTCGAGGAGAGTGAGAGAGAGGGAGAGTCTACGAGAGAGTGATGATTTGAAGGGGTTAGATTGCGTACCTCTTTGACCATTGGGCCATGGCTCTATTTATATTGTTCCTGTAGAGTTAACCGTTGGGTTACTGTGATTAGAGGATATGTAGTGCGTTGCCCAGCTCGCGTGCCTGATGAGACAGGGAGGTGTGGGCGCTGGTTGGCCGTCTCTTTGTCAGAGGGGTAACTTCGCAATTAATGCGACATGGCACACCGGTCATTAATATGACAGGACTCGTCAGAGAGGGCGTGGATTGATTTGTCAAGGAGAGCGACGTGGGTGGCCTCTCCCTTCACGTCGTCTGATGTGCCTCCCGCCAATTAATGCGCCACCAAGGACATCCGTCATGGCCGCTGACAGTAGAGGTGCACGTGAGTACGACATCTCTGTCAGGCCTGCACTAGAGCAAGAAGTGAGTTGGGTCGGTGGGGCGGATAGTGGACCCAAAATACTGAGCCTCCGTGATGAGTCAACCATGCAGGACCTAATAGGACGGTGAGATACACCCTTCTCAGGTGTTACGAGAAATTCATCCGACTATTTTGACATTTACTCGTCTTTTATTCAAATTGTAGATACTAGGTTCTTATGAAATAGAAAACAATCCAGACATAGAGTTGAGATGAGTTATCGTACAAGTGGTGTAGAAAAAGTGGAGCACATGATCGATGACGGCCCCCACTCCCATGCCCACCCCTAAATTTCACTTTTTTAAAACAAGTAACCTAATTATTAGTATATCTATCAGTCCTCTCCAATGGAGAGAGTTCAAAAAAAAACTGAACATTTACTGTTTTTTTCTCATAAATAGGAGAATTTTCTTGTTTCTGCATTGACTTAAACTTCAAATGATTCTTTAAATTTAAATGTCCTACAACAAAGAGAGAGAGATTCTTTTTTGCAGTTCCTATCATTTGCAGAAAATATTTGGGCATAAATTGTCATGAGACAAATCAGAAACGAATTCAAAGTCTTCGTGGGAAATCTTATGCAAGTCATACAGTCTTTTAACACACTATCCCCCATCCCCTTCTAGATTTCTCAGAGCCTAAATTAAACACCCTCGCGAGTCACCTCTCGAAGGGGGAAAAGACACCGGTTAAGACCATCCTTAGAGGGGCTAGATGCCTAAAACGACCTTCTTAATTTGGCCGTGTGATAGGGGCGTTGGGAACGCCGAAAATCCTGATTTTATCAAAATTTATAAGTCCGTCCATTCTTTATCTAGAACAGAGGAGAGGAGAAAGACGCCAGAGCCCATCTCTCGATAACTATCGGAGAGGTGGAAAGATAGTTTTCCTATCCTTCGTATCATACTTTTTTATTTATTCGTAGGGAAAGATCACCTGGCAGGCGTGAAAGTCTACAAATATCAAGAAGAAGTACATCATAAAGAGTCTCGGATGTTATTCTAGGGGACAATTCTCCGATGTTTAAATTAGCACTCGGGAGACGGAGAAGTAGGATGAAGAGTGTAAGAGAGAGAGAGTTGAGAGGTCGTGAAGCAAGCCTGGAGGGACGGACTGGCGGACTGCCTTCCGAGGAGGTTCTCGCCGTGACCAACGAGAGCACAGAGGGTGCTCGCTGGACGGTAAAGGTGCTCGTAAGACAGCTGATGCTTGACGGAGAGTTCCTCTCTTAACAGTAAGTTGACTTCTCTTTTCTCTAGTTTGGGGCTGAATGTATGTGATGCAGGACGGAAACGGTTCACCCCATCAAAATAAATCGAGCTCTCAAGGGTATTTGATCAAACATAACATGCTACCAATTTCTGCTCAAAACTCGTAAAACTCAATTCACAGATATTTATCCATACTCAAATCGAGATAACATATTGTTTTTCTGACATTCTCACGTGATGATTCTGCAGCCGAGACACTGATATTTCTCAACTCTATTACTGTCAATCAGAAGTTCACTTTGGGAAAATTGGAGATGTACTCACAGTAGCGTGTTAGGTCCCCGTTCATATCACCACAAGAATTCCCAACGCCAACAGGATATCATGTTGAGAGGTTCCTCAGCATTCTCGTCAACGGATCGAGGCACGTACATTGATGAGTACGTATCATTCATATCGTTCTTCTTAGCAATAGGGCAGCGCGGTTGCGATGGTGCAGGCGAGCAGGGGCCGCAGACGGCGGCTGCGCTGGCCGGTGTTGCGGGGGGGGGGGGGGGGCTGCAGATCGGGCAGGTGGCGGTGGCAGCCTGGGCTGTGCGCAGATGGCAACCGGTGTGGACCGGAGGCCGGTCGGGGCAGGGAGGGCAGCAGGCCCACCCGTGGGCGGCGACGGCGGCGGCAAAGCGGCAGCCGGCAGCCGACGTCCGGCGTGGCGGATGTGGAGGGTGGGCCGGGCGATGCTGGCAAGTGGCCCGCCGTTGAGTGCTGGTCGGCGGCGTGCGACTGAGGCAGCGACGCTGGCTCGCGGTGGACGGCCGGAGGCGGCCAACTGGGAGGGGCTCCCTTGCGGCGTCGTGCACAGTGAGGGGAAAGGGACGGGGAAGTGAACGGTGGCGGGGCTTAATGACGGAAAACAAAGAAAACTCAAATAAAGGAACTGTGAATGGAAATGAACTTCAGGTGGGAAGTCAAATAAGGGAAAAAGGTTGTGTTACGGTGGAGGGGGGGAGAAAGGTAAATGAAGAACAGTGCTCGAGGAACAAAGAGTGCCAAAGATCTTTAATGGCAGGGGAAGATTTTGTTGGATTCTATGTTTAAATTTTAAAAGTTTGAGTTTGTGTTTATTAGTCCTACATCGGAAGGTGAGAAAAATTTTCACTTAATTTTAGTTGGGACTCGTGTCTTTATTTTGTATTCCTTTGATGAGCTATGGTAGTTGGCCCATTTGGGCTAGTGGACTCTTGGGCTAGCCTCCTCTTTCTCACACACGCGCGAATTACTTTGCCTTCGCCGAGTGTCTCCTTTAGTTGGGACTCGTGTCTTTATTTTTCCTTTAATTTTTGACCGTTTAGCCGAGTGTCTCTTGGATTCTCTCCGCGTCTCTTCGGATTCCCCTCTTTAGGCGGTTGTGTATGACTCGGTCAAGGGTCGCTTCCGAGAGGGTATTTGAAGAGGGTCTTTTTCTGTGAGAGGTACGGTTTTCGATTCTCTCTAACCCGAAAGCTATCTCTCATGAACTCCTCTCTCCCATCGTTTTCTTCCTCTTGCAAGAGCCATTGGTCACTGTGGTGTTCGCCCCCGGCAACGCGAGTTGGAGTGCACCTTCGTGTCGCCACCGGTTTTGGGTCGTCGTATCATGGGGGAAGTTCCGTCGCGAAACCTATCTGCACCAGAGTAGGGGCGGAACGACTCTAAAGAAAGTGACTACGCACTTCGACCCGTGTTTGCTCATCTTGATCTTAACTCCCTTTGATTTCTGTGCTTAGATCTAGTAGAAAATCTCTACCCGTGAAATACTATTTTCCATTAGATTTAGACAAAGATTAGTGTGGCTTGTGGCTTTACGGTGGAAGGGAACGAAGGTCTAAGTGAAGAAACGGGGAAACAAAGAAGATGGAGGAATAGTGCGGGTACAGTAAGATGGTCTCCGGTGGACAATAAAACGGAAAGAATCAAATCAAAGAAAAGAATTTCAGAAGTGGGGATTCGGCTTCCGCCAGAAAAAAATCAGAGTAAGGTTTGGCATCTCACCAGAGAAAACAGGGAGGGTTGGGCATCTCGTCAGGAGAAGAGACACATGTACGTGCTGCATTGTTTTTTCTAACTATTGCTTAACCCTAATTAGGGTTAGCTTCTATTACTTATAGAAAGACACAATTACAAATAGACCCAATATTATTCTTACTCTAACACTTACAATATCTCGACTATTAAAATCAACAAAAAAATATATAACCGATTATATAAACTCTAAACTAAAAATAGCTTATAAATTAACTACGAAAATATAATAAAATGATAAAATAATCTTCAGGTTGGGTGTCTTCGATACTTTCACATAAATTAAAATGATTCTTCAAGAACTCGATGACTCGCTCCGCATCAATGAGACAGAATTATAAGTCAGATCATGATCGATAAGTAGAAGGGCAATTGCAAAATGATTAAGAAATCAGAATTGCAAATGAATAACCCAGCAGCCATACTTGGAGAAAGCTCGGAGCATCATTGCTTAGAGTTGCTTGTCATAAGCACTAACCAATTAAACACCCAAAAAGAAACACCAGGGACCTGCCGGTGGCATTTCCGGCTACCGAAGATCACCTGTTAGCAACATCATAGCTCTGGTTGACGTCCTGTCACAGTAAATATCCACACTCAAAGAGAACAGAACCCCAAAAATAAACCCAGTGGCATTCATCACCGCCCGCAAAGATAAGAGCTTCTGCCTCGCGGCAGCAGCCGCCAAGGAGAAGAGACACATGTAAGTGATGCAGTTTTTTTTCTAATCATTACTTAACCTTAATTAAGGCTAATTTCTATTACTTATAGAGAGACACAATTATAAATAGACTCAATATTGTTCTAACTCTAACACTTATAATATCTCGACTATTAAAATTAATAAAAAAATATATAACCGATTATATAAATTCTAAATTAAAAATAGTCTATACATTAACTACGAAAATATAATAAAATGATAAAATAATCTTCAGGTTGGGTGTCTTCGATGCTTCCACATAAATTAAAATGATTCTCTAGGAACTCGACGACTCGCTCTCGCATCAGTATGATTCTTGGTGAAATTCACCGTCTCCCTGCCTGTCCGTCGGAGTCCCATTTATAGGGGGTTATCCTGGTAGCGAGGACCAATCCCTTAGCAAGGAAGGGCGTAAGTCGTGGAGTAACGTCTTCCGTGATCGTGGGGAGTTTTCTGTTGAGGGTCCGTTCGTCCAGAGTTAGACGGTTCTCTGGCAAGTCTTACGGCGCCTGGAGGACGTGCTCGCCCTTAGTAGAGTTGAGGCTGACATCGTGGGAGGTAACGTTCCGTCGTCGGAGTCATCCAGTGGTCGTTACGCCTGGGTCGAGGCCCTTCATGCGGTGGCAAATCTAAGCAGTGGCAGAGCCAGAAATATTTGAAAGGGGGGGTAAAATATAATTAATATAATAAAAATTATTTATTTTCATTCAAATAGAAGACATTTTATAAGTGAGTTGTCCACGACGGATCTTCATATTCTGAAAGCGTTACATTATTGTCTCATTGTCAATACTCTCGAATGCCTCCTTCTCAATATATATCACAAAATTATCATTCATCCATTAATCACCACAAAAATTACTTCTGTTTCAAAATCAGGTGTAATGTTTCCGACGAGTGGGAGCTGACTTTGTATTATATACTCGAGATAATGAATCACAAATATGAATAACTGAGAGGGAGAACCATGTTAAGCTATTGAGACATGTAAAATCCCCGTGATTGAAAATACACGAAACAAGAATTAAAAAGAAAGAAAAAATCAAAATCCTAAATGAAATATCTTCCCCAGGTAAAATTTCATGGTAAAGCCCTACGATTCCAGCAAAAGTCACCAAATAGATAACAGGAGAACTGAGCAAGGGAGAAAATTCATCGTATTGACATAAAAACTCGTTAGAGTGGAGTGGGGTGCGGGAGAGGGGGGGGGCAGACGTGCGGATCGGAGAGACCTTTTACAAACCTACAATCAACCCTGTGCATAGCCCGATAGCCTTTTTTTATTTATGCTCAACCATCAAAAAATAACCTTACATAGCTACAGACAAGGTTTCCCAGCCGACAGTCGCAATACCTTTTTACAGTTCTACTGTGCTACTTTTATCCTCTTTGCCACTTTTAAGTTTCTATCTTACAAAAGAAAATCTCTATTATCGATTTACGGTTAAACAATCAACCAATGAATGTGGGTGATAAATACCCACCATCAGTAGATATTTTAACTTAATTGTAAAATCTAGATATCCACCGTCAATATGTTGGAATTTGTGTTTAAATTTTAAAAGGTTTAAGTCTCTCTTTATATTGCTTAGTCCCACATTGGAAAATGGAAAAAGTTTCCATTTATTTTTTAGTTGGGACTTGTGTCTTTATTGTGTATACCTTTGAGGAGACTATGGAGGTTGGCCCGTTTGGGCTAGTGGGCTCCTTGGCCCGTATTCTCTATTTCACACACGCGCGAATTGCCTTGCCTTGCCGTGGCCGTGTCGTGCGTGCGTGTGATTCTCATTAGATTATTTCCTTTTTCTTTTCTTTTGTTTTGTGACCGTTTGACTCGCGTCTCTTGGATTCTCTCCGCGTCTCTTCGGATTCCTCTCTTTGGGCGGTTGTATGTGACTCGGTCTAGGGTCGCTTCCCAAGGAGGTATTTGAAGAGAGTCGTTTTCTGTGAGAGGCACGGTTTTCGGTTCTCTCTAACCCGAAAGTTATCTCTCACGAACTCCTCTCTCTCTTCGTCTTCTTCCTCCTGCAAGAGCCATCGGTCTTTGTGGTGTTCGCCCCCGGCAACGCGAGTTGGAGTGCACCTTCGCGTCGCCACCGGTTCTGGGTCGTCGTATCTTGGGGGAAGTTCCGTCGCGAAGCCTATCTGCACCGGAGTAGGGGCGGAACGACTCTAAAGAAAGCGAATACGCGCTTCGACCTGTGTTTGATCCTCTTGATCTTAATTCCTGATTTCTGTGCTTCGATCTAGTAGAATATCTCTACCCGTGCATTACTATTTTCTATCACAATAGACATCTAATAGGCTCAAAAAACCCATCAGGGGTGGGGGGCAAATACAGAGAGAGAGAGAGGGGAATTTACCAAGTCAAGAGGGGGGGGCAATTGTCCCCCCTTGACCCCCCTGGCTCCGCCACTGAATCTAAGGATGATCCGTGACGGGCTGCGGCTGTCGAGACCCGATAGACGCATCGCAAACCGTGAGTCTGAATGGGCCCGACGAAAATGAGCATTTTATGAGACTAACTGATTTTACCCTCCTCAATTATATTTTTATTTTTATTTTTCGTCGGCTCGATCTAACTCAGATATTGATACGATACAATTTAAGTCGCGCAGATTTGGCCCGACTCGAAGAGATTCGTCTAGAACTTATTTGACCATCTCAATCCAACCCACGTACGATAAGACAAGTAAACCGGCACCACCGCTAAGATTTCACATTGCACAGTGCGTATCCATGTGCAGCGGTGCTCCCTCCATGTGGTAACGTTGCACCTGCACACGGACTTGGAAAGAACTCAGCCCGGCCTTTGGATTTCATCCTCCAAGCTGGTCTGGTGGCTGCTTTCAAACTGCCGATGGGTTCACCTAACCTTAAGGCGGCCCTACATAGAAATTAAAGCCAAGCGAACCCGTGATGGAAGAGCCAGTTCATTCAATACGTAGACAAAGAAAGTCAATATATGGAGCATCTTTGTGTTGATTCGTCCCATGTTAGAAAATAAAAAAAGTTATTATTTATTCTTAATTAAGACTCTTATCTTTATTGTGTATTTTTTTTGAAGAAATTACATAGGTTGATCTATTTAGGTTAACGGGCTCTTTGGCACGCATAATCTTTCTCATCCACCGTGACTATGTCGTGCGTGTGTGTGATTCTTGATAATTATTTTATTTTTATTTTTGACCGTTTGACCGAGTGTCCCTTCTTTTCAAGTATCTTCAGATTCTCCTCTTTAGGCGGATGAGTGTGACTCGGTCAAGAGTCACTTTCCAAGAGGGTATTTGAAGAGAGTCGTTTTCCTATGAGAGACAACGTAGGGTTCTCTCTCACCCGACGACTATCTCTCTCGAACTCCTCTCTCCCATCGTCTTCTTATTCTTACAAGAGCCTCCTGTCACAACGGTATTCACCCCTGACAACGCGAGTTAGAGTGTACCTTCACGTCGCCGTCGGTTTGGATCGTCGTATCTTGAGAGAAGTTTCATCGTGAAACATATCTGCACCGACGTAGGAACGAAACGACTCTAAATAAAGTGACTACGTGCTTCGACCCAAGTTTATTTTTTTTATTATTTAATTCTCTTTAATTTTTATATTTAAATCTAATAGAAAACCTCTCCTCGCGAATAAGATTTCCTATCACAACTCAATTTTAAGTATGATTTCTTTTGCCCGAGAACAAGTTAAAAGTTATTGCCACACATTTAATATTTGCCACTTGGTGTCACTTGCGCAACTAAAAAAAAAAAAAATCTGACGTCACATTGGATGATGCCAGTTGCCGTGATCTGTTGCCCCACTTGAATCGTGGAGTTCTCCAACGGCGGCCATTTTTGGCTACTTCAATGCACGCACCTTTTCAAGAGATCGGTCTACATCGCCACCGTGATCATCCTCGGCATCAGATTTTATTTAACTAATACGAGGTTGGTCACCGACTAAAAATATTAATGACTAATAATATTAAGGTATTGTTCAGTCTGCTGTTACATATAAAGGTGTCACGATCCTCCTGTTTTAAAAATCTTGGATTTTAGTTTACGATAGTTTTGACTAATAAAGATCAAAGTAAAATAAAAAATAATAGCACATCATTTACTGTGAAATTCAAGTAAGATGCCATGTCAAAGGTCTCTTCCCACGCAGCTTTTATCTAAACCGTCCATTTTCACTGCCAAGCATCCAACGGTTACAAGCCCTCACCGGTCTTCCTCAAATTAGTAAGACTGGTTTTGTGGAGAACAAAGATTTTTTCAATGGGTAGAGGGATTTGCACGAACGTAAGTAAAGTAAGTTTAATATCATTTTTGGAATTTCACTTTTCATCTTAATAATCTCTTTTTAAAATAATTTAAAAATAAGTGCGATGCAACTAATTAATAGAATTTAATAAAAATAATATATATATATATATATATATATATATAAATGATGCATGGGATATATGTCGCTCCGTGATTGGTTAGATCCATAGATCATATACATCTTTAAAAATAAAAATAAAAATCTAAAAAGTTTTATTAAAAAGTTTCTTGTAATAATTATTATTATTATCCAATTTATAGATTAAATATTTAAAAAGTACGTTTAAAAGAGCTCTCTCAAATGACTAAGATGATAGGAACAGTCTACTTACCTTCTCTAATTTGGAAAATACGAGTAAAGATTTATAACCATTGGATGATTGGTAGTGGAAAAGAGCTTTTAGATGAAGGGCCCATGAAAAGAGATCTCGAGTGTCGTGGCTGGACACTAGATGATCATATTATATATATATATATATGAAAAATGTTCAAGTAGGATGTCTGCACTATAATTATAGTGCGAACATCTCTCTCTCTAGTTACATTTCGTAGAATTTTTTATTTTTAACTTTTTTTAATTTTTTGAGTGATATTCAAGATCTCCTAACTTAGAGTGAAGGTCAAGTCAACTAATTTACTTGGGATGCACGATAAAAAAAAGATATGAATAATGGTTATTAGTTACTATTCATGTTACTGAGTAACGCGATTAGTAACAACTATTCACACTCGTTTTTCTTTTATTCTTGTTGTCCGCTCTAATTAGGCGACTTTACCCTCGTATCAAGTTAGGAAAACTAAGACCCCACCTAAAAAAATTAAAAAAAGTAAAAAATAAAAATATACATAAATTTGATCAAAGGGGCATTCTCTCACATTACAGTTCGGACATCCCTATTTGATCATTTAATTTATATATATATAAGAGGGATTTGTTACCACTATTGGCAAAGGAAGAGCGATTCCATTATTTTCATAACCATATGATTCAATTTTGAAATTTTAATCCACATAGTTAAATATTATCTAATGTCATATATTTAACTACGCATGAAAGATTATTGAAATATGATAAAGATCTATATATTATTTGATACCAACAATTATATTATCTAAGTCATTCATTTTATGTTCATCTTATGTATAAAAATAAATATTGGAATCATATAATTTTTAATGCTCAAGTAATTTACTAATAGTTTACCATACTAAAAATCATTCAAATCTAATCTATTCTAATATATATACATATATATATATATTGTCATATTTTATTTTATACCTCTTATTGTCTCATATTATTATAAATATCTATGACATATTTGAGAAATTTACAGTTACATCCTTCCATCAACATGAGGTGAACTCCAATGGAATCTATCGACAGTCAATTCTGATGAAGTCTAGAGTAATATGTAAAATTCTGGTAAATTTAAGGGAATATATGTAAAAAAAATTTACATTTTTAACATATTTAATTTGAGTTGACAGTATTTTGATAAAAGGGCATAATTATAATCTTTCGAGCTGTGACATCTTTAAGAAAGTTGCAGTTACATCCTTCCATCAAAATGAGGTGAGCTCCAATGGAATTTTTCGGGAAGTTTCTGTCAATCCTTGTGAAGTCTAGGGTAATATGTAAAATTTTGATGAATTTAAGAGTATATATATGTGTAGAGGCGGAAAAATGGTCCCCGGGATCTCATACCACACTTCTAAGATTTATTTGATTGGGGAAAGACGTCCAGTCGCCTGTGAAAGTCTGCAAACACTAAAAAGATGACGACAGAAGGAGTCATGGGTATTATCTCAGGAGACAATCATCCGATGCTTAAGTCAAGACCATGGCAAGACGAAGAACAACAGGAGACAGAAAAAATGAGAGAGCGTGAGAGTGGAACAATCAAGTATGGGGCTGAAGTGGAGTCTCTGGTGGTGCTCACCGTGTCCGGTGGGTGCTCAAAGAGTGCTCGCCGAGCTTGGAATGTGCTCGGAAGCCGACTCCTCCTGGTATCTCTCCTTCCTCTGAGTGTCTGGGCGTCTCACCATATGAGTCTGTCTTCTCGTGTGTATGTCTCTCTCTCTCTCTCTCTCTCTCTCTCTCTCTCTCTCTCTCTCTCTCTCTCTATGTGTGTGTGTGTGTGCGCGCGCGCGCATGTGTTTGTGTCCCCTTGTCATCTGATCGGATGTCCATTTATACGGGTTGCTTTGACGGTGGAGGTCCATCCCTTAGTAGGGAAAGACGTGAGTCATGGAGTAACGCCTTCGCAATCGTGAGGAGTTTCTCGTTGTGCGCCTATTTATCCAGAGAGTGCAACCTTGGGGCGAGTCTCATGGCGCTTTAGGCGCGAGCTCATCCCTATTGGAGTAGAGGCCGGCGATGGCGGGACTAACATTCGGTCGTCAGAGAATCGTTCGGCACCCGAGATGCCCGTGTCAATGTTCCTTATGGGTTGATGAATCTCCTGTGCACCTCTGTTAGGCCGCATGGTGTGGGCCGCTAATTATCAGACGGCCTACTTTACACCTAGTGAGTCTTGGGCCGACACAGGCCTGACACTAGTGGGTCGCATTGGGCCGAGTAGATTGTACCCTATTCTATATGTAAAAATATGTATACATCTTTTAACACATTTAATTTGAATTGACATTATTTTGATAAAAAGGATATAATTATAATCTTTCGAGACGTCGAGGGTACTTATAACAGTGTATAGAAGTCCAAAATATGCATACAAATATGACAGTTTATAAGAGTAGATATATAAAAAATTCATTGAAATATATTTAAAAATACTATTTTGATGATATTTTATTCTATTTTACATTACACCACACATCACGTAAAACATTTTTCTTAGTTGGATTAACCGACCCAGCCTCTCGTTCCATGCATCTACACAGACGGGGGAAGAGTGGCCCTTTTTGTTAAGGTGGAGACCCATTTTGATCAATTCACTTTTTGACCGGTAGTTATCTTAAAGAGCATATTTTCATGTACTAAACTTAAAATTTCCTCTTTCATCTTCTTCCAGAACCCAGATATTATCAAGGGCGAAATTTTTTTGAAGATTGCACCTTGAATGCATGTACATAAACTGCATAATGGCTTTATAAAAGTTTTCCGCAGATCTTTTCTGTTTGACGTGGAGAATTAACGTCAGGTAAGAAGGCAGTCGATCAACTTTGCTCAATCTCAATTTGCACCCTTTTATTGAATTGAGTGGATCTCAAATCGATGGGGACAAAGGTTCAACATATTCGATGATTGCTTGAGATAGAAATATGAAACCGAGTACAAGATAACATCTCACGGACTAAGTTCTATGCTTTACTGGTAATATCAGCATCAAGAAAGTCCATATTACTAATCCAAAGTCGAAGAGAGGACCCCCAAGTCAGTCTACCGATAAGGAACGTGCCTCGTAGTGGGGAGATCTCAGATTCAATTCGGGACGGGGGGGGAGGTCACGTGATTCACATTTAATCTTTGAGAGATATAAACTTGAGATTTGTTAGTAGTGAGAAAAAAAAGATGTGAATGAGTTAGACATCATTGAATTTAAACCCAGATCTCTTAAACTCGGTGTTAACACTGGAACCATTATATTAAGTTCCCCATTGTTGAAAAAAAAGATTTTAATTTTTAGCACTTAAAAACTTTCAAAATTAGGAAAAGACGTTCATAATCCATCTATTTAACTAAAAGCTCTTAAAATTTTATCTGTTATATAAAAAAGTCTACGCAATCTGTTTTCATAGAATGGAGTCTGGTTAGGCTAAAGTAATCATAGTCTAACCTAAGTAAGGAAGATAAAAGGACCATAATAACCTTGTCTAGAGAGAAAGAGAGGGAGAGGGTGATTCTGCTTCGTCTCCGAGAGGAGAGAGAGGGGAGAAGTCAAAGAGCGTGCTCTCCTCTCGCCGGTCCAGGCTGAACCCAGAGGAGGAGGAGGACGACGACGACGAGTCCAAGACGAGGAAGCATACCTCTCTCGCGGTGAGGCTCTCCCAGTACGTTGGTGGCGGAAGGAGGGTCGGTGCCATGGCGCAGTGCCTCGTAGTCTCCCTCCTGCTACTGGTCCTCCTAGGATCCCTCCTCTCCCGAACCCGTAGCTTCATGTCCGTCACCCCCTACGAGACCCTTCCCTGAATGGCCCTCTTTGGCAGCATGGAGCGTGGCCTCCGATTTCAGATCCCTCGACGTCCCCTAGTGCATGCAAATCGAAATAGGACAGAACGGTCGAATGGACAACAGAGGATTTGCATTTTAAGGATTGGAAGAGCTTGTGCCATTTTATATATGAGACCCGCACAATCAAGAATAACATGTTTGGAATGGGCTTCGATCGACTTTGGTTCATGGCCCGGTGGCTGAAACCAAATCTTACGATTGAGAGTGGTGCATTCAAAGGGTATTCCACTTGGGTACTCTGCCAGACAACGCTTGAGACATGAATAATATCACTTTCTCCCCGTCATTCAGAGAAGTATCTGAAGAAGGGTCCGACATATGTTTGATGGCAACTGCACTTACTTTGTTGCCAAGGATTTTGTTGATTTTGGGAGCATGGATTGGGGGTCGGAATGTGTTGCGGAAACATTGCACTTTAGAGGGAGAGAGAGAGAGAGAGAGGAGTGAGAGAGAGAGATGGGGGTCGTAGAGAGAGAGAGTGGAGAGCGAGAGAGAGGGGGAGGGAGAGAGAGAAAGAGATAGAGAGGGTGAGAGTGCGAGAGAGAGGGGTAAGGGCACCGAAGGGGTCTCCCCTCCGGCGCCAATGGTGTTGGAGTCCATGCCACCCCTCCCCTGTCCGCCCGTTGCGTAGCACTACCACCCCTCGAAGCTCACCCCCGCCACCTTTGCAGTGTATGAGACCCTCCTCCTCGACAGTGACCTCTTTGCCTGTGAGTCATGTTGCGTCTAGACCTGTAAACGGTCGGATACGGAGTGGATATTATGATATCCGAATTCGTATCCGATTAATAATCGAATTATCCGATTAATAATCGAATTATTCATCAAATATTTTATTCGGATAACGATCGGATAAATACGAATTCGAATTCGATTCGAATTTTAAACGGATAATTACTAGGCATACTTAGGTGTGAGTTGTGCTAGCCGAGTGAGAGCATCATATATTGTTTTCTCCAAAATAAAGAAAGAGTGAAAGTTTTTTTTATTTCGAGAGATGTTGTCAAAAGATTAGACTTCATCCTAAAAAATAGGAGATAACTTATCAAGTAGGTGTAAGTGAATTTCTTATTTTTAAATTATATTTTGAGATAAAAAAGATAAAAAAGAATAATCAAACAATATATTAAGATTTAAGTTAATTATATATAGAATATGTATATCATTAGATTTTTATCTAAGGGTTCATATTCGGATAATATCCGACACGGATATCTCAATATTTGAATTCGTATCCGATTAATAATCAGATATCCGATATCCGATTAAATTATCCGTCGGATATTTTATTCGGATAATCATCCGATTAAACGAATACGAATTTGAATTCGATTCAAATTTTAAATGGATAATTACCGTGCCTAGTTGAGTCCCACCCCACATCGACTTCAGAGAGATAGTGTGGAAAGAGAGAAAGAGAGATAAAGAGGGGGAGAGAGAGAGAGAGAGAGAATGAGAAGGGGCTTTTGATTAAATAGGCCGATTAGGGGATATTTTTTAATTTCAAAACATTTTAAAGATTAAAAACTAAAAATCCCCAAAAAAAAATATAATCCAAGTAGAAACGGAAATTGGAGCCCCATTGTTTCTCGAGTCCCACTTTCGAGTTTCGACGACACAAGCTTTCTTTGTGCGACATGGTTTCGTTATCGGGAAGAGCCCACCCCAAAAGCCCACGGCAAGCTCACGTCTAGCGTCGCTCTGTTCCCTGGATGGGATCCATATGTTAACACCGTTGCATTAACAAAATTATTTTTTCCAACTGAGAATTAATGATTAAATTCAATGACTGAGATAGGCAATCTAAGGTACAAATTTGGTTATGAGTTGCATTTCCTATTACATTATGCACAGAAAACCATCATCTCGAAGGAGGATGGTTAATTAAGGAGAGCAAAAGAAATTATACGGTGCTTGAGAGCACCGTTTAGAAGAAAAACAAATTTTATGTAAAAAAATTATTTTATGTCAAATTTTAATTTATTCTTTAAAATTAATAAAACAAGATAATATTATATTTGACAAATATGTCATAATTTTAAAATTTTATACAAACATGTTTCGTATACGGAGCTTTTTATCAAACCCCCCTTTCATGTCTCTTTCGATTTCCTCTTCTTTTTTTGCGCCTTCTCCCTCTTCCTCTATCCCCTCCTCTGCGACGGCCCCTTGTTGTCGAAGGCTCCTTTGTGCCCACAGACCCCGGTCCACCATTACCTTCCTCCTTTTTCCTTTGCCAGCATCAACCTCATCTTCGCCACGCTCTTGAAGTGGAAGGAGAGCTGTGGTGGGGTGATGGCTCTCTCCGGCACAGCCCACACCAATGATAAGCATGGGTGCAGCCCCGTGAGTTGCTCCACAGCTGCAGATAGATAGTGAGGCCGAAGAGGGCTTTAAGGGCATCCCTGAAGGAGCGGATGGGGGTCAAGTGGGGCGGAGCATGGGGACGAGGGCGGTGGCGATCTACTCATTCGCACCGATGATGGGGCGGTAGGCATCGATGGACAGCAAGCTGTAGAGGGCGGCAGTCACGTGTTGCGCGGCGGAGGGTCACGGTGAGGGAGTTGAGGAGGCTCGGCATGGCCATCAGTGGCTGCCGGTTGGAGATGGAGAGGTTGAGCAGCGCGGCGACAGTGTCCTCCTGGGAGGCGGCGCCGTGCTGGTGGTGGGGGGAGGTGGAGAAAAAGAGGAGGTGGCGGGCGAGGAGGGGGACAACTCCAGTGTCGGGGAAGAGGGGGGGAAGTTGAGGTCGTGCTTGGAGAGGAGGCGGACCTCGGAGATGGCATTATCGACGGTGGTTGCGTCCCCCTCGAAGGAGGCGCTGATGAACTTTCGAACTAGCAAGCGGGCCGTCTTCACCTCCATTGGCGTGCCGTTGCTTCTCTCCTCTCCCCCTTCTCTCTCTAAAATCCTTCTCTTTTCTCTCTCTTAAGGTTTGACGGTGATGCTGATTTGACCATGATTGTTCTCTTAAAAGAATATCTTAATACTTATTTTTATTTCGGAGGAAGTTATAACACGACGAGATTCCTTCTTTAAAAAGTGAGAAGATTCTATCAAATATGTTTAAGTGAGTTTTTTTATTATTTATTCTTATTTTAAAATAAAAAATAAAAAATTACGACCAAATATCTCGTAAAGAAGTAATTGTTTCAATAAACTCAAAAGGTACGATTAGTTTCCCTTTTACCTATCGTTATCATTAACGTCCTATTGATTTATATGGAGATCTATGGGTCTAATCAAAGGATATGTTGAGTCAGTAGTTGTCATCAGAAGAATTTCGTTGTTACCCTGTCAAATGATACAGTCACGGCAAAGTCGGTGGAACTTACTAATTAGAATAATGAGTATACGAAGGTCAAATTTTTCTTATGAGCATCATTCGTAATTTACTGTCAGATCTTTTCCAAATTTAAAAAATCATTTGGAAAGATGATCTTTGGACCACCCAAAGAAATAATTTTTTTGGGAAAAATTACCCCTATTCTATGAGAAATCTTTTAAAATTATCTCTATACACGTATCTTTATCATATTTATCATAATATATCTGAAATCTTTAAGATAGAGCCATTGTGTCCCTGTCGTGATTGCGTTATTATTGTTGGAAACAATTATTCATGAGTAGAGATTTTTTACTAAATCAAAACATAAAAATCAAAGGGAATCAATCGATTGGAAAATATAAACTAGGATCGAAACGCGTAGTTATTTTTTTTAGAATCGTTCTGTCAAAGATGGATCATCTTTCTCTCTCTCTCTCTCTACATCCCGCCAGGGATGCTAGTGCTGGAGGGGGAGACCCCATCAGGAGCCCTCCCCACGCTCTCTCTCTATCTCGTCACTCTCTCTCTCTGCATCCTGCCAAGGGCGTCGGTCTCTCTCTCTCTTCGTGATAAAATGATAAACTCACGTGAGTGAGTTCCCGTCATTTGTAAAGGATATAACCTCAGGAATATAACAGCTCCGATTAAGGTAATTGAGAGGTATTATAATAAATACAATAAAGATAGGGTATAGTGATAATTTTTCAAGATTTCGGAGATATAAAGATAATTTTTTATTTTTTTGAGTTACTATCATTTGATGAAAATATTGTGAGATACATTTAAATGTCAGCCTAAGGTACTTCGCTTTGAGGAACGTGTCTATACATATTGAGACTCAAAGAATGTTAGGGGTGTCTTGATCTGCAAGTAAGTGAAGTCGGAGTTAGACTCTAAGACTGGTACAGTCTATCTAGAACTCTGGGTTGAGTTTGGTTAGGATTATGGATAGGATTAGGAGGTAGTCCTAATGGGTTTAGGAGATTATTGAGAGTCTTCCATAAATACGACTGTAATATCAGGGGTAACATATATAGAGATCGGAAGGCGTCGGGTGTCAGTGTGCCATTAGGGGGAAAGTGTAATTTTTCATAGTGAAAAGAGTGGTTTCTCCAAATCTCTCTCTTGTTCTTTGCCGTGGTGTACGCGCGTGTGCATGTGATTATTGTCTCACTGGTGTCCCGAACCTAACAAAGAATGATACAGATGTATGGAAATTTTAGGCTTGTTTTTGTAAAATATACCATAGGTGAGGTTTACCGTCTTTAGTTCTGATATCTATTTAAAATTCAGCAAGAACTTAAAGTTATTTTGTGAACACATCAACAATTAGGCCTTGGGGGCAAAAAGTGGGGCTTGTCAAGTAAACATACAAATGTGGAAAATTGAAGATGGATTTTGAGATCAGGAGAGCTAACATCCGATTGTGATATCATGTGAAGGATGATGTCTAAAAACCCCCCACATTTTAACATCTCTTAACTTTGACTACTATTCAATTTATATTCCACAAAAACATACCCAAACTTTTATTCCATTAACACGAAGAACTATTTGAAAATGCGACTTCTCAAGCGCATGCAACCAAGACAGATCAATACATTTTATCTCAAACTTTAGTTGCCGTGTCAATTGTGCATTATTTGACCTATCACTTTCCCAATTACTATAATAGAAAATAATCTATGAACACCATCTTCAGCATTACTCTCGGACGTGGTTTAAGTGTCAGATGGTGATCGTGTACAATAAGTCACCCCCACAAACAATCAGCACTTCTTCGCTTATGTTGACGAAATACAGTAGACATGAGATTTCTTACTACCTTTAGATAAATTTAATTCAGTCGATAATCATCTAGGACCTAACTTACAGGGTGTTCGGTTGTAATTTTTTACCTCTTTTTTCTCTCAATTTTAAAAAAAAGAGGAAGAGATCTTATAACCCCGTTTGGTATGTCTCTCCTAATTTTTAAGAAGATACTATACTCCCATATAAATCTTCCTCAAAAAAAAATAACACTCTACCAATTTTTTTTTTAAAACACTCACCACGTCTCTGTCTCTCCCACTCGCGACCCCCACCCCCCTCCCCCCTCCCCCCTCCCCTCCCTCCGGCTCCGGCTCCCCCGTGCTCAGGCCCCCCCTCCGGTGCCGGTTCCCCCCGTGCGCAGCCCCCCCTCCGGTTCCCCCCCGTGCGCAGGCCCCCCCTCCGGTTCCCCCCCTCCGGTGCCGACTCCCCCCCGTGCGCAGGCCCCCCTCCCTCCGGTTCCCCCCTCCGGCGCCGGCTCCCCCACGTGCGCCCTCCCCTCCCCTTGCCGGCAGCCCCTCCGGCTCCGGCCCCCTGCGCCCTCCCCTCCCCTCCCCGGCAGCCCCCTCCCCCCCCTCCGGCTTCCCCCCTGCGACCGCAGCCCCTCCCCTTCCCCCCCTCCGGCGACGGATCCCCCTGCGCACCTCCTCCCCCCTCCCCTTCCCCCCCTTCCGGCTCCGGCTCCCCTCCCCCGACGGCTTCCCCCTCCCCCTTGCGGCACCCTCCCCTCCCCTCGACGACGCCCCCTCACCTCCCCCGACGGCGGCCCCCTCCCTGCGGCGGCTTCCCCCTCCCCCTTGCGGCACCCTCCCCTCCCCCCGACGGCGCCCCCTCACCTCCCCCGATGGCGGCCCCCTCCCTGCGGCGACCTCCCCTCCTCTCTCTCTCTCTCTCTCTCTCTCTCTCTCTCTCTCTCTCTCTCTCTCTGCAACTGTCGGAAGCTACCAGGAGAGGAAGACCTCTGACAAACACATTTACACAAATTTTAAAATTTACGACACTATTGTCAAACAGAAAGTGTCTATTTTTATCAATTTTAAAATTTAAGTCAAAAATTACGTTGACACAAATTTTTAGATAGAAATAGATTTTAAAAAAAATTACTCTCAAACACCCTATTATAGTTGAAGTTCTATAAATTTTTTACGTTAAATTTTTTTCACAAATTTTGATGACCGCATTTGATCCACTACAGTGGAAGATAGGCGAAGTCAACTTCGCATGGCTTTCTGCCGTCCGTCCACCGTGCATCGTCCAAAACGATGGTTTGAAGTTTGACTTCACCAATGGCTTTCTTTTGGCAAAAGGTAAAAGGTACTGTAATGATGGGTTCTGTGGCAATAAGTCGGAGATGATGACCAGAGGATCCGCTGGCGGATTCGCGTGGGCCGGATCTGATTTCTGCCGGATCCGGTGATGAGAGCATCTACTTCCTATGGTTACGGTGTAATGGTACGGTGTAATGGTAATGATGTTAGCGGGTAAAAAAGAGAGTCCGTTTTACGCGTGCCCGAGTCCAACTGCCGAAAAAGAGCGCTCTCGAAGCTCCCCAAATTGGCCTCACGTGCAGCCCAACAGCGATCGCCCTTTTTCTCTCTTACCGCCTCTGCAAGTTATGAGTCTTGTTCGGTCTGATGTTTTCACGACTTCTCCTCTTCTATCCGTAGTGTAGGCATCCGGGGTAAATAAAGAGTAATAAAAAAAGATAACAAAAGTAAAATAGGTAGTCCTCAACATTAGTCAGCGAAGAAATATTTAATTTAATTTTATCTAAAATATTTGTCATTTGTCCCAACTGTTACGTACACCTATGTCTTATATCAGTGACTTATGTCATTCATTTCTAATCCGCATCGTAATCTCCGCCCTACTCTCCATCATAATTTCCACGGTAATCTTACTCTCTGTCAGCTGTCACTTGAGTTCATTGTTAGATTTTTAATTCCCTAATCTTAAGCCATCCTTCTCACAATAGTCAACTGGAACTCCTACAATTGTCGCTTGTTAACCCACACAATATAATTTCTCACTCTATTGAGTGGTAAAAGCATAATTTAACTCATTATTTAATTTAATTTTTTTATTTTTAACTTCATAAATGATAAAATTAGTAAGAATAATTAACATAATATTTATATATAATTAAATTATCTTTCTAACGAGTCTAACTTCGACCCGATCTGATATTTTTACAGGTAATTAATCTTAATAATGGTAATTTCATAATTTCACATAAGTCCTTCACCTTTTGACAACTGATCATCATCGATCTATCCTTTTATTAATCATCTTTTCTGTTGTCTATTCTTCAATTTGTTGTCAATATGTCGTTTATCTCTCCAATATATTGTCAATGTATCAACTATCTCTTCAATATATCGTCAATATATCATCTTTCTCCCACCTTTACTTCCGCCATAGTCAGATGCTCCACCTCTCTGCCTCTCCTTCACCTTAGTCGGATGCTTAACCTTCCCCCTTCAATCTTGTTGGATGATTCGTGTTCCCCCTTTCGCTTTGTTAGATGATTCATCTTTCCTTCCACTCTTCTTCCATTATACTTTATTATTTAATATTTTTGACCCATTTGATAATAAAATCTCAAAAATTACTTAATATAAAAGTTGTACATAATCGAGTTATCTTTCTAATGAGCCTACTTTTATCTCATTTGAATATTCTTACAAATAATTACACTATAAGTAATGGACTGTCCTTATGAAGTCACGAATTTCTTCTAATGAGCTCAAATCCATTAAATGGGCCAACTAACAAGGCTCTAATCATTGTTAATCCAATACACTATAAGGGTCCTTAAAATTGGGATGTTACACACACACACACACTCTCTCTCTCTCTCTTTCTCTCTCACTCTTTCTTTCTCACCAGGCTAGCCCCCCTACTCTCTCTCTGTCTCTCCGCAACGAACCTCCATAGGGACAGACTCAGCACCGGTGACCGTGGTGTCGGCGGCTATAGCGAAGACCAAGAGTACTACTTCTCGGTGAGTCCCCGTACTACCACTGACTCGAGAAAGATGATGGTGCTAAGTTGGATGAGCTCCAGTTCGCCCATCGGTGGCCCTCTGGTGGAGGTGATGTAGACGTTGAGCACTGCCACATTCTTGACTCAGTGTGCCGACGACAAGAATGATGGAGCACGGATTATCGACCTAATTAGCAAGTCCAGTTGCAAAAGCAATGAGGGGATGAACCCACAAGATGGCAAGGTGAGGGGCTTTCCTTGCCCACGTGTGTGTTGCAGAAGGTCTTCGTCTCTCACTCCTCCATCTTCTCTCCCCTTATCTCTGCTCTCTCTTACTCCCTCTCTCTATCTCTCTCTTTCTCGTAGATGGCCCAAGACGTAGGGTGGTGGTGGGGGGGACGGTGGGATTCGTTGGGGTGGTGGGGAGGCACCGCAAGGGGTCACAGGGGAGGGGAAGAGGATATGGTGAAGGGGTGTGTGTGTGTGTGTGTGAGAGAGAGAGGGGTCACGGGTGGGAGGTGTCACGGGAGGAGGTAATGGCGGGAGGAGAGGGGGGCACCAGAGGGGAGGAGAGGGGGGGTGAGGGAGCAGGGCAACGAAGAGAAGGGGAGGCTGCCTAGTACTTCCAGGGAGGGGAAATGAGGGAGTAGGGCACTAGGGAGATGGGGAAGTCACTTGGTATACTTTCAAGGGGGGATGATGAAGTAGGGCACCGACGTTGGAGAGGGTTGTGCCGATGTCACGTACTTCCAAGTGTTCTGTCTGGAGATGGGTACGGCTCGGTGATAGACAAAGGCCATAGCTAAACCACTGGCGAAGGGGAGATTGATGTCGGCATGGGCGATGGAGAGGGCCGGCCGGCCACTCCGATAGACCCGAGATCCTCTCTATACTATAACTACTGTCGCTCTCTTTCTTTCTCTCTACCATTCTCTCTCTGCTCACCCCCTTCGTTGGCGGTATCGATCTCTAGCTTACATACCTCCAGATTTCATAGAGCAAACTCGTCAAGAATCCCCTGTGATGCCCCTTCTCCGCCATCCAAGTCTCTCACCACGTGCACGCGCGTGTGTTTATTTTTGTCTTTGACTACACTTAATTTATTTTCATCTCTGACTACACCTAGGTTAAAATAACGATACATAAGTTAGCACTCTTTTGGAACGGTAGTGTGCTTAAGGAAGGTTAGTGAAACGGAGAAGATTATAGAGATTTTAAAGTAAGTAACCATATTTGAGGGACCAAAGTAAAAATATGTTCATATATAGAGATTAAAAAATAAAATTATAAAAAAATCTATTACCAATTAAGTGGCGTTTTTAAAATTAATACACCTCCACTGGACCGGTCGTGAGCCATGATCCGAGAATTTGGTCGTGTGCCCTTTGGACGTTACCGATTGTCCGAAGGCTCCAAGCCAGTGGAGCCTTCCTGTCGGGAGGATTTGACGCCCGCCCGGCGATATGCCAAGGGGCCGCTTGGGCGGGGGCTCGTTGGCATGCGCGAATTCTGTGGGGCTCACTCTCACATCTCAACTTCTCTCTCTCTCTCTCTCTCTCTCTCTCTCTCTCTCTCTGTGTGTGGAGAATAAAACGGGACCCGGCAAATGCCGGGTGATGACCGACATGTTTGACCGGAAGTTGACTGAAACCGTGCGAACCGCAATGCATAAAGTTATCATAAATGCCAATAGCTTTTAGCAATAACTACAAAAATACCATGGCTTCATCAGTACTACGCCACGATCGCCTCTGCTTTTCGCCGTTTCGTCCGCGTCTTGCCCCCTGTGACAACAAACTTTAACGGGAGAACCATATGTATGTGGCGCTGCACATCGATCACGATCGTTTAACTAATGGTGATTTTGAAGGTCCATCACATCACACGCTCCCCGAGATGCCATTTACCATAATTTTGATCAGGAAGTATATATTTTGTAAATGCAAATTCTGAGGGATTTGCGGGGAGGGGTGCAGGGGTGGCCTGGTGGGGGACACATGTATGGGACGGTCTGGCTCGCATAAGATAGGGGGTATGAGAGCGTTCGCCAGGAGGTCGCAACGGGTCAAAACAACAGTTACCACCCTCTTAGTTACCGGCCAATCATTGGCCATTGGCGCATCCACCCGTCTTCACATTTCATCAAAACCACCCTCCTCCGCCTCTTCCACTTTCCATCTCAGCGGCCAAGCGATCGAGGCCCTCTATATATCAGCCCCACTACGTACTGCCGTTCCCCACATCTCCTAGCTCGGCTTTCTCTTCTTCTTCTGCCATCTCCACCGGCACCACTGAAGGCGCTGCCAACTACACCGCCAGAGCGAGTGGCAGAGGAGAAATGATAAGCGCGGGGGACTTCTACAGCGTCATGTGCGCCATGGTGCCGCTCTACTTCGCCATGTTCGTCGCGTATGGGTCTGTAAAGTGGGGGAAAGTGTTCTCGCCGGTGCAGTGCTCGGGGATAAACCGGTTCGTGGCCGTGTTCGCCGTGCCGGTGCTGTCCTTCCACTTCATCTCCCAGAACGACCCGTACCGGATGGACGCTAAGTTCATACTCGCGGACACCCTGTCGAAGGCCGCCGTGTTGTCTCTGCTCTCCCTCTGGGCCGTGCTCTCCAAGGGGGGCCTGGACTGGTTGATCACGCTGTTCTCGGTGGCCACGCTACCCAACACGCTGGTCATGGGCATCCCGCTGCTCCGGGCCATGTATGGGGACTTCACTCAGAGTCTCATGGTGCAACTCGTCGTCTTACAGTGCATTATCTGGTAACATACTTAGCCTTTGTATGTAGAACAAGAATATAGCTAGATCGAAGATAGCTTCTGCGCCCATTCTGAGTTCCACTAAATCCTTGATCTCCACATGCAAGGTTCAGGTGTTCCCACCGGATGACTTCGATCTTTCTTGCCTCAATATTCTTGGTTAAGGGACCAACATTATTCATAAACGTACATACCAGACTATGTGTTCATAAACGTATATACCAGGTTATGGGTTGCCTTCGCCCGAAGGTAGCTATATCTAAACAAAGCGATCCAAGTTGTTAGCATTTTTGTCCACTGATACGTTGTTAGTCACCACCTTAGTCGCCACAAACAGTACTGTCGCTCGCACTTAAAACCAAATTTGAGATGTTATTTGATGTTTGAACAGACCCAAAAAAAAAACAGCATCAAAGCATCAACGGCGCCCTTTACAGAGTCACAGGACAGTTCAGTGGCAACTCTTTTGCTGGTCATGAGGCTCTCCTTTCATCAGGATGCTTTTCTTGATCGGTCATCTCTTCAATTCCCTTCCCAGGTACACCCTACTGCTCTTCCTGTTCGAGTACCGTGCTGCCACCCTGTTGATCCGAGACAACTTCCCGGGGCCCGCCGCTGCTGCCATCTCCCGCTTCGAGATCGACGGCGACGTCATCTCCCTCGACGGGCGTGACCCCCTCTGCGCCGAGTCGGAGGTCGACACCCACGGCCACATCCGCGTCCGCATCCGGCGGTCCACCTCGTCGGCTCCCGACTCGGCGCTCTCCTCGGTGGCGATGACGCCGCGCCACTCCAACCTCTCCGGCGCCGAGATATACTCCGTCAACACCCCCGGGCGACCCGGCCCGCCACTCCCACACGATCACGGCGCCGCTGCCGACGGGGTGTTCGGGTACAAGATGGCCAGCCCGCGCCTGTCGGGGTACGCGTCCTCGGAGGTCTACTCCTTCCAGCCCACGCCGCGGGCGTCCAACTTCAACGAGCTGGACGTGGGCACGCCGGTCTGGGCGAGGTCCCCGGCTACCATGGCGAAGACGTTCCGGCCATTCTCTCCGGCCATGAACAGCCGTGTGAAGGCCGTGTGGGAGTGTCATCAGCCAGTTGCAGATGTTGGCGGGGAGCAGCGACAAGGAAGCAAGGATGTTGGAGGTACCAACCACTAGCTCAGTCTCTGTCTTTTCCTTCTACCGAAGCCGACTGACTTCATTGGAAATAGTATAACAGGGTGGGGGAGGTGGGCACAGCTTTTGCTGTAGGGGCCTAGCTATCTCGCCGGAATCTGACGACAGCAGTAGGCAGCAACAGTGCAGGCCTTGTACTGCACTGGGGTGCTGGCCCTCCCGTACCCTCTTCATGTGAGACCATGGCTAGGGCCATGACTTGTCTCTTTTATCTTACTTCGTAGTTTGTAGACCACGGTGACAAAGTCTTCTACCAGAACAAAACACGATCAGGTCCGGCGATGCCGGTTCCCAGAGCCGTGCTGTGGGTGTCTGGCGTCATAAAAAGATAAAATCTTTCAGCATGCGCGGGGTTTACGACTAACTACGGTGGTCTTAACATGAAACCATGCCAGAGAAGGACTTGAGCTTCAGGAGCACCGCCAAGTTTGCGGTAAGGGAGGAAGACGACTCCGACGTCGAAGGGGGTACCCGCCAGAAGATGCCGCCGGCGGCCGTCATGCTGCGGCTCATCCTCACCATGGTCGGCCGGAAGCTGTCCCGGAACCCCAACACCTACTCCAGCGTGTTGGGCCTGATCTGGTCTCTGATCTCCTTCAAGTGAGTGGGGGTATTAAATATTGGTGGTCTGCTTTGGTAGCTTTTCTTAATTATTAAGTTTTTCTTTTTTTCTTTCCCCTCCCCTTCTTTTGGTTTCTCGTTGTCACCTCACTAGCTATATATATATGGGGCCGTGTCGCAGGTGGGAGGTGGGAATGCCGGCCCTGCTGAAGAATTCCATAAAGATCATCGCCGATGCCGGCCTCGGAATGGCCATGTTTAGCCTAGGTGGGTGATCACGTGCTTTGTTGATCTGTAGCATTCCAGGAGCTAGTAGCACATCAAAGCGATGATGGAAGCTAACCAGGGGAAACCCCATCCATTGCAGGGCTGTTCATGGCCCTTCAGCCAAGGATCATCGCGTGCGGTGCCAAGATGGCTAGCCTTGGAATGGCCATCCGTTTCATCAGCGGGCCGTTGGTGATGTCTGCCGCGTCCTTCGCTGTTGGACTGAGAGGCAAATGTCTGCATACCGCAATTGTTCAGGTAACCCCACTGCGTCATTAACAAATTAATTAAGGCGCGCGTACATTATTATTGTAGCTTAATCTATCCAGTCGATCATATATAAGGGCATCATGTACACACGAACTAGATCGACCGACAACAAAACCAGATGTACATGGGCATGCATGCTCGCACATCACGTGGATATATATTTGGGGGCATGCAAGCTACTAGTGTAGATCTTCTATAGCGGCCGGCCGCATGCACAGGGATGTGATAATCGACACATGAATCTGTATTCTTGTGGTTGGCCGGGGGTGGGGGGATGTGCTGGCAGCTGCTTATAGCCTAGCTAGGTTAATTTGGACGTCTCGGTCACTTTTATGGATTCTCTGTGTTACGTCTTTAAAGGGTCGCTCTTCCTGATCTAGAAATTGTTGTATCGCCCTGCTTTTGCCAGGGAATGACGAGGGGTTACATGCCGACAAATTGATCTATATTGATGACTTAAAAGTGTTTAATTTACACAATAAAGAAAGAGAAGGAATATTGTGGTGACTGCTCAGCGTACCGAAATGTATAATGTACACTAATGAATTGGGTGTCTCACTTTATAGGGTCTAATGGTGTTGCGTCTTTTAATTTCAGGCTGCTCTTCCCCAGGGGATTGTACCATTCGTCTTTGCCAGGGAATACGGCTTGCATCCTGACATACTAAGCACTGGGTATGTATATATATATATATAACCAACTTTTGCAGTGGGAAACATGTTTTCTTTCGGCCAGGCATCTGTCCGTTCAATTCAGGTTCCTAATAAGCAATCGTGTGATTCAAATCTTAGCTCGATCGGTGCTCCGTTTTCTCTGGTGCATGCATGGTTTTGTAACATTAATTGGAGACGCGTACGTACCCTGAGAGATAACTTTTTGTTCCACATTTATTAATTTATCTATCTTTGTGATGCCAGCTAATTACGTACGTACCCCCAGAGTTTACAAGCTAATTTGTTCGATCTCCCGGCTTTGCTTGCCAAAGATTTGTTTCCTTCCCAACAAATTAATACTTGTCGTCCTTCCTCGCTCGATCGTTCTGGTGTCACGTACCCCTCTGAGAGATCGAGAAGGCCTTTTTTTTTTCATGATTCTGTTAACCTCTCGCTAGCTGCGACCACCTTTTGCAGGGTCATCTTCGGCATGCTCGTGTCCTTGCCCGCCACCCTTCTCTACTACATACTCCTGGGGCTGTGATGGACGGCATTATTGAATAAAGCCACGGCCGGTGGCATCCAAGGTGCGCGCGCGCCATGCATGGGGCCCCTGAAGCTCTCTCTCAAAAAGCTTGCTGCGCGCCAATGTACTGATGACCCCGCCGTGCATGTGGTGCCTGCCCCGACCAAACAAAACCACGTGTGGGCACCTTCGATCATCAGCTCGCCGATGTACGCACGCAGGGAAGCTAGCTATAAGCAAGGTCACATGATATCTACTTTCTAGGGTAGTCTATATATATATATATATATAAATTCTCGCTTTAACACTGCATATATAGCCCATGCAAGATGTTGCACTCGGGGGCATCAGGTGGAGCTTAATTCCCTGAAAGTAGTTTATAGCTAGGGTTGTGGTAAGATAAGATAAAAAGAGAGGAATGAAGTTTTTTGGGGTTAAAGTTGGGAAGCAAATTAAGGAGGACTGATATGTATGTGCTTTCTAGAGACGGTGACAGTGTGTCTGTACATGTATCATCGATCCGCATGCAGAGGCTAGTGGTAACCAAAAGAGAAATGTTTGGCGCATCATAACTTAACTAGGATTAGGCGGTAGCTAGGATTTTCTTGTCAGCTATGGTGGGAGCACAATGTACGCGGGTCCATGTAAAAGCACTCTTTATGAATGATTTGAAGGAAAGCTAGCTAGTGTGAACCATTCCACCCAAAACCTTTCACACTTTTGTTGATGATTTTCCGATAGATCATGATGCGTCCTTGGAGATTATTTAATATATATGCACAGTGGTGGGCAAATTAATTAACGATGTGTCGCTGAACACACACACACACCCCCCCCAAAAAAAAAACAAAAAAACAAAAACTGGGGACAGTGCTTCGATTCGATCCGGCCCCTTACTCGCTTTTGAGGGACCCGTTTAAAGGCTACGTACGTACCCTCATCTTAATTAATTAATTAATTATCTCAATTCTTATAATAAAGAGTGACTGTGGACGGACAGACTTTACCTTTATCGCCCTCCCACGACACCACCTTTTGCGAGGAAAAGTCGAAGCAGAAAGGCAGGGACCTCTTTTCTGGACCAGCACAACACGTAGTGCAGTTCTCGAGCAAGACGGGACATGGGGTAGTCTTCATATAAAATTATTTATTCAAATTGTGGTATGAGAAAGAATATATGATGTGCTCAAATATATCATTCCCTGTGCCAGGAATATATATCTTTTGTAAAATAGTGCAACCTATTTATATATGGTCACTTACATGTAATTATCTACGGATTCGATGGTGGCCGGGATGAATTGTCTTCCAAACTTCTTTGAAATCAAAGCCTCGCTCGAGGGTAAACTCGATCAGCAGGCTTAAAGATTATAAAACTACATTTCACCGGGTGAGGGGCAAGTACAATTTATGGTAAAATTACGCTTTGATATGTTGAATAACTTGACAAAATATTGGGACAGACGTATATATAAAACTAGATGATCAAAGTAAAATAAACGGTTCTTAAGTTTTAAGACCAAAATATAATATATTTATACGGTAAATAGGTATTGAGGAGGGGAATGATCGTCAGGTCCAATGCGGTCCAATATCGTCAAGCCCGTTACCATCCGATTAGGTCGAACCCGTGACAGACCACCCCACCAACCTCTGACCCATTCAATGCGGCATAGCTGAGACATAAGGAAATTCTGCCGACCCACAGAGGGAATTATTGCGCGCGTAGGATTCAGACGCGATAGAACTCGCCGACGGATGAACGTTGCCACCGCCATCACAGGACTTTCCCCGGCGAGGACTGAGTCAGACCCACGTGGCCGAGATCTCACCCACTAAGCCTCCCTTCGGGGAACGAGCGAGTATGCAACGAGTAACCCTCGTGATCAAGGAGATGCTACTCCACGATCTACGTCATTTTTCATCTGAAGAATGGCCAGTTCCTTGATAGCCCATATAAATAGATTCCCAGTTAGACCCAGAGAGAGAGACATATACTCCTACGGATATACTCACAGGTGAATGGTCGAATCCATCTCCAGACACTCCCACGCATACAGAGATAGAAGAGAGAAACCCAAGTACTAGCAGAGAGAGGCTCCTCTACGCAGCAGCGGAAGGAGTTCTCCCAGTATTCTGAGCACTCTCCGGACATTCGCTCCTACGCTCAGGCTCTCCCATTCTGGCTTCTCTGGGTCTCCTCTTACTTTAGCCCTTCTCCCTTTCTACTTCTCTAAGTCGTTTACTTAAGCATCATAGGGTTGTCTCCTGGGATCACTCCGATGACTTCTTCTGACGTCGTCCTCTAGTGATTGCAGGTTTTCTCGGGTGACCGGTTATTCTTCTCCATCAAACAAATCTCAAAAGTTTGTAAGAGATAAAAGGGGAATACTTTTCAACTTCTACAGGTATCAATGAACCTATGAAGTCAAGATATCAATACAATTATATAATTATTTTTTAAAAAAAATATCAATCAGAAACTTAAAAGTATTGAACAATTTTTTATCACACTCGAGTGATAAATGAGCATTTTTCCTATCAAATAGAGCAAATTTGTACGTACATAAAATTTTTCATTAGTTCCGTTTGTGTAAATACATTTGCCAAAATAACGTAGCGTTGTGGTAATTAAATATACATGAAGTATAAGAGACTTGGGTTCAACGTACGCCCAACTCAACCCATCATGTTTTTTCCAAAGTTAACAAACTCTTAGGGCCTGTTTGAAAGTGATTTGTTGAGATGTAAGGATTATTGTTAAGTCTGATTTTACAGACACATGTTATAAGTTGTGAAAATTTTCTGGCATATGTATCATAGCATTAAAATCGGGCTTATTTGTTTGCAAACGAGGGGCTATCATAACCGGGGTTAGATTATACTAAAGAATAAGTAATATTACTATGATACAAGGAGGGTTAACTTGTTCCGTCTTTTTGTTAGAATAGTCTTAACTTGAATATTGACTCTTAACTCGAATACGGATCCACGCAAACAAACAAAATAAGATAATTAGGGCATAGGATAGTTAAGACACTGGATCTCGGTTAATAGCATCTTATTCCGTAAAACAAACATACCCTTATCTCCCATTTGTCTCGGGGATAACCCCCATTTTATTTTATTTTTGATTTGATAGAGGGGAAAAATATTCGGATTAGATCGAAGGATAACTCTCATCTAATCTGGATAGTGTGAGTGTGTGACCCACCTAATTAGGTGAAACAGTTTAACCGATCTCTCTTATCAAAATAAATGAGAGTAAGTGAATGGACAGACTAATCTAAGGAGGATATCCCTCCATTTATCTAACTCTCTTTCAAAGAGGGGGTTAAAGATTAAACGTGAGCATTTAATTAGGGGGTTAAACTTGGGATCTCCCTGTCGTTTACGCACCCACTCTGCATGTCCTCGATATATAAACGACTATCGTTGGTGGCGGTGGGACTTCAAATGATATGATGGGGTGCGTAGGGGTGTCTATGTCTGAATCAGAAAAAGGTCTCCACTTTATCTTTTCATGCCTAAGACATCACACTGCCTTTTGCTGGCTAGGTTGTTTTTGGCAGATCTGCTTTCTCTTTTGCTGTTAAGTAACCATCATGGAAGAGCATTAGGTCGACCCATCCTAAGTTTTGTCTTGTTCTACCTTAATCTTCTATATCTGATAATAAAAGTTGTCTTGTTCTACCTCTAATTTTCTATCTGATAATAAAAGTTGTCTTCTATATCTGATAGAAGTCATATGTCTCTCTCTCTCTCTCTCTCTCTCACACACACACACACACACACACACACGCACGCACGCACGCACGCACGCACACAAAAGAGGGTTGCGCCCTACTTGGAGGATGCTGACAAGCAGCTTTTAAATCGCTGCTGCATGAATACAGGCCCACGGTGACACGGTCCATACTACTCTGCCTCTTGCAAGTAGTTTGATAAGATGGAGAATATGGACGAATGCAGGTTCAGGGTCCAAACGGTCCTTACTATTCTTCCTCTTGCCATTGCAGTAGTTTGATAAGATGGAGAATCTTCCATTACCTCCTCCGCTACAAGGAGGGTGAGCACATGGAGTGCCTGGCCTTGTAAACCTGTATGCATGTTATATGTCTAGTGATGAAATGACAGAAGTACAATATATATATATATATATATATAGTTGTCGCCATTAAATTATAGAGCTGAGTGTGAAATAGCCTACCTCATGAGGTGCTTGTCTTCGGTTGGGGTGTTTTCCTCGTCCACATAGGGATGCTAACTAAGTTGAAATATAATGCTAATTTCTTGACCAATGCAAGATGGATCATCTTCGTCTAACAATATATATATATATATATGTATGTATGTATGTACGTATGTATGTATAGACCAAACTGATGCATGTGACTGCTACATTTCCGTGTGCACTACATTCTTGATCAAGGAAATATATCATAGAAGGTAATAGTCTTCTCTTTTTCCTTTTTATTTCTAGACAAAAAGTCTCCATGGTTTACGCATTTGGCTATCTCCCCCGCCATGGAGTGGACTAACGTCGAGCTTGTGGATCTTCTCCCTTGTCCGTTCAGATTAGTTTTGCACAGAAATCTGGGGACACGATCGAGTTCCCCCCTTGGAAGGGATTGAGTAGAACAATCGATTCCTAAAAATTGTCTATCATGATTTGAGAAACATATGGCAAAAATTGCAAGAACGTCTATTTTCTTGAACTTAAGGTAATGACACTGTACGTCCAATGGATTGGGAGGGATGAATAAGATTAAAGGATCTGCACAAATAAGTGATTAGCCTCCCCACTAATATCTTATGCTCACTGTCTAGGGCGAAACAAGCTCAGCCTGAATGCAAGCACAAGCTCCGGACCCAAGTGAGTCGGGCCCAATGGGCTGGCTGATGGGCTCGATCGTCCATCTGTTGTTCATAAAATGACCTTTTTTATGAGGTGCATATTTCTTTTATAAATGACTTTTTTATGAGGTTTCTCAAAAAATTGAGGGGGTTGTTCATAAAATAATATGACATTATGAGAAATTAAAATAAATATAAAAAGTAAAGGGTTAAATCTTTGAACACGTCACAGTGTCTGGGATTGTAATTAAACATCACAAGGCCAATACATACATACATACATATATATATATATATACATATATTATATGTATATATATATATAGAGCGACACGCTTATAAAGTACGTCTTTCCCACCATTGTCTGAGATGTTATCTAATAAACATCACAGGCCGGATAAGGAACTTCTACGTCTGTAATTGCATCATATTGTTCACCTGAAAGGTGCACTTTTCTATTTATTAAGATGGACATTTAGAAACCTCCGACTCACAAGCATCATTCCTCAAGTACCCTATGATGTGAACAATCAGCAGCGGATTACAAACAAGATTTGGATTGTATAACATTGATTAATTACTATGTTCATCAAGAACTCTGCTCTTTAATTTATTGGACGAGATTACACTGCCATAACATCATATCACCAATACGGCGACCAGACCAGAAACAAGTAACATGTCAGCCTTCAAGTGTACTCAAAAAGAGAAAACTGGACAACAGATACTGATCAAACTTGGCAACATGTGACCCCTAAACTGAAGAATGACATGATTAATTAGTGTGAGGAATGATGAAGTTAATCCTCGTTCTGTATGTAACAAAGAATATGCTAATGTCACAGCTCAAATTAAGTCATCTTAATGGGGTAAGAGGTGTTTGTTCATGGGGTTACAACTTATCAAGTTCACCCCATCACAAAAAATTAAAATTAAAAATGGGGAAATAACTTTTAATGGTCATGTCAACAATTTATTCCTTTAAAAAATGAGTGGGAACCGTACATATAAAGACAAGGGACATGTTACCAATATCTAACAGTAAATGAGGATGCATGTTCTCTTTTCCGTTTCTATTTGGATCTATTTCATTAGGTCGGATTTGATGGGCAGTGAGGTTTGCCAAAGCCAAAATTATCTTCAGTGCCCCCTTGACTGATAATTAAACAATAAGAGTAGAACAGATTGGGTTACCGGGTGATTCGAACGAATTAGATATTCGACCGGTACAGATTATATAAAGATAGAATGAAACATCTAACTCGACTAAAAGTTTGAATAAGTTATTGCAACTAAAATAACATTAATTGTAAAGTACTTTACATGTTTTATTTACCTTATTTTATTTATTTTATGTAAAATATATAAGATTATGGTTAGTAAAAAAATCACTCATTTTAACATATCCTTATCGAATATAATTCAGCGATATATAGTCGGATATAATTCAGTGATATAATTCATTCTATTATCAAATATGCCGACTTTAACAAAGAGCGACTAATTTGTGAAGGCTCACGTGGGGAAGTTTGCATTGATCATAGTTGCCAAAAAGTTTATTTCTAGGCGGCATAAGATTTCCCTCCCACGAGGGAGACTTTGGATTCAATTTCAACTTCTCACGTTTGCCTTGATCAAGTTTGCCGTCGCTCGTGAGGGAGGGTTGATTTACCATTCGAGAAGCAAATAAGAGTCTCAAATAAGTGCAAAAATTAAAATGTAGAAATTAAAATTTACAATTTGTATAATTTTTAATCCAGAGTCTAAGACCATAACAAGTACAGTCTAACAAATGAAAACAAGTACATAGTCACGATACATATCCCACCTCTAACAAGTTGGTAATAAGAAGAGCACCACTGACGTTTCGCTGAACCTTTGAATTACATGGAGATAATCTCTCACCTAAAAGAAAAAGGGATGAGCCTCATCTCAAGGATTCAGTGGAGGTCCGTGGATCCTCATCACACAAAACAATAACAAATAATATTTATTGACAATAAACAAATAATTGATAGGAAGAAAGTAAGTAAAACTATTAGTAACAATGTCACGCAAATCACAAGTGACAGGAGAACCACAACCACAAGTGATAGGAAATCACCCATTAGTAACAAGGTTGGATGCATCCAATGACATCTTATATAGCACCTCTTATCTCACGTACGACCAACGTCCAGTCTAAGAGTGCGGCAGTGGGACACACACACGCATCTCCAACACTAGGGCCAAATGGGGTCTATGCCTCTGCAACCGTCAACACGGTGTCTGAGCCCTCAACCACATGTGTACACACTAGATAGACTCCTCAACGTCTAAGTCCCACGACCAGTTTTCCTCTAACTTAGACTCAGGCTACAAAAAGTGGGAGCCTACGACAATCAACTCAAAACCGTCTAACAGGAATGCCCTCGACCTCTCCCAAGTTGGTCGGTGCGAAGCACTCAAAAAGGCTACAACTAGTGGTGTGCCACACACAGTAAAAAGCACCAAGACATACATAATCGAAATGGAAACCACCAAGGTGCCACCAACTCATACGCACATTGTGGACACGACACGGCCCAACGCCGCTCGCAACCTTCCTCACTTAGAGGATTGAAAATGATAAGAACGCTTGGCTGAATAGTTAAACCAACGATCGTCGGCCCACACGAATCACGCGGGAACATCCTTCCACGAAAAAATGGCAAAGAGGAACCCATGCGAAACACACCCTCGACGGCAGGCTACTTGGCCGTCCAGTAGCCTAGGCGGCCACACACCTGGCCATCCAATAGTCTAGGTGGCCAGCTATCTGGCCATCCAGCTCCTCTGGACGGCCACATACCTGGTCATCTGGCTGTTGAGGACGGCCATCGATCTAGCCGCTTGCCCTGGGACGTGTCGAAATAGAATCTCTGTCCAGGGGTTCCAATTCACGCCCCAATCATCTCAGACGATGGGAAAATACTGGGGAGCTTCTCCCCTCTGCTCATACCATCAAAGGTAAGCATTTAAACTGAAAATCGTTGTTCGGAATGATCGGATGAAACCACACAACCCCAAACATGATCTTTTCCCCGAGCATGAAACAACCCCTCTTCCTAGCTCAAATTGGAGGCAAAACACAAAGGAGAGGTCAAAATCTATCCCCCTACCTTCAGTGATGATCTTACATGCCAGAAATGCCAAAAACGCCAAATCCGACGATTGATCTTGCACCGCCACGAATGAATCCGCCCCAAATCTGACCGTTCGCGGCCTGATCTGGCCCCAAATCCCAACATTCGCTGCCGCCGTCATCACGACCACCTCGCCCCTCCATAATCCATCATCAACCACCGGAGGATGGAAGGAGAGGAAGAAGGAGGAAATGAGGAGAGAAGGGGCGTTGGTTGGGTTTTATAAGGGTTGCATGATAATAACATAAATTCCAAAACAACCCAAAAGTCATAATTTAGGATCTACAGGCCCATTATTCAAGATCCAACACCCACTAAACACGATCTGATAACCACAGACATTACATTGACAAAGTCTTAGGCACCTTGGTCGCACCGCATCCCTCATCGGACCCTCTTTCCTACAAAAGCCGATGGCCTAAGAACAGCCAAGCTCAAGAGTACATGTGAAAGGGGAAACAAAGGGGTCGGATATTTATTCAAGAATTTTTTTTATAGCATGGGTATACATCAGAGGCTACCCCCTAGGGGCCGAGATATGGAAAATCTTCCACCCTCACCACATGATGCCTATCTTGGATCATCCCAAGCTGCATCGCCCACAACCTGCGACAGCCGAGAGGCTTGCATCATGTCCTAGCGAAAGGCCTTCGGGTGGTTGTACTCGGTGACCGCCTCCTCACTGGCCTGCTCGAAGACCCAAACATTGTTCTCGTTCGCCTCTTCGGGTAGACGCTCCTACCTCTTCACCTCTCACTGGCCCTCTAACATGGTATCGAGGAGTTTGCCGAAGTCAGCCTAGGCGGCTATCGCATCTCGTCGTGCCACCGCCACCTCCACACCACTGTCTGCGACCCGCTTCTTCCCCCTACTCAGGTTGGCCTCAGCCTTCTCTATAAGCCACCTATTCTTTGTTGTCTTGAAGGCAATGCGGCTACAGAAGGTGAGCACCATAAACATAGTCGCTAGTAGCTCCTGAGTCACCGCATCGGACAACCCTTGCATCGACAGCCCCAGAGGCCCTCCTCCTCCTCAAAAGACACCAGCTGTCTCACCAACCTGCATACTTTTTCATTCGGCCACTTTGATACCTCCAGATTGACATGTGAAGGCCCCTCCTACCTGCTCATTGGGGTCCTTGGCGAAACCCCCATGTGGGGAATAGGGCCATAAGAAGGTATTATCTCTCTCCATGCCCTGAGGCCCTAACAGCTCTGCCGCCTCTAGCACTTGGCTGCAGCCTATCCTAGCCAACCCTGCTTCTTTCTGATGATCTCCCCTCCACCTTCTGATCCATGGTGGAGCTGGCACACTATGGCCATCTTCCATGGTACCCTAAGGATCTCTTCCAGACTAATTTTCATAATGGTTGGCGAAGCGAACACGTCTCAGCAATTAATACCCCCATGCATCATGAAGCATCACAGCCAATACAGGCGTCCAAAAACTCCCTCGAAACCCTAAGTGGCATCACATGAACTTTTGTCATTGACCCAATCCATGTGTTGTGCATCGTACCAAGGGCTGGGGGCCAAGTGATGTGTGTGCATGGGCGAACGACCACCACATGTCATTGCTCTCGCTAAATCAAAGTTTTCCACTAGATGTTGAAAAGTTGAAATCACTAATATGGCAACTGGTGTCAGCATATCTATGTCCCTTTACGATGTCACGATTCGCTCCACTTCCCTCGAACGACTGCAACTCTGACTACTGCACCACCTAGAACATTCCTTTTAAGAGCAGAAGGTGTATCAATCATGACACCATTCTCTGGCCTTCACCTATAAAACAGGGTCTCAACGACCTCCCCTAGGCAGTCAAGAAAGGATAGAAAAATATTCTCATACTTTGCCAGAAATCTCTAAAGAGAGAAGCATCACCCCTCCGGTGGAGCTGCCTGTACTCCATGTCCGCCCTTCTGTGCCTCCATCAGGCCACCTATCTCATCTTGAGCCATCTCTACCTTTCAAAAATCTTGCTCTTGTCTTTCCTTCAATTTGTTGTCTTAAGCATCAGAGGGTTCTACCGAGAAATGATCCCACCTGGTGAAGAACTTTGTGCAGGTTGATGCTTGACAAAATACACTCAAGGGGATTCTCGATGACCCAACTGAGAAACCCGAAAATGCATACTCACGTCAGGTGCCCAGCTTAGGGAGATCAACCAGGCCCTCTGCGTCCAGCAGAACTAGACTCCCCAAGGTGGAAGGCGACCACCATATAGATTGGGAGTCATTGAGCAAGACTCCATAAACTCCACATCGGATCACACCAGCCGTATATAGCATGTGCGATAGTCCGAGTCCAAGTCCTCCTTAGGGAGGCGACACCCCTCGTGCGAACCTGAGTCCCCAGTGTGAAGAGACACCATCGAGGTGGCGATGACCGACTCTGGACGAGTGTTCTTAGCTCTGCCCAAGAAGACTGCAAAGTCCAAGAGAAGGGCATCAATTAGAAGATTCAAACGGGGTGCAGTTCGGCTGGGAACTGCGCATGTCAACACTTGTTCCTTCCTGAAGTTTAGTCCTATGTGGACGATGACAACTCTCGCGTCCCATAGCTGTCTCAAAGCTCCTACGACAGATCAGAGATTTGGCCTGCCCATAAGAGCCCACGCTCCTCCTTCGCAGGCTCTGTATTTCTTTTCACGTTTATAATATATATGTTATCAGCTACCTCATGCACTAAAAATTAATTCAAGCATATCAGATGCAATAATATGAAACAGCTTTTATTTGAAAAATGTAAATGCCTACGTTAGAAGTCTCTCAATTGAAGGGCACATATTTTTCTAGTTGGAATATTTGCAAATATGAGTAACTTCTCGAGTGTTTCTTTAAGTAGGGGGTATTTCCGCACGATATTTTTACCTACACAGGTGACCATTTCAAATAAAGATTGAATCTTTCCTCTCGCACAATCACAAAGCATGGGTTTTGAACTCAAGAGTTCTCCAAACAAGGGTAAGGTCTTTGACGATTGAATGGGACATATAAGACTAACTTGGGAAGAAGATTTGATGAGAGTGTACATCTTAGCTTGGGCATGTGGAAGACATATTTGACGGCCTCACCAACCGATCTCAAGTGGAGCCCAGAGCTGGCCTCTAACAACACTACTATCACTACACTAGACAGTCCCACCGTGTGAAACAGAGAAATAGCGATGGATCACTAACATTTTGAATGCCTGTAGATTCGTTTACAAAACTTGCTTGTTTCTGTCAAGTCTAGTAGAAATTGTAACAGGGAGCCTCATAGATTGGCGAGGCAAACTATCATGTTTTGTAAAAATTGCCCGCCGGTCTTGAGTACCTCCCCTCTGTATATTCCCTTATGAATGAAAAATGTGCTTTTGGCTTTTGACCAAAAAAAAAAACAGAGAAATAGCAATGGATCATATATATGTATATATATATATGTACTCTAGCCTATGGAGACCCACCACACAGCTCATATCGTATGTACGTATTGTAGCGTGGGGGTGTCAGTCGTGTGACCGTGTGGGCCGAAAGAGGAGGCCTGTCATGGTCACTGCCCCTGTTTGTTCGAGCCCTCCCGTGACCTCCCTCAAACCAAAACAAGTCAATAGGCACGTCAAACCAACCTTACAGGACAAACTCCCCTTTGTCCTCTTTACCAAGACCTAACAAACGCATCCCCACCATTCCTTCATATATGCATGTGTATGCGTGTGTTTTAGGGTTTTCTGTAAATCTCATAATTAAGTGGCTAGCTAGTTGATGGAAACCTTCTACTAATACAAAAGGGGATAACAAATCTTAATACAAATTAAGTCCCTATAAACCATGTGTTATGGGACGCAGACAGCTGAACCAACTGGTGTCAACTGCTGGATGTATTCCCCATCGCTGACCTGGGTACGTTAATTATGGTTCATCCCCATGGCTACTGTAAGTGATCTATGGGGAATGAAGAATATTATATCATCGGGTTATATATGTTTTTTATGAAGTTTTGAATCAACACTCAAATGGGTTTTTCTGAATCATTTATCTTTTAAAATCTTGGAAGGAGTGTTCCACTCACAATTAAGCATATAAGTTCCATTTCTACAGAGTTTTGAGTACAAGAAAACCCAAGCACCGAAGCACGTACATATTCCCCCCTCTCTCTCTCTCTCTTCCCTCTACATCAAAACCCAAGAACCATGTCTTCTGTTCCTCTCGTCTTCTTCTTCCTCATCTCTGTTGTTGTCGTTCTTCTTCTTCTTCTCCCCAATCCCTCCCACTCCCTCTCCCCCTCCACTGTCACCACCGTCCCCGCCGGCGACCTCGACCTGATCCGGCGGACCTGCAACAGCACCCCCTACTTCGACCTGTGCGTCTCCTCCCTCCAGTCCTACCCCAACGGCTCCAAGGCCGACGTCCGGGGCCTCGCCACCATCGCCGTCGACCTGGGCATCTCCAACGCCACCAGCACGTCCTCGTACGCGTCCCGGCTCGTGAAGCGCAGCAAGGACCCGGCGCTGAGGTCGGCGCTGGGGGGCTGCGCCGGCAGGTACGCCGACGCCCGGGACGCGCTGAGGTCGGCGCTGGAGGCGCTGTCGACGTCGGAGGACTACGACTTCGCGTCCGTGGACGTGGGCGCGGCGGCGGGGTACGCAGACACCTGCCGGAGCTTGTTCAGGCTGAGCCCGGCGCTGGCGTACCCGGCGGAGATGGCGCGGCGGGAGGAGGCGCTGGAGCGGCTGTGCACCATAGCCGCGGACATCATCTCCCTTCTTGGTTGAACGCGTCGGTGGGCCGTCTCTTCTGGTTCACTGTTCTCTCCTTTGTATTAATCAAAAGTAGTATTGTTTTAATGGAGTGATCTCATGGCCAGACAGCGAGCGAGCGAGCGAATGGGATGGGTCCTTGGTGACGACCAAGATTCGTGGGTCGTGTAACGGTGTTTCTCATGAAGGGAGTTTCATGGAATACGAAGGTGAACAGATACTTATAATTAATCTGTATGCGACTTTTGCTTGTATTCCTTGTTCGTTCCATTTGGAATAATCAGTTCCTCCATCCGATTTTCGGACGCAACGCTACAGTTTGGCCCACGATTGTGAAGCTGTTGGAGCCTTTGGAGGAACGTCTGGTCGGGCATCATATGGTCCCACGTGGATCCCACACGATTTGGACACTAGATTTGGGAGGTGTTACGTGAGGTTGACGAATTGGTTTGAAGGGTCGAGTGTGATATATACGTACGTACCTGGTTTGAGCTTCTCATTTACAAACAAATAAAGATCTCTCCAAAGTTTTAAATATAATAAGTCATTTGAAAGCCTTTTCCCAAAAAAATACATGTATGATTTTTTAAGAGAGTCAAATTGGCTCGGCCCATATAAGACCCATTTTGTCAGGCCCGCTTCGGCTAGACCTCTACAACGCATGCAATGGGTCTCTAACAGTTGCAGCCCACAACGGACTGCCCAGGACGGATAATCCTCGGATTCGTCAGCGCACGAAGGCATCAGCCCAGGCGCAACGACCGACGGATGACCCTCTGGCGACCGAACGTTATCTCCTACGACGTCGGCCTCAACCCCACTAAAGGTGAGCACGCCTCACATGCGCCGTAAGACTCGCCAGAGAACCGCTCGACTCCGGAGGAACGGACCTTCAACGGAAAACTCTCCACGATCGCGGGGAGGAGTTACTCCACGACTTACGTCCTTCCATGCTAAGGGACATGCCCTCGCCACCAGGACAACCCCTATAAATAGGCCTTCGACGGACACGGATGGGAGACAGAGACTCAGACGGAGAGAGACAAGAGAATCGACTTACTCCCACAGCAAGAGAAGTCTCGCCTGTCCACCCCTCGAGAGTGGATTCCACGAACTAGAGCACAAGTCATCTTCCGAGCACCCTTCTAGAAGACTATCTGCCCCTCCATGCTTGCATAAATGACATTCGTCTCTCTCTCCCTCATCTGTTATTCCTCATTCTCCATCTTCTCAAATAAATAAATATTAAAAATATGATACCATGGTGCTCGTTGAATTAATTCTTCTCTCTCTCTCTTTGTTATTTGGAATATAACATAATTGATCTAGGATTCAGTCTTAACATTTGACGTCTTGAGTTGAAGACTATAGGGTCAATTATAAGTATATTATTTTTTTACAACCAATGCCCCAACAAATGAGAGGTGTTTGAACTGCTAATTATACACCAAGCAATTTTTCACCAAATCCTATGCTCGATTCGATCACACAACCTCTGAACTATGTGAGAGTGCACATAACCACTTAGCCACGATATTATTCCCTGAACTAACTCTTCTCCTTGGATCTTAATAAGTTCACTTACTCTTATGTAGCGATGCAGATTCTCTTATTATCTTCGAAACCAAGTCATATATAGTCTAATAGTTTGTAATTGCGTAGACAGAGTTTGCTGTGTTTAGAGGAAAAAAATTACGATAAATTATTTATCAATTTGGCTGATTTGAGAACAATTTGCGAAGTCATCGATCGATCTCAACACCCAAGGAATCCATCCTCATGTGACTGAAAGCTACGTGAGTACTGGCTTAGATTATGATCTTTTCGAAATATTGTGTGCAAAACTGACAATATTTTAAGAATTCTGAGTGAAATTTTGTAATAGTCTTAGAAAATTATTATGAAATCACTCTTTCTGTCATCTGGTTTTTCACACTTCTTTTCGTCATGTGATTTGAAAATCGGATGATAGGAAAAGTGAAATTTAAATGCGGTGCTCCTAAATTGGAAGCACTAAATTCAAGTCCCAACCCAACTTTAATTTGGTTGTTGAATCATGGAAATTAATGATTGAGATGAGAATGTCAAATTGGGTGGAAAAAAAAAATGGCATTGTAACATTGCTCGCGGTGTTATATATAGTTGCAGCAACATATTAATAGTGGAATAGCACTATATTCCAAAAAGGTATTCTTATACTATCATTTATTAGAGATTATTTTAAAAACTACTATATACAACTCTCATAGTTGATATATTAATTGAGTAATGTTCCGTGTACCGAATTTGGTGTACAAAGTCAGCTCAAATTATAACCTCCCCTCTTATTGGCCCCCAAAAGGTTGAAATGACCATTTTCGTTGTAAAAAAGACATCCCGTCTTAGATACGTACGGCCCCGTGTCAGATCCGGTCGACCCACTTTTTTGCTCGACGAAAAAATACAGGAGTGAAATATTTTGTAGGACTGAAGTATTTTACTACATGAATGAAACATGTAGTATAGAATTAAAATATTTTGTTAAATTTTATTTTTATAAGAAATATTTTATTTCTGTAGTGTTTTATCCTTGTAACAAATATTTCGTCTACGTAATAAATGTTTCATTTCTACGTAATATTTCATTCGTTCATTTCTGTAGTCAAACAAAATGTTTCATTCTTATAACAAAACGTTTCGTTCCTGTAACAAAATATTTCAGTCTTATAAAATATTTCAAACCTGTGTTTTTCCGCCGAACAAAAAAACGGGTTGATCGGGTCTGGCACGGGGTCATACTGAACAGACGTGGGACGTCCTTTTTTGATAAAAAACGGTCATTTTAACTTTTTAGGGGATCAAAATTTGAGTTGGCTTGGATGCACAAAGCATTACTCATATTAATTAGTGGGGTGTGAAAATTTTGATCGTGACATCCAACTTAGATACGACAGCCACCCTTTGCTCAATCCTTTGGAACGCACGGCAAAATAAAGACTGAGCTCATATATATGTGTTCTCCTTGATCAACTTCTTTTAAAATCAAAATATGGCGTATTTGATACAGCCGTTTCATCGTTCTGATGTGCTCTCGACTCCATGTTCTTGATTTTGGTATGAATCCAGAGACATGGATAAGCAGTAGTCCTTGTCAGCATTTCATGCATGCATAGACGTCCCGGACCAGCATATGAAGGTGAGAACATGCACCCAATTAACTTATAATTAAACTGGAGATAACAGCTTCTTAATCTAACTTCTTAAGTACGTAAATGAGATAATAGGGTACGCTCGTGTAAATCAAACAGTGATCGTAAGCCCGATTTGTTGCTTACTGGATAGATTGTTGTGGCATTGGAAGTCTTCTCGTGCAAACTAGGCCCTTGGTGGGCCGTGTGTTAACTTAGAGGCCCTGGCCCTTTTTCCCTTCCCACTTCAGAGTCTCCTACTATTTGCCTTTTTAGATATTGGAAAATTCAGTAAATTCTTCCGATATCCATTTCACAAGAGTGTCGTCAGCCTGATCATATTTTCCGTATGAATTTGATTTCTGATTTCAAATCAGCAGTAAGTCGATCGTGTCAAAATTTATAGTTCTGAATTCAAATCAGCTGTACCAGCAACCCCATGGAAAGGAATTGCTTTTTACCCTATTTAACGTGCGAAAGTCGCACGTGTATTGTATTGAAATTTAAAATATATTTGTATTTTCTATTAATCTTGTTAAAAGCAACAGGCATGTATACAATGTGGTGACGTGAAATGAAAACAAAAGTGAGAAATATTTCCACATATTTTTTTATTTTTTTAATGAAAGAGAGCCCTTTTTAATAATTAATTAGATTCGTGCCTAATTTTAATGGGACTATGCCCGGTCTCGTCTTTCCCGCCTTTAACATCCCGCCATTTTGAAGGCGCCAATCTGACTTCCGATCCACCGCAGTTCCTTCCTGGAAACCCTAATCGCGCTTCCGCTTCCACCATCTTCCCCTTCAAAGAAGCGAGAATTTGGAGAAGAGGGTGAGAGCGATACTTCTGGCAAGATGAGGGGTGGGACTATCCAGATCAACTGGCACGACACCAAACCCGTCCTAACCCTAGATTTCCACTCCCCAGCTGGACTCCTGGCCACCGGCGGCAACGACCAAGACATCAAGGTGCCGTTTTTGTTCCTTTTTCGTTTTCAAATCTGATTTTTCTGTGGTTCCGAGATCCGGGTTCTGGGTAGCAAGGGCAACTGGTGGCATTTGCGCTCATGGCAGGTCAACCCGTGATTTTTGTTTCGTCTTCGGTGATCTCGTGCTCACTGGAGGGTTCTATATTCTCCATCCTAAAAGAGGATCTCTGTGCATATTCTGTGTGTCTCCCTCGTTGCAGAGACGTTTCATACTAAATGTGTTAGATTGTCACGTTCTCTTTTTTTGAAATCTAATGTGTTGCACATTCCCATGAATCCATGATATCTTCTGTTTTCATCCCCTTGAGGAGTAAATACTAGTGTTTGGTCCATGACTTAGTGCCATCAAAACTGCCGTGCTTTGTACTTGTTGCGTATTGTGGTGTCTGAATTGTTAGTGTCCTTGGCCTCTGCTGTAGACGCTCTGCGATCTCTGCAAATGTAACTAATGCTTGCGCTTAGGTTGAGGATGAGGTCGTGCAAGTGAATGTTGGTTAGTAGACTTGCAATGATGAGGGTTTTTCTCTGGGTTTGGGAAAATTTTTCTTTTGCTGGAGGCATTTTCTCTTTACTGCTTTTTTGGGTTAAATTTTTTCCTTGAAAAAAATTAATGGTGCATCTCTCTTTGAAGCATTAATTTGCTTTTATTAAAAAGGGTTTGCAAATCTAAAATCTCATATCTCCTAAAGTTCTATGCAGTATGGGTAGACCTTGGATTTTGTTTCATTTTATTTTTTTTTAAATTTCCAAGAATCGATATCTTTTCCTACTCAGGCAATGAGATTTGGATCAGTGGTATAATATTTCCGAAGAGCAAGTTTCCTCTGTCTTGGAATGGGTGGAGAATATTGGACATGCTAAGTTTTATGCTGTTGATTTAGACATTAATGTATGACTATAACATAACTAAATGAGCCATGCTTCGAGGACCCCATCCTTTTCAAGTTTATCTAATGTTATTTACCATTCCTTTACTAATTTCTTCTGTGTTAAAATTAATAGAACCCACTTTTGCTTGCAGCTTTGGGCTATTGCAGATGGTGGTTTGCAAAAGAAACCCCATACAGTTACTTACAGAAGTACCCTTTCTTATCATAGCTCTGCTGTAAATGTCCTACGTTTTTCTCCATCTGGTAAGGGCATCGTGTTTCATATTATGTCATATGTTATATTTTTACTGTGCTCTGCTTTACCTGTTCAAAGCAAGTGGGTTGGTCTCAGCTCAATGTCCTTTCCTGTGCTCTTGAATACTTGTTTGCAGGATCTGGTTTTTCTATTCCATTTGGTTCTTACCATCTTCACAAACTTCTATTTGTTGATAGGAAAAATTATTAAAAAGGGCAAAAAATTTAAAATTTCTGATAGGGGCACTTCAAATCCATAACAACTGAAAAGGGCCCCATAATCTACTTTTATTTCTTTGAAGGTCTTAAACACACAATTTTCTGAAGATACCCTGGTAATTTGTAGAGCATCTTGAGATCTCTTTTTTGCTTCCTTTAGGGGAAGGCAAAAATGGAAAGGACTCTCTTGTGAGGTTGTTAGGGAGATATAGCCATGGATTCTCCTCTCTTTAGCAGGCTAAGTCATCACAACCTCTGGTATTTGAAAAGCCTCTCTTGCCAAGTCTCTCCGAAAAATGCTAATGCTGGCGATTTTGTTGCTGATGATCCCTTTCATTAAAACCATGTGCACTGAACCCTTGGATGGCTTTGGCAATATCTCTATATGTAGCATATGGTTCAACTTTTCTTTGGCCAATGAATGAGATCATGTCTCCAATGCTTGGCATTCACCATCTAAAATGGATGACAGCATTTGTTGGGCATGAGACCCATCGATTGTTAAGCGATTTCAATAGGATAGAGAGGACATTCCTGTTGTCTGTGAGAGAAGAGAATATTCCTTGTGAGTAGGCATCTGGTATCAGCATTAGAACAATGGATACACAAATCCTAGATGGTGCCTTCCGCTATTGTCACCAAACAGCTATATTGTCCATAACAAAGGCCATAAAAGTCTTAATTCGTACATTTTGGAATTAGAACAGTCTTTCTTAAGAACGCTTTTGGCAGATACTATAAAAAAGGTTTACTATTGTCTTCTATGGATATAAAATTTTGAAGGAGTGCCCTTTGTGGCTATTTTCAACATATAATGGTCCTACTGGAAATTTGGAAACCTTTTCTGCCCCTTTTAGCAATTTTCTCTTGTTTATATGCATTCTGTTTGTTATTTTGTTTTTCTTTTGATTTTTTATGATGTGGACTGAAAATGAACTCTTTTGAATCTGCAGGAGGATACCTTGCATCAGGTGCTGATGGTATGCATATTTTCTTGTTTTTTCTCATGATAATTTGGTATATACAGGCTGACTACTTCATCCTATTTTTCTACTGCTAATAAAAAATAGCGTATAATGTAGTAAAAATTAACTTGAACTGCTAAGCCATTTGTAATTGAATTTGGCTCATCAATTTCGTTGATCAGGGGGTGATCTTGTCATCTGGAGACAGCACTCCACAGATGATGGTCCTAGTTGGAAAGTTCTGAAAACCTTATTGTAAGATTTATCCTCTTATTGAGTTTCTTTGTATGGATGTTTTTTTTTTGAAAGTGTCTTTGTATGGATACTTGGATTTATAGGCATCATGTAATGCTGTGCTTGGGGTTATTTTATCAGATTTCATCGTAAAGATGTTCTGGATCTGCAGTGGTCTACTGATGGAAGCTTTCTGATTTCTGGATCTATCGATAACAGCTGCATTATCTGGGATGTCAATAAAGGTACAGAATTGACCTTATTTGTTAACTGGTCAATGCCATTTATATTGCTATTCATTTGAAACAATTTATCAGGTTCTGTGCATCAGATTTTGGATGCTCATTTGCACTATGTGCAAGGTGTTGCATGGGATCCTTTGGGTAAATTTGTTGCTTCACTTAGCTCTGATAGAACATGCCGGGTTTATGTGAACAAGCCTCAGGCAAAAGTGAAAGGTTTTGAGAAATTGAATTACGTCTGTCAACATGTTATCACAAAGTCGGAACCTCAAAAGCAAGATGATACTAAGGTTTGTGCAGATGATTTTTATGTTTTTTTAAACAGATGTTATTTCTATTGCCTTCTGGAAAAAACATTTATAAATTGATAAATAACATTGTTTCACTTTGACATCTTGTTCTCAGACTCAATTGCCTAAGAATTACCTATTTCATGATGACACACTGACATCTTTCTTCCGAAGATTGGCATGGTCACCTGACGGATCTTTTTTGCTGGTACCAGCAGGTAGAAATTTTAGACCAATTGTCTTAATGGAATATCTACATTTTTACCATATTATTTGCATTTTGTAATTTCCTTCTTGCATGCAAAATGTGCATCTATATTTTACGTCAGTTTATCCAAACAGCGGATGGGATATTTCATCATAAAAAAAATTATGTAGAAAGAGAGTCTAAACATTCCTTCGGTTATTCCCATGCTTTCCACGTGGTGTTTGTTTACTAGGTTTTGACATAAAGGGAGACGCTAGTAATGGAGCTGTTTTTGGCAAGAAAGCTTTGTCCAAAACTTTGGTCTTTGGTCCTCTGGATCCTAATTAACCCCATGTTGGTGGGTTGAGGCTTTATGGTAATGGTGGTGTTATTCATGACCATATTTTAATTATTATGCTTCTGCAATATTAAGGAAACGGCTCATGTATAATAAATACCTGGTTACCCCACTAACCATGATCGTGCAAGTCTAATATGCCCATTATTAATGTACCAAAAATACTTTGGATATCTGCTTACTGCTTGGAGTTTTTGTCTGCATGCTATATTAGGGGAGAAGTTACAGTCTAATGAAATCCTGAAGGAACAAATGGAAAAAAAGAGAAAGGGATCAAAGGTGATTATCATAATTTGTATGATCTGTTGTTGATGTCAGTAGCGAATGTTTAATACTGTTCTTTACTGATTAAATCTTGAAAGGTAGATGTGAGTATCAGAAACATTATATATTATTTTCTTTGAATTTGTTCAAGGAATATCTTGTTTGCATGACCTTAATTCAATATTGTTTTATAAATTTACTTTTTCCCATGTCTTGTATAAGCTACTCTCATATTATTTACATCCTAAACATCCTCAAATGGATTTGAAGATTATCTGTTTAAATGATGCGCACCTTGGCTTCTGCTGTGAACTTTCAGGTATTTACAAATTGTCTCCTTCATCTGAAACACTTAATACTGCATACATATTTTCAAGAAAAGATCTTTCTAGGTGAGTACCTCTTTAACAATCTTTGAGAAACCCTCTTTTTCTGGAGGGATGGTCGAAAATTTTGTTTAGCTTATTCTTGTAATGGACAATTATCTTCTACATGTTTCAAACTATCTTTAGAACCTGAGAGAGTTTAATTATCACAGAATGGTGAAGCCCCCCCCCCCCCCCACCCACAAAAAAAAAAAAATCAAAATATGGTAACAGAACCTGTCCATCAAGGGTGATAAGATTTGCTTTTAGTACATTGTCATCGGAGGAGACCTCTCCATCTTTATGCACAGTGTTCATTGATCTTGATTGATCTCTGCAACATTATCTTCCATCATATGTTGAGCCCACCCCTTGTGCATGCAATATGTGCAGGAGTATAGCCTTAGTTAAAACTGTTACCTTTTGTTTTCCAATTGAATCACATCTGTTTTCAATTGAAACTCTGAACAGAATAGAAGGGATAAAGAGATAAAGTCATAAAACCATCTCAACAAAGTTAATTATAGAAAATTACTGTAGGCACATCCCCTTTTTCATCGTGTATCTTATTGTCACATTTTTAATTTTGCAGGCCAGCTGTACAACTGAGGGGGGCTAGTGGACCTGTTGTGGCAGTACGCTTCTGCCCCATAATTTTTAGCCTTCGTGGGTCTAACTCAGGTAGTGGACAGATTTCAACATATAGTTTTACTTGGTCAATCATTTTATAATGGGAACTTTGTTGTCTTCTGTAACATGTGCAGCTACTCTTTTCAAGCTCCCGTATCGAGTTGTCTTCGCTGTGGCCACCTTGAACTCCCTTTATGTCTATGATACTGAAAGTAGTTCACCAATAGCTATCTTGGCTGGGCTCCATTATGCTGCTATTACAGATGTTGCATGGTAATGTTTTATGACGCATATTTTACACTGGCTATTATTCTTCTTTTTTAAAAAATACTTGACTAAATTGGATGATCTTTTAAGAGAGCATTTAGTCTTCATTTTGATTGGCATGCATTAGTTACCGAGTCCCTAACTGCCTCCATTGTAATTGGTATCAACTCTTTCTTATTTGCTTCCAGGTCCCCTGATGCTAAATATCTTGCATTGTCTTCAAGGGATGGGTTTTGTACGCTCTTGGAGTTTGAGAATGATGAGCTAGGGTCACCAGTCTCTTTGTCAGGTACTGGCAGGCTTCTTTTGTTACTTTTTTCTGCACTTCTCACTTCCAGAGTCTGATGGATGGACTCCAAAAGGTTTTTATTTTGGATTAATTTGGAAAGATTCCAACTATTGGATTGAAGTATAAATAGAATTTCAAACAAGCTTGACAATTCTAAGCAATATGGATCTATCATCCTGGAAAGATTTTGGAATATTAATAAATTTGCAGCAGTTTGCAGCCCCCCCAATTCCCTTCGGCAGTATGAATTCATTTGTTTTTCTTATAAACAAAACCATTTGCCCCCTATATTTTAGAATTTTCAGTTTATTATCTGAAGCTATGTAAAATTACATCTCAGCCACAGAAAAAACATCATAAAAAGAAAATTTGATCACATGTATATTTGAATTCTAATAAAAATCTTTATTGATTGTTCCCCCTTGTATGATAATTCTGTCTCTTCTGTCTTTAAGAACTGTTTGATTGAGGGTGCATGGCAGAGAAACTGAGGTATTCTTCACTTGGGAATGCTCAATCCCTCCACCCCCCCAAGTGCAGAGAAAATGTAATCTAATATACTGCTCAGGCCTCTGCTTAAAGGTTAGAAGGGTGTCTTTTTCCAAGAGGGTTTGCAAGGTGCCACCAAATGTGCACAGACATTTGCCCAATGTTTGCAATCATTGAGATACTTTTGTTATACTACTAAACAAGCTATTGTTTTCCGTAATTATCATTGTCAGCCTTGATGGACTTTCCCCGCTGATGCTCGTGTGCCCTTTACCCATGTTGCTCATATGTTCCATCACATAGATGATATATCAAGAATCACGCCATATGTTCTGTAAGAAGCTGGGAGTTATCTAACTAGAATCAAACATGTCTGGACGCAGCAGAACATACCCTTTGCGTCAATCCAGAGAGCCACCAGCAATGAAACCGTGACCAATTAGAATCTTGCTACCTATATGAATGGTTAAAGATGAAAACTGTGGTGGTGGAAATGATATTTTGATTGAAGTGGTCGATTGTTTTGGATACCAGCTAGCATGATATTTGACCTGATATGATTCAAGAGGCCGTATCTGCTTAGTTTAGGGCGACGCACACCGCACGAGTCATGTTGGAACTTTTTTCATCTATTCATGTAATCTTGTAACCTCCTAACCTTCTTTTGTTGATTTGTATAGCTACAAAGCAAGTCAGTAAAGAAAATGCAATTCCTGGGATTACAAAAACTGATGTTGCTGTCATGGAGATTGACAATATAGTGCCCAGTATAACAGACCAAGGAGCAATTTTAAAGTCAGATGATGTGAAGCAAGCATCAACCACACCAGCCAATACTCCAGATACAACCAAGCCGACCAAGAAACGCATTACACCTGTTGCCATTGTTGACTAGGTTTATTAGTGTATCGTCCTCTCTTCCTCTCCCCTATCCCTCCTGTCAATCTCGGTCATCTTCTTCTGTTCATTTCAATTGTATTTGCCCCTTGTTCTGGTGTAACATATGCTGTATGAGTTCTGAAGAGCTACCCGTGGGCGCCAAGCTCTTACTTATGAAGGTCCGACAGTGTCGAGTGAATCGATTTGAGGAATGCTAGGGCGACACTTTTTCTTTTTCTACATCTCTTTCCCCCTGCAGAAAATGTTGAATGTAGGTTTGGTGCCCCTGCCCTGGGAGCACTGAACTTGATTTCGGTCGTGAGTTCATCCTTGCCGTACGATCTCAAGATCGGATGGCCGAGATTTTGGAATGGGATGCCTAGATGAGCGTGATAAATATGGTGGTAAAATGAGAGGCATCTCAACATTCTTCAACTTTTGGAAGGGGGATGAGATCCTCAGCCCCTTGGTTCACACTCCTAATCAACGGAAGAATACCACGGTTTCCTAGAATGGGATGCCTGTTAAGCTATATGGTTGCCATGCCATGCCTCCGTTTTCTGAGCACATGAGATCTCACTCCTTAGGAGTTGTCAATAGAACCCACATCTGAGTCTGTTCAATGCACGGGGATTGAGATGATTGCATAAATAGCCGGTCATTTTCCCCATATTTCAGCTTGAGTTCGGGCTAAACTAGCTACTACTGCGCTTTAGAAATGCGACCGAGAGCATGGATTGGTCAGAGGCTTGCGTTTAGACGGAAAACGTGAGGAAGAGTGCACGCTTTTAACAAGGTGGTGTTTCTCGCCCACCGTCGACGGCAATCTGTGACATGTTGGGGCAGCTGGTGAAGACCATGGAGGTCCTCTAGAGACCGATGGGTGGCAGCAGCGGGAAATGGCTTGGCACTTTCGCGAGGATCCATGTCGCCGTCTCCCCGCAGCAAAAGGGCGCTTGATAGGGAAGAAGATTTGTGAACATTTCAGTTGTTTTTAGGGATTTTTGGTTTTAAACCTTTAGAAACTTTCAAAATTAGAAATAAATCTTCTTAATCTACCTATTTAGTCAAAAATCTTTACATTCTTAGTAAAAAACCCTTGTCTTTCATTGAGTTAAAATCTGGTTAAACTAACTTAATCATGGTCTAGTCTAAATAGGGTAAAAAAAGATTATAATACCCTCACCTCATATATATATATATATATATATATATAGAGAGAGAGAGAGAGAGAGAGAGAACCCCTCCTTCTCGACATTGGTAATCCTCGTAGTGTCAACTACACCCCACTAGGGTCTCAGGGAGAGAGAGAGAGAGAGGGGGGGGAGATAGGGACAAAGAGGGGGAGAGCGAGTGTGTGTGTGCGTGATAGAGAGAGAGAGAGGGGAGGGGAGGTTGGGAGGAGGGTGTGGAGGTCCGACAAGGGGTAGGTTGGTGGGGGCACTGTCTGCCATCGTGGCCCACACGTTCGTGCCCTTTCCGATCCGTCGACCTAGAGCCAATTCCCTTGCCATGTGTCTCTCACCGATGATCCATCGACTTGGGCATCGGTCCCCGATGCATCTCCCAACCTCAACCCCCCGAGCTCCCTCTCTGTCGGCCCCCTGAGCCCCTATTTCCTTCTCTCTACGCATCGCCCCTCCGACATTTACCCTGTGAGTCCCCACTCTCTTGACCTCGATGCATCACTCCCTTCACCTCGACCCTTCGAGTCCCTCTCCTTTCCTCAACGCCCAACTCTATGACGAACTCCCCCCACCCAAAAGACACGCCTGTCGTCAACATCTCAAGAACATCGGCAGGATCTCGTCTCCTCCATCGTTTGCAGGAAGCTGTCATCGTCACCCCCAAGGAAGAGATGAGCCTTCACACACCCAAGAGATAGTGTCCCTATCTTGTCGATCGTCGTCGTGTCCATGATGGTAAGGGTGTCCTTGATCGCTTCGAGGTTTTTGCCCACCTCAGGGCCACCCACGGCATGGGTTTCTTGGATGACGATATGATGATCTTGATGCTCTCTCGCACCTTGGCAACCGTAGCACCTGGAAATGTTGTGCCTAATTCATAAAAGAGAGAGAGAGAGCGGGGGGAGAGAGAGAGAAGCTGTAGGTGATCCTTAGGGTGTTGCCGTACCAGCTTAAGATCTCGCACTGATTTCCCACCACTGACCACTTGATCGTCTCCTGCTCAAAACCGAAAGAGAGAGAGAGAGAATACACAGGCCAACGGGGTAGGAGATGAAATATTCTCCGTAATATTTTTTTTTTAGACGGTTGGTAACGGATTTGATGATTTTGAGAGGATTTTTGATTAAATATATGAATTACAGATATTTATTTTTAATTTAAAAGTTTTTAGGGGTTTAAAACTATTAAAGTCTCTTCTTTTTTTTCCCCACTGGGCTTTTGGATTGCTTTAATTCATCTTGTGTGATGAGTATATTTTGGGATAAGTTCTTCTCGTGGAGGAATATTATGGTGTTAATTTTTTTGGTTACCTCTTTTGTCATCTTTATCAATCATCTGATTTGAATGGCACATCAAATTTAAACATGTTTATCATCTTATTTTAATAAGCTGATCTTAAAAGTTAGACAATTAAACTGACGGTGGCAAATGAAGCGATATAAAAAATGGCATGATTTGTCAATATAATCTCTAGCAAGGATGTTCCTCTCTGGGAGAGAACATTGGGTTTCGAGCGTTTTTGACCGACAGGCAACAACCCTGTCCTCTTATTCAAGGAACTTTCAAATGCCTGGTAACTATTTTTCAATATAATTATACAAATAACTTGGTTGTGTTTATAATGATAACAATACCACTCTTTTATGTATATTATCTTAGTACACAAACATAAAACATTGCAATTTCCTTTTAAATCGTAGTTAGACCTTAACTGAAATAATTACACTCATCGGATGACATATCACGACACCCAATGGCAAGGATGTGTATATATATATATGTATACTTCAAAACGAATGAAGTTAATTAGTGGATGAAAATGGCCTTAATTAAGTTCATATAAGCAGAAACCAAATTGGAATCCTCATTTGGGATTGATCACAATCAAGGCAAACACATCACGGGAAGGGACAATTCAATACGAAGATGCAATCTTCCAAACAAGTCTGTGTCACATGAGGAACATGAACTGCAATCCCCTTACAAGACGAATGACATGACTGATGTCACCAGCACAATGCATGGGAACCATGCGAAAGCATGTAACCACTACACTCCCAACTATTTCTGTAAGTCGTATACTAAAACTAACCTGAAATAAAAAGAAACCAATGTTCCTCATTACAAAGGAAAACCTGGCCTCTCCGAGTCTCATAAATAACAACTAAACAAATACGCGTTTTCTTTTTTCTTAATCCCCCCCGGTAACCTGACCGAACCGACCCGCCGCCAGAAAAAGACCCTTTCAACAGCCCAGAACCCGCTAACCTTTAAGTCACAGGGTGACCTCCCTGTCGAAGATCCAGCTGAAGCGGACCCGGCAAGGCTCCGACTTGCGCGCCCGCTCCTCCGCCCTCTCCTGCAGCTTGCGCATCCTCTGCGGCAGCCGGCACACGAAGTCCTGCGCCCGCCGCCCAGCTGGGCCGAGCCCCTCCAGCCCCTCCAGCCGCCACCGCCCCACCAGGAACTCCACGATGTCGGCGTAGTCCCGGGCCGTGTACACGCCCAGCCGCTGCGCCACGGCGGAAAAGTGGTCGAAAAGGCGGGGGTCCCGGCCGTCGCTCATCATGTGCGCCGGCATGGTGATCCTCTTGCGCATCATGTCCTCGATGGCCAGCATGGCCCCCGACGGGTCTATCTCCAGCAGCTTCTCCACGATCTTACCGTAGCCCGTCTCGTGGCGCTTCTCGTCGGCGGCGATGGTGCCGCACACCCGGGCCAGGACGGGGTCCCCGTTCTCCTTCGCCAGCCGGGCCGTGTTGCCGTGGGAGATGAAGGTGGCGCGCTCCTGGAACGAGGTGTACACGAAGCCCAGGTAGGGGTTGTTCTCCGTGCCGGGATCCTGTGACGAAGCCAACCACAAATTACAAGCGAGCGAGCTCATGATCGATGGATCCAGTAGGAGGACGCGGAGCCGAGATTAATGGGGACCACACCCGCAACAAGAGAAGCTCACCATTCCGGCGCCGATGAGGTACTGCACGGTGCGCTCCACCATGCGCATGTCGACGCGGCCGGAGAGGTAGAGGTACCTTCCCAGGAGGTCGCCGTGGCGTTTCTCTTCGGCGGTCCACTGGCGGGTCCACAACGCCCACGGGGTGGCGCTCGCCCCCGTCTCGTCGCGCACCCCGTCGAGGGTGTTGATCATAGTCTGGTACGTCGGCAGCGCCTCCTCGGTGATCATGTCCCCCACGAGCACCACGAAGAACTCGTCGGGCAGCCCCGCCGCGCGGGCCCGCAGCGCCCTCACTTCCTCCTCGAACTCGTCGGTGGTGCGCGAGGAGTCGGGCAGCAAGTCCTGCGGCTGCCAGCACTTCTCCACGGGCTTCAGCAGCGGCAGCAGGGCCTGGGACGCCCACCCCTCCAGCGCCCCGAACACCTCCACCTTCTCCGGCGGCATCGAGTGCTGGACGGCGCGGCGAACCGGCGCCGGGGCCGCCACGGCAGCCACCTGCATTTGGCGCCGGAGTCCGGCACCGGGGGATTTGGCGAGGCGTGCCGGGGAGCGGCCGACTGAGCTGGGAGAGAGGAGGGAGTGCGACTGCATGTTTGCTGGCACGCGCAGTGTCCTTCTTCTTCTTCTTCTCCACCGACGTGCCGGAGTGGAGGGTTGTGAGAAGAGACGGGCCGGCCCCGCTCTTATGTAGGAGCGGACCACCCAAATTGCCCCCCCGCATGTCACGAAATTACACCAATTTTTCACCGAGCCCAGTTACCCGGTACCCGGTAGCGTGTATTGACGTGTGCTTCCACGTTCAAACAGAAACACGCATGTACAGATGTGGCTACTATTCGACGGAAGAAATAAATATTAAGCCTGCTAATACTGGAATCCTTCTCATTAGGAGAGACATGCATGAACCAGTAAATTACCTGAGAAAATAATGTTGAGGGTATTTAATTGTGTAGGCACAGAGGTTGACATGGTAAAAGTAGTAGAGGGAGGGGGGATGGAGACGGTGCGCCAAGTCTCTACCCGCAGATTCGGCGGGGGGGCGGGCGGACATTGGCTTCAAATAAGGTGGGCTGCCGGGGGTGTGGGGAGGATATAAACCAGTGGGTGCAGTGCAGTGGTTTCGAGAGGACCGGGGGGGGGGGGGGGGGGTTTGGTTTCCTGTGGGTGTATGCATTAGGAGGCGAGCCGGGGAAATTAAATGGAAAGTGTGGCGAGGTCAGTTGGTTGGGGGGGGGGGGGGGGAATCATCGATCATCGTTGGTATCGAATCTGCTGTGTTCCACAGAGACCAGCCAGCGGTTGTGCCGGGTGTATACGTGTGTTAGTTTTCTTATTTAATGGGTGGACCACGTGCGGGGGTGTTGGGGGATTGGTTTGACCCCTTGGGATATGCCTTTTCCGATTAAATATAAGTGGGTTTATATATCTTAGGTTATGCCTTTTTACTTTGGTAGGATCTTGAGTTAAAATATCTCACCTGTGGAGGTGGGATAGGTTAAACAGATTTAAGATAAATTATCACACTTTTAAGTAGATTATCAAATTCTGCTCCCGCCAAAATAAATAGGGTTAAGTTACATCAAAAGTGGGCTTATCCCTCTGTTAAGACCGTACCAAAGTGGAGCTTGAAGGCCCTACTTCTGTTTTGCTCTTGGGTCCGCTAGCTCGGAAATGGGGACGGGCGGATCCAAATGAGTTTTACGGGTGTGCTGCACGTCACATCACGGTGTGCATTATTTACTTTTTTATTTTTCAAAAAAACTTGTGAAATCGTTTTAAAGATATTTTATTTTGAAATGTAAATCATATCATTATTAGATTATTAAAAAATAAAAAATTTAAATCAAGTGAATAATGTTGAGTTTATTCTGTTAAAAATTAATTAATTTTATTTTAAATTTTTTAGATAATTAGATAGTGACTTGATTTATATCTCGAATTAAAATAGATTGAGAATTATTTTAAAAAATAAAAAATGAAAATTTAAAAAATAGTACACACCCGGAAGATGATGCGCATGGATGTGTATCAAATCATACTCTTTATTTAAAGCCTGCCCCCTGTCATGAGTCATATATCTGGCCACGGTCACCATTATATGAAGATCAAGATTGTTAAATAACACATGAAAGAGAGAGAAGGACAAACCAGGGCTTTTAAGCGAAGGAACGACGAATTTAGAAACGGTGTCAGATTCACCTTTCCCAGCTCGCGTTGCTCTCGTGACACCTATTTGTTGCAGGTCAGTCGGAAAGTTTGTGTTATGCGCTCGAGTCACTTCGGACTGAGTAATGGGATGGACTGCACACTCGTACGTACATGTACATCCATGTGCCCATTGGTCTCTCTTGGCGACAAGGGCCCACGATCCCCTTCATCGACACAGACCAATGTCACGTTGGATTTGAAATACTAACTACATCCGCAAGCATTGATCATTTGAGTTTGGTTTGGTGTATACTCAAAACTATTTCCACATTCAGGTACGTAGCAAGTTTTCTTTTTTTTTTCCTTCAAAACTATATTGAGATGGGTTCATCTCACCTATCTATCTCTATAGCCCAACTAGCCATTGGATGTCTTGAAAAAAGAAGGGACACTTTTTTATCGGGTCGACATAATTTTTTTGAGCAATTCTTTATTTTTTATTTTTTTATTTTTTTAAACCATTCGATGGAAATTAGGCTACATGGACAGATAGATAACATGTGCTCCCACCTCTTTATATTTTTTAAAAGAAAAGAAAAGAAAAATAATTTACTGCACAGGCAATATGTGTAAATAGTGTGGGTGTGTGTAGCAAGCATTTCTCTTAATCGTTTGAATTTCTTTATCCATGTGTCCAGCCATAAAGCAGCCCAGCCCATTAACAACTCTTCCTCAAAATGTAGCAATCACATGGTGCCACTTGGCTCTATCCCACATAGGGATCCTCCCACTTTTAAATACCTTAAAATACCTTCGGACGACATTAAATGTGCCCCGATTTCAAACACATTAGTGCGTATAATATAAGGAGCCCATTTTTTTAAAAAAAATTATCCATTTTTTGAGAGCATTTTCAGGGCGCCCAATTTGAAAAAAAAAATATCCATTTTTTGAGAACATTTCTGGATACTGAGCATTGGCGCACGTGACATCGAGTCACGTTGAGGTATTTAAGAATGTGAGGGTCTCTATATGGAACATAGCCAATTGACGTCGCATTATTGCACGACACATTCCATGTCAATTTGCTGCATCGGATGCGGTGTAATCAGTGTTATCAGAATCAGATGGATCGGTCGGTCGAATTGGTTCGATCGTGAATCGGTCTAAGAATTGATTCGATTAGACCCGGTCTAATATAATGCTAAAGAACCGGACGAATCGGACGAACCGCGATTCGACCGGTGAACCGATCCGAATCGATTTGACCAGATTCAACCTTCAAAAAAATATAAAAATATTTAAATATTTAAAATGATATGTATGTGTGAACAAAAATATCTTATTATATATGTAGAGTAGATAAACAACAAAGGAGGAAGAAAAGATCAAATCACAAGAACACCGAGATTTACGTGTTTCGGAGGCGACGTGACTTCCTATATCTACGGTCGCAGCATGGTTTCCTCTATGATAAAAATACATCCAGAATAATACAAAGAGAGAGTTCGCAACCCTTTTATATAAGGAGATTAGGGCGCCCAACAGTACGCATGCGAGGGCGTATGATTGCGAGTTCGAACTCCACACTCTAACAGACATCACGGTTCAAACCGGTTCGAATCGAACTAACTCATTGTCCGATTCAAGAACCGATCCGATTCTGATAACACTGGATGCAACAAGTAAAAGCTGGGTAAAATTTGATGCATCACGTCTGAGCGTGTGATTATGTGCATATTCACTGTCAACTCTCGCAAGCACGAACAAGACATGGTTCATCACTGTTGACCCAATCGATAGTGACGCGGGTCTGGGTAAACCCCGGTCCAGGATTCCCGAGACCAACCCACCTGAACAGACTCGGCCCAGGAAGGGGAAAGCCCATTAAAAAGGAGAGCTATATGGCCCATCTGACCCCTCTACCCGTTGGAGGATCAACATGGGGACCAGCAAGCCCATCGGTCTAGCTTGCCAAGCTCAGGACACTCGGCGCATCGTGGATGCTGCTTGGATTAGCCCCCACACTGGAATGGGCATCTTTCATGGATATACTCTTCCTCGACACAAAGTGAGGAGGTCGGATTACTTCGTCAAGAGATTACCCACCCTGCAAATACTTGCAGGTCGATAGGATCCACCCAGAATGAGTTTGAGTGAGCCAAGTTTTGTGCTTAGTTTTGGTAGATCCGCTGATTAGTAATCAATCAGGTTGCTTGGTGAAGGGAATGATGACGTCTCTTGGTGATGTAATCTCATCCTTGGAAGAGACAAGTTAGAAGCCGTATAGCTCCCTTCACAGGGTACGTACGCAATCTAGGTACGCATATGACAATTATTTTTCGTCTTTTATATATGGTACTAAGGTTTGTCACTTCACGTGATCTCAGATGAGCTTATGATTCAGTGACATAAAAAATCTTCTTCTTATGATGTTTAACCTTCATTACACTCCTTAAGACGGCATAACTTATGATACAGCATGGCATGGGAGAACTTGATTATCCTATCCCGTGCTAGCTTTTGACTTGATCTGTGGATCGTCAGATACAAATCGCGTGCTAAGAAGTTTTAGTTGGATCACTTGGTTCAGATCAGAACAAAACGTATCTCTTAAAAAAATTAAGTTTGATCTATATTTGATATTATATTTTAATCTTTATATTAAATATTTTTTAATTTAACACATGAATCGGATCATCTGAACTCTTAAGGCCGTGTTTGACAAACGAGTGATCAGTCGGTTAACCGACACCGATTAACCGGTGAGCCCCACCTCCCCTCGCCCTCCCCCTCACACAAACCCCCTTACCGACCCCGGGTGCCGACCCTCCGGGGTCGATTACGGCACTCCCTTACTATCAAATCCCCCCTAAAAGAATTTAAAAATCATTAATGGGTGTCAGATCTGATGTGGAGTTTTAACTGTTTTTAGATTGTGAAGCCATATTCTATTAGGAAGGCATACTTGGTCTGATGAACAAGTGGATCTTTTTAATTTAGTATTCTAGTTAGGGATATGTGCAAAACCCCTTGTTTATGAAAAGTATCGACAGCATGTGAATCAAAGGATGTTTGTAACGTTCCCCCGGCTACAACCGAGATCGACTTTTTCAGTCTTGATCACAAGAGACATAATTATTATCCGGATATATATATATGCGTACAAATGTATTGATCGAACTACCGTGTGAAATTATATGGATTCACGTAGAGTGATACGATCAGAATTCTTATATTTTTTGGACGATGGCGTACCGTCGTCACGATATTAACTAACGTAAAAAAATTTAAATTTTGATTTACCCTTACTATCATAATTAAGGGAGATAAATAACTGTCTAAAAGTGATAAATAGATATATAAGAAAGATAAAGAGCCAATTAAGAGGGACATAAAATTAACTCACGTTTACAAGCAATCTCTAATTAAGAGCGACAAATAGTATAATAAGGGAGACATTTAATTATTTAAGAGTGATAAATAGATATTTAAAGGAAACAAATAACTAACTAAGGGGGACATAAATTCACTTATGTTCACAAATAGCATAATAAGGGAGACAAATAGCATAATAAGGATGACAAATAACATGGTGGGAAAAGCTTTTTTTTTTTTGAATTCTCGTTCGTGGCGATACGACATCGTCTCATAAATATGCAAAATATGACAGGTCAAACTCAACATGGACCAATGGAGTTCCATACCCTGATTTCAACCGGGCATTTCTACCCGACTATCCGAATAGTATGCATTTCTCTTATCACAAATAAGTTATGTGTATAGAATAGGTTTGCGCTACTTTTAACATTCTAGATGTTAGCATGTGGTCAACCAATAATTCTAATAATAGCACCGGCAGTGCTGTTAGGGAACCACTCACCGGATTTCTCGGATCTTATCTTGGGTGCACTGTTGAAGTGGGACGGAGGGGAGGTGGTGCGAAGCACCTCTTTAATAGAGATGGCCTGCCATCGGGAATGAAAATATAGATCACAGATCTGAGAAGAAGAGCCATGCCCACCTCATCGGAGTCCCGAAATCGCTCTAAGGAAACCCACCCCCACACTGGTATCAGAGCGAGGTTAGATCCGTCACTGTGCTGTCATCAGCTGCTGCCAGGAGCACCGCTGCACCACTCGTCCGCCGCTGCAGTCGCCCAGATCTCACCGTCGCCTGGGCCGCTACTGTCGCCGCCGCGGCTCCCGCTCTCCGACCACTGCTGTCGCTGTCGTCGTTGCCCCACCCTGCGACGTCTCCCACACGCCGACGTCCCTCTGCGTCCAGATCTCACACGCCGCTACCCCCCGCCGCCACAGCGGGTCATCTCGGATCTGCAGCGCGTCTGCCCCGCCGGTCGCCGACGCGATCTGCAGCGTGCCTGCGCCGCTCGCCAACGCCCACCCGCTACTTGCCTCGCCGTCCACGGCTGCCTGCTGCAACATCAACCCAGACGTTGTTCTCGCCGTCGGCATCACTCCCTCTCTCGTCTGCAGCTGCTCCACCCGGGGCCATCTGCCGCTGCCTCACGCCACTGCCCTGAGGCCCGGCCCACTCCGCAACTGCCGACGTAGCCCCTAGCCGCCTGGGAGCTCCATCACCCGTCACCGCTGCGCCCTCTCCGCTGTTGCGCCCTCTGATCCCGCTATACCACCTCCATCTCCGCGGTGATGCATCCAGAGGTCACGGCCGGCCTCTCTCTCTCCTCGGTCATCGCCTGCAGGTAGGTGGTCTAACTGCTGGGCATTTGGGAAAGTGAGAATATAATATCTGTGCGACTCTGACAACATTTGGGAAATTTTGCTAGTGGGATATCACGTGCATATACAATCTTAAACTAGCCCGTGCACCGTAGTCGAGATATATGTGAGAGATGTGAGGTTTTCTTTAATGCACAATTATTATCTGTTTCACTAGTCAAAGTATTTCACCTTTTACGTAAAACTAGTCATAAATAAAATAATAATAATAATAATAATCTTACTGTGTTTTCTGTGCACAAGAGGCGACCCTCTTTCCTTGCACCGGAAGTAAATCTGAAATCCATTTATTTGCTTCGGCCGACTCTGTGATAAAGTTTAAATTATATCTTTGTTTAGAATTTCAAATGTTATTGTGATACATAACCGTAGAATAGGTAGATTGTTATGAATATCAGAACTCCTTGAAAATTGTTTACTTGAATTGACTTAATGATAATGTAAATCTATAGTTTATTCAACTGTATAAAATTGAGCTTTTATTCTGATAACATAGATACCTGCCAGAATTTTCTTTGGTTCATATAATATTAACTTTATTCATTAGGTCATCCTGTTAGTTCACGTATCTTGTTTAAATGTTATATACTTTTGTATCCATGTTAAGATAACATATCCGACGTACGTGTTACATCTTGCATAAAATAATAATAATTAAAATTTTAAATGTCATCACATAATATTGTCATACTAATTTCATTAATTCTTAAATAGTTATATATTTGCATTTATATCTTTGTTTATTGACATAGATACATATTCATGATATTAGAAATTAAAAATTACATTGATATTTGTCATTTAGTGATTAATTAAAAAAATTAGACATGATATTTTTTTTTGCATGTTTAATTATTTTGTCAATTAGTTATTTTGATCACAAATTAAACAAGACAAAACAAAATTCAAAACCCCTCACAAAGAAAATGATTGAATTAATCAACATGAACCTTAGTTTAATTTTTATCATCATGCTTAGGCTTATTAAATTAAGCTGTTATATTTTAGATTTATTATAATCGTAATGGCCAGTAAACTCATTGCTTCAGAGTTGGCAAAATTAGACAAACTTAATGAACCAACTTTGACATGTGGCACCGGAAAATCCGATATGCCCTTATCCATGACAACATAGAACATGTCATTGACACCAATGCTCCAGAAGTTATTGAAACATCCACGGAATTGGAAAAGAAAAAATGGGAGCAATGGTTAATAGATGACAAAAAGGCTAAGAGCCTAATGCTCATGTTCATGGAGGATAATTTAATAAAGTTTTTCGAAACTTATAAAACCTCCAATGAAATGTGGAAAGCTATCAAAGAGAAGTATGACACCAAAACAGAGGTGAATACTCAACTCTTATTGCATTGTTACAACACATGTAAGATGCAGGAAGGTGATAGCGTTGTCGAGCATGTAAACAAAATGATTGTCATGGCTAAGGAGCTATTGACCTCTGGAACCGAAATTCCAGAGAAGATGCAGGTGGCGACTATATTGAATAGTTTACCAGCATCATTAGACATGACTGCCACAACCTTAAGAATGAGTGGTTCTGTTATAAGTGTCACAGATTTGCCAGCTCGGTTAGCAATTGAGTAAGACATTATGGCCAGAAGAAAAGAACTAGAAGCGCACTTGCAGGAGGCCAATGCCGTACACCGAAAGCCCACCGGCCAGAATCGTCCACTCGGAACGCAAAGGCCCAAGTTTAAGGGCAACAAATTCCAAGGCAAAGGAAAGAAGGTTCCTCGTTGTGCTTGCTACTCATGTGAGAAGTTTGGCCATTTTATAGTAAATTGTCCCCAAAAATATGGCAATGAGGGTGGAAGCAGACATCCAGAAAATAGAAGAGCTGGAAAGAGAGAATTTATCGGCGTCACGGAATGGAATGCTGCGATTGCCGACTCAAATGAATGGTGGGTCGATTCTGGAGCCACTCGTCATATTGCCAAGACGAAGAAGGGGCTGGTGACGCTGAACAAGCTCAAGGCAGGAGAACAGAGGATATATATGGGTAACAACATCTATCTTGATGTAGAAGGTGTTGGTACATATAGGCTGGATCTTGGGGATAACATCATGGTCCTCAAGAATGTGTTCTATGCACCTGGAATCTGGCGGAATCTGATCTCTGTACCGGCCTTGATGAAAAATGGCCAGAAGTGCAGTTCTATAATAATCGAGTGTCAATAGGGAAGGATAAGAAAGTACTTGTTATGTGGAGGTTTGTCCCCGAACATGATTTATTTTGTATCCCTGTAATTGATACTGAGAATAATAATATTGAAGATTCTGAGTATTCCTTGTGTTCTTTATCAGAATGTGATCTATGACATTTTAGATTGGGACATCCCGAAAAATCTAAAATGGAACAAATGATAAAGATGGGCATACTGCCGGGTTTGTCAAAGGTGGAACTAACACCTTGTGAATATTGCTTAGTAGGAAAAATGACTAAGAAACCCTTCGCAGCAGGACATACATCAAACGAATTGTTAGGGTTGGTCCACTCGGACATTTGTGGCCCCCTAAGTATAAAGACATATAATAACAAAGAATATTTCATAACCTTCATAGATGATTATTCCATATTTACCTATGCCTATCTGATTTCTGCAAAATCAGAGGCATTTGATTGCTTCCGAAAATATAGAATGGAAGTGGAAAGGTAACATGGAAGGAATATTAAGGTGTTAAGAACGGATAGAGGTGGGGAATATAACTCAAAGGAATTTGAGTTATATTGTCAAGAACATAGAATTAAAAGATATGTGACAATGCCATATACGCCGCAACAGAATGGTATGGCAGAAAGAAAGAATAGAACTTTGATGAATGCTGTTAGATGTATGCTATCGCATTCAGGTCTCCCTAAGAATTTGTGAGGAGAGGCATTGCTTACGGTAAATCATATCTTAAACAGAATTCCCACAAAATCCGTAGAGAGTACACCTTATGAATTATGGAATGAGAGGAAACCCGACTTGAGTCACCTCAAGAAGTGGGGGTCTATTGCCCACGTTCTCATTCCGAGTCAACTTAGAGATAAGTTGGACTCAAAGACATTGAAATATAGATTCATAAGGTATTGTGAGAAATTATCTGGTTATAGATTTTTCCATAAAGAAAAAGGGATCATTGAATATAGGGATGCGACATTTCTAGAAAATCTAGAGGAAGAGGAATCTCATAAAAAGAGAAGGAACCTCTGGTTGTAATAGATGATGACTATTACAATGATGTCCCTAGAAATGATCCAGAAATTGAGGAAGAACCTCAAAATATGAAAAATGAACCCGTACCTATGAATGAAATGCAGCCTGGTCAACCCGGAATAGGCAACAAAAGATTGAGAACTCCACCAGCATGGATGGATGATTATCATTTGTATTCCTATGAGCCTTCATGTCTGATGATAGACATGAAGACGAAAATTACGTAGATCCCATGAATTATGTAGATGTGATGAAATCGCATGATACAGAATTATGGCAAGATGCCATGAATGAAGAAATTGATTCTATGAAAAGGAACAATGTATGGGAATTATGCGACCTACCAAAGAATCGAAAGGCTATAGGATGCAAATGGGTGTTCAAGAAAAAGCTTCGAGCTGATGGGTCTATTGATAAATATAAGGCCCGGTTAGTTGCCAAGGGGTTCACACAGAAACAATGTATAGATTTTCAAGAAATATATTCTCCAGTGGCTAAGTTTGCATCCATAAGAATGATCTTGGCAATTGTTGCATATTTTGATCTGGAGCTGTACCAGATGGATGTAAAAATAGCATTCCTTAACGGAGAGTTGAAGGAAGACATCTATATGCAACAACCTGAGGGATTTCAGGTAGAAGGCCAAGAGGAAAAGGTATGCAAGTTGAAGAAATCAATATATGGTTTAAAATAATCTTCTAGACAATGGTATCTCAAATTCCACGAAGTAGTTGTCCAACTAGGGTTTGTTTCAAACAAGTTGGATAACTGTGTGTATGTCATGAAAAGTGGGAGTAAGTATATCATGTTATCCCTATATGTGGATGATATTTTACTCGCCAGTAATGACATAGAAATATTGAATAAAGTCAAATTAGAACTTAGTGGAAAGTTTGAGATGAAAGATATGGGTGAGGCATCCTATGTTCTTGGTGTACAAATGCTAAGGGATAGAAAGTCTAGAATGTTGAGTATAAACCAGGAAAAATATTTGAGGTCTGTACTAAAGAGATTCGGAATGCATAATAGCAATCCGGCACCTACACCGTTAGTCCATCAGAAACGGTTGTGTAAGGGTCAATGCCCCGGAGAGGGACAAGAGCCGCTCATGGTGCCGTATGCACAAGCAGTCGGAAGCTTGATGTATGCAATGATGTGTACAAGACCGGACTTGGCATACCCAGTCAGTTTGGTAAGTAGATACCAAAGTAATCCTGATCCAGCACATTGGGAAGCTGTTAAAAGGATTATGAAATATCTGAGAGGAACTTTGCACCACAGTCTAGTTTATCAAGCTGATACGCTTGAGGTTCTCGGATATTCAGATGCAGACTTTGGAGGAGATAAAGATGACGGAAAGTCCACATCGGGACATTTGTTCATCTTTGGTGGTGCTGCTGTTTCTTGGGGAAGTAAGAAACAAGGGTGTGTTGCTCGATACACACAGGAAGCTGAGTATGTTGCATGTAGTACAGCTGCTACTCATGCAGTTTGATTCAGAAGATTCTTGAACGATTTGAATCTCAACTTGGTAGATGGACCAATTGAGATGTACTGTGATAATCAGGCGGCTATTAGCCTGATTAACAGTGGAGCAAACAGTTCAAGAGGAAAACATATCGAAGTACAATATCACTATATTCGAGATATTGTACAGAAAGGGGAAATAAAAGTAACTTATGTTCCCACAAGTGATATGATTGCTGATCCTTTGACGAAAAGTATCTCAGCAGAAAATTTCATTAAGCATGTTGGCTTAATGGGGCTTAGGAATATATAAGCCAGAAAGAAATATTTTCATGGATAATGAAAATGATGATACCTCTGACGGATAGTGGGAGTGTATCGGAATAGTACTCACGTATAGTGAGACTATGAGAAGAATGATACCTCTGACGTATAGTGGGAGTGTATCGAAAATACTACTCATGGATAATGAGAGTATTGGAATCGTGATGGTGAGTGGAAACACTACTCACGGATAGTGGGAGTGATTCAAAGGAAATATTATATTACTCACGGACAATGGGGATATAATAATTTGTTGGCCAAGTGGGAGATGTTAGCATGTGGTCAACCAATAATTCTAATAATAGCACCGACAGTGCTGTTAGGGAACCACTCACCGGGTTTCCCGGATCTTGTCTTGGGTGCACTGTTGAAGTGGGACGGAGGGGAGGTGGTGCGAAGCACCTCTTTAATAAAGATGGCCTGCCATCGGGAATGAAAATATAGATCACAGATTTGAGAAGAAGAGCCATACCCACCTCACCGGAGTCCCGAAATCGCTCTAAGGAAACCCACCCCCACACTAGATACCATTTTACCTGAGAGAAATATTTGATGCACATCAATTCCCAGTTATTTTGCAAACTTGCAATTAGTTGGCCCAACGATGTCTCACATGGCGTGACATGGTGGAACGCATAATGAGGTGATAGGCCATTGATGGGAGTCTTCTCTAGGAAAAAATGTGAGGGTTTAATGTGCATCTCGGGAGTGTGAAGTCACTTCTTTATCTTTTTAAAAGAAGATGTTAAGGTGAGTATGATTTGATTTAGTTTGATTTGAATAGATTTTTTTTAAAATTAAATCGAATCGAATTAAGAGTTCAACTCAAATCAAATCAAATCAAATTGAATTAATTCGATTTTATTCAGTTTGATTCAATTTTAAATATATTCATATCCTCTTTTAAAAATTAGATTGAATTCAAAAATCAATAAAGAAAGATAGAGTAAAAAAATTTCTATAGAATAAATTAATTATTAAAGAAATAACATCAAAAGTTATAATTTGTAAGAGTAAACTCTATGATATTTTCACGTAAAAAAATTAAGAACTTCATTTACATTAAATTAGAAGGTGATTTGGAATTAACTTTATAATATTAGATTTAAAAATCTCACCAGGACAGGAGTTAGGCTTTTAGAATTAGGATTATTAGTTATATATATATTTATATTAACTTGACAACAAAGATATCTTTAAATGAGATATTATCTCTTTTTCATAAAACATGTTTATATTCGTATGTTAACTCGTCATGGTTATTTCACTTGATCTCGAGCTAGAGCAACTGGATGGGTTCATAATTTCTGACAAATGGGCTGTTGCTTCTCAACTCTCCTCTTTGGCTTCTACCCCTCCGGCGTTCCTTGGAGACGCGGAGGGAGTGTCTACTCCTCGTGGAATTGGCTAGTTGTGTTGTGACTTCTGGACTAGCTATTGCAGTATTAAAGAAAACATGGGCAAGGAAAGGGTCAACATCAAGGTCCAGTTTGAGAGTATTAATTCCCTCAGAATGAATAATTTCTATGCGTGTTAGGTTTCTGTGCAACGAACTGATATTTATAGCACCTAGATCTCGAATGCATTAATTGTCTTGATGGATCAAATTAATGAGCGACGAATGAACGCTAGATATATGTAGCAGATGATGGTCGTGGCAATTGGCAAATTAATTGAATTATAGCAGTACTGAGAAGTAAATTATGTAGTCACCGTGGTGCGCGCACACCCCACGAGCTGTTTTGTCAACCTCCGAAGGTACTTAGTTTTTGGCAAGGGAGGCAGCACATGACCAATTGAAGATGCTTCGTCCGTTTGTACTCCGAGGAAATTTCATGCATGCACGCTATTTATGCACCAAGCATACACGCACCTTGTATTCCTAAGTCGAAGTCATATAATACTCGACAGGATAATCCCCCGACAGGTATTAATCTGGGTGTGGCTTTTTATATTGAAAGTTTCCATCTTTTGAAGGAAGCTTTTTATATTAATCCCCGACCGCTAGAGGTCTTGGAGGCTATAAATAGATTCCTTTGAGAAAGGTTTGGGTCACCCAAGAATCTTAGATTCAAGAGCCTCTTACTTGCATATCTTGAAGGAGGTCATCCCCTTTGATGCTCCGTGGGTTTCCTATTGTGACAAAGGCACAAAGATCTGCAGTTAATTAGGGATGTGATGCGGAGTGAGTCGTCGAGTTTCTGAAGAATAATTTTAATTTATGTGAATGTGTCACATACGTCCGGTTGAAAGATTAGTTTACTATTTTCTTATATTTTTGTAGTTAATTTATGGATGTTTTAGTCAGAGTTTATTTTAGTCGATTATATCTTTTTGTTTATTTTAATAGTCAGGATCTCGTAGGTGTTACAGTAAAGTGAACTTTGGGTCTATTTGTAATTATATTTTCTTATAAATAAGAAAAACTAACCCTAATTAAGGTGAGACGATGGTTAGATGAAAAAAATGTGCAGCCGTGCTACGTGTTTTCTATTTCTGATGAGATGTCCAACCCTCCGTACTTCTTTTGGTGAGATACCAAATCTACTTTGATTTCTTTCTGGCGAAAACTGAAACCCCACTTCTGATATTCTTTTTTGTTTGATCGCTTAACATGTTCTTCTTCCCCGTACCCCCGTTTCTCTGGCCGCGAGTCACAGTTCATCTATTTACATTTTTTTTCGTCATTACGTTTCCTGTTCCGGATGCTGTTCATCCATTTCTATCATTCCACACCGACCACCCGTTAATATTCAACATACTTCCCTTCATTTCTTTTTGCTTTTCCCATCTCCCCAACTCCATTCTCCTGTTCTTCCCGTTACTTTCTTTCCCCACCACACCATCATGTCTTTTGTCTTTTTTGTCCTCATCCCTCATAGTACCACCAATTAATTTCCTTCTGTCGTCTCCCTATTCCACCTAAAAAAAACCCAAGCAAAACACAAGGCAACAAGCAGCCTCAACGCACCACAGCAGGCTATTATATGGGGAGTTTCTTGTCCGTACAATGCTTTATTTATGTGGAAATCAATAAGGTGATGTTCATCCACTGTTGCACAGTTTGAGGTGTTTTATTTGCTATCTGTAACTTCAAGTGGGCATGATTGTGGCATCGGGACATAGATACGTATGCTCAGCAAGTATTTGTGATACGATCTTTATGGACGTTAGTCCTGCATCAATATACTTGATCTGATTTGAGTCCAAAGAACAAAAATTGCAGCATGTCATGTGTTTGATAAAATACCCACAAGAGCTCAAACTATTTTGACAGGGTGAAACGTTTTTGTCCTGCATCAGGATGCTGAATCCCCCCTTCTGATTTTACTCATCCTCTATTTGTATTGTGCATGTATGTGGTCGCTTCTCATTGAGCAATGTATGTGGGGGTACTTGCATGCTCTAGCACTTGTGTGTGTGTGTGTGTGACTATCTAGATCTAGATTCATTTTTAGTATGGTGGAACAATCAAGGAGGCCTTTGGGCCAACAAGATATTTGATAAGACTAATATAAAAATCAGATGTTCCCATTTGTCCAAAATAACGAGCTGAGCACTTTGGGCCCACTAAATCTGTCTGATATATATATTTTTAAATTTTTTGAACTGCTTGATCAAAGATCGGATGGTATAGACACGTACATTGAATTTGCCTCCTTTAACCTTACATGGGAGGCCCACAAGCTAATTAATTAAGATTGTGCATGTGACATGTCCCCTCCATTGGCATATTCTAACATGAGGATCCCAGTCGCCAGGTTCACCGCAATCTGATCATTTTTAGACCTCCTACACAGATGTTCCCCTCAGCAGGGCACGTGCAGTTACCCGATCACCACAACCTAGCCACTCGAGTATTGGAGCCGTTTTATGTCACCGTCATCGTCTTCCCTTCTGTTTACTGTGCCCCACCGGAAGTTTGGACCAACAGAAGCTGTGGTTTTTAATTTGTACATATCCACTACAAACAAAGGTCCGTCGATTTAAATGTTAAAGAAACCACTGTGGAGATTGCCGGCATCGTTTCCTCTGTGCCATTTGAGTGTGCGGACAATTCTGACCGGTCCAATGCCCGAGGCCTCTTAATTAACTGTTCAGAATAAATGCTATATGTAGCCTGCAATGGCCTTGTTTGGCTTGTAAGAAACCAAAAATCCCAACACAAGTAAAAGTGTTGATCAGAAGCAGCCAAACGATATGCCATCAGATGGTCGTAAGTTTAGCAGCCAACTACTCACACGAGTTACTCGTAACAAAAACAGACATTCGCAAGAAGAATGCTTAGTCATTGGAATAATGGTGTGGGTCGTCGTGTGTGATAACGTCGATTCTTCTCTAATTATATACATGTATGTCATCCATGCATCCCTTTAGCTGCTCTTTGAAATTGGGGGTAAGATATCACATTCGACCTGAACTCCGATTAAATATCATGTGTGTGAGAGAAACACGTGAAATCCACACCGCCCTCTCTCTCTCTCTCTCGTCGGTTAATGAAATCCCGCTATCTCAACCTAACAACAAAGAGGAACTTTAATTACCCGCAATCTTGATATATTCACATTTCCCTGTCCATGTCACTTTAATTACAGTTAGAACTATCTAAATTCTAAATTAGATATATTTAAAGTTTTTACTTATTCTTACCCGCAATCTTGATATATTCACATTTCCATGTCACTTTAATTACAGTTAGAACTATCTAAATTCCCTTAAAATTAAATCAACAACTCCGAGCCTGATGTAAATTCAACCCCGATTTCATTAATGCCATTTTACATCACCCACTCAAGTAACTCCGAGCCTCATGTAATCCGACCCTGAGTCCCACCAGTAGTAATAGTGTTGCAACCGCACGATCATTAATCGTTTGGTCAAATCTGTGATTCGGGTCTGAGCCATCGCATTCACGTCTGAGGTGCACCGTCCGGGGTCCACCAGCGCCCAGACGAGAGGCTAATAAATCCTTGACTGCCACCAATCCTGGCCGTTGATCTCGCTTAATTGTACGTTCGTACTCCCGCCGCGAGAAAAAGACGAAAGGGGGCCCCATGTTCGTTGGGTGAGCGGCGTGAGCCACCATGGGTACCTCGTAAGTTTAACCAGAAAAGATTATACAAATTATTACACAGTTACACCGACAAAGCGATTCCCGACCCACCGGGGCCGGTGCCCTTTTCTTGACGAACCCATCAAATTGGAGTATGACAAAACAGCCCCCGGCCAGGACCTATTTAAACCCCCCTTCTCTCTCTCTCTTTCTCTGCTCCCCCGCTGTCCCATGTCTACCTGCTGCAATCGCGACGCCACACCGCCTAGCACTTCCTCTGACCAGACATCTCTCTCTCTCTCTCTCTCTCTCTCTCTCTCTCTGCTCAACAGCTCTCCCAGGTTGGAGCTCCTCTCTGAAGAAACCTGCAGCGGAAGAAGGGCCAGAGGTAGAAGAAGAGGGTGTACTTAGCTAGAAGGTTTCGTCTCCCTGCAAGCTCTGTTCCATCTCTCTGTAATCGTTCTCCGATTTGGATGGAAATTTGTTGGTGATTTTTGTATATTGGGTTGTATTCATTTGGTGTGTACACGAAATTTTGTTAATCGTGTTTAGCCGTTGTGCATTTTGGTTCGTGGTGAGGAGCTTAGATTTGGATCGGCAGGTCGTGATCTGGGATGGAAGTGGTGGAAGCGTTTGGTCTTGTAGAAGTTCGCATGGATCAGATCTGAGAATATGATCGAGAAGGTTGAGAAGTTTGTGGATTCTTCGGGAAGGAGCTCTTCGGGGCTTTGGTTTGTTGCTTTTGGATGGTTCCGAAGAGATGGTGACCGGTAGCTATAACCGAGCCGTATCATTCAGCCGGAGGAACTTGAGTTTTAGCAGCCCTAGGATTTCTGTTTATCGCAAGCTGTGGGTCACCGGATCGGTGAACTCTCTTGCCGCGGTCTTATTCCTGCTATCGTTGCTTTTAGTGCTGGCATGTGTTCTTTATCTGTACTTCATTCGGAGTTTTGGTCATGGAGAAATGGTTTCCGGATTGGTGAGCGTTAGCCGTGGCTGCGATGTGTTTGAGGGAAGTTGGGTACCTGACAGCACGTACCCATTGTACAACAGCTCATTGTGTCCCTTTGCTGAGAGGGGCTTCAATTGCTTGGCAAATGGGAGGAGGGACACCGACTATTTGAGGTGGAGGTGGAAACCTTGGCGATGTGACATTCCTAGGTTTGATGTGCACGAGGCTTTGGAAAGGCTCAGGGGGAAACGTGTTGTGTTCGTCGGGGATTCAATGAGCCGTACGCAGTGGGAATCTTTCATATGCATGCTCATGACTGGGGTGGAGGAACCCAAGGCCGTCTATGAAGTGAATAGAAACAAGATTTCCAAGACAATCCGCTTCCTGGGTGTTCGTTTTCGTTCCTTTAATTTCACCGTCGAGTTCTTTCGTTCAGTGTTCCTTGTACAGCAAGGTTTACCACCAAGGCATGGTCCAAAGAGAGTTAGATCGACACTGAAGTTGGACAGACTGGATGATGTTAGTCAGAAATGGGTGGATGCTGATGTTCTGATCTTCAATTCAGGACATTGGTGGAACCCAGGAAAACTTTTTGAGATGTAAGTTTTCTCTCATGGCTGCTCAAAATTTTCCTGTTTGGGATCTCGCCATATTAGTTTATGCGCCTCCTATGAAATATTGAAATGTCAAATCTGTGAAGGTAAAGTTAAATGACGGATCCCCTTTGTGCTGTGATGCTCATGCTCTGGCTTTTCCCTTTTTCTATTTTAATTTTAAGTTGAGTTACACTTAGATTTATGTGCCCAGCATGGACTCAGATATTTGAAGTTTCCACAAATCCGCCTTTTACTAAAAGGACTTGATTCCAAAGAATATAGGTGCAAGGGAAATGTGCATTCAAGAAAATGAGTCGGGTGAGTTTTGGTTATAACCATTTGAGTGGTTGTCCTTTATTTCCCAGAGACGTGATATCAACACTTTAAACTGAGGATTGTTACTTCTATGGGAACATTTTACATGTTGTTAGAACTTTTGTGCCTGGCATGCCTTTTCTTATGGAATCTATGTTTGCCACGTGGAATTATTCAGAGAAATCAGGCTTGTATAAGATTCACTTGCAAGAGGTCACAACCAACTAGAGGGCACGGCGTCTAATCCAGTTGCAACATGGAGCACCTACTTCATTCTCACTGCAGATTGCCACCATACAATAGATGATCAGAGATCAAAGAACCAAACATTTTGACAATACATCCTAAAGGACATTTTGACCAAGACATTCTAAAGGAAAAATCATAGAGGAAAAAGGCCGTACATTAGGCCGCGTTTGGAAACGTGGTTGGGGGGATTCCAATCATTGGAATCCCCACCCCCCATAATCCCTCCCAAATGGGCTAATGCCCCATCAACTTTTGAAGAAAGGGGGAAATGTTCAAAATCCCCCAAAGCTGACCAAAAGGAGCTTCATCTCTCTCTAGGGGATTATGGAAAGAATTCATAATCCATGATCCCTCCCAAATGCACACTTAGTCTTGGATTCTTGGGCTAAGCTCACATTGGTGAATCCATTTTAAAAACTTGCTGATACGTGAAATTCCAGTTTACAAACTCCCAGGATAGTGATAAAAAGTGAGACCATTCAAATAACTGCCCAGTAGAGCTAGGGATAGGGGGGGGGGGAGAGAGAGAGAGAGAGAGAGAGAGAGGATATCATAATCTGACAGGAGATGTATTTGGGAATACAATGAAATAGATGGGGTGGAAATAGCAACTTGGCATGTTCACTTAAGCCCTTTTAGGTAGATGGTTATGAAGGTTGGCAATTTTGGAAAGGTGGACTTTGGGGTTGAAGCAGTGATCCACAAATGGTAATGAACTTAAGAAGATGGTATCTGAAGCCAAGAAACCAGATATAAATTTCAGAGTTTAGGCAGGGCGTTCTATAGATGACTTCACACCTGAGTAGCATTTAATGATTTGAGCAATCCCTGCTTTATGTGTTCTTGGGGGCTGGATTGATGGATGAGGGTCTCCAGGAGAAGGTGATATCTAGGTACATACAGATCCGTAATTAGTGCAGGTGATATAGCAAACTGCATACAGACATGATGGAACCCCCATCCATGACCTTCACTGCAGTGCTGTATTAGGTAGTCAAACTAATGACATTTCTTTCTGAGGTGAGCTAGGCATGATGCATGCTGACCAGGACTCCTGCGTTATTCAAGGTTCAAAGATTATCAACATTGTGATTCATGTTTTTTGATGATGCATTGAGTAGTCATGTCAAATGATTCCCATATTTGGCTGATAGGGTCATAATTTTAAATGAGAATACAAACCTGTACCTGATGTGGAGTGGCTGTCTCAATGCCTAGGTTATCTGCCACCTTATCCCGCCTAGTTCTCTATAAAGAATTCTATCCTCTAGCCAAAGTATCTGTCAACAGTAATGGAATGATTAAAAGTGCAAGTGTGTGTAAACAGTGATGTCAGGCTAAGTTGAGGAAAGCTTGAAAGATGCGCCTAGACTACAATGGCAAACTGTACTTATAAATGCTTGAACATTTTTTTCTCATATCTTTTTTGAAACTTCTTGCAAGTTCTGGTTTATTCTGTGAAAATGGTGGAGAATTGGAATGTCGGGCCCCATTGAAATTCCAATGCTTCATGGGACACTTCAAACAAATAGGTCTTCCAAAAGATGATAATCTTGAAAGGAGGCAAATTATATATCTACAAGGGCATCTATAATATAAAAAGGGCACCAAATATAATCTATGTTCAGTCTGGAGTTAGCCAACAAACTTGGGAGGAATGTATTCCTTTCTCTTCTGACCCTGAATTTACAAAGCAGGGAAGTCACATATATGGAGGAAACAAACAATATGAAGAAACGAAAAAAGTGAGGACTTTGGTTCATGCAATAGATTTAATCCTGTGGCATATCAGGAATGAACTCTCTGAAGTAAATGAAATCACAGTACCTGAAGCAAGGAATGCAGAATCGGATGGGATCGGCCGATCTGATCAGTTTTTGGTCTGTCCGATCCGATCCCGATCCAAGATCGGCCGGGATTGGAAGAAGAAGAAGAAGAAGCCCGTCCTCCTCCCCCTCGTACCCTCAGCACGGTGAGTCCTCCTCCTCGGTACCGAAAATTATTTACCTGCTCAAGTCCCCGTCACTGCCGCCGTTGCTGTCTGCCATCGTCATAGCCAACAGCGCCGCCGCCGTCCTCCTCGTCCCGTCCTCCTCGTCTCCTCCTCACGATCAGCCTGCATCTGCAGCGGAGTGGGGGATCGGGGGGTGTGGGGGAAGAAAGAAGAAAGGGACAGACCCCCCAAAAGGCCAAGACTATAGAAGAAAATAGGTTAGTTTGCATCAAAGTCCTTATAAAACATAATCAATCATAAAAATCTCAACTAAAAAACTCTGGATCGGACCGGGATTGGGATTGGCCGGTCCTGCCGATCAGATTGTGTTGGGACCGGGCGATCCAATCCCGATCCCCGATCCTGCGTACCTTGACCTGAAGCTGTGGAAGGTTGACTTTTCTGAGTTGGTGAAGATATTAAATGCATTAATTGAATCAGATATTAATGGACATTATGCATTTCTGGACTGGTGGCTGAAATCATTTTGCTTATGGATTAGCCATATTATGATGGGTAACACTTCCACCTTTCCATATGAAAGGCATTCTCTTATGTAGAATGCAAAGGTGCGGTGATTGATTACTGAATCTTCAGGTAAGGGGCATTGGACTTTAGTGCAGACATTGCTGCACCAAGCAAGGTTTAAACAACCATTTTTGGGACCGGAACTGGATGGGGCCAGTTCTGGTTCCAAGGTTGGTTCTGGACAGTTTCCTCCCTCCCGGAAGCAGACCAGTTACAGCCAGTTTGACCAGTGTTTAGTGCCATGGCACCGAGTGATGCGGGACGGGACGCGAACCTGGGACTCTAGCTCGCGGACATCCCTAAGCGAGGGAAACGCGGGATCGTGCGCGGTTGGGAAACCGGCAATGAGTCTCGGGTATCGGCTTTTCTGCATGTACTCGGATTGAGTCACGGGACGCGAATCGTCAAGCAACATGGGCAACTATTTATTTTATATACTTGTGTGTATTTTTGAGTATTGAGTATGTACGTGTGTAAAATCCATGTAGTAATACATGTATTATTTACTTTTGTTCTATTAGGCTAGTCATAGTCAAAGTGTGTATTTTATTTTTATTAAACCCACAGGTCAAAAGGTGGGTTGGTGGGTTTGTTTTATTAGGCTTGGGTATAGATGCTATTAGGAAAAGTTCAAGGGTAAGAATGTTATGGCTTTTCCCTATATAAGGGAGGCTAAGGGTGTTACGTATGATATGATGATATGATGAATTGAATGAGATTTTGGTTTGTACATGAGAGGTATTTCCCTCTTGTTCCCTCTTTCCCTCCCAACTCCTTGTGAGAAGAGAGTGTCGCCCGGTGTGAGACCGCCCGGCGTGAGGCCGAGCTGTGCGAGACAGCAAGTTATCCCGTCCTATTCGTCCCCTCGGAGCTGCCATCGATCCGTCCTCCGACGCGGTCTGCGTCATCTATCACTCTAGCAGCGGCATAAGAGTACATATACGAATTGAGCAAATGCAATAAAGAGGGAGGCGAGTTTACCTCCACGCTCCGGGCGTGGGGAAGACGACTCCGGCCGAAGCTCGTACTCCTGGTGTACAAATATTAACAATAATTACAGAAATGATTTTAAGGCCCATTCCACGCAGGGAGGTAAAGGGTTACAATGTGGGACCCGGGAGTAGCGAACTCGGGTTGACGGGTAGCAATTTGGACGGTTCTCGGGCCGGAGACGGGCTGCTGATCGGCACGGTCCTGCGGAGCCCGCGGGACCGCAGGTGGGTCCGGTTTCTGGGACAGCGGTGCCCGGGCTTCTCCTTGCTGCTGCGGCCTGCTGGGGCGCTGCTGGGGGGTTGCTGATCGATCCTCGGGAGCGGCGGAGACTGAAGGTGTGCCGGCGTATTTTCCGAGGAATTAATTCTCCGACTGCTTCTGCTGGCTGGACTCGGATCTGAACTGTGCGCCTTCACGAAAAGAATTCTTGCGCCCAGATCTGGTGTCGGATCGACGCAAAGTTCGTACCGATGGATAGAGGACTCAGAGGGCTACGACATATGATTATTTCAGATCCATCAAGTGAATGGATTGAAAATGAAAACGACTGTTCCTCAAAGGTTTCTGTTGGCTCGGACTTACAGACACATAGGACAGACTGAGATCTGCCTGAAAACGAATTTTGACAAACAGGAAAACAATAGATCTAGACTTCAGAAAAATTATGGGTGGAAGGGGGGAAAGTGAGGACCACGTATGATTTTTTTGGGAATTTTTGGAGATGTATAAGGGGGCGGGAAAAATAGAAGAACATACTCCTATCCTGCAGATCTGCTGATTGGCAGACTGTCAGGGCTGGAATTAAAAGGCCGGGAAAAATAGCAAATGACCTTTGAATGGCACGAAATTTAAGATGGAGAAAGGGGATAACAAGAGGAACAAACGCTCAAAATTGCAACTCGATCAGATCTCCTGATTTGGAGATAAAATTCGGGCTTCAACCTTCTGTCCTGATGTGGACAGAACTCCGACGCGGTGGCGGTGGTGGTGCGACGGCGGCTCGATGGCTGCTGCGACGGCGGTGCTGAGCTTCTCACTCAGAGAGGAGGAGATGTGGAGGCTTCACACCTCAAGAATTTCGCAGAAATCCATCTGCAAGGGGGTGGGAGAAAGAGAGGGGCGCCCTTGGGCGCTTGGAGGCAAATGCCAATTTTCTGATTTCTTCTTCATTAATTCTTACAAAATAGAAAATACATGGGTTATATAGAAATATACAAATGACCAAAATTAGCCATAGATCTAGGGTTTGGGAGGGATAAACTAGGGATAGGATATTTAATCCCCATGTGATCAAATGACCAAATTAAATAAAAATACAACAAGCATTAAACAATGTTAAAGGGGGGGCGCCCCTTGACTAAGGGGTTTCCACCTTTGAATTTTTCCATTCTTGTCCCCCCTTGGTCCAAGTCCAATGTTAGACTTTGAACTAGCCTCACATGGGCCCTAGAACCTAGGTGGACCAATGGGGAAGAGGGTGGGGGACCCTACTGGACCCACTGGCATTTTACATAGAAACCTAAAGACTTTAAAGACTAACCCTTTGGCTTATAATGCCTTACAATTGCAAACTCAATTAGCCAAGGGTATAAATACAATAAAAAGACACAAATGTAAAATAAAAATGTTAGTGTCCGGTGTTGATTCCCATCACCGAGGGCTTCAATAGTTACATAATTTTCTGCAATCATGTATACTCTAAATTGGTGATTGTAAATGCCACCTAGTAGTTGACATTGTATGCCTCCAATGGATTAATTTGTTACTTTATGTTAGTGTTGTGCTTCTCTCTTTGTGTGCTTATCTTTGTGGAAGAAGGTTCAGGTATTAGAAATTATTATTACAAGTATTGCAAGTTTATTTATGACTTAAAGCTCCTAAATGCAACTAGATGGGGGGAATACCAACAATGTTACTGGATGATGATACGGAGGCATCTAAGAACAATGATCTGGGTGAGGATGAGCTGTTGGATCACCGTATGAGAAAAACCTAAGAGATAATAGGAGAATGTAACATGTTATGAATATTACATCCTCACATATATGTAAACTTTGAAACCTGTCCTTTTGATATATACTTGAAGCCATGACCTTGAGAAATAGAAGTGCCAGAACTGGTCTACCTGTCTTCCTGGAAAAAGTTAGATGCAGCACTAGTAAATGGGAAAGTAAGTGGGTGATAAGATTTATGATTCAAATGGTTCAGCTATGTCAAGTCCAGTCCAATCAGTAACAATGTTCTTGAGGACTGCATTCATGTTAAAGGTGTTAGAAAAGACATCTGAAGGTGCTCTTGATGCTGAGAGAATCAAAGAAATCCTATGTGAAACAATGAATCTCTGGGACAAGTTCAGAGCTTTTGGATAAGAGGACACAACCCTCGGGACTGTGGGCTAGCTTGTTGGCTTCATAAGCAAGTGCGGCTTAGGGGATGTTTGCATTCTCAAATTTTTTGTGAAAATCAACAATTATGGAAAACATTTCACCGGAAATTCAAAAACATGGGAACTATTCACCGGAAAGAAAAAACACATGTTTGCACATTTCATGGGAAAGTGTGTTGAAAAAAAAACATGTTTTCTGTTCTCACATGGGAGAAGAGAGAGGAAAGAGAAAGTGGGAGATCAGCAGAGAGAGATAGTGAGAGAAGTGGAGACTGGCTAGGAAATATTTCCCAAGAATTATTTCCCTAGGGGTAGGGGTGGGGAAATAAACTCCGGGGAAATAGAGAATATTCTGGGAATTTGGGAAATATTTTCCCAGGCAAGTTTACATCAAATTATTTAGACAACATAGGAAACTGTCCATAATATAAACAACTTGTTAGATGCCTAATGCCCAGGATCCTCTGCATGGTCATGTCCTTTATGAATGCCAGGGCATGATCTGTAAATAAGTATTTCAGGGTTATGATTTTTAAGCAAAATCTACCCGCTAGCATTACATGTCAGGTCTGTGGCACTTCTTGAGTGACATTGGGTGTCAAGCTGATAGTTTTCTAGGAGTCTTTAAATCTCTTAAGGGATGTTTGGCACTTAGTTCTGGCAATTAGTGACTTTAAGCTTGTGAATGTTTATAAAGAGTGTTTTACTCAGAAATGAGGAAGCTGTTTCTGCCCTTCCTATGAGGTGATAACTAGTAGCTTTGTTTCTTTCTTTGAAAACTCTCTCTTGCAGATTCCATTTGGAAGTGGAAACCACAGTTTCTGTGCTCATTTGTTTCCTCCTTCAATAACAAAAGACGCTTTGCAAGTTGGGAAGTAATCCCAATCTACAAAATCTGAACCCTTAGTGCCCTTCCAGCTGGGAGCAGTACCAAACATGCCTTTTGTTATTTTGTCTGCCTTCTCTTATTTTGTCTTGAAATGCTACATTGACCTCTAATTGGTGGATGGGCAATGGTAAGTACATTCTGAGTAGTTTCTTGAATGTTAGTAAGTGAGTTTTTTAAGTGCACTTATGTGATCATTTTCAAAGCAGTGACTATAACAGTATTATCTTGGATGCCAAGATAGCTTTATCTAAGCTCCTCCTTGTCTTGTGCCATTATTATGAACGTGATTGAGCAATGTTGCTGTTATTTATCAAACAAATTTGTAGTATGCTATCTGCCTATTCGCCTAGACTATGAATTGCTCTGTACTTGCTCCCCTTAGTGAATCCACTGGGATACCATATTTTTTATGATTACATTGCAATTCAAAGTAAAGCTTTTGTAATCTATGAAATTGTATAAATACATTTTCATTGCATTCACTGGTAAGTACAATTTTGGACTGTCACATCCATGCATGTTTGCTTCTGATTAATCCCCAACCTCACCCCTGATTTCCACAAAACATTACAGGGGCTGCTATTTCCAGGTTGGTGGATTGCTGAAACTTGGAATGCCAATAACTGCTGCATTTAGGATTGCGTTGGAGACTTGGGCATCATGGGTTGAAACAATGGTGAACACGCATAGAACACACGTATTCTTTCGCACTTTTGAGCCTTCCCATTGGAGGTATTATCTTCATATATCCAAAAGAGTAGCAATCTCATTACCTACTGTTCTATGCAAACATTCTTTGGGAAAAAAATACACATACTACACATGTTACATACTGCTTCATTCTGATCCGGTTATATTGGTAAACTTTAGTTCTATGAAAAGATGGTACCCTTGAAACAATGAATCTCTCCTAATTTTACTTCTTCCCAAGTGCTTCTTCAATGGCTTGATTCTAAAATTCTCCACAAAGCTCAAATGTTTTTTTTAAAGTGGTTGGTACCATTGAATATATTAATAAGAAAAGAGGGATTTACAAGTTTGGTATGAGAAATCTCAAAATATCCCCAACTTCTTGTAAAGAAGCTCAAATGTCAGCTGTAATTTATCCGGGGGCCTATTTTTCATACATGCCTCCTATACTAAGAATTCTCTATATGATTTTGTTCAATTGCTCTTCATCATTCGTATGTTAAAATTAATGACGCCCGAGGGTTATGTCTTTGCTATTTTTTTCATCAGTGACCCACATCAAAGGGTCTGTGAAGTGACTCAGCATCCCATGGTTGAGGCCGATGGGAATGACCGTAGTGAATTCTCAGACATCATTGGGGATGTGATTTCAAAGATGAAAGTTCCTGTTACTGTTCTTAATGTTACTTCAATGGGCGCTGTCCGCAGTGATGCTCATATTGGCACTTGGAGTGATCTGCAACTGGTTGACTGCAGCCACTGGTGCCTTCCTGGGGTTCCTGATGCTTGGAATGAACTTGTCTTGTATCTATTGACAAAAGGTGGAGGTTCTCTTTCGTAAATTTTGAGGTAATCGAACATATCCTTTATTTTGTACAATCTCCAAAGAGCTGCTGGTATATATAGGGGCATGGTTTAGAAACTATTTTGATCAGAAAATATCATTTTTTGGTGTTTTTCTAATGTTCGATGCATTGCAAATGTTTTGGGTTTTAAAGTACAGTCAACCCATGAATTATTCATTTTTTGTCTGGTTTCTGCTCTCAGTGCAAAAAAATCATAAACCAAAACACAATGATTTTAAAACCAATGATTTTACAATTGGAAGATTATCATATTTTACCAAACAACACCTGAATGGTTGTAGCCTAGATCCGCCAAAACTTGGTTGGCAATTGATGCCCCTGTGCTGATACTTTTAACAACTGCTGGCGTATGCTTGATGCTCAGACTATTTACTGTCCATTTTAACCACACATAATTAAAACAATGTTGTTTGTTGCAGATTGGTGTGCTTCAAAGAGGCGTCAGTCAGTTCCGAGGCAGTTCTTTTTTCATACGTAAGCTTGCTACTATTCTTTGATTTTCTCCTGTAGCTGTGTAAGAGCAGAATTCTCTCTGAAACGCAGCGAACAGAGAAAATCTTACACTCACCCTGTTTTACCTACAATTCTTTTCTTATTTCTTGAGCGAGGACTCGGTTACACGTACACATGTAATACGTCCCAGAAATTTTCCTGTATCCACCATGTAATATTTACTGGAATTTCTTGTTTGACTGTAAACCTCTGCGCACAAACAGACGGGTGTGGTGTTCTTCTTGCTGTCTGAAGATATTTTTAGTGAGGGAAATATTGATACAATTACCCCGTTGTGGTGCCTCATTGGGTTTTGAAGACATAACCAGGCATTATTCAAGTCATGCTGTAAATTAAACTGAAATAAAGTAAACTTTCTCGGTTTGATTTTGTTCATGAAAAGTTAGGTAGGGTGGAGCATTTCGGTTTCGAAGGTTGAGAAAATCGAGGCAAGAACCCAGGTGAATCGAAGTATTTATAAGGAAGTTTATTAGGATAGTTAAAATATTTAATAATTATATTTTAAAATAGTTAAAAGAATAACAAGGTGCGATGGCACATCGTCTTGACTTGTGAGACCGCCCTTGTATTCGCAATCTGTTTCTCTGGCCACTTAACTGCGGTCCTCGATCAGATTGCGGCCCTTGTCTGGTGACTCTTAACCTCTTCGCCGGTGACGGTTTGTTTGAGGCATTATTCTGAGCGACAATAACTGTTAGAACACACTGCGACAGCTGACTCAGAGACTTATTCTGAGCGGCACCATGGACGCTGAAGGAACTTAAACATTATTTTCTACTCATCTTTGAGAGCAATGCAAGTTATAAAACATTAAAATGGTGCTGGGTTGATATTCCTCAGCCTACATGCGGCCATGGCTGTGGATCCGCTTACTGCACTACTCGATCGAGGGATGAGTTGTGTTAGGCAGTCTTTGGCCGCTGATGAATGACCTGAATAGTGTTAGAGCTCTTGTCGGCTGAGCATATGGTACCATGTGGGCAGCACCTCTCACGGTCGCAAATGTTAGGATGTTTCCATACTCAGTTATCCAGCCACCCACCTTCAAACAAGTAACACAATAAAAGAATGACGAAGAAATGGCAAAAATAAAATAGCATCCGAAAGAACGTACTGATGCTTATTAGGAGACAAATGGCAGAGGAAGGCATACCTGGGCTTTATGAAACCAAGCTCTGTAAGGCACTGTGACTTTGAAATGTAATTCATGGGCTAGTTCTCGAACTAACGTCCGAGATCCCAAGAGTGGCACAACGGAGTCTTGGTCACCACTGTCATTTTGTCCGATAATTAGTCACCATGAAAGTGAGCGACATTATCTGGAAATTTGTTTTGTTCATCATCGTTACTGTTTTGAATTTGCACATAGTGGTAATGCTTACCTGAATATCCAGACAGGTATGTGATTGTTGATTATCCTTTTAAGCAAGGGAAGGATGTTTATATTGCCATCAGTTTCATTGTACTTGAGAACCCTGTCCCAATGAAATGTAAAATTGAGGAGCATCAGAGACTGTGTATCCGACAAAGGATCTGGTTGTGGGTTAACTGATGGTAGATAAATCATGAAAGATAATCCAAGGATTTTTCATGAAACGAATAGGCACACAAACACTGGAAAATTTCTTAGGGCGAATTTGTTAACCGAGCACGGTTGGCGTGCTCGACCCCGGAGGGTCGAGCACGCTAACCGGGGGCGGTTAACGTTTTTGTGTGAGGGGAGAGGCGGGGCCCACCGCGCCTTCTCTCTCCCCGGTTACACTATGCGCCCGACAACCGGCCGACCACCCCGCTATCAAAGCGGGCCTTAGGGAATAAATTTAATCTAAAGTGATCCATAAGGGAAGTTTCTGTTGATCTTATGTAGGCTGGACAAATCTTGGTGAATGACATTGGCACTCGATTCTTTTTAGTTTTCTGAGCAAACAACAGTTCCAAGATGGTTGATCTATTATAGGCATCCACTGGAAGTTCTGTAATAAGATCATAAACCATAACTATATTCACAAGGCACTACCAATTAAGAAGTTTGAAAGATGATAATACTCAGCCGTTTAAACATCCACAGGCAGTTGATTTCACATAAGTTCAGTATGCTAGAGCTCATGTCAACTCGAAGCTTGAAATCTTTCTAAAGAGACTTTATTAAATTATGAATGTACAGTGGAAAGTTGACATGTACATGAATTCAATTAAAATCAGAGAATAGTCACACTTAAACTATATCTAGGTAACGAACAATCAATGACTGGGGCATGTAGTTACTGAATTGCATTTAATCTGATGCTTACCTGCTGCACATTGACCAACTATAAGGCAAGCTTGTCCTGTTTGCATGAAGAGCATTCTGCACTTCTGGAAGGTTGAAATAGAAACGCCTTTCATAGGTCATACAAACATCAACTCCAACACTCTTCTTAGTAACCTTCAACACAAAAGATGAAATTACAGAAAACCTTCAAGATGAAAATCACCTGCCGGAAATTTCATTCATGACTTGAAATTAAATTATTTTTTTATGAGAAGAAATACATACATATTTTCTCAATCTTAGCTCCTGCTGCACGATTGACGGGTAACAGACATCTAGGATTACATCATATGGATTGATGTAATCACCAACCACATCATTTGCATCTTTGATAGCATTGTTGCATTCTTTGCTTACATTGTGGGGGCTTTTGAACGTGTAGTCTTCAAATTCACATGTATTCATGATAGTGAGGCCTATCTCATCAGAAATCATGCCATGTGACCAGAAAAACTCATAAGTTGCTGGGATATCTCTATCAAGTTTGAGAAGCGGGTTTCCAATCTGTGAGCAAGTAAAAGTAGAGGTGTTCTAACAAAAACATAATTGTAAAACAACAGTAGAATAAAGTCAAAAGAATTCATCCTGTAAACAAGACTAAAACCATGATCTGACATGTCACCACACAGGCAGAAAACGGGATAAGGGACAGATTAGTTCAGGGACATGAGATTTATCAGCAGGTACATCAACCATAAAGGTGAGCATAAAATGTAGAAAAGGAAAATGATTAGGGATGTATGTGAGTAGAAACATTGCATTAGATATGTCTTGTAGTGCACATTGAAATGGTGTGACTATTCTTACAGCAACTCCTTTTATGTTGAACTTGAAACCAGTTGACTGCTGATTGTAATTCAGGAGGACATTGGCCAGCTGAGGGATGTAATGCCCTGCAAACAAGCCATTGCATGTTGATTCCTCTTGGAAAGTAGGGGTCAATGAATAACATACTAAAATCATGTGAATGCTTCTCTAGGACCTGCATAACTTTCTCCGGTCAGAAACAGCTCCCTGGTTTTGAATTCTGGAAACTTTTCGTACCACCGAATTAGAAAGGTGCGCATGTCATTAGCTTCCATTGTCAAAAGCCACATTGAAGAAAAAGATTACGAATGAGTCACATGGTCCATAAATAAATCTTATGTGAATAATGTAGAACTTTAATCGTAATTTTAAGATTAGCTTAAATATGATGAAGATGAACATTGTTCCTACCAGTAGAGTCATCACCGCATATGTAATCAGAAGTCCTGTTTGAGTAAGACCACCCGACTCCAGCAGGGGATTCGACAAAAAGGAGACTTGACACTAAAAATATAGGACATTTGTAAGCCACGGTAGTGAACCATCAACTTTTCAACATAAGCAACTAGATTTTAATTGAATGTGAAATATCTCTGTTAATGTATAAACTAAAATATGATGCTTCTGGTAAGTCAGATATTAATGTTGTCTGCAACTTGGAGTATCTGTCATGTTTCACACCTTTATTCCAGGATTTTGTATTTATTTGAAGGCCTCGACCATCGCCTCTTGGAAAGAATGGACCTAGTTCAGTAAACGCTCCTCCTCCAATCGAAGAGCAACCTGGGCCTGAGCATGGTAAGAGCTTTAAGACATGCTACTCAAGATCTGTATAAAATGAAACAGTTAATGAAGAGAGATAGATGTAGATTACATCTTTGACTAAATCCAATCTACGGGCACCTAGTCGGACATCACACAGATGATTGAGCACCAACAGAGAGGGAGTACGAGGTAGATGGCTTCCATAGTATAGACATTAGACATCTGTGTCTATTGTAGTGAAGCAGTCACATTGTAAATTTGCATAAAGGAAAGGAAGTCAATACACAATGTGCAGTTGAGATTTATGTCTTAAGATAGCTCTGAAGACATGGGCAACTAACCAACAGTGGACAATTTTTCTCTAGGTTTGACTTGGTTATCTTAACATGATTCTGATGCTGTGAGGCCGGTTACTTATCTAATAGAAAAAGAATTTTGCATCCTGTTCTTCCTGTTGACTGAGAATTCCAAGGTAACACTGCATAATCAGAGACAGTGCTGCAGTGCACAAGGAAAGCTCATCAAACTTACCATGAATGAGACAATAAGATATGCTCATTTCTTTGTTTCTTCCTAATTGTGTATCAATGGTAACTGAACATTTCAACTTGAAAAAAATAGCAATATCAATAAGCATGAGATAGAAGTCCCACGACAGTGGCCAACAGACACCTAGGTGCCTGGACACTTCAGAAAGAAATGAGATGATCATGAGATTTAAGTCCTATGAAAGTGGCCAGCTGACACTAATCATATTCAACATTGAACCCGATTTTAATGTTCTCACTATTTCTAAACGGCATTTCTACTCCTAGTGTTGAACCCAAGAATCCACCGTAAGAATGAAACGCATTTCAGGGACAAGCAGAGAAATTCATCATTGATGTTAGACCGAGGCTTCTCTTGGTGTCGATTCTGCAAATAAATAAACATAATGAAGAGCTAAATGGTGGAAGGAAGTAATCAAAATATGAATTCTGATATGCATATATATAAGAGAAGCAACGCATAGCCATATATCTCACAAGCAGCCCCTGGTTTTCAATTGTGATTCAGTAATGTAGTATGATCAGTCTACAGAAAATCGAAGGGAACCACTATCCTGTTAATAAAGGGAATGGGCATACGGTTTATGTTGTCGTTAAAACACTGTATCGCCAGATCAAACTAAATTGACAAGAAAGACGCTGCATTGAGGATCAAAAGCACCATCTGGATCCAAAAATACCTGGCAGAATCTATCTTTCATACATGTACGAGTGCTGGGTTGGTGATGACGATATATTTTTACTCAAAAGAAAGACCAGGAAACATAGCAAAGAAAAACAGTGAAAATAGGTCCTTTTTCTTCCATGCAATTACAAATGGCAGACGCAGGACCCTTGATGCTAATCTCCCATGGTGCTTTTCTCCACGGAAACAGAGAATTTTGTCCAATCCAGAGAAGTTAAGAACTGTGAGGACAGGAAGAGCAGCACCAAACACGCCATCGAGTCGGGCATGAGAGTGGCCGTCTTCAATGGAGGAGCAAAAGAGAGGGAAAGAGCTAAACCAACAGACCTCCGTTCAGCCACAGCGTTAATGGCTTATTGTCGGCATCGCCGTCGGCCTCGGCGAAGTAGTAGAAGAGGCTCCTCCCGGCCTGAACATCCACGTCCACATACCCGGCGTACTGCCTGAACCCCACCGTCGGCTGCCCAGGCAGCCTCTCCACCAGGTCCTCCGCTGGGTACCCTTCGACCGCTACCCCTCCAAGGCAGCTAGCCCACACCAGGACCTCCGCCAGCAGAAGCCCCCTCCCCCACGAACCCATCTCCCAATTCTCCGCCGCGAGCAGCCCCCGCCCCCTTTCTTTCCTATTTACCCATCAGAGAGGGACATGGGAGGCGCACCTTTATACTTGTGATGCGCCTGGCACTTGTCCGACGACTGGGGCGGGACTGGGTTCGCATCAGACAGGGCCGTCCTGGATTTGGAAGCTGCTGTTTGGAGGTATCTAAGGCTCTCGTAAAGGAGGGAAAGACCAGGGATGCTCGAGTAAAAGCAAAAGGAGGGGGACAAGTGAAATATAGCCGTTAGAAAAATGGCGGAGGGAGGGAGGGAGGCGTGCCCCCTCCTTTGCCACATCTGTTCTCGCCATGACATGAGTGCAGTCCCAGGGAGGTCACCCTCACCCTTCCTTCTGCCGTTTTCCGTGTAAGCTCTCTAATGGTGAAGCAAATGGTGGCCAAAGCTGGTTGCTTGCCGCTGCAGTCCACTGTTCCATCCAACGCTGCATGGTGCCAGCGCGCCCCAGTTCTTTAACAATTTTTCCCGTCCGCATCTGCGGGCCTGGCCACTTTGGAGGCTTGCTTTCAAAAACTTTGAAGACGAAATAGAATCCTGTTTTTTTTTTGTTTTTTTCCGACGTTTCCTTGGTGCTTATCCTCATCGGATCGCTTTCTTCTCATTTTGCTATCTTTTTCCACCTTCGTTTTCCATGGAGGGTTTGACGATGCGGCCATGGTGGTTGGGGGAGTGGGTGGACAAGAATTACAGGTCGCAGGGAAACTGGCGGAGTCCACAAATGGCCCTCGACACCAACCAGCAAGATCCCCTGTGATGTCGGGTTGGAAAGCGACCCTGGAAAGGTATCTAGTTTTCCTCCTAAAAGGATTCAAAAGTTACTATCTTGGTAGTGCTGGAACACTTGAGAATTGTATATATACTATACTATACAGATCCCTTTGGATGGAGGAATTTGAATGAATTATAAACACAGGATATCATATGGTTTTTAACTTTTTTCTAAGATAAACTATTCGTAATGTTGGATATTAGAGGGGTACGTACCTTAATGGCCCAGAGCAGCAGAGGACAGGTTTTCTCGTAGCTGTCAGCGAAGCTCTCCCACGATATGGTACGTGTATTGAAAATGTTCTTTCCCTCCGATTACCTTTCGTGCATGTGATCGATTCGGTATATTTCCAACGCTTTTTATAGATTCACAACATTCTGGATATTTGGAATAAAAATAGATCGAGTGCATTCTCAAAATCTCCATACTTTTCAAAGGGATTAATTTGAAAAGAATCTTTAATAAAGTTCTCATAAAATGCTTGTTCCTTTTTATTTTATCCAAATTTCTAGAAGTGTGTGGTTTATAACTTTCTTCTTTTTGTTGGAATGGTTAGGTCCCGAATTCAAACTCAAAATAAATTTAGGTGTTGGCTTCAAGGAATCTTTTATATATGTAGAGGGAGAAGATGCCCCGCGAGACTAAACCTCCTCAACACCCACTTGATTTGGCTTCGATGCCGAACTCAATTGGTTAGGAATGAATAGTACGGATTATATCTGAATTGAACAATCCAATAAATCATTTGACTCTGATATCATGTTAAAGGTCAGAATTTGAATAAAAAATCTACCACTGTATGTATATAGGGAGAAGTTGCCCACGAATGTCTAGTTTGGGACACCCACGAATGTCTAGTTTGGGACTAAGATAGGATTTGGAACGGATATTGGAGAGGGATTTTAGAGATTCTAATTATTAGAATTCTCACTCTCTTAAAAATATTTTTACATATTTTAATATCACATCAATTTTTATTTTATGCAAATTTCAAAGTTTAAAAATAGATAGGAAAAAAAAAGGAGAACTCAAAATCTTCAAAAATTACTTAAAGATAATTTTCTCTCTCTTCAGAGATTTTGAAAAAAAAATCTTTACACATGTTATCCGTTCCAAATAGTGACGGAGCTAGAAATATTTGAAAGGGGGGACAAACTATAATTAATATAATAAAATTTATTTATTTTCATTCAAATAGAAGATATTTTATAAGTGAGTTGTCCACGACGGATCTTCATATTCTGAAAGCGTTAAATTATTGTCTCATTGTTAATACTCTCGAATGCCTCCTTCTCAATATATGTCACAAAATTATCATTCATCTATTGATCACCACAAAAATTACTTCAGCTTCAAAATCAGGTGCAGTGTTTCCGACGAGTGGGAGCTGACTTTGTATTATATACTCGAGATAATGAATCACAAATAGGAATAACTGAGAGGGAGAACCAGGTTAAGCTACTGAGACATGTAAAATTTTCGTGATTGAAAATACACGAAACAAAAATTAAAAAGAAAGATAAAATCAAAGTCCTGAATGAAATATCTTCCCCAGGTAAAACCCCATGGTAAAGTCCTACGATCCCTACAAAAGTCGCCAAATAAATAACAGGAGAACTGAGCAAGGGAGAAAATGCATCGTATTAACATAGAAACTCGTTAGAGTGGATTGGGGTGTGTGTGTGTGTGGGGGGGGGGGGGGGGTAGACGTGCGGATCGGAGAAACCTTCTACAAGTCTGTAAATCAACACTGTGCACAGCTCGATAGCCTTTTTTTATTTATGTTCAACCATCAAAAAATAACCTTACATAGCTACAGACAAAGTTTCTCAGCCGGCAGCCGCAATACCTTTTTACGGTTCTACTGTGCTACTTTTATCCTCTTTGTCTCTTTTAGGTTTCTATCTTACAAAAGAAAATCTACATCGTCGATTTACGCTTAAACAATTAACCAATGAATGTGGATGATAAATATCCACTATCAGTGGATATTTTAACTTAATCATAAAACCTAAATATTCACCGTCGATATACATCTAATAGACTCAAAAAATCCAACACGGGTGGGGGGCAAATGCAAAAAGAGAGAGAGAGAAATTTACCCAAGTCAAAGAGAGGGCAATTACCCCCCCTTGACCTCCCCTGGCTCCTCCACTGGTTCCAAACACCTATTATCCGTTCCAAACGCGACTTAAACTTCGTGTTGTAATTGCTGCGACGATTATTTTGCAGCCCTCTTGCTTTAACCTAACTCGTGTGTCCTCTCGACGTATCAAATTTCACAATATTTCACATATGGATAGTTTGCAAGAGATCTATGAGCAAAGATCCAAAAATAAAACACCATGACGAGAAAGAAGGGAAATGATGACAGCGGGGCGACCAGTTTGGAGAAAGACCCGCACGCGCTCGGGACCCGCAAAAACAAGAAGGAGAAGAAGAAGAAGAAAAGGCCCCCATTTCTCGAGCTTATCATGAACAGTCCAAAGTTGGATAAAGAGGTACGATTTCCTCCTCATCCAACGCAACGACAACTTGCCCACGACGGTAGGAGCTTTTTGTCGCTTGCTGGGTATGTGATAACTTAATTAGCTAATCTAATCTTGTAAATGGTTTTAAGTACAACACACCGACACTGTTGTTTCCCATTTTGCAGTCTTTTTAAATGGTGAATGCTAAAAAATGCCGGAACACCCAAGAAAATTCTGAGACCCGGCGTTCTATTGCCAAGAGAGAGAAAATTATTACAGGCATATATGGAATCTCCCTAAGCCCGTGAATGCCTACACTGCTAGAAGATCGCTAGCTTAATCGTCCACAGCTTTATCTTGTCATGCGTCCATGGGAGGGTGAGTTGTGTTGGGCAGCCTTTTCCCCTGTATGAAGGACCTGAAGAGTGTCAGCGCCCTCGCTGGCTGCGCGTATGGCACCATGTGAGACGCCCCCCTCACGGTCGCGAAGGTCAGGAGGTTCCCGTACTCTGTAGCCCAGCCACCCACCTTCATGGAAAGAAAGAACGACAAGAAGTAAACACCACGTGAATACATATACATAGAAAGAGAATCCAGGTCTCTCATGGGTAGCTAGCTAGCCAAAAGACGATGACAACCGAAATTCTGCACAAATTGAAACTGCAAAAGAAGGGGAGAGTGACGAGTACTGGCCCCGCCCGGGTGGCATTGTAGCAGAGAAGTTGGTGGGTGGTGGTGGTGGAGCTTTCCGGGCCGTGGGGAAGTTTATTTAAGTGCAAGCACATACCTGGCCTTTGTGGAACCACGCACCGTAGGGGACGGTGACTTCGAACTTGAGGTCATGTGCGAGCTCTCGGACGAGCGTTCGGGAGCCCAGGAGAGGGACGACAGAATCTTGGTCTCCACTGTGATTTGGAGAGAATTATGTACGTTCAATGAATGACCAAAGAGTGCGCACGCGTTGTTCTTCGTGACCAAAAGTCTGTTAACTTTGCAGGTAGGTAGCTAGCTGGATCTCACCTGAATATCCACACGGGAATGCGATGCTTGATTGTCTTCCCGAGCACGGGGAGGATGTTGATGTCGCCGTCGGCTTGACTGTAATTCAGAGAACTGGTACCCGACCACCCCAGCAAATGAAAGAAGCGAATTAGAACCGGAGATTGACGACATGCATAACCAAGAAATTAAGAAACTAGCTACCACAAGCTAGCTGCAGGGCATGCATAGAGTTGGCCTTTCCTAACTTACTCACTGCACATCGACCATCGATATGGCAGATTTGTCCGGTTTGCATGAAGTGCTCGCTGAACCTCTGGGAGATTGAAATAGAAACGCCTTTCATAAGACATGCATACATCAACTCCAACGCTCATCTTAGTTACCTGCGGATAAACGTACACCCAAGACAAATGATGGATCATGAACAGGAAAAAGTTGAAAAATACCCTTCCACATAGATCGTGGTACTCACGTATTTTCTCAATCGCAGCTCTTGTTCCACAAGTGATGGGTAGCAGACGTCCAATATTACGTCATAGTTGTTTATGTAGTCACCAACCACACGGTTTGCCGCATTGATAGCATCGGTGCAAGCTTTACTCACGTTGTGGTGGCCTTCGAAGACATAGTCTTCAAAGTTGCAGTCACTCATAATGGTAAGGCCAACCTCATCAGAAATCATCCCATGAGACCAGAAATACTCGTAAGTTGCTGGAACGTCCCTATCAAGCTTGAGGAGTGGATTTCCAATCTATTAAAGCATAACAGAGGACGAATACATGTGAATTAATCAGGGGAATCAAAATTTGTATGGCCCAACCACGCCATAACCAAACGGGGGCAAACTTGTCCAATTCTGAACACACAAAAAGTACACACAACGAACACACAAAAGAAATCCAAGTTTCTCTTCCATTAAGCCTTCAGGATGAAACTCCTAAATTGTTCGTCATAGGTAAGTTGGCCTCGTTGCTCTATCAGTTGCATCTTTGAAAATCGATGAGGTAAGAAAATCTTAAGTCGTTCTTGCAGCTAGTCCTTTAATATCGAACTTTGAAACCAGTTGAGTAAAAGCTTAAGTTGTGCTTACAGCTAATCCTTTAATATTGAACTTGAAATCAGTTGAGTGCTTGTTATATTTCAGAAGAGCATCTGCCAACTGGGGTATATAGTGTCCTGGGATCCACCGAAAGAAGTCAGAAAACTGTTTAAACAGAGTGAAGAAATTAAAGTGAGACTTTCAGAAAAGTGGGTTCTATATATATCTGCTACCATACCTGCATAGCTTTCTCCAGTCAGAAACAGGTCCCTAGATTTGAGCTCGGGAAACTTTTTGAACCATTGAATTAGGAAGGTTAACATGTCATGGGCTTCAGCAACAACAAAACGGGAATCAGATAATAATTAACACAGAAACAACACGGACGCATTCTTTTGCTAAAGGAGACACCGGGAAAAAATGGGTTGTCAAAAGAATAAGCTAGCATTCAGTGTATGGAGCACATGTTTAAGTACCAGTTGATTCATCCCCACTGGTGTAATCAGAAGTTCTATTTGAGTAGGACCATCCCACTCCAGCGGGAGATTCGACAAAAAGGAGATTTGACACTGCAAAGATCAAAACACAACACCAGTTAAGTTTTCAAGAGCAGTTAGCTACCAAAGATTAAATCTATCATAACAACGTAGGAACGAAATAAAAATGCTAATTGCTATCTAAGAAATTGGTATATGTTTCTTCTTTGCAAGCAACATTTCATTTCTTTTAAGCCAAAAAGAAGCAACCTTTATTCCATGACTTCTTATTTATCCGAAGGCCACGACCATCGCCTCTGGGAAAGAATGGACCTAGTTCTGTAAAAGCTCCTCCACCAACTGAAGAGCAACCGGGGCCTGAAATATCAAAAGGATTTATTTATGTAAGCACAGAGAATCTTGTCAGGTATAGTCCTAGAACTCTACTAGTTAGGCAAAAACATGAAGCAAAGTGATACTTTACAGGTTATATTTGAGGGTCAAATTGGAATTCCAGGACAGGGAGGGCAACACGTTGCACACGCAACATACTACTCTGTGAACATGTAGCTTAGAGCGCGCATCCTATTCTGGCAGTTTAGGAACACCAATTAAGTGGGGAAATGCGAGATCCCGTATCTCCTCACAGTGGACTAATATTTTAGCAAGTTTCTTGTTTGCAAATAGACGCTATAGTGTTGTCAACACTTCATTTATAATGAAGGATCCCATTCCAGGAAACCTTGGCATGGAATAAATGAAAATTTGAATGTAAAGAGACCGATAACCAAGAAACAAATCAACCAGAGAATTTGTTGCAAAATCAACAGAGACGCTAGAAAAATGTGATTCAAAGAGAAAAAAGGTGTGTAAACCAACAACGCAGTTCCTGCGGAGCAAGCAATAAATTCCGGAAACAGGAACAGGAAGAAAAGAAGGGAGTGGAGGCATGTTAGAAAAAGTAATAGACTTTGGAATTAGACTTGAAGCCACAGAAACGAAGCAAGAGAAATGACAAGATGGAACTAAGAGCAGACAAGGAGTAGAAAACAAAGAGAATTAAGGAGGAGGAACCCCACAATTATGGCGCAGGACTGGGCAGCCATTGCGGAGTTTCAGCAACAAGGCAAGAGGCAAAAACAGAGGAGGGAGCGAAACAGAGCAGAGGGCCGGGCGGACCTCCGTTGAGCCAGAGCGTGAGAGGCTTCTCATCGGCGTGGCCGTCCGCCTCGACGAAGTAGTAGAAGAGGCTCCTCCCCGCCTCCTCGTCGACGTCAACGTACCCCGCGTACTGCCGGAACCCCACCTTGGGCTGCCCCGGCAGCCTCTCCACCAGGTCCTCTTCAGGGTGACCCTCCGCGCCTCCCACCACCAGCAGCACCACTGCCGCCGCCAAAACGCCGCAGACCCACCTCCCCATCCCACAATTCCGCACAGCGGCCGGAGCCCAGATCTCGCTTCTCCCTCTCCTTCGAGGAAAAGGGCGGTCTGGAGAGGAGAAGGTGGTGGCGGGGCGGGGGGAGGGTTGGTATGGAGAAAGTGGCACCTTGCTAATTATATAAGCGCATATCTATCTGTACATGAGTGTTTCTGTTAAAAGCGGAACACGTGAAGTTCGCGATTCCACAGGCTGAGAGGGAGCCCAGTTTTTACGTTTGAACGAGCGTAGTAATGACCTGTCTGGCAGACGACTCCTCTCCCTTCTCTCTCTCTCTGTCACTCTCTCCCTCTCTCTCTCTCTCTCTGTGCGTGTGCTAAATTGTAACGTATACTGATTCAGTTCGACCCTACATGAAAAGATACGCAGTCGAATTGAAGGGCAACGTAATCTCACCGCGTGCGAGGGCGCGGGGGTGTTGGCGTTCCGCTGTTTTAGTAGGGTAATTAGGGTAATGGTGATAGGTGGGGGGGGGGGGAGTGATGTAAGGGTGTCGCTGTGGTAAACATTCCCAACCAGGGAAGGAGGTGAAGAGCAAAAGATTGCCCAAGAGCGGAAGCAACGATGGCGTGTAATTGTGTAGATTTATCGTTACATTTATAGTGTCATAAGATCAAAGCTTCTTACGAAGATAGATTTGAAATCAAACATCTGTAAGAATTTCGCTTCATAAGAGATTCTTATTTTTTTCTACATGCAGCTTGATAGTTACAGATTTGGAGTGAGCTTTTCAGATCCTGTAATTTCACTGTGTGGATGGTCCCTCAAGCAAGTGCTCATCGCAGAGGGTACATCAGCGCGTATAGAACCCCATAAATTAAATCTGAGACAAAATTTCCCCTCCCCTCGGTCCTCTTGGCCTCCCATACCTGTGCTGTTGGGCCAAATGCCCGCCCCCTGGCGTGGGGATGTTGCTTTCCGGGCAGAATCTGAACAGAAAAAATAAAAACGAGATCTTGGAACGCCCCGGAGAATCTCTGTGCAAGATATGGCCCTCTGCTCCACCATCCGAATAGACGAATCCTCAAACAAAGGAAGTTTGATCCCCCGGCAAGATGCGTGCCCTCTGCTACAAGCCTACAGCACTTGAATGATGATAAAGTTTGAAATCTGGCAAAGATCTGTTCCTCAGCAGAGCACCATTTGGTTGTTTGAGGGACCGAGCACAAAGGAGAGAATTTTGAAAGCGCAAAGCTTCGGCCTAGAGAACAGATGCAGTGTTGAGAAGAACCAGTCCACCCTCCTGAACCCCGGGGATCACCCACCAGTAGTGGCTGGGGAATCCGGGGTGTCTCCACGTCTTCCTTTATCCAAACACCCACCACCATCGGCTGGCAGTAGGACATCTTGGAATCTTGCCGAGCGTGGGGGCTGGGGGGGCCTTCACCCTAACAAAGCCATGATTGGAGTTTAGCTAGGACCACCACCATCGCTCGCATTCCAATCTTCACACAGCCCGAGAGGCTCCCCGCAGGTTACATCCGAAGTCTACATCAGGACTAGGCAAGGGAATTGTCCTCCCCGGGCAGGACTAATTATTGCCCACCATGAACAATAATTTTCTGCTAATTATACGCTGCCAATTAGTATGATGATGAGGCCCGGTGTTTGACTGTTTATCAGTAAAGACGAGAATGGTTTTGTCCCCTATAGGTCAGCAGCCAAGTAGATGTGTAGGAGTCAAAAAGAGTACAACCCATACCACATTAGAGTTTGTTTATGTACAGACATGGTTGGTTTGGATTGGAGCAGGGTTTGCCGACCCGCTGCGACCCGCACCGATCCACACGACCCGAACCTACCCAGGCTGGCGGCGGGTCGCACGGGCTGTGGGTCGTGGCCGGGACACACTGGACCGCATGGTCCCGTGCGTCCCGCCACGTACCGGTCCGAGGCGGGCCCGGTCTGGTACGTGCGGGTCGGTGCGAGCGTGCAGGGTCGACGTTAAATGGGGCCGGGTCGGGGCGCTTCTGCATCCATCGCAGCACATCGAGCAGCGGTTCTGGGCGGCGGTGCAGCGGTCGCGCGCGGCGGTTCTGGGCGGCGAGGAGCGGCGGACGGCATTCAGCAGCGGTGGACGGCGGTTCTGGGCGGCGAGGAGCGACGATCGGAGGTAGGTGCTCTCTCTCTCTCTCTCTCCTTTTATTAAATGGGGAGGGTAGTCGGTGGGCCGCCGTGGGAGGGCGGTGGAGGGTGGAGGGGGGTGGATCTCGCCGTAGGGGGGGCGTCTGCCGCCGGTGGGGGGGTGAGGGAGGTGGGGGAGGGAGGGGGGTCGTCTGGGCCGGTGGGGGTGAGGGAGGGCTGGTGGGGGAGGGAGGGGGGGGGCGTCTGCCAGCAGGTGGGGGGCCGTCTGGGCGTCTGCCGCCGGTGGGGGGTGAGGGAGGTGGGGGAGGGAGGGGGGGTGAGGGAGGTCCGACATTACTTTCTGACAGAGTTACGGGAGGGATATGTTTCTCGTAACAGAGGCGGGACATCATCTTCTACGTCTAGGGTACCCCCACCACTAGCACAGGGCAGAGCAGGATCTTACTCCACATCCAGAGTTCGAGCAGCACCAGTACCATCACCAGTCGCACATTATAGAATTGAATGTATAGATGTAGTGATGACTTTTTTTACATATTTTCATGTACCCTCCACCGCTGCACACGACCCATCATTTGTGCAGATGGTTACATATTTTCAGTCCCACCCACATGTACCTCCACCCACTAGGATAGAGTTAGATCATACGGGTCATCCATCTCATGTATCTGATTGTGATTGAGATTCGGACTTCACAGATGACTCAGATGAGTGAGTTTTAATATTTTATACTTCATGACTGGAGTTGAATGATGTCATTATTATGTCTATGTTTACTTTTACATATTAAGTAAGTTTTTTATCTCTTAGAATAAGATGTTTAATTAAGAGGTGTAATATGTTATTTTTATATAATTAATTATGTGTAATTTAGTATGGATCTATTATCATAAAAAATTAACTCCACATGCTAATATTATTAAATGTATATAATATTTAATCTTTAAATAATATTTTATTAAAATTTTATTTTTCAAAAACTAAAATTTTAAATTTTAAAAAATCAAAAAATAGCGTGACTTGCTGAGAGAGCGGACCGGGTCGCTGGGCGACCCGCCCGACTCGACCTGTCCCGTGCCAAGATCGGGTCGACAAACCCTGGATTGGAGGAGGGGGGTGTACCAAGAATTATTTAGTCTGGACTTTGGAGACATGACCCTCTGTTTGCAAAAGGGCAAAAAAAGAAAAGAAGATTTTTACATATTTGCTCATCTTGTCAGGGTTTGACAAACCGTTCCGGGACGGGCTGAACCGCCCGTCCTGGACCGTACCAGTCAAAGATCGGGACGACTGGTACGTGGGACAACCGGCACGCGTTATATATTATATATATTATTTTAAGCATCAAATATTTTATAGGTGAGTTGGTTGAGCGATTAGCAATGCGCAATAAATTCCAAGAGTTATTCGATTATAAGTAAAGCACACCTCCATAAATCACATGCAATGAATTTGGGGACCAAATTCTTTTTAAGTGAGCCGCTGTCCAAATATCATTTGCTCCCCCTTGCTTCAAGACATATCTGCAAGAAGGAGAATTCTCATGCAATTATTTTTTTGTACCCAAGCTAGTTTGGGTCCATATTTGAGAAGTCCTAAATCATCAATAATCCATCTATGAACTTTGGAATATCAACCCTTGGGTCAAACCTCGGGTTAAATTACTCAAGAACTGTGACGGTCTATAATTGGCCTGTTCAGTCCCAGAGTGGACAGAACAGTGCACCCAAGGGAAAAAATTCAGAACTCACTTGTCCGGGGTCCAATCGGGGATCCGCTTCTTGGATCTGGAAGGCATTTTTTTGATGAAGTCAAAGGGGGAGAATAGTTTGTATGTCAGCATCTTAAGCATCTTACTTTATCTTCATGAGTCATAATGTTGTCATCATCAAAAGTGGGAGATTATTGTGTCCCTGTGATTTTGATGATAGCAAACACTATAAGTCATCATGTGCTTCCATGAAGATTAATAGATCGAATGATATTTGCAATATGCATCTGATTATGCATTCAGTCATTGCATTGTGCATTAATGAGGTTTGATTGATGTGCATTGTTTGTTGATAAGAATGTCGACTCTAAGAGTCGACACTGGGTTGGAATAGCGCTGAGTCGGACTAGCAACTCTTCTTCGGCCCAAACACCCTTCCGGCTTGCTACCCGTCAACCTAAGATCGGTCCTCCCGGGCCCACTTGAAGCCCTTTACCTCCCTGCGTGGAGTGGGCGATATAATTTACTGCTGTAATTAAATTTTTACCATTGTACCAGGAGTTACTGTACTTGGCCCTTGTGACTCAAGAATCGTTGTCAACAGGTCTAGTTGACAGTCCTAAGTCTGGTAGCAGTTGTATACTGTATTATGCTCTGTAGCACGTGCGACAGGTGAGTGCTTACCATGTCTGTACTTCGGTGTTCACTATTTTTTGAGTCTCTATGTCTAGTGAGCCTCCACTAGTCGTAGCCTGGCAACACTTTCCTGTGTGTCAGCCCACCTGAGAATGGTGGCGGGATAGTTCCCGATAGAGACAGTTTGTAGGCTAGTTACCATGGGCCCCACCCCAATCATTCTCTCCGGAAGTTAACTTTAACTCCCAAAAGATTGTCTAGGTTTTGTTTCCCTTTAACAAACTTAGAAAGAGTGGACTTCAAGTCAGTCACCTCTTTATTCAAGCTCACATTTTCATTTTTGATTACCTGGGTTCGAAACTGGCAGTTTACATCCGTTGTTTGGGTCTTTTTACAAGATTTTTGATTTAAAAAACCCAAAATCTCAGATGTTATTTGCAGGATTCAAACTTGCGCCGCTTGAAAGAGGCAAGTCACCTAACCAATTGAGCTACAAATTTTATGATAATATATATATATATATATATATATCTATCTTACGGGACAGAGCGAGACGGAGCGGGACAGAACCGTACCATCCCGTACCGGTAAAAAATCGGGACGGCCGGTATGATCGATCCGTCGAACCCTGCATCTAGTGACTAGTCTATCATAATTGTATTTATATCTTCGACTTTCATGAATTATCAAAAACAACCCTGAATACTTCAAAAATGGTTCCAGCTGTATATATCCTCACCGTAACTTAAGTGCGATTTAAATGCTAATGCGACAAAAAATCATCATCAAGCTAGATTTTATAGGTGCTTGATAAGATCACATGAATCTATAGAGTACTTTTGGTCTCTTGCATGTATTAGCAGTCTTCATAATATCTTTTAGAAATATTCCTTCAAAGGTGATGGCATAGGAACCTGCAGTATTTAATTACAATCAGTTGGAAATATTCAAGAATATTTTTGACAATTCATTAATATCAGCGTCTATATATAAATATGTAAAGGTAAAGCCTTATAGGGCTATAATGCAAGAGTTTCCACTTTCCAACCCGTACGGCCGTACCGGTATGGAAAAACTAGTATGCCGGGTCATTGACAAAAAGGAGTCGTAAAGGACAGTCATAAATTCGTATAGATCAATATGATACCGTATCACATCGCATCGGATCACCGGGAAACCAACACAGCCAACATGGACATCATGTAAACATCTAAACAAAAACCCAGGACAATGGATCCCACCCGCGAGATATTTTAGAGTGCAGTACTTCCACTACAGAGAGCGCCATAAATAGTTTTTTTTTGTATATTATTAGCCGCCAACAATATCAACTTTAGTCAAAGCAAACTAATATTATTATAAAAAAATTAACGTTCATAGACATAATTGTACGTAGGATTTGTTTGTATGTGCATACGCATGAGAGAGAGAGAGAGAGAGAGAGAGAGAGGTGGGGGTGCTTCACATGGATGTAGGAGGATAGAAGAAACGAAAGGGATCAAAAATAAAGGGACGGGGTTTGTCATAGCATGTTCAATCTCGTGGTAGTGCCCCATTTGACGCCCCTAACCGTAGCTCTCTCGATCGGCACACAATAAGTTGCGTTTGCCGATGGGGAGTGCAATCTTGTAAGTTACAATTTCTTGGCCACTCTAATCCAAAGACTGTTGTGACATGGTACGAGGCACACACATTTTACACGAAACCTAATGGGTGGCGCGTTGTGAATCTGTGACGTTTCGGACGATGTGAGAAGCAGTACCGAAAAGGAGAGGTTGCTTCAGAGCTGTGAACAGCTTAGCTTCCAAATTCGAAGAGCCTGACGAGGGGTTGGCAAACCTCGTCTTCGCCACTGAATTCACATCTTTAGCAATGGTAGAGTTTATATATATATTGGTCAGAATATCCCTTAGGGCGAGTTTCACAAAGGGGTTGTCCACCGGTTAGCCGACATTGGCTAACCGGTGGGCCCCGCCTCCGCCCACCCTCCCCCTCACAGAACAGCCTTAACCGGGGTCGGATACCGTAACCGACCCTTCGGGGTCGATTACGGTAGCCCTGTGCTCGATTGTCAAAACCGCCCTTAAAGTTTTTGGTAGAGGAACATACCTTTAGAGTTAAAAACATGAAGTTCATGGACATCTAGGGCGGTTTTGACAATCGAGCACCGGGCTACCGTAATCGACCCCGAAGGGTCGGTTACGGTACCCGACCCCGGTTAAGGCTGTTCTATGAGGGGGAGGGTGGGCGGAGGCGGGGCCCACCGGTTAGCCAATGTCGGCTAACCGGTGGACAACCCCTTTGTCAAACTCGCCCCTAGAGTTATCCCGTCATTTCGTTGGGCTCTCTTTCGATAACAACGGAGTGGGACAACTTATTCGCGTTTCGTTAGGCCTCCTTTGACAACAGGATGGGACAGCTTGTTCGTGCCCCCGATTAATGCATATCGTGTGTGAGAATAAATGTGTGAGCCCCACTTTTCTCTCTCCACTGTAAGTTAATCAGCATTATCCAATTCTTAAATCAAAGAGAGCTTTAATGTACGAAGTTAGGAGTGTGAGACATAATCTGGGAGGTCAATCAATTTTTATCATGTTTTCTTTTAAAATTTTGTACAGATAAACTATCGTTATAGACTAATTTACAGATATATCACTATCAGAAACGTATTAACATATATATTACTGCTATTTTTAAAAAAATTATAGATTTGTCATCATCGTAACCTCTTCTAATTGTCATCCGTCAATTTAACCATAATTAAGTTTAACTAGATGTGAGAAAAGACTAAAATACCCATGGCTATCTTCTTCCTCCTTCCCTTCGATGGATTTTCAATCCCTAAAATGATGGCGGCGACGTCGTAAGGGTTGACAAGCCAGGCACGCCAGGGGTCAGGGATGGCCCTCCCATCCTACAGAGAGAGAAATGTGGAGATGAGAGAGATATAGTGTGTATGACACATAGAGAGGGACGGCGAGAGAGGGAGGGGATGTGGTGAGAGAGAGACTGCAGGGAGGGGGGACACCGGAGTCGTCTCCTCCTCTGGTGGTGACAGAGGGACAGGAAGAGAGAGAGAGAGAGGGAGAAATGTGGAGAGAGTGGATGGGGTGAGAGAGAGGGAGTGCGGGGAGAGGGGACACCAGAGGCGTCTCCCCCTCTGGCGTCTGGTGTCTCCCCCTCTGGCAACAATGACAGAGGGGGAAAGGGAGAGGGAGAGAGAGAGAGCGAGTACGGTGGGGTGAGAGAGAGAGAGTGCGGGGAGGGTTGACGTAGGAGGCGTCTCCCCCTCTGGCGGTGGTGGGGAAAAGGGAGAGGGAGAGAGAGAGAGAGAGAGCGAAAGCGAGAGGGAGAGGGAGTAGATGGGGGCACGCCCCCACATGACACAAGACCCTCTCACCAAAACCTTTCAGATTCCTCCTGAGCATCGAGCGCTCTCACAGCTCGGTAGTGGGGGGTTAGTGAGAAGGGGAAATCTGCTCAACCTGATAACACCCAACACCGGCCAGCCCACGGCCCAACAACAACCGATTGACGGTCTAGTACGCGACCCGCCAAGGCCTTCATAAGCACTGGCCTGGGGCCCAGACCTCGTATGCCATGTGTGCCTCCATTGTTTGTCGGGAGCAGCTCATGTCCCTGACAACCATCATCGCCATTAATGACGGGATGACTACTAGACGTCAAAGGAACGACGAACCAACGTCTAGGCCACCGTCAAAGGAATGACGGGTCAGTGCCATGCCTCGCCTGCCCTGTCAGGCGGGCAAGCAGGTGACCCACATCTCCATAGGTCAGGACAACCTAAGTAGCACCAAGTCAGGGGGCAAGGGTCAACAGATGAATTCCACAAAGACCCTCTAAATAGGACCTTGGCCAGATGGCCAAGAAGGTATGCAATCTATGCTCTTGGAGCTCTACCCTCTCTCAAGCCTCTAACCTCAAGATCCTTCCTCTGCCTTCGGTGGATAGGCTCACACGTCTCTCCATCTCCGACGCTTGTCTGAGCACTCTCTTTCTCCTCAAAGGTCTGTTATCCCTTCAGTCGAGCACTATGTGCCTCTCATCCGAGCGCTCTCTCTCTACGTTGACAATTGCCTAACTTAAATATATATTTACAATACAAAATAAATAAAAATTTAAAAAAAAGTTATGAGGTCTTTCCGAAGCATCTACTGATGCCGGCTAGCCTACACAACAGAGTGTCACACACTTGCGGATGGACCATCATTTTGTGACTTTCAACACCTCTTGAGAGATGAGAAGGCACTCTCGAGCTCTCATCTTCTACCACCATGATCATTATTTTTTTTTCTGCTGATCCCACTGACTCCACTATTAGAAGAACAATCATCGTTGCGAAAATTACTGTGAGTATCACTCAAATATTATAGGGATAGTCTGTGTCATATATACTCTTATTACATGAAAAATATCAATATTATCGTCTTTAAATGTTAAATATCATGTATGCTATTATAATTAATTAAAACTTATAAGTCATCATCATCATCATCAGAGCCTTATCCCAATTAATTAGAGTCGGCTACATGAATCCTGTTTCGTCAAAGATTTCTATCAAGTGTAATATTCATATTTAAACCCAAGAAACTAATGTCCTTCCTAATACTATCGCACCATCTCATTTTAGGCCTTCCTCGAGCTCTTTTACTAGCATCAACTAAGATTTGGTCACATCTTTTAACCGGCGCTGAGTTAGGGCGACGAAACATATATCCAAACCACCTGAGTCTATTTTCTCTCATTTTACTATCAATTGGAGCTATCCCTAAGTGCTTACGGATGCGCTCATTCCTAAACTTGTCTTTCTTAATTTTGCCACACATCCATCTCAACATCCTCATCTATGCTACACACATTTTGTGGATGTGTTCCTTTCGTACTGCCCAACACTCGGTACCATATAACAAAGCAGGTCTCACAGCCATTCTATAAAACCTCCCTTTGAATTTCACAGGCATACGTCGATCACAAAGGACACCTGATGCACTTCTCTATTTTAGCCAGCCTGCCTTAATCCTATGTGTAACGTCATCATAAATCTCCCCATTCTCTTGTATGATAGACCCTAAGTATCGAAAGCTACTACTCTTCGGAATGTTATGTCCATCAATTAGAACCATGTCTTCCTGAACCACTCCCTCATTACTAAAATTACAGTGCATAAACTCTTACTTACTCCTACTAAATTTAAAACCTTTAGACTCCAAGGCAAGTCTCCAACGCTCTAACTTAGCATTTAGAGCATCAATACTCCCATCAATTAAAATAATATCATCTGTAAAAAAGCATACACCAAAGGATGTCCTCATGCAATTGTTTAGTTACTTCATCCATAACTAAGGCAAAGAGATACGGACTTAGTGCAGAACCTTGATGCAAATCTATAGAAACGAAAAATTCACCAGTCTCCCCAGCAATAGTTCGAACACTAGTAATAGCACCGTCGTACATATCCTTAATCAAATCAACATATTCTTGAGAGATTTCTTTCTTTCTTAATGTCCACCAAATCAATTCTCTCGGTACTCGATCGTACGCCTTCTCTAAATCAAGAAAAACTATATACAAATCTTTTCTCATCTCTCTATACTTCTCCATTAGCTGTCGTAGTAATAAAATAGCTTCTGTAGTATATCTATTTGGCATAAAATCAAACTGATTTTCCGATACAGTAGTCATACATCGGAGGCATTTTTCAATTACTCTTTCCCAAAGTTTCATAGTATGACTTATAAGCTTAATTCCACGATAATTATTACAACTTTGAATATCTCCTTTATTTTTATAGAAAGGAACTACAACACTTTTTCTTCAAACTTCTGGCATTCTTCGTTCCTTTAAAATTTTATTAAAAATTTTAGTTAGCCACTGAATACCAATATCTCCTAGGCCTTTTCATACTTCAATAGGTAAGTCATCTAGTCCTAAGTCCTTGTCCACTTTCATTTTCCTTAAAGCATCCTCCACTTCTGACATCTTAATACGCCTGAAATATTGATACTTATCAAATATTGTGGACTCTTGGGTACCTTCTAAAGATAAATCATTGACGGAATCTCCATTAAGTAACTTCTGAAAATAGCTATGCCACCTCCCTTTAATCTCAAGATGCTTAGTTAAACCCTTTGATCTTCACTTTTAATGCACCGAACATGATCTAAATAACTAGTTTTCCTTTCTCTTAATTTAGCAAGTTTAAATATGTCCTTTTCACCCTCTCGGGTTCCTAATTTATTATATAAATCTACAAATGCATTTGATTTAGCTTCGCTAACTATTTTCTTAGCTATCTTTTTAGTGATTTTATAGGCTTCTAGGGTTTGATCATTTTTGTTAGTTTGCCAAACTTTAAAGTATTCCTTTTTTATTCTAATGGTATTTTGGATTTCCTCACTCCACCACCAAGTCTCTTTTTCTAAATTCTTTTTACCTTTAGATTCGCCTAAGAGTTATTTTGCAACCATCGTTATACAATTTGTAACATTATTCCACATTACATTAGTTTCTTGTTCTAAATTCTAAATATTTTCCTTTAATAGATGATTTTTAAATGTTGCTAAATTTTTACCTTTTGAATTCCACCATTTAATCTTGGAATAATTATTTATAATGATCTTTCTTTTAAATTTAGGGATAGTGACATCCATTACTAACAACCTATGTTGAGGGGCTAGACTCTCACAAGGAATAACTTTGCAATCTTTACATAAAACTCTATCGACATTCCTAACGAGAAAATAGTCAATTTGACTTATACGTGTTCCACTCTTGTATATTATTAAGTCTTCGTCCCTCTTCTTAAAGAAGGTATTAGTAATTGCTATCAATTATAAGTATAACTAAATAATTAAAATATCTCCATAGTATACGTGGGGAGGTTTAGGGTTGATATCAACATGAGGGGCACTTTCTTCCTTTAGTGTCATTTTAAAAAATTTTAAGTTAATAACGATGGTATATATGATAATATTTTACAGTTACGGATGTAATTCTGATATTTTAATTATTTAGTGGTGATGATATATTCTTAAATTTTTTTTATATTCTCTCTTGTACGCTTTAATTCTAAAAATCTACTGTAGAGATAGGAAAATAGTTCTTATGTCACGTACCACCTTCTCTATTTATTTATCGGGGAAGTCGTCTTGCACTTGTGGAGGCATGTGATCACCAAAAATCAGGAAGGCGTCAGAAGGAGTCCCGGGTGTTACCCCAGGGGACAACCCTCGGATGCTTAAGTCAGCAACAATAGCTGAGGAATAGAGAAGAGCGAGGGAGAGAGAGGGAGAGAAGGAAATCGTAGTCGAGAGCTGAAGGGCTGTGTAGATCCTCAGAACGAATGCGCGCCGCTCCCAGTGTTCACTCGGCGAGTGCTCGCTGGGTGGTAAGGTCGCTAGAGGAGAACTTCCCCTTCAGCGTAGATCGTCGGTGCTTCCCTCTCGTAGCTATGTAGGGCTAGTAGCTCTATTCTCCTGTGTAGTAGATTTTAACAGAATCATCCACCGTGTCTCTTCTCTGTTGATTTTCCTTTTATAGGGGTTATCCTGGAGCGAGGGGCCCTCTCCCTCTAGGGGAAAGGGTCCTTCTAGTGGGGTAATGATTTCTCACTATAGTGACGGGAGTTTCCCGTTGGAGGTCAATTTCTCCGGCGCCGCCCGATCTCGAGGCGAGTCTTACGGCGCTCACGGAGCGTGCTTGCCCGTCGTGGGGTCGAGACCGACGTCGTGGGGTAACGGTCAATTGTCGGAGGATCCTCTGACGATATCCGCGCTTGGGCCGTATCATTTGTGCGCTGTGGGATCCGACGCTCTTCTGGGCTGGACCCCCCTTGTGGTGGGCCGAACGCGTCCGACGCCTCTTGAGCGTACTTATCGAGAGCAATCTGATATGGACTTGTTGTTACCAAGCCGCGTATGGACTAGGCTGATTTTACCCTCCTCACCTACCCTACCCTTCGTTATCCATAGAACATATATTTCGTCAATTCACTGGAGCAATATAACAGAAAAAATTACTTGTCGTTAGAGTACAAATGATACTATAGAAATGGTGGCGCTGGCTACACCTGCGGGAGAGGGCCCACATATGCCATGGAGCCAATAACCACGCCGCTTCCAAGTTCCGACGTCGCCTTCGTGTGTGCACGTCGGCGAGGCCAGCTCCTTCCTCTGTACACAGCTAGCGGTTCAAATTAAGGTTGCGTGACTGCGCGCAGTGATCGACGTTGGTTATAATAACCATTAAGAATAGCTAGTGACGTACGTCGACCACTCGATCGGAGGACGAAGGTCCTTACCCTGGTGAACTTCCACAGTGACGAAGACAGTGCCTTACCGGTGAGACACAGGACGCACTGCTACATATGTTTAATATATGTTTACTATTGCATACCTTATAAACATCTGTATATATGTTTACTATTGCATACCTTATATATATAAATATATACCTTATATATATATATATATATATATATATATATATATATACTCCTATATTAGAAGATCGAGACTGATCCATTATGCATGGCAACAGGTAGCAATTTAATGTTGTCCTACTAGTTAGATGGTGCAACGTCATCCCTCTCTCAACCTCTGCATAGACATATATTAGACTCCACGATTCCTTCTGATTGGAAAATCTTTATGGCGCTTTTGAAATCGAAATAGGTTAAATAAATTAGGGAGAGAGAAATGTGGGTCTCACTCACATCTCTCACACTCATCGATATTTATCCAGAGTCGGGGTGACGTATTCGCGCTCAGATATTCGAATACGTCATCCTACCCCGATTTTAAAGACGCCATTAAACATTTTCATAAATAACGACGGCCGGTCCAGCCCCCCTTGGGTCGAATGCATGCCCCGCAGAGGTCCACATAGATGGCCCTTTGAGATTCTTTCTGCGACTTCTTCAATGGCCCGACCCCCTGTCAAAACCAACAGTACTCCGCCTTTAGTGTTTTCTTATATCATTTCTCCTAATTAATTAATTAGGGACAGAAAAGAAGTCCATCAACGTCGTACTTACCCACCTCTCTCTCTCTCTCTCTCTCTCTCTCTCTATATATATATATATATATATGTGTGTGTGTGTGTGTGTGTGTGTGGAGGGGGGGGGCAATGGAAAAAACCTTCATCGTTGGTGAATTACGTGATTCTTTCATGATTTGTTGGAACCTTCTAATCCATGCATGATAATGGTTTTCCTAATTAATTAATTAGGGACGGAAAAGAAGTCCAACGTTCGTATTTACCCACCTCTCTCTCTCTCTCTCTATATATATATATATATATATATGTGTGTGTGTGTGCGGGGGGGGGGGGGGATGAAAAAAACCTTCATCGCTGCTGAATTACGTGATTCTTCCGTGATTTGTTGGAACCTTCTAATCCATGCATGATAATGGTTTTCCGAATAAGGCGGAATTGGAGCAAAGTGGATGCAAAATGTCCCTTATGTAAGGGAAAAATATTTGAGATTGTTCAGAAATATTTTTTATTTTTTCCATTAGTGAAGACATGTCATTAAGTACCATCTAACAAAAGAAAGGTAAGCTTTTTAAAGTCTTGAATTTCTTTTCATTAAAATACTTAAGAAAGACAAGATGACTTTTCGTTAATAATTCTAGTGGTATTTAAAAATTTCCCCCCCCCCCCACATCTGACACCCATGTTGTATCACATGCACCTCTGTCCTGCGTATCATGGGCACCATAGCATTATTAGAATGAATTTGAGTTAACACCTCCTCTAACCCACATCAAAAGGTTTGTTCACGTCTGGCCCGATCGATCGAGTTTAGCGCATCTCGAATCCGCAAGGAAAACAGTAGGCGTGCGGTAGGAATATGAGGGGGGGGGGGGGCAGAGGCATTCAATAATCATATTCCATAAGGAAAGCAGTCACTAACATCATCATCTCATCGTCGTCCTCATCATCATCATCGTCATCATCATCGATCCCCTTACTCGACCTCCAGTTCTCACACTTGCATGGGATCTAGCTAGGAATAATTGCAACAGCACCGAAGGACGCCGGGGTGCAAGCCATCCGACACACAATGGAGAAGCCTCCTTCCACACCTCTGTCCTGCTCTCTGTCTCCAGCATCAGCCTGCCCTTTCCCATATGTTCATAATCTTCAATAATCAAATAATAGCTAGTATCTTAATACGCTTTGATCTCTTCAACAGATCCATTTGCATCTTGGCTGTTCGTAATTAATAATATATATACGTATAATTAGTAGGACCTGCTGAGATTTGCTCTTGCCGATTTGCATCACGTCGGTTTAATTCGTGTACGCCGAAAGTGGAAGGTCAGATTAGGAGGTAATAAGCACCGGACCACAAGACTCAAAACACCGTGAAAATTGGCACGGGCAAACATGAGTAAGGGTTGGTTGGAGCTGAAGAGTAGCACCATAAGGGCGGGGTTCGAGGACTAAGTGGATTCGTATTGGATTCGATCCCCTCTCATCCGATACCAGTCGGTTTGACTCGAAGTTAACTCGAATTGACTCGACTGAGTCATTTATTTAAAATAAACCTAACATTAGAATTCAATTATTTTCATCTCTACAATACAAAATTTATGATTATTATCATATAATTATTTTTTAATATTTAATAATTTTTAAATATTACATTATTATTAAATAATTCATAAAGACTCGTGTGATTGCCCCCACATTTTGTTTCGAAATTCTCTAGATACGGTCCAAATCTTGGGGCAGATAGGCCGAGTCAACGAAACCATGCATGTGGGACTTCTAGACCGAGTCCAATTTGAAATGGGTCACACTTGATTATACATATGCTAGCTATGTATCGTGCTGAGGACTGAGGAGTGGGGGATGTCTGTGTATCTGCCGTACGCCCCCATACGTTACTGTTGACGTGGAGAGCAGGAGTGGTCTTGGTGGTGGACTGGTGGGGGATGGGGGAAGAGACATAGATAATGGATTGTTAACGGAAGAAGTCTCCCTTCCTCCGGGCCCAAGGGCCAGATTGGGCCACGTGTGGCAGCCCTCGCCTAGTCAAGCCGGGTATAGTTTAAGCAGAGCTTTTCTTCTAGACCAACAAGTCCAATTTGAAGTGGAGCACACTTACAGCTTCACGAACAACAAATACATTTCCACTTTATTGGTCCAGCGGAGAGTGTGTAACTTCGTTGAACATGATGGATGTGCAGCTGGCATTGCTCTGAGTCCCATTCAGTGGAAAATTTGGCTAACACTTTCATTTTTGATATCATGTGTAGAGCAATACATTTTTAATTAATAATATTCGTATTCAACTTTTCTACTTTCATGCATCATGCGGGATTTTTTTTTTTAAAAAAAAATTGTTCAGGACATAAGATGGCTGCCATTAAATTCTTCCCTTCACACCGCCAAATGCTGAAAAAGACGCCACAGAACTTTCTGTGAGAGGTGGTGCTCATCTTCTCCGGAGTAAAATGGGATCAACTGGGATGAAGAACGCGTTTGTTGTTCGTTGCTTCTATAAATCTAGTCAAAGGCCTTTTCCCCTCCTCTTGTTTTTGTTGGACTTGATTGTGTATAATAATACATAACATTAGCTACAACTTGCTTGCTCGTGTAAAAAGGAAGCTCTTTTTATTGACTTTTGGTTTACGTCTGTGTGTTCAAAAGAAGTGCATTCATGCGTTTATACGCAATTGGTATTCAATCATTCCCTTCTTGCTCAACATTTATCCAAATTTTGTTCGTCACATTCGGAGGAGCATCTGAACCGGATCCATACTCTTTAATATCCTAGTTTCTGCTGCTGCTGCTGCTGTTGCTTGTTGGTTTCTTAGTCGTCTGCCCCACTACCGTATCCCATTTCACCATTTCACCTGGGCCTGCATTTTTCTCACCTGCCTCACTCTTGTCCATTAATTTAGCTCGCTCTTCTCCTCCCATCAAATTCGATATGCTACGAATTGAGATCTTTCACTCGGCCAGCTAGAAGCACTTGACATGGTAGGACTAGCTAGGATCTATCTATCTATCTATCTATCTATCTAGAGTTTGGATTTGGGCTTGGTCTTGGGACTAACATTGGGACTATACAGGCATGGCTATATGGCAAAAGGTCATCTAGACTAGGCTTTACATAACTCATTGTCACCTCCGGTACAGCGAAGTAAGTCGATTGGAAAGAGGAATGTATATAAATATATATATGACGACCATCTAGAAGATTTGCTAACAGCGTGTCATATACGAAAACGTAAAGGAGAAGAAATTCTAGTCATGTTTTTTAAGTCTATTTATTTTTAGAGTAATACCGTGCAGCAGTTATAACACCCTTCCCTCCTGTTAGTCTAGTTGGACCAATAAAATAGGGATGTATTATATATGATTGGTGTGCATTTAGTATTACTTAATTATTTTTAACCTTCCACAGTTATTTTGGATTTAACATTGGGCACTTTGCATTTGATTTCGAAGAACGCCTTCTCTATCATTTCTAATTACATATCCTGTGCGCCTGCCTGCCTTCCTGTTACTATGGCTTTGCTAACCCCATCAAAGTCCTTTTTCAACCATCCTCGATCTGGTTTTTACCATTTTACTGATTTGTCATTGTTGAACCCAGATCTCAGGTTAATGTTGAAAACCCCATTCCTGGCAGTATGCGCTCTCTGTCTCCTTTGTGACCCAGTACTTGTCTCCCTCCTATCTGAGCTTTCAAAAAGCTCTTTGCTGATCCAATGTCTCTCAGAATTGCATTGTTTTCGGAGCTCTGCCCACTGAATAACCATCCACTGTAGGCTATCACGCACTTATTGTAATACTGCCCTAAAGTTTTTTCTTCTTCTAGTTTCTAGCAAAATTCCCATATATGAACACAACTCGACTTGAGACCCTCTCTCCTCTCCCCCACAATCTCTTCTCCATCTTCTCCATATCCTTCTCGTCATATCCTCCACTCCACCCTCCTCTATTGTCCTTTCTTTCTTCTTCATCCCCCTCTGATGTTGACCGGCAAATCCATGGTAGTGACAGGGCGTAGAGGCAGCCCCCTAATTCTTAGATTGCAATGCAGAAGGCCTCTCTCACCTCATGCTAGCATTTTAAGGCATCGTTGCTACTTTCTCGCCCAACTGATACATGGTTTTCTCAGTTGATCAGAGCCGTTAATGTGAATGGGTCTTACTCGATCTGATTCCTAACTACCAGGTCAGCAAATTAAGATCTAGATTTAGTTAGTTCGCATTCGAACTCTTTAGGACACCCAACAATGGGCCAACCTCTTAGTAATTGAAGGCCATTTAAATTGCATCGTTAGTCTAGAGGAGATATGCCATTACTGTCAAATTTAATTTAGAACGTTCTGTGTTGAAGATGATGATAATTGCCCTGTCTTTTCAGAGCCAACAGAGCAAACAATCACAAAACATCTTCACCAATGGCCTATATAAAACATGTATCATAGAATGATAAAAAGACCCTTACATAGAACCCGAGGTGTGTCTCGGTGGTTCATCACCTTCCAGCACGATGAGAAGGTCGTGAGTTTAATTCCCACTCTACAATGTGCGAGATAGGATCACCCACTCCCGGATATTCGTGGATGGAAAGCTGTTAGTTAGCGGGATCTCCTACACCCTCGATTCATGAAAAATTACGGAGTGCCATGTTTCAAACCCAGATTCCCAGATTCCCCTCCCAATATCCCTCCCCCCACCCCCTCCCCGTCCCAGACCACTAGGCCATGTAACCCCCACCCCCCTAAAAAAAAGAAATCTTTACATTAAGAGAAGATGACTAGGTTAACTCGTCTATGTCACACGATCTCCACCATATATTGCTTCTCTATCTTTTGTTGTTCGGGATTTGTTGTTCCCTTTCTCTCTGTCCCGTCTCCATTACAACAAAGATCTTTCAATCGTTCTCTTTTTCTTTCTAAATCCACGAATTCCTTAGGCCCCCCTCTGAAAACTGAATGGAAAAACTTGGGTCAATTTAAACTCGAGTAACGTGTTCTTGCTTCTTCACTGTTTTTCTTTGAAAAGCTTTAATTGAGACTACCCTAATAATTCAGGTGGAATAACATATTCTAGATTTCTGATAGGAGGAGTTATTCCCGAAAAGTCAGGGGTAAATGTCGGGACATATTAACCGCCTTATTTACCGAGGTAAACCCTTGACCGGTTATGAGAGAGAGAACGTCCGTTTGGGATTTTAGAGTTAAATAAGAAAACTCCCGTGTCCTCGCATGGGATCCAGCCGCCTTCTTGGGTAACGGATCCTTTGTCTTCGGGTGTGATCCTTTCACTCACCTTTTAAGTATATCCCCAGCCTCTTTTCTATATTTTATTCTTCTTTGTTACATACCGCTTGAATATTAATGCCACGTGTATTGTACGCACAAGAGGCTTGGAATCTAGTGAATCACAGAGAACTTGGGAGGCCTCGTCTCCTTTACAAATTCTAAGTGCCTTCTTACCACCCTTGCGCGTTTCCCAGCTGGGTCCATCTCTCGAAAGCCAGGACTCCTTGCCCGCCGAAGTCGGTAGGTTTGATGGTAGGGCAGCTTTATCAGACAGACGCCCTTGAGACGTCCCCCCACCCCACAGCTGCGGTCGAAAGGCTCCGAGATTGCCCGCCCCGTTTGATCGTCGTGGGTGTGTCCCTCGCACGGTGCCGTGTGTGTTGTGGCAGCGTCGGATGTCCGTCATATGGGGTTCCGTAGGACAAACGAGTGAGCCTACACGTACTCCTTTCTTCCTCGCCACCACCACCATCGCCCCCCTCCCTGCGTCATGGGCGGTGATTAATCGTCCAAAAAGCTGCTCTCTTTTTCCATTCTTATTAACAGAGCCTAAGAAATAGTGCGGCCAAAAGCTGTTCTCTTCTTCCCATTTTTAGGACTGGCGTCCTTTCCTTCTGTCCGTTTGGCGACCTGTGACCAGTCCGGGCACCAAATCCGTAGCATTTCACATTTGTTTCCGTGCGCCATGTGTTTCAGTGCGCTGGCTCGCTCTCTCTCTCTCTCTCTCTCTCTCTCTCTCTCTCTCACACACACACACACACACACACACACACACGAAATACACTATATTATGTACCATACACACATATGTGTACCTTAGATACATACATATATATATATGTAGGGAGGGAGAGAGAGAGAGATAATAATGTTAGTTTCTGCTGCCAAGTTCCTTGAAACCAATTCGATATTTATCAAACCACCCACGAAAGTGGTTGGGGAGAAGCGGCTGCGGAGAAATCTTTTCGAAGGTGTGAATCTCACTCGTCTGGAGAACACACATGTGAGATGTTGGGCGATTAATATCTTATTAGACTTTGCTTTACTAGCAGCGCTCTGCATCATGATCTGAATTTTGATGTAAGAAAAGATTGTTGTAATAAAAATGAATTTATGCAAAACAATCGTCACACCGCTTTTTCCCATTTTTATTAAAAAGAAAATTTAATTATAGTCATCAAGAGGACTATGATATATATATATATATATATATATATATATATATATATATATATATATATGCGCAGTCGGGGGGCCCGATCGATCGAAACTGGGAGAGAATGTATGGTTACACGTATAATTGTGTGGACGAGGTCAACAAAGTGAAATTCGATGGGATCCACCTTGGAACCGACCCTTTTTCCTAACAAGGCAAGTATCTTGACAAAGTGAAGAAGCCGTGGCCGCAAGTATAGGTGAACTGATGCATGTGATGTGATCAGACGGCCGGAGACATCCATCCACCGCTAATATTAATTAATTATTCCTATGCCCGTGTTCTCTTTTAATTTAGATATAGACCCCTTCCCTAATTAATTATCCTCTAACACTGAGTGATCTGATCCCACCATGCACGTTTATCCCCATCTCCACAACCCAGCCAACCATGGATTTTGGGCTGACACTTGGGATTTAATTTACAATAAGACCGATGTACATGTGCTCGGTGGGGGAATAAAAGGGTTGTTAAATATGAGGGATTATTATTTATTTGTCCATACAAATAAGTGAATTTCTTTATTAATATCTCAAATACAAATATTTCTTTTTTAATCTTTATAAGTGGGGGGAGGGTGCCTATACGAAGGGGAGGTGGTGGGGGGATGGTTGCACAATTGGGGAGGGAGTGTTCTAGGGTCAGGGAGGGAGGACCGGGGGGTATATATCTCCTGTCAGCGAGCAAGGTGGGGGGATCCAGCGGGGAGGTGGTGGTGGTGGGGGGGGGGGGTGTGGTGGTTGTAGGGCTAGGGAGGGGAGGGCGTGTTGCAAGGTTGGGGAGGTGGGGCGGCTCCGGCCAACGGGCAAGATAGGAGGAGGTGGGGCAGCTCTGGTCGCACGTTAAGGTGTGGCCTTCTATTGCGGAGACCGGGGGGGGGGGCGCTCCGACTATAGGGAGATTGGGGGGTGGGGCGGGGGTGTTGTAGGGTTGGGGAGGCAGGGGCACTGTGGCCGACGAGAATGGTGTGCTTTGGTTGTGTGGAGGGGGGGTCTGACAACGGGGAGGGGGAGAGGATGGGGGGCGATGGGGAGGTTGGGGGGGGGGGAGTGTTGCAAGATTTGCTCAGTCGGAAGGGGGCGCTTAATATATTTATTTATAGAGACTCATAAATAAAAATATCTAAATATAATTGCAGTGCACCGGTAGAATGAATTAGCCATTAGTTCATATTGGTGGATTTGTTCAGGGGAAATGTCATCATACAGTCTCAGCTGCCCATGGGCATCACATCCCGGTGCGAGGTCCATGTTCTCTGTACCAGCGGGAACGTCGGCATCGTCGTCCCCGACAACCCCGTATCTTAATTTCCCACTCCACTGTGCGCCGCTGCACGGTGGTCAAAGCGTCTTGCCGCGAACTGTGTGGCCACTTGGACTTTAGATCAATCCATGTTTGATTTATGTTATCTACGTATACGTACGTTATCTAGAAACATGCATGCATCACCGTCACCATGATCGACACATTTCATCTCCGTCATGCAAAATTGTATTACTCAAGCTAACCCATGTGCATGAGAGAGAGATGTGCACTATTACTCGAACCCACGTACGTACCCACGGGAGAGAGAGAGAGAGAACACTGTTTCACCGGCCAGTAGCGGTTTCTGAATCGCGTAATTGATTTCTAAAGTATACATGCAAGTCATGGTATAGAAACGAGCTTGGGCTGAGCACGACATCTGTAAATTTTACCGGATGGAATTTTCTACGTCTTGACAAAGAAATGGGTCATGCAGTTACTACTCACGGAACGGCCGACAATAAATGCAAAGGAAGAAAACGGAGCATAATTATTAAGAACGACGGGAGGGATATGATGATATACCCGCAGGAGGTTTTACTTGTGCGTGTAGGGAACATTGGCAGAGATGCTAATAATGTGTGAATGAAAATAACAAATTATATGATTCTTGAAACAATATACAGTAATATGTTTCATTAAGATTCTTGTAAATTAATAACGACAATCATTTGTAAGTCTTAAGATAAGCCGGTATCATAGTGATTAAGGAACATGTTACATTCCCTAATTAAGACGCACTCTTAAGATATCCCTCACGTTTCTATCAATTCCTACGGGTTCATGTCTGCAAATTAATGGTTATATTTAAGGTTTAAGTTTAGTACCATTTGATTGATAAGTGGATAAGTCTCAGGAACAGTAACTGCATGATGTTCCCCCACATATTTTGTACAACACAGTGGTTGACACTGACTGGGGAAAAGTTGGAAAACTTACTTGGATATATCGATCGATCGGTTTGTCCACCAGTTAACTCTTAGCCTTCAAGGATTTCCACTGAGCAACCTAATTCATTTAAACATGCTCTTAATTAAAACCTCTCTCTCTCTCTCTCTCTCTCTCTCTCTATATATATATATATATATATATATATATATATATCGTCACATTCCTAGGCCGTGCGCCCTATGTACATTTTTTATTTTGTGCGTCCTACAGCATGCGCAGGAACATCAGTAAATATCCTCACATTACTTGGTTAATTAGCTAGGAACAATTAAGACAGATTATTAAGAAAATTGAGCAATGAACGTCCATTCTACTCAATTATACATAATTTTAAGTTCGAGAGGCCAGTTGTTCAATATATAACACTATACAATACGGAAGCACTCCGGTCATTATCTTATGATGAGAATCTAAATTCTTAAATGCTACATAATATATGCATTTAAGGATCCCAACTGTTGCAAGCAAATGCCATTGAGATTAATGGTCGCCATGCTGTCTACTGCATGCTGCTGTATGTGACTCTTTCTGATCCTGCTGCTGGAGGTGTTACTGTTATCGCTTCCCTCCCATCTCTTTGCATGTGCAACCTGCATTTATGCACTTTTATGCTTCAAAGGTGACGCTTCTTCCGACCACCAGTACTGTAACCAGCTTAGTTTCCACATGTTTGATCAGTTGAAGGAGATTGCGTTTGCTGCTCTCAATGAACACCTCTATTCCTCTGTACATGCACAGGACCCAGAAATTAAGCTGTCTCCTATCTAATATATGTGAATCCTAAAAGTAAGCTGATATGTATATATATTATATGTCTCTCACACCAACTGAACACTGTGAGCTCGTATGTGTACGTACGTACGTGAGCGAGGGGGGTAGAGGGAGAGATCGAAGGTACGTACGTAGCGACCATAGACAAAAACCTAGCTAATATCGGGGGGCAAGTTAATTTAATTATGATGGCATTAGATGGATCAAGGGAATAGGGTAGGCCTGATGCCTTTGCTGTGACGATAAGGGGGGTAGGGATATGTTGCGAAAAGGCGGCCAAACTCATCGCACCCCGGCGAAAATTCGACTGTTCTCACGCTTCGTATAGAAAGGCATCATGACCAAGACGGGACTTCGTCCACACGGACACGGTGGAAAAGGGATTGCCTCCTTCTACCGGGAAGGTCTTCATATGAGTAAAGGAAGAAGAATCAAATCCTGGAATTCAATGTTAATTTGCACCCGTTCTTCCTCCAAATTAATTAAGAGAGAACCAAAAAAATGTTTTCATTAATTCGTCACCCATTAACAAAAAGAGAACAGGAGTCCCGAGCGAGAGAGAGAGAGAGAGAGAGAACTCTTGGGAGGGGATGTGTAAAAAAGCCTGCAAACCGTCACGAGGAGCACAACTGTTCCCTTTGATGGTGTTCTGTGTCTTCACCTATCCTTCTTGCCTGGGTTTCCCTTATAATATTCCCACCTCCATGCCCAATTCAGTAAACCAGTAGGAACATGTCCCACACACGTATCGCGGGGGCCCCACCGTCATAACCTTGTACAGCCGCAGTCCACCTGTAACAGAAGCACGCCCTTTTAACCCTGTCCAACGTAACCACACTGTAAGATTCTCTCTCTCTCTCTCTCTCTCTCTCTCTCTCTCGTAACCACACTGTAAGATTCTCTCTCTCTCTCTCTCTCTCTCTCTGCTTATTTAAGACTTAAAGCACATCTTTGAGGGAGAACTGCGTGGAACATACTGCCCGTCTGCCCCCCTTCCTGGCCCCTCTCCCCCATCCTCCCTCTTGCCTCTCTCTCGTTTCACGAAGCCCACACCCTCCTCCTCACATATTTATGGACATCACCAACAGCGCCGGCACAAGTACTGGCAGCTCTTGGGATCTCGACATGAACCTGGGAAACCAGCTGCTACTTGATCAGCTCTCTCTTGAGTTGGTTCCCGGTTCTCCCACTGACCATCTCCATGCCCAACACCTTCCCTCCTCTTCAGGCTTCCATGGTGTCCATGTGGGGAGTTCCAACCAGGGAGATGCGGGAAGAGGGGGTGGAGGCGGCGGCGGCGAAGGAGAGGAGGGGGAAGAGAGAGAAGAGAAGTTGGGGCCCATGAAGGAGATGATGTACAGGATCGCGTCCATGCAGCCAGTGGACATCGACCCCGCCACCATCAAGAAGCCCAAGAGGAGGAACGTCCGGATCAGCGACGACCCCCAGAGCACGGCGGCGCGCCATCGCCGCGAGCGGATCAGCGAGCGGATACGGATCCTGCAGCGGCTGGTGCCTGGGGGCACCAAGCTGGACACCGCTTCCATGCTCGACGAGGCCATCCGCTACGTGAAGTACCTCAAGCGCCAGGTGCAAGTGCTGCAGTCCAACCAGAGCTCCCCGCCCCCCGGGATGGCCAGCGGACATCAGCTGCCACCCGCCGCCGATTGGGCCGCCATGACAGCGGAAACCCTGGCTCCCGCCACCGCATCCGCAGCCCTCTCCTCCTCCTCCTCCACCATGGTCATCGGCGGCGGCAGCGGCGGCGGTCCTGACGCTGCCGTCCCTACCCCTGGCTTAGGGTTTACCTTCCCTGAAGATGGACCCTGCAACCATATGCACTAAGCGTTCAGGTAATCATGGCCGACCAATCACTGATGACAATGATCATTAGCCATTTTGTGACCCTCTGTCCCCTGGCTGTGGTCATAATTATTAATTAGTTAGAAGCTGTAAAATTAATTGCTGGGGAAGAACTAGGAGAAGGGGGAGGAGAAGGAGGATGTTATGCCTAGGTGTGGGAGGAGAGGCAGATAATAAGATAGGCAGTAAACTAATTTTTACGCCCACATGTGAGCTCCCCCAAGGTGGTCGTTACAACTGGGTTGACAAAGCTGGCCCTAGGAATCATGGCAACCGTTACCCTGAGCTGCGTCGGCTTGTGCTTGCTTTGATTTCTTATGGGACTGTGTACACTGTATGCTATTATTATTGTTTAATTTTTACATCTTGTATGAAATCCATGTTGGAAGCTTGTCAAGGGCAGCACCTTCCCGGGGAAGGAAACGGCAGATGTCAATGGTGGAGTTACACCCACTGAAATGATTGCCTCTCCCTCTCTCTCTCTCTCTCTGTGTGTGTGTGTGTGTGTGATTCATTATGTGTACCCTAAGCCTCACTTTGACAGCAGGATAGATTAAAAATATGTTTACTCAATTAGATTAGATTATCCCGAAGTTAATCCACTTTTAATTTACTGTCCATTAGATTAGAGTTAACTAACTTTTTGAGATGAGTTTTAAATTCTAGATTAAATCCAGGTTAATCATATTTTTAGTCTAGTTATATATCTTGTTTCACCTATCAAAATAAAAAAATATTAACTCAGAGATAAAAATCAGGTTAACTCCTACTTAACCCGCTGTCAAAGTGGAGGAAGGAAACTGATCTCAGCATAAACGGCATGAAAAAAGGGAGATCCCATTAGCAGTATACATAAAGCTATTACACCCTTGCATCCACTTCCTACATCTCTTTTTTGTTTTGTTGGAGGGTGGGGTTGGGACGAAGGGACAGGGAGGAGTGAGGGGGCAGGACGAGAGGGAATGCAAGGACTTTGGGACTAGACTGGTTGAGTTGAGAGTCCTGAGATTTACTGTTGTAGCTAGATTCATAGAGAATATTATCCTTTTATATGTTCCTTTCTTTGAGTTATAGACTAATGTTATGTGATTCTGGAATGACATCAGGAACAAAGACGGTAAAAGCTCAAGTATATATTTTCGCTGACTAGCTCTTCCAATCAGATGAGATTTTAACTTCAAATATAGGAGTTACTGATAATTGTAACATCTTAACTCCGTACAGATGCAGAAACATGCATATATAGAAGTTATCTTCGACTCTTATATGAAACTTAATCACAATGTTTCTTTTACGTGGTAAAAGAATACTGTAAATTCTTCTGATGTTACTTCTTGAATTTTCTGTTTCCACATAAACCATTAGTCGAACGGGAAATCATGGCACATAAGGAAGGTAAAACACTAAAAAAAAAGAGTATAAGATAATGGCATGACAGGATAGCTGAATTTGCTGATTGCATTAAAAAATGCATCCTGTATTAAAAAGAGATAAAGAATTGTTTCCCAATGAACCTTGGGAATTGCAAATCATTTGCATCGTTGTGTGAACATGAAATATGGACGATCAATCACAGGCATTCTTGGCACATCTGCAGTTCCAAGTTGTCCTGATAAGATACCATTATTCTGCTGCTGCAGAAGAGAAGTACAAAAATATTTGTTTATTCTCTAGTCCGGTTTAGAAACTGGGAGCAATGAAAATTCGTTTGCCGTATAGTTATGAACTCGTACGATTAACTGACTTAAACCACTCTAGCTCCCTGCATTGGACATAGATATATTGTATGCGTTTGGTGTGCATGTTTAAGCTTTGTGAATGCGACCCCTATTTGTCATCATCAACAATTTGCACTGGCTGTGGGCAAACAAACTGTTTCGTGTTCCCTTTGCTCCGGACGCAATGCCATAGTGGGGTATTCTATTGCACTTTGTCGACACCATTTTATAAATCTAGATATAATAAATCTCGCTTGATGAGCCTTCAAGTTCCACAGAGCAATCATTGCATCTCTCTACAGGGACGGCAAGATTCAAGAGGTCTCCGACGTCTTTAACCAAGGCAGTTGCACTTGCACAGGTACACACACAGTGGGTGAGAGAGAGAGAGAGATGCTGTGGTAGCTAGTCAGTATATATACAGCATCTTCTGGTGCTTTCCCTGTGAGACATATATATAGTTTATACAATACAAATAAGGGGGGTATATATTGCTGTACGCTCATGGGCAGACTGAAGGGGAAGAAGGATGTATTCAATTCGGGAGCAGCCCCAACCAATCATGCAGTGAATCATGCTGTTTCATGCAGTCACGTTGGATCTGACTTCTGTCTTAGTCATTTCTTTAAAAGAAGATAAAATAATATAATAAGAGGAGTCATTTCCAATGGCCCCGATCTGCGCTAGGTGATAGCAGCGAGAATGCACCCAATTAATCCCCACGTGCATGGACTCGTGAACGTCTTCAAAACATTCCGTGACCTCTCCCTCCGTATTATCAATATGTCAAATGGATATATGAAGATATATATCAAAAGCATGGGAAAGATGTGCCTCACATTCTTATATCTGCAGTTTATGGAAGAATATTGTGCTTATTTTTGGTTAAAAATGCACTACACTGTTTGGCATCACATTCGATCGGTGCATTGTAATTAAGGATGTGAAACAGAAGAACTGGAGCAGCCACTTAATTTCTCCCCCTTTACTGCCACAGGCCATGAAGGGTTCCAAGTTCCATACTTGGATCACCGGTAGGAAAAAAAAAACCCTTCAACGCTACTTATATAAAAGAAATTTGAATGTGTCCGGTTATAATTAAAATAAGAGCAAACAATATACATGAATGAAAATAATCTCGATCGCTACGAGGTTAAATGACAAAGGAAAGAAACCAACTATGAAGTTAATTTATACCAACTTAGAAACTAATGAAGACGTAATAAATGCATAACTTGATTACATAATGTGAAGGTTAAAAAGTGTTATCTTTAGATCATACGTACAACATCTTGAAGATTTCTTTGGAGGGAAAGAGCGTCTGATTATTCCAAGAAAATTTTCAAACACTGAACACGTTAGAAGGAGCCCTGAGTATGGTCCTAAGAGACAACCCTCCGATGAATATTAAGTCAGAGAAATGTATGAAAATAAATGAGAGAGTAGGGAGAGAGGGAGATGAGAGTTATAGAGGTGGAGCAAGTGCATACTCATTGAGACACCGAATGCGTCGAAATTTCGAATTGCGATGGATTTTTTTATGTCGGTAAATCTCACCTTCGTGCTTAGTGTAGCGACAAATATTTAATGCGTCAAAATTCCATCACTATTTTGAGATGAAATTACGACGGACATATTTCGTCAGAAAAATCCGTCTCTATACCGCCTTTTCTTATAGTGTGAGAAAGAGGGAGTTGGAGGGCTAAGGTGGGAGGTTTGGATAATTGGGATGGGGACCGAGAGGGAGTGCTCGGTGGCAGTGGGGTTTGAAGGGGATCGAGGAGAGGTGCGGTGGGGAGAAGAGGAAGGGACGGGGTCTATAGTCGAGAGAGGAAGAAGGAGATAGGTATGGTGGTATAGGGGGATAGTTAATGGGGGGTAAGGAGGTGGGGTGTAGACTTACACCCTCTCTCTTAGAGGGACATCTCATGGAGCTCTCTCTCACATAGGTAAGGTCAAAAAATTTTAAAACATTTCTTCATTCGACATTGATCTCCAAAATGAGAATTACAAACCCTTTTAAAGGTAAGAGAAAGACTACGCGACTCAAGCCTAAGGAGCTAACCTATGACTGCAAGACACAAGATTAAAGGAGCACTTAGAGACTCTCACAAAATATCCCTTGAAAGTATAGATTTTGTGAACCTTCCAAGAAGATCTATCAGCCTAAATAAAAGAAAAAAGACACTGCATGAGAAATCTAAATTAGTCTAATGAGTCTTATAGAGGTGAGAAAATGGTCTCTCGAATCCGGTACCACACTTTTAATATTTATTTGTTGGGGAAAGATCGTCCTGCCATCTGTGGAAGCCTGCAAAATCCAAGAGAAACGACATCAGAAGGAGTCTTGAGTGTTACCCCATGGGACAACTCTCTGATGCTTAAGTCAAGAACTTGGAGGATGAAGATTGAGAGAAGCTGGAGGTGTGAGAGAGAGAGTTGAGGGGTGACTGATCGAGCCCGGAGTGACGGTTGTGCTCCCGGAGAGTGCTAGCCATGCCTGGTGAGTGCTCGGAGAGCGCTCGCTGGGTTGGAAGGGTACTCGGAAGCAGACCGTAGCTCTCTTATCGTAGCGCGTGTCGGAGTCTCTCTTGCCGTATCTCCTCCTCCTCGTGTCTCTGGGTTGGAGGTCCATTTATAGGGGTTGTCCTGGCGGTGGAGGCCTATCCCTTATCAGGGAAGGGCGTGAGTCGTGGGGTAACGTCTCCCCCCGATCGTGGGAGGTTTACCGTTGAGCGTCCGTTCCTTCGGAGTCGGGCGGCCTTTAGGCGAGTCTTATGGCACCCATAGGACGTGCTCGCCTTAAGTGGAGTCGAGGCCGATGATGGCGAGAGTAACATTCGGCTATCGGAGGGTCGTCCGACGTCGGATATGCCTGGGTTGATACCCCTCGTGGGCTGGCGAATCCAATGGACGGCCTTAATGGGTCACCTGTTGTGGGCCGTGACTATCGAAGGTCCGTTACTCATGTTGCGGTCCGTGGGCTGACGCGGGCCTGGTGTCAATGGGCCACTCATGGGCCATGTCGATTTTACTCTCCTCAAGTCTAATAGGGAAAAAATAAAAAATTAAAATAAATAATGAAAAATACTAAATAATATTTTTTTACAGTCACGTGGATCTTGACGGCATCGGTTCACTCGTGCTCGATCAAGCTTCCGAGTAGGCCCGATGTCCTCACCGGTCTTCCTTCTCGACAAGAATATAGAAATTTGGGGTTTTTTTGTTTATAACCTCCTAAAAGATCATGTGCACGTGACAAAACCCCTGCACAATGACTATAAATAAATGACCCCCTATATGTTCACATAACATGTGAATAACCCTTGATTTGGTGAACCTGGAGGAAGGGTTATATGTACTTGGGGGGGGGGGTTATTTACAAAAGAAACCTAAAAACTAATAATACATTATGTGTGAATAGAGAGCCGGAGGACATGCCAATTCATGGAGAGCTGGAAGTTTCAGCAGAAATTATCGGACACCATGCAGACACTGTAAAAGAAGGTGGACATTGTGAACGATGTAGCCAGATTAATTAAGAGCATGCAGTTTTGTAGATACTATAAACTTTAGATGGATGAAACATGTTGTGAATATCTTAATATTTTAAAACCATATAACAAAACTATGCTATATACATATATGTATTTATATGCAAATGCTCGGGGGAAAATGTTACAGCCTTCCTTCTTGCCTTTGTAATTTGTATGCGTGTTTAATGTGTGGTTCCTAGCTACGTTACGAAATTTCTTTGTAAGTTTACAAAATATTTCGACATTCAATTCCTTGAGCATGCTGGATGCTCCCAGATCTCATCTCATTGGTAGAGCTTTATTGCTGAGGTGACTGCCAACCCACCTGTGCCTCTTTCCTACCTGTTGTAGCCAACTAGCGACTACGCCTGCTACACAGGTCCAGTCCACCACCTTTGCGATCCCGTGAAGCCACCACGTCTCCTAATATTACACTTTTGACATGTCGTCCTTGCAGAGTTCTTTCGGTTTTAACATGCAAGGTTAGTTAGCACACACTGTGTCGGTGGTGCTTCGGCAGTACGATACGATTAGGTTTTTTTATTATTAATTTTATCAAAAAAGTTGTTTTTATTAAAAAAAATTCATTAAAAAATGATATCAGATTGAGGGCGTACCAAAATAACGTCAGATTATTTTTTAATTGACATGATCCGATAATGGCGTATCTATCAGTGTGGCACCACAAACCGTGTTAACATGTCATGAAAAGGCACAAGCCAGTGCAAAAATTTTAAGATTAAAAGTAGGTGGTGCCGTACACTCGAGGTGTGCAGCATTTTTATTTTTTATTTTTTTTAAAGGGAGTCTTAAAATATCTTAGTTTTAGGTGTAGCTCACGTCATCGTTAAATTATTCAAAAAGAAATAAAAAATTAGATCAAATAAATAGTACTAAGTCTATTTTTAAATTGATTTGTTTTATTTTTATTTTTAAATAATTAAATAATGACGTGAGTACTGAGTTATATCTCAAATTAAAATATCTTAAAAATTATTTTAATTTTTTTAAAAATTAAAAAATTAAAATCACTACACACCTAACACACACGAGTGTGCGCAGCAAGTCGAACTCGGATTAAAAACATCTCTTTTCTGGGGTGTAAGTGTGTAACAATTAATCGGTGGATCACAAGAGCCCCCGTCACAGACCGCTGGTTGTGGAACACTCCGTGTCTGCCAGGCCCAGCCCAATACAAGTCGTTTTAGGCCCACTAATTTCAAGACGGCATCAAGAGCACAAGGCCCACATAGACTAGCCTGCAGTTTTGAGCCTTCTATGTAGGGCAGGCCCGCGTCATTCTTGGGCCTCTCGCTTGAGCGGCACCCTGCGATTTCTTCGTTGCTGTTATCGGGAGAGCGGTTTCTGATCTGCCGCGCCATCGTTGACGCGGCTCCCCCTCCCTCAACCAGCTGGGTCCTGGGATACATGGAGGTGCTCTCTGGAAGTGGAATGGCCGCGAGGCCCTTTGGTTGCCCCTCCTCTGCCAGCACCACGAGAGCGCCCTGCTTCTTGCCCGGCGGAAAAAGGCAGACTCCCTTCTTCCCCGTTTGGCCCCGTCTGCCGGTGTGTCCTCCGAGGATAGTTTCCCACACTAGACATGCCAAGAAGAAGTCCTCTTTCGAAGCACTTCTCAAACAGTCCGTCACAAGGGAAGTGGAGGAAGACGAAGAAGTAGTGATGGACGGTGACGAAGAAGGGGACTATGATTTTGTGGACGAATTGGAAGATGGTGAGTGTTAGACAGACGTGGGTTTCTTGGGCTTTGAAGTTCTTTATTTTTCCCCCCTCTTTTTGGCTCCGTTGGCTCGTTGTAATGGGAAAGTTAGTTTCTTTGCCTTTCTCGTTTCGATGTTTCAAGTGCCTTGCCTTCATAACTGGCCGCTTGGGTTTCTTTGGCTATCACTGTTTCAAAAGTTCTCTTTTATATTTAGAAGGTAGCATGCGAACTCCATGAGAGGTTTCTGTTTCTTTTTCTTATTATGAACTTTACTCTCCTTGCCTACACTTTTGAGCGCTAACTTTTGGGTTGTGTTTGCTGTTTTGTGTGTGTGTGTGTGTGTGTGTGTGTGTGTGTGTGTGTGTGTGTGTGTGTGTGTGTGTGTGTGTTTTAATGCCGGTCTTGTATCACTTCCTAATTGCTTGTCTTGCTTTATCTCTAGCTGCCGAGCAGGTCCCTTGTAGTCAGATTTCTTCTCTCTTTTTGGATGAAAATTTTGTTTCTATTGGGTTGCATAGGGCATGTGGTTTTAGATGTTGATTAGGGTAAATATCCTTTTCCATCTTGAGATTTATGCTGGTGTGCGTCATATCGGTTAACAAAGTAGACTTGTATTATCCATCTTGCTGATTGATTGACAAGGATGACACTGATGTTAACCAGCCACCAAACCATAAATGTACAGGGATTAATAATGTATGCCAAGTTGTAAATGAAATGATCACGTCCCATACTACAGATAAGTTCGTCGGCACCCCCATGCCACTAGTGGTACCAGTAGGATCCTCGTGTCCACTCTGCTTTTAAGCCAATGTGCAAGGTGGTTTATTTAGATCCTTATAGGGGATGGCCGTTTTTCTCATAGTTGTGACAGACTTCCTAGTCAGGTCACTGCTTCTGTCCACAGGTCACCTCTTCAAAAATTTGAACCTAGGATATGGTTCAGGATCTGATCCCAATCAATGAGACCTTTTCCACTCCTCCAAAAAATGCTTATGCGTCAATAGTGTCTTCTCTGAAGTCATTTTATTGTTCGATATCACAAGTGGGCCCACCATTGTCTCACACCACTGGCAGCCCCTCGCCAAGATTCTAACTTTCCACCACGTTTCCAAGCTGTGTCCATGATGGCCCGTTTAATCTGGGTTATGGTCTTTTCCCTCTTTCTTCCTGATTGAGATAAACTTCATGTTTATAGAAACCCTTCTCAACAATATGAAAAAGTGGGGTGTTATGAACGCTTTGACACCAACAATAATACCCCACAGCAGCAGAGCTACAATTTTTTTTTTAACTTTGGGGGCTGGGGGGTATAACGAGCGGTTGTTTATATTGGATTTTGATAAAAATGATGTAGAAGTAGAAATCAATAATATGTGTTTAAAGGTGGGTCAAGGTCCAAGGAACATAGAAGAAAGTGATACATTTGATTTGGGGGGGGGGGGGGGGGGGCAAGGTTCACAAAATAGTAATTTAGGAAAGTTAAGATAAAAGACTTCATATATTATTGCCTTGTTCCATCCTCAAGTGGCCCACCAGTGCTCCATGGTCACTGATGTCTCCCAACTAGCATCCTGAAATCTATACCCAATTTTTTACACTCTAATAGGATGCATAATCCAACTCTTGCAGTTTTTCAGAATAGAAAATGAACTGGCCTCTTAGGATTGCACTATTATTTTGTCCATGATATTGTGGAACTTTTAACATCTCTTACACACATTTCCTATCATCTAAATGTTTTGGGCTACTGACTGTAAACCACCAGTGGTATGGGATACCAGTGGGCCCACTTAACGTATGCGACACAGGTTTTAAATGTCAACAAAAGATGACAATGTTGCCTGGAAATTTTTGATGTCATGGTTAGCATACACCATTGGTTAGCAACTTAGCATCCTAATCTCAAAACCTAGAAGAAAGAACCTGTGAACAGGGGCAACCTATCAACAGGAAGTCTATCATAGCATGGAAAAATGGGCTTCACCATTTACTAGGAATAAGCGGATTAACATGATTGTTAGCTTGGGGATGGTGGATGTCTGGATTCTAGCTGGGAGCTGGTAGTGGTATGGGGCGCTAGTTGACACACTTCGAGTGTAGGGGATGGGTCTAAGATTCTGTGAAATGCTTCACTAATGTGACACATCTTAGGATCGGGATTGCAGAATTATCAGTTGGTATTTTTTATATTATAGTATCCTGCATGTGGTGTTTAGTTGTAAGAGAGGCAACTTGTAAATTGGAAGTCTATCACAGATTGGAAAAATGAGACTCTTTGTACCAAAAATAAATGGCAAACTGTAAACTTTCTTGGAAGTGTTATTGGATGTTAGGATCTTGTTAGGATCATCAGTTTTATGGCATTAATGGGCCACCTGGCATGAGACATCGGTTCAAGTGTTTAGCAAGGTAGACCACCAAATCCAGGGCAATTTTTGGCATAGTTATCATGGTACCATCGAAATTCTCATATGTATGTGCTACTCTTAGCATCTGAAGTCCTCTCATTGGCTGGTTCAACAACTTCAACCATTAACCTGTCTTGGTTAGCTAATTTCATTAACCAGATTCTTTAAACTCAGTGTCGGCCTCCAAACCTCTCCAGTTCAGGTGGCTTAATAATTTGATTGTGTTTAACAATAAGTTTATTCCACTCAAACTGTGAAACTGGTGCACCTATAAAAATTAAAAGCTGGCTGCACTCATGTTTGAACATAAGATTCCTCTACTCTCAGCTAAATATACTACCATAGTTATGTTCTATTTGGATTACGAAAATGACTCGAATGAACAAACGATCTAACTATCTGTAACACATGGAAATGTTCCTGTTGAGAACAAAGAATTTCATGTTATGTGAGTTAAAGATTTTGCTCATTGGTGTCCCCAATTTATGTGGACGAAATTCTCTTTATATTTTCAAAGGTAAGTTGCACATAGGACTCCCAATGAAATGCCGATCATCTGCACAGTTTCTCTTTGTTCTTTTTTTTTTTACCTTAAGGAAGAAAGATTAAGGTATCATGATGTACATTAGATGTCAGATACACGTCATTTAAGGTCTGAGAATATCATTGCTAAGCCAATATCATTCATGTTTAAGAGAAGCTCCCGCCCTTCAGGTGTAGGCATCTTACATGGTTTCATTATTCCGTGGAACAGAAATGTTGGTGGATGAAGATGTGGATTTCGAGGAGTTTGAAGTGGATGATATGGAGCCCTATGTAAGTTCTAAGCTTTGTAATACATGGACTATATTTCCATAGTTTAAAAGTTAACTTATAAATCAGAGCTTTTTGGAGTTTGGGGACGGAGCTGCAGGAGGTGGAGTGTCTCTTGCAGGTACATGGTGGGACAAAGAAGCATTGGCTATAGCAGAAGATGTTTCAAAGTCATTTAATGGCAATTTGAAGATATATGCCTTTAAAACATCTGCAAATTCAGTCATTCGTGTGCGTATAGAGAAACTCTCGAATAAGTAAGTATCTGCTCATGCAATCTATTACGAAAACACAAAGCATGTCTCCAACAATGGTTTCTTTTATTGAAATGGTAGATAAAAGGGAAGAATAGAGAAGTAGTTGCGAGCAAACTGTGGTCTAGCTTTATTTTAACCATATACATTACTGAAGGAATGACACCGATGTTTTTCACAGAAGTATATAAACTCAAGCTCGTCTTGTTGAGTTCATCAATGATTACTAGGATACAGATGCTCCCACTTAACTGATGGAAAAAAATATTAGCCATCTTACTCATTAACCCTCTTTTGGGTGCTTTAAGAAACAAGAAAGATAACATATTACCATGTTACCTTGGTATCAGCTTTGCAATTAAGTAGCATTAATTAATGGAAAGAAAAGTCCCAACCTTGTATGGGACTATCTGCAGCCCAGCAGGGAAGCTTGGATTCATACATGGAAGATGAAGACTAGAAACCCTATAGCTTTAGTATGCAAGGCAATTATAAAACCTTTTGCTTTAAGAGAAACTATAGAGATCGATGAAACAACCAGAGGCATAATTCACATCTGTGCATCTTAACATCATAATTAGAATCTGCAAGATAGGATGAAGAGTTTATAACCAGAATGAAGCATCTTTTGGTTTAAATAAAGGTCCTAAAACACAATAGACATCTTGCTCAAGAAAATACAACAATGGCCATAAGTTCATCCCTTGATGGGTCGATTAAATGACCCCTTGACGTAGACTTTGTGTCACTGCAAACTGGTAAACATACTTTATCAATGTAAATACTATGTTATTATTTTTTATAGATTTTCTTTTACTTATGCACGTTGTGGAGGAGAAAGTTGGCAGATAACAGGGATACACAGCAGAACTGTGAAGCAGAATGTTGGGGATGTTCTTTGGGGCCCCAGAGGGGTTGGTTGTAATAAATCACATATGTAGCTGATTATACATGAGGTATTTTTGCATACTCAATCTAACTTATACTGCAAGAGGGGCATTGTTAAAGAAACTTGTTTCCAGGGGTTTTATCCAGGAATGCTCTTAAGAATTTATGTTCACCGACATATTTTATGTGGCAATTTGGGAAGCTCAGTAAACCCAAATAGGATTCTAAATATTTTGGGACGGATTGCCCCACCCCCACACCAAGGAATCTTTCTCTCTCTCTCTCCAGATATTCATAGGGCAGACAGTTGTGGAGTCATGGGTATAAACTGGGGCAGCTTCTGATGCCTAAAGCTTGGGGTTTTCTGACAGTTTGGAGTTATGGGCATAAATTGGGGCATTTCCTGATACCTAAATCTTGGGGTTCTGTTATCCCCCCCACCCCACCCGCTGAGTAAGGCTATCAATGGGCCGAACTCGGGCCGAGCTTAGGTCGGCCCGGCCTGACCCCGACTCATCAATTTTAAAGCCCGGCGGGGCCCGGGCCTGAGCGCGAGCCCGAGCTATGTGGGGCCGGGCCGGGCTTGGCCTGACTTCTTCACGAGCCCAACTTCGGCCCAGTTCAGCCCGGCCCGACAAATTAAATGAAAATAATAAATATATATATATAATAATATAAATGTTACAATCTTACTAATTTAATTAGAGTTTTAGATGTTAATTTGTTTGGAAAGAGAATTTTTAATTTTTTAATTAAATAAAATAAAATTTTGAAGGGAGAAAAAAGAGAACAGGTCGGGCCGCCCTAGCGGGCCGAGCTTTTAGGCCTGACTAAGATCCCACGGGCCGAAAAGGGCCTGGCAGCCTGACCCGAAATCGGGCAAGGCCTATCGGGCCAACCCAACTCATTGACAGTCCTACCCCTGAGAGGGGTAAATGCCAATTGCGAATAAGGAAGACAACTACAAAGATGTGGGCATAAAGTTGGCAGCTCCAGCACCTAAAATGTTCATTCAAGAATCAAGATATGTAAATGATCATGTGATAATCCTTCATCACATGTATCTATGACTATTAAATTACACTAAATTGGATAAATATTTCTGCCACATTTCTCGTCATCCCTTTGTTTGTAGATCCTCCCTCTGAATAGCACACTGATGTCTTACTATGTATTTAATTTGAGTTTTCTCCTCTATGCAGAATGTTTTCTGAAAAACCTCAGCAATCTTTTATCACCAAATGACCATTACTTTTTTTTTCTGGCTGAAAAGATATCCATTAATTGATTCTAAATAAGAATATTTCATAGGTATGGCTCTCCCAGTATGACTGATATACAGGATTTCTCTTCTGCCTATCGGGCACGTCTGGATGAAGCTGAGAATGCAGGGACTGTACCACAAAATATATCTCTGGAAGTAAGTGTTCCCTCTCTTACATGTAGTTCTATGTTCTGTTTCTATTCTAAAATCCTAAAACTTTTTTTAGTTCAATCAAGTTCTTTTGGCTGCATTACTTCGGTTTATAACTCAAGGGCCCATCATCATGTTTAGTTAATGGACAAAAGTCCATTTTGGGATTTTTCTGCCCCCCTACTTTTACAGTATTATCACGTATATCCCTGATACACTCTGTATTGTTGCAGTTATACCCTCGCCGTAACCATCGTTTCCTTAACTCAAGGAATGTGTGAGTTAAGAAGGACAATTACTAACTTGCCCTCAGGTTAACATCCCCTCTCTCTCTCTCTCCCTATCTACATCCATCCATAGCAGGCGTAGATGACAGCAAAGGGTCGCTGGCTGCCGGCTGCTGCCATGCCCACTTTCCCTCCTGATCTTCCTCTCTCTCTGAAGGCATGGAGATCCATTGAGAAGGGGGTACCAGAGTGAGCGGAGGGAGGGGGGTCAGGGGTCGTGGGGTTCGTGAGAGAGAGAGAGAGAGAGATGGGATGGGTTCCCGACAGAGGGGAGTGTCGACAGAGAGGCAAGGGGGCCGGGATGGATGGTGGAGGGAGGGGGGGCTGCCAGCGGGAGGGGTGGACTAGGCCTGCCATAGCCAAAGGGGTGGGATGGGGCCTGCGATCGCCGGAGGGGGACCGAGAGGGGTACGGGGGCCCGACTCGCCGGAGGGGAAGAGGGGACCGGGATTGGGGGTGCCCTGCGAGCGCTGGAGGGGGAGAGGGCAGGGGGAGGGGCCTGCGAACACCGGAGGGGGAGATGGGGGCATGGAAGGGTGGCGGGGGGGTGCGAGTGCCGGAGATCACCTCTTCCCATGGCTGCGGCTCTCTCCCCTGAGAACAGGTGAACTAGGGCTAACCTAAGGAAGGGGGAGGGGGGGAGGGAGGGGTTGGGGGGGGGGGGGGTGTTCTCCGGGAGGGGAAGATGGTGGCTGGGAGGGGTAGGGGGTTCTCGTCGGAGCTCACCGGAGAAGGAGGGGGATGGGGAGTTGTTGGAGGTGGGGGGAGGGGCCGCAGGTGGCACCCTTCTCTCTCTCTCTCTCTCTCTCTCAAATACAACGGCATTTTTGATATTTTATATTTTCAATCGATTTCCGTGAGCATATTCCCAGAGTATTCGTCGTCGTTGTCGGCTCGAGAATCACAGGGATATAACTGCAACAATATCGAGTATATAAGGGATATACGTGTGAATATGAGAAAAGTAGGGGGGTAAATCCAAATACAGAGTTTTATAGGGGTATAGATGTAAAAATCCCTTACATTTTTTAGGCTTCAATGGCTTCTCACGCTGACTGATTGACAGATTCCTAACAATTTAATGAACTGATGGCTTGAACATATTCATGGTTTCAAAAGTTAGTTGTTTGTCATGTACTATGGTTATGAAGTGTATTAAGTTCTTGTTTTCCGGTAATTAAAGGTATTGTCCGTGTGCACACTGTGCGCACTTCAGTCCTTCTTGTTTCAGTGTTTGATTGCAAAAGTATACTAGAATGACAACATTCAGTCTTAATGTGCATTTGTTGAGAAGGCACCAAGTTTGGTTACTAAATAACACATGCAAAAGGCATGACTATAAGAGAAGTCGGATGTTCTTGCACCTCGTGCAGTGTTTTAACGTATTAAATGGACCCCGTCTTTTGCCATTATCTGCTTGTTCTCATAGGTGGAATTGATTTTTGTCACCGTAAGCTCGAAGGGCATTCTGCTTCGTTGTTTTGCAGTGTAACATGCCACAAACTCATGGGAGAAATAAAATGTTTTTTTTCTTTTTTAGTGTGAAGTATGTTCATATTGCCATTTGCCTTTCGTCATCTAAAGCATAAACATGATCCATAGGTGTCATCTCCTGGTGTAGAAAGGGTAGTCCACATCCCAGAGGATTTGGAACGGTTCAAGGACCGGCCAATGTATGTAAAGTACTCGAGGGAGGTGGCTGATACCGAATCATCATCTCAAGAAAGCGATGGTGTGCTCAGGCTTGTTTCTTTCAACATGGAATCAGGATACTGCATTTGGGGCTTAGCAGATGTAAGGGTAAATAGAGAAAAAGCGGGAAAAGGAAGACCTTTAAGCAAGAAGCAAAGAGAATGGAGATTGCAGACACCATTTAATTCTTTGCTCCTTGTTCGATTGTATTCTGAATGTTAACCCATCCCTTGGCTTTACTTCTGCCAAATGAATTTGTACAAGTTTATACATGGTGGCCTCTTTCATCACATTGGGACAGAATAATGTTGGTGCTTTTCTCACGTTGAAATGAATGAAAATATAATTGTGTCATTTTAGCCCTACGTAATGTTGCTGTTGTTTAGTTGAACGTTTTGGACATTGATGGTGACTTCTTAGCACTATGAAGAACTCCTTAGACCCATCTCTCATTTGCTCTACCGAACTTCGACCGATCAACGTGGGAATTCCCCCTCGATCATTTACGTTGCCATTCTTTCCACAGATATGACATGGTGATCTTGTTTATATTCTAAAACTAGAGGAAGTTAGTATTGAAATCTATTTGGCAAAAGATTTCCGGAGAACAATCCAACAGGTTCAGATTGTCCTAGAGCGGATGACAGAAATTGCCACTTTCTTCAGTCCTGTGTCATAACCTTGTTTGGTCTTCTACTCTATGAATAATGGTTTGGGATTTTTGCATATAAATCCTTATAAATTTAATGAATTATCGAATAATTTGTCAATCACCACTATTTTCTTAAAAACTCTTACAATCTTCTAACTCTAGCCAAAAAGTCCATATAATTTGCACACGTTAAAAAAATATATTTGATGGAATATTCTATCTTAGTGTTAGATTTCATTTTATTTGAAATCCTTAAACTATTGTCGTCTTCATTTCTTGGGTCCCTCACCACAACCATTACAAATTGATGGAGAACCACCCCACCACCCCCGTTGCCTCGTGCACCGGCCAATCGGCAGCGCCCCCATTGGTCGCTCCCCCGAACATCACTTGCACATTGGAGGGTGTCATCCCCCCCTCCCCTCGGTGGTCCCCCGACATCACCTCCAGCTCCAACGAGGAATGCAATGTAGCCATCCAGCACCAGCCGCTCCTCCGGACATCACCCCCAACTTTGACATCCAGTGCACTGTACCCACCTAGCACCCGCACCCCCTCACATCGTCTCCAGCTATGACGACCAACACAATACGCCCATCAAAATCTGATGGTGGAGGCTACACATCAAAAGGAGTCTTGAGTGTGATCTCAATAGATAATCTTCCGATACGTAAGTCAACAGAGTACTCGAAAGAAAGGAACAAGTGTTCGGAAGAAAACAGAGGGAGTTAAGAGTATACGACAGAGCGTCTGATGGTGGAGGCGAGTACTCGTACGAGAGTTGGAGAGTCAGAAGAGATGAGAATAGCTGGAGTAAATACTGTGTACCATCGTGTATCGTGTGTCCCTTCGTGTATGCCCAAGGCCTTATTTATAGGATTCTGATGGAACCCGTCCATTACACTTGTCTCCTGACTTAGTGGAGAGTGGAGTTAGTAGGTTACCCAATCGTGGAGTCGTCATTTACTCCTTTGCCCATTGCATGAGAGGCGAAAGAGTGGAGTGGATGACGATCGACATTGAGACATAGGTGATAGCACTCTGTCTAGACGTTGTCTAGAATAACATCCATCATTACTTCGGTAATGGTTACTCATTAGGAACGTGGGTCACGATCGTGTGGAGAGCACGTATCTATAATCTGGATCAATCTTGAGTGGACCTTGGTTGGCGATATTATTGGACTGTGAGTTGGTTGGTAATGGGTCGTAGTGGACCTGAAGAATTTTTTCTTTCTCAGAATCAATTTAAAGTTAAGAAATAGTTTTAATAGACCAATTTACTTTCAAAAGGAGTTATTTTTAGAAAAAGAATTGAAAGGTTTGGACAACATCTTCAGCCTCTTTCCTATTTTTCAAGAGTACATGTTAACAACTCTATGTCAATGGATATTCATCGAAAACAAAGTCTTTGAAAATCAATAGACATTGACTATTGAAACCATTTAATTTGAGAAGTGTTCCTAAAGTTACCATCATTTTTTTTGAACTGAGACAATTTTATGAATTTTTTTCCAAAGATAAGAAATTCTGATGATCCCAATCACATTTTAGAATGTCTCTTCAAATAAGCCAATACTTACTGTAGAGGTAGAAAATTGGTCTCTAACTCTTGTACCACATTTTTCTATTTATTTACTGGGGAGGACCGTCCGGCACTCGTGGAAGCCTGCAAGCACCAGAAAGAGAGACGTTAGAAGGAGCCCCGTGCGTTATCCCATGAGACAGCCCTCCGATACTTAAGTCAGCAAAGGATCAAGCAGAGAGCGAAGTAGAGTAGGGAAGAGAGAAGATGGTGGAGGTCGCCGGAGTAGATCTGGGAGAGTTGTAGGCCTTCCGGACGAGTGCTCGCCGTGGTCATGGACCACCTAATGGGTGTTCGCTGGACAGTAAGGGTGCTCGGAGAGGACTCTCTCTCAGAACGGGACAGTCGTAACCTCTCCAGTAGTTACAGAACGTGAAGCTCTCTAGCTTGTTTCTTTGTGGGCGTTTCTTGATGGAATTCACCCTATCCGTGCTTGTTCGTCGAGGTCCCTTTTATAGGGGGTTATCCTGGAGGGGGGAGCCCCTCCCTGAGCGAGGAGAGATGCCAATCATGGAGTAACGTTTCCTGTGATCACGAGGGGAGCTTCCCGTTGAGGGACGGTTATCCCAGAGTCGGCCGATTTTCTGACGGGTCTTATAGTGCCCGTGGAACGTGCTCTCCCTTAGTGGTATTTCGGTCGATGTCGTGAGGGGCAACGTTCGGTCGCCGGAGCGTCATCCGGCGGCCGTTACACCTAGGTCGAAGCCCTTCCTGCGCCGGCGAATTCGAGACTAAATCGTTGTGGGCCATCTGTAACGGGCCACGGCTGTCGGGGCCCTTTGGGCGTGTTGTAGTCCGTGGACTGGGCCTGGTGAAATTGGACCTTACCTGGGCTGAGCCGATTTTACTCCCCTCATTTGTCAAAATATTTTTTACTTAGTAGTATTTATTTATAAAGTTATTTTCTAAATTTATTTATAAACCGTCCACTTTAACTAACGTTTAGCAAATATGCTTAGAAGCTATAAATATAGGGCATTTTACATATTAGTCCCTACAAACTTATCAAATTGCTGATTAATCTCTCAAATCTAACTATTGCCTTAAAGGTCCTTACAATCATTAATATTTTACAAATAAATCCCTGTAGTTTAATACCGTCCAAAAAAAGGAATATTCCGTAGAATATTCCATCAATCGTAGGGAAAAGACTAAAATACCCCCCTCTCTCTATTTCTCTCTCTCTATTCTCTCTCACGGAGGGTGGGTCGCCGGCTTTGGGGATGGAGGGGGACCGAAGGAGGGGGAGGCAGAGGGGGACACGGGAACGGGGGGGAGGATCGAGAGGGGGGAGACCACCGGAGGTAGAGGGTGACGGGAAGGGGAGGGGGAGGCAAAGGGACAGGGGGGAACCCACCGGAGGCGGAGGGTCGCCGGAGGGGAGACACGGGAAGGGGAGGTGGAGGCGAAGGGAGAGGTGGAGGGAGGAGTGGGACCAGAGGAGGGGGGAGGTGGACCAGAGAGGGGTACTGGAGGGGGGAGGTGGACCGGAGGTGGAGGTGGAGGGGGAGGGGGGAAGTGGACCGGAGGGGGGGGGAGGGGGAGGTGGACCGGAGAGGGGTACCGGAGGGGGGGAGGGGGAGGGGTACCAGAGGTGGAGGGGGAGGGGGGAGTGGTGGCCAGAGGGGGAGGGGGAGGGGGAGGGGGAGGGGGGGAGGTCGACTGGAGGTGGTGGGGGAGGGCAGAGGGTCGCCAGAGGAGGTGGAGGGGGAGGGGAATCGGAGGGGGGGGTGGACCGGAGGTGGAGGAAGGAGTGGACGATCTCGGTGTCGATCGCCACCAAGCCGTTCACCCGGGAGATGTTGAGGGTGAAGTGCCCGTCGTCGGTGTCCTCCGTGGCTAGCGTCGGCTGCACCGGGTTCACGATGCTCTCCAGCGACCCTAGTGGGTAGTACGAGTGGAGCATGTGGAAGCAGAGCACCGCCGCCTTGCAGTCCGTCGGTAGTGACTGCAGCCGGGCTCCGTCTGGGGCAGCTCCGCGAAGGCCTCGTCCGTGGGGACGAAGACCATGATCCCGACGCCCCGCTGGTCATCCTCCAGCTCCCCCGCCACCCTGGACGCCTCCACCATCGACGTCGCCTCGTTGAAGTCCCGCCCGTCGACGAGGACCCGGCTGATGTTGATCCCCACGGGGGGGGGGGGGGTTCTCGGAGGCCGCCAGATCGAAGCCGTAGGTGATGATGAGCAAATCCATGGTGAAGACGCTGATGTTGTAGGGGAGGGCCGTGACGAAGCCCAGGATGCTGGAATTGGACGGGGAGAAGGGGCGGGGGTCTGGACGGTGATGCCGCCCCCGGCGGGGGTGAGGTTGACGTCCCCGAGGTTGCTGGTGGCGCGGCCCGTTGTCTGGTACAGTGTCGTGAAGAGCTTGTCTTGGGGGGGATCTGGCGGAGGTCAGTAGGGGAGAGGTACTGGAGCAGCATGTGGTATCGGAGCACGTCCGCCAGGTCATAGGGGTTGGCGGTGGCGCGGAGGTTGAGGTCATCGTCGAAGGATCGGAGCACGTCCACCAGGTCGTAGGGGTTGGCGGTGGCGCGAAGGTTGAGGATGGAGGGGACGAGGGCCGGAGCAGGACGGAGTTGGGGACGGCAAGAAGGGTGAGGGAGGACCGGCGCATGAGGTCATCGGCGACGGAGGTGGCTACGAGGGTAGGAGAATCCGGAGAGATCGGAGTGGACGGAGAGCAAGGTGGTCACATTAACAGAGAGCGCCCCCAAGGGGGAAAGGCCAAGGTGGAGTAGCAGCAACAAAATGGGGAGGGGGTCAGAGGGGGAGAGGGTCACCAAAGGGGGAGGGGCAGTTTCCTCTCTCTCTCTCTCTCTCTCTCTCACACACACACACACGTGAGACTAACTAGGGGTAAGTTAGTCTTTCAATAATGTTAAGTCAACTTAACTCTCATCTAATTAATTTTCATCAACTTAAAATAACGGCAGAGACAGAGATAATTATAGGGACCTTTAAGACAATAGTCAGATTTGAGGGATTAATCAATAATTTGATAAGTTTATAAGGACTAATATGTAAAAAACTCATAAATATATCAGTTCCTAATTATCATACAGTGCAATTTTCGTTTAATTCTTATTATTTCCAGTATTTTTGTCAAAACACCCTCAAAACAAATTTCAGACATTAAAACTCCAAGTCCATTATTCCAACCTCAAGGAAACATGGCCTTTGATTTTATCAATTTTCATGTCTGAAAAACTAAAAAAATGATTTTCAGTAACATGTTAACAAGAAAAAACATCGCTTAGAAATTCTGAGAACGAATTACTTAATTAAAATTTTGCGATTGTTTTCGTCAACAAAACTACATCCGAAGAAGCAAGAGTGGTCCCACAAAAAACTCGCAGGGTGTCACGTGACCTCCTAGAGAGCGGTGACGGAAAACCACTCCCCGATTCCACTGTAGCCCCCGTGACCTCTCTCCGTCGCTGCGCGGCGCCTCCACCACGCCCTCGTCATCCTCTCTCCCATGAGTCCCATCTGCGGCTCTGCCCTCCAAAAGCCCCTGCTATTTTGGCTGCTTTCTCCCCCTTTGTTGCTTACTGCAATCGAATCCATAAATTCATAACGGCGCGTCGGAGGACGGATTTCCTGTCCCAGAATCGCCAATACGCAGACACAAACGACGGATCTCCTTCCAAATCCAGCCCCCCAACACGCATTTGGGAAATCGGAAAACCCCAATCAATCACCTGCCCAGCCCCCCCACAGTCGACACCATTGGCCGTTCAGCGTGCGGCACTGCCATTATCATGCACCAAGCCCCGGCCTTTACAAAAACCCACCCGTCCAGGACCCAACCCAGATGGTCTCTCCTCTCCCGCTTCTTCATGGCCTCCCTACTCTCCCTCTCCCTCCTCCTCCTCCTCCTCTCCTTCGCCCCTGCGTCCACCACCACCGACCCCGCCGCCAGCAACCGCCGTGGGCGGGCCACCTCATCCCCGCGCCGCCACCCCACTGTGCCTTCCCCATTCTCCAAGGTGGTTCCGGCGCCGGCCGTGGTTCAACAGGCCTGCAAGGCCGCCCAGTTCCCGGACCCCTGCGTCTCCTCCCTAGCACAATCCCCCTCCGTGACCCCTAATGCCAGCCCCACCGACCTCATCCTGGCGGCCATATCCGTCTCCGCCCAGAACCTGAAGACCGCCCAGTCCAATGCCCGCGCCATCCTCGACGCCTCCGCCGGCAACCCCAACCGCACCAACGCCGCCAACAACTGCATCGAACACCTGGGGAACTCCGAGCGTCGCCTCGCCCGCACCGCCGACGCACTGTCCCGGGGGCGGGTCAAGGACGCCCGCGCCTGGGGGAGCGCCGCCCTCCTCTACCAGTACGACTGCTTCAACGCCCTCAAGTACGTGAACGGGACGAAGCAGGTCGACGACGCCATGTGGTTCCTCATCTCCCTCAGCCAACTCACCAGCAACGCCGTCTCAATGGTGGCCGCATACGAGCGCTTCGACAACAACACCTCCGCGTGGGCGCCTCCCCAGACGGAACGGGACGGGTACTGGGGGGACGACGCCGCGGCCGGCGGGATCGGGGAAGGGGGCAACTTCAGGGGCGGGTTTCCGTCGGATTTGTCGGCCCCCAATGCCAAGGTATGTAAGGAAGGTGGCGATGGGTGCTACCGGACGGTCCAGGAGGCGGTTAACGCGGCGCCGGACTACGGGGCGGCAAGGTTCGTGATCTACATAAAGGAAGGGGTTTACGAGGAGACGGTGCGAATCCCGTTTGAGAAGACGAACATCGTCTTCGTCGGCGACGGCATGGGGAAGACCGTCATCACTGGATCCCTCAATGCCCAGATGATCGCCGTTTCCACCTACAACACCGCCACCGTCGGTATGAACCACAGAAGAATCGCCGGAAACGTCAGAGTTTGCAGGGGACTATCGTTCCTTCCCTGTTTAAAAATGTGATCTTTTTGCTGTTTCGGGGTTTGCAGGGGTGAACGGGGACGGGTTCATGGCGAAGGGTCTGACCTTCGAGAACACGGCGGGGCCGGACTCCCACCAGTCGGTGGCGTTCCGGTCGGACAGCGACCTGTCGGTGCTGGAGGAGGTGGAGATCCTGGGACACCAGGATACCCTCTACGCTCGCTCCCTCCGGCAGTTCTACAAGTCCTGCCGGATCGTCGGCACCGTCGACTTCATCTTCGGCAACTCCGCGGCGGTGTTCCAGGACTGCCTCCTCCTTGTGCAGCCCCGGCAGGTAAACCCCCAGAAGGGCGAGACCAACGCCGTCACGGCCCACGGCCGCACGGACCCCGCCCAGGCCACGGGCTTCGTGTTCCAGAACTGCGTGGTGAACGGGACCGCCGACTACATGGCGCTCTTCCGCCAGAAGCCGGCGGCGCACAAGAACTACCTGGGGAGGCCGTGGAAGGAGTACTCGAGGACGGTGTTTATCCGGTGCTACCTGGGGGCGCTGATACGGCCGGAGGGGTGGCTGCCCTGGACGGGGGAGTTCGCGCTGAAGACGCTGTTCTACGGGGAATACGAGAACAGGGGCCCGGGGGCGAACCCGGCGGGGAGGGTGGCGTGGACCAACCAGATCCCGGCAGAGCACGTCGGGGTCTACTCGGTGGAGAGCTTCATCCAGGGGAACGAATGGATTCCCGCGAGTTCCTGACCGCAGGATGCATGTTTTGCTTTTGATGCCCACCAGTATGTAGGCGAGAGACAGAAAAATAATTAAAAAAAAACTTCTCAGATATGTAAGTTGTAACGTCGTCAAAATCAAATAATTAGAAATAATGAAATAGAGTTCCATCGTGCACGAGTAAAGATTTAAAATGGCGGCGTGCAGTGGACTAAAAATTATTTGTCGTGCAGTTTCCAATTTTTTGTTATACATCTCTTGTTTCGTGGTACATTAGTCATAATAAAAAAATAAGACAATGAGGGCACAAGAGTGTGTTCACATTCCCTTCCCTCACTCGTGACATAGGGGCCTCGAGTTTAATTTAAAAATGAGAGTTAATTTGACTCACATTTAATTATGAGCTCATGATTTACTAACTCTGAAAGTAAAAGATGCACTTGAGTTAAAGTGTCATCGGATTTAAATCTAACTCTCTCACATGATGTGTAGTTCATAGTATTACTATGTTAAAATTTCTAGCATAAGAAAAAGATAATAAGATTATAAGTTATCTTATCAGAGAAATGTTAATTATCCGTCTTGGACGGAGAGGTTTCTTACCTGTTCAGAAGGGGATTAGTCTAAGCGACTTCTCATACTCATCAATTACTAATTGTGTGATCCTAAATACTCACATGGATTAATTTCATCCTAGACGGGTAGGAAAACTCCTCGTCCATAACGGGTATTAAACATTTCTCATCCTATTAAGTATTAAACTCGGAATGTTAGGTGTTCAAGTTTAAGTTTTAAGCCAATTGTCTTAAATTCTGGATTACCATAAGAAAAGATTCAAACGACAGAGCCTTACATGTGTTATATTTAATCATCCGGGGAGGGACGTGAACTCGGAATTGGTTAGCTTCGGAGAAAACGATGAGTTAATCGTCCATATCTTATTTGAACCTGGATCTCTTGAGTTCCACACACACTCCAATATTATTATTGGACTAAAATTTCGGTCGTCCAATTTTTTTTTAAAAAAAAGATTGCCCTTGGGAGGCATCAGTGGGCCCTCCGGGAGCTTAACTGTCCCATGTCTGTGAGAAAATGTGGTGAACATATAGTGTTGAGTCGGACCCTGTCCATCGGTCCATGGGGTTGGCTTCACCTATTCAACCGCTCGTGCTATAAAGTCGTAGAATTTGGTACGTCATGTCTGCTGGTTTCTCGGTGAGTGGGCGCGTTGGCGTGGAGGGTTGTTCGGTAGTTGGGGTGTGGACAATGAGATGGGGGTTGGGGTTTTAGGTGGGAGTGGCACTGGCGCTTGCTTGGGCAGGGCCACCATCGAAGTGGAGGCTCCATTTATTTGTAGCCGCCTGCGGCCCGGGAAGGCCCATCGACGTGGAACCGTGCGGGTGGCCACGCCTGGTGGCAATGTGAGGGGGATGCTTGCGTGCAGCGGCCGCGTGGGGGTGGTCCTGCTGGCTCCCACCCTCGTGGTCGTGGTTTCCAAGTTTTGTTTGCATTGCGCCAGTGCCAGTGCCTAACGAGTCACGGATGGGCGGAGAGAGACTGAAAAGCCCTTCGCATGTGGAGGTGGTTTGAGGACATGTATTCATGTGTCAGATTGTCAAAACGGTTTAGGGAAAAGATGCATCTGACTTCAAGTCGGGGGCTAAGCTTTGGCTACAGTCCGATGACTTACTGAGTTATACCTACTGCGCATTCCACATTGGGAGTGCGCAGTGATTTTTTTTATATTTTTCAAAAATATAAAGAGATCGGCATCCAACTCACATACCCATTCATATAATGGAAGCGGTGATCGGGAAGTTTAAATAAATAAATAAAGATCAGACATAGGCCTACTACTTTAAGATGTTCAATCTTCACTTTTTTAAAAAAAAAAATTGAACTGTCACATCATGGATTAGGCCTACGGATGGATAGATACTTGAGGTTGGGTCTGATCACTTCGTGTCTTCAAAAAAAATAAAAACAAAACAAAACAAAAATCATAGGGTGTGCAGTGAAGTGCATATTCCTCGTGACTTCTAAGAAGGTAATGCATTTAAATGGTCAGGTTACAATGAGAAGCCTGGGATATGGATCAGCCCACCTTTACAACCCGAGAAAGGCCGAGCTGTCAAAATGGGCCATTCAGAGACCCACTTTACACATTTTGATCCCTATAATAACTCAATTCTAAATACATCCTCATAATCTCCATATTACTAATAAGTCCAGAGAACCTATCAGTAGTTTAAAATGAATCTCTATAATTATCAACCTGTTAATCGACTTGTCTAATAATATTAAAAGCTAGCTTAATTCGACAATTTGAAAAAGCCTGGAAGGAAGGATACAATGTTGTTGTGATTTGTGAACACATTCTATAAGTTCGCGCCCGCCCACATGCATGGATCTACACCGCCGGACGGTGAACAACCCTGAGCCTGATTGGTTGGTCGGCCTCTTTGCTCTCAACCATAGTGAAGAGAACGATGTGGCTGCTACAGTGGGGAGGGGAAGACATAAAACTCCTCTGAATCTTGCAAGCGCCGCTACACGACGTGGTTGGAGAAGTAGGGCCCCGATGCGCGCTATTGCTTGCAAGATAAATGTACGCGTCTATACAGAGCATGTCGTACTGACTTTGGTAGAAGAGTGTTTCTCGAGTCCTGTATCAGATGTTTAAGATTTATTTATTGATAAAGATCAGTCGATCACTCTAAAAAACTTGCAATCACTGGGGAACGACTTTATAAGAAGTCTTACGAGTAATCTCAGGAAACAACTCTCTTACATTTAAGTCAAAGTGACGTAGAAGGAAAAGGAGAGTTGGAGGAAGGGGAGAGCCATAGAAAGAGAAATTGATGAAGAGGGAGTGTTTAGAGAGTGCTCGGAGAAACAGAGGGAGAAGAACCACAAATGAATCTCTCTAACTTTACTTCTCAAATGGAGATCCCTTCCGTTACGACGCGAGGGGACCTCTCTCTCTCTCTCTCTTAGCGTGGAGCTCCGATAGCCCAAGGATGCCTTTTCTCTATATCTGTCTCTGCCTGAGTATGCCTGTAGGCGTATACGTGTGTGTCCCCCTCTCTCTGGGTTCAGTGAGGGCCGCCATATCCGTCTCTGCACAAAACCTAAAGATCTCACGGTCTATGGTCGGCGCCATCCTTGACGCCTCCGCCGGCAATCTCAACCGCACCAAGGAACTGCATCGAGGTTCTCGGTTACTCTGATCGGCGCCTTGCGCGGAACGCCGACGCTCTCCCCGTAGGGCGTGTGAAGGACGCTCGTGCCTGGGGCAGCGCTGCCCTCTGCTACCAGTACGCCTTGGGGACCTCAAGTGCGTGAACCGAATGCAGCTGGTGAATGACACAATGTCGTTCATCTCCCTCACTGAGCTCACCAGCAACACCCTCTCCATGCTCGCTGCGTACGAGCGCTTTGGCAACAACACCTCCGCGTGGGACGACGCTTGTTAAATTTTATTGGATTGTCCGGTCGGGTTATGGTAACATATTGCAAAGCACCGACGACACTCAAGACCAACTAGCAGATGTGTTTACCAAGTCTCTATCTAGACAACGCTTTCAGCTTCTCTCCTCCAAGCTCAACATTGTTGATCCCTGCTGAGCTTGCGGAGGCGTATTGAAGCATCACAGCAGTCGCCCCACCAAATCGGGTAGCCTCCAACAGATGCTGAACGTGATGAAGTTGCACGTCCAACGGACGCCGAAATCTAAGATGGCAATGTTGCGACTTCAACCTCTGCGAGCATCTCGCGTGCACGTGCTTTAGGATAGGACCTGTATATTGTTAGGCCGTTCCTTCACTCGGGAACGTGTAGTGGGTTGTTGTAACATGGATAGATCTCATCTATGTACAGTTCTTCTATATATATACAATATGATCGACTGTGTTCGAGTCGAGAGGTTCTGCTGTACACCAGCCCTGTTTCTCCATGTTCTCTGCTAAAACTTTATAGGGAGCAGAGTAGGAGGAGTGGAAGAACAGATAATCGGGTATTACTCGACCCATCACGAGTCCGGTGATGCAGTTAATCCGATTTGCCAATATTTTTGACATCTCTATTCTCACCGTCTGACCAATTTTGATTTCTTACACACGGTCACTCCATTTAATAGAACTTTTCAAAACATGGAAGGCCTACAATGAGACTAACATGCATCCTTCACCGTGAATTTAGAAAACTCTCCCCCCTTCACTTGATTCCCAACCACACCTCCCTCAGCAATGCACTCTCGAATGTTTTGGGTGGGAAATATATCGTCAAAAACTTTAACTGGAGTATTCTTAAGAACTTATACCCGCATTTGCAATATGTTCAAATCTTGATTAGCCAAGTTGTCATCCTCATGACAAACAACAAACAATGATGCTATGCTTTAATGATGCTATCTATGTTATTCATGCCTTTCACGCTGTGCACGCTTGAATGCTATTCTTGAATATGATACATACCTGCTATTGATGCTTTGATTCATGCTATGCTTGCTATGCTTAAATGCCTTATTCATTGCTTGTTATCTTTTATATCTTGGCTGATGAATCTTTGAGCGCAGGATAAGAAGCTCTTGGTCCCACCGACTGGGCATCATCATCCAAGTCCCACGGTGTTTGCATCTCATCTCTCAGTTCCCTCATGCTCATTGCTATCACCATCCCCCCTGTATGTATTTTACTATATGTTATTATGCTATTAGATTATATCAAGGACCTTGTGGCTTTGGTAAATCTGGAATTTGAGTTCCCCTCCATCAAAAAAATAATGATGATTCCAGAGAAGTCTTAGTCATACGGATAGGCTGTTGTGGACGCACCTTTCGTTTACCGTTATTCTCTTGTTGGTTGATTCGTTTATTGAGTGCGTGGGCGTGCCAGTCACTGAGTGACAATTTATTCGGGCTCCGAAGAGCCCATGGTGCGCTCGATCTGACTTCGTCAGACGATTGTGTGGTTCGTGTCGGGACCAAAACCCGCCGCGCCATAAAGGTTACGGCGTCATTTACATCTCCCATACGAGGGAACACCCTTGATTAATCGCCGAGATTCAGGGCCTCATGGCCAGGAAATTAATTGCATAAAAGGTCTATTAGGAGGTATTGAAATCCTCGCACGACGGCGGGAAGAAAACCATTCGAGATCATGTCGGTCATGTGCTGACCATTTAATGTTCGGACGGGTGTCCGTCTCGGGAAAAGCGCGATCGTCGCGGGAAGACCGGAGCATATGTATGCCAGGATATGGCAATTTACTGTTTAGAAGAACGAAAAAAAACGTTTGGCTAAACCTCGGTTAGAGTGGTCGGAAATCGATAAATCTGTTGGCCCGGTGCAAGAGCAAGCTGCGACCATACTGCGGTGGGCCCCCCGCGGTCGAAACAAGACTTGCATGAGCGTCATTAATATTTCCGGTGCCAAGGGGCGACGAGGGAATATCCCTTGAATCGGCTGAAAAGCTCTGTGTCCGGAGAAGCGGGCGTTCGAAACATGTCGGTCATTCGGGAGACCATTTAATATTCGGACGGGAGTCCGGCTTGAGAATATTGTAATCGTCGCGGGAGGACCTGGAACATATGCATGCCGGGATACGGCAAGTTTATTATTCCGAGACACTAAAAATATTTGGTTGAATCTCGGTTATTGTAGTAGGAAACTAGCGAATTTATTGGCCCGGTGCGAGATCGAGTCGGGACCATACCGGGGGCGCCTCCCGCGGTCCAAACGGGGCTTGCGTGGGCATCATTAATGTTCCCGGTGCTGGAGGGCAACGGGGAAGAGTCCCGGGACCAAATTCCAAAACCGAAAACGTATTCAAAGGGAGCGGGCTATAGGCCGAGGATATGGGTCAGACAGTGACCATAATCGGGACGGACCCGAGGTCCCAGTATGACCCATGAAGGCCTTATCGATATTCCCATGGAAGGAGTCCAGGGGTGGCGGGAGCCGTCTCGTTCTATTCCAATTCTGTCGGTCGCTTGCGGACCTTTTCATGTTCGGGCAAGGGCCCATATTGAAAGTGCGACGTTGATGGAAACGACCCCGTACGAATGTATGCCGAGTTTACGGCAGTTTCAATGAAAGGACGGGAACGAATCCAATTAGAATGAATCCGATTTAATGGGCTATCGACCCGGAGCAACGCCGGCTCACGACCATGTCGGGGAGGGAGCCGTCGGTCATATTGGTTGCTCACGAGTCTTTTCATATTCAGACACAGGTCCATAATAGAAGTGCGGCGAAAACCGAGGTGAACCCGTTCAAATGTCTGCCGAACGTGCGGCAATTTTAGTAGCGGCTCTGGAGGGATCCGGTCGGAGAGATGAATCCGGTTTAATCGGAATGTCAGCCCGAGGCGAGGTCGGGTCACGGCCAGTTCGGGATGATTCCCGAGACTCAGGCCCAACCTGGAAGGGCGACATTGTTGTTCCTTCGGCACCGGGTCACGAGAGAGACGGGGCTGCAAAGTGGATCTCATTGTTTTGTTATCATTTGAAATTTTATCATTATTATTCGTTAATTTATATGTATCTTTGAGTGAATTCTTTATTACTATTTATTCATTTTTCTTATGATTTATTCATTTACTATTGTTATTATTAGGTTTGTTATTATTTTTGTTCGTTTTATTATCATTCATTTACTTGTCATTTTTTTGTTAAGTTTGTTATTATTATTATTTATTTTTGTTATCATTTATTTGTCCATTTATCGTTATTATTATTTCTTTTAACCTTATTATTATTATTGCTTATTTCTTTATCATTCTTATTTATTTATTCACCTTTTTGAATTTATTACTATTTATTATTGTTATTTAACATTATTGTTTGCCATTATTTCTCTATTTTTATTTTGAGTTTGTTATTATTATCATTATTTAAGTTTTGTATCATTATTTGTTTACTTATTATGCTTTCTTTTAGCTTATTATCTTTGTTAATATCATTATTTCAGGTGTACCGCTGGGTCATGGGAGTGCGCCGCTGGAGGGCCAAGGGAGTGTGCCTCTGGGGGCCAAGGGGTGTACCGCTGGAGGGTTAAAAGGGTGTGCCGCTGAGGGCCAGGGGTGTACCGCTGGAGGGTCAAAGGAGTGTGCCGCTGAGGGCCAGGGGTGTACCGCTGGAGGGTTAAAAGGGTGAGTGTGCCGCTGAAGGCTGAAGCAGGAGCGTGCCGTTGAAGGGCTGAAGGGTGTGTACCGCTGAGGGAAAGAGGTGTGCCGCTGGATGCTAAAAGGGCGTACCGCTGGGAGGCTCAAAGGGGTTTAGAGGAGTGTGCCGCTGGGTTGAAAAGGGGTGTGGCGGTGAGAGCCAGAAGAGGTGTACCGATGAAGGGGTGTTGAAGGATAAAGGTAGTGTGCCGGAGAAGAGGCTTTGAAGCGTGCCGCTGAAGGCTGGGAGGAGTGTGCCGGCGAAGGGATCGGATGAGCATGCCACTGAAAGATGATTAGAGTGCACCGTTGAAGGGCCAATCAGGGCGTGATGGTGGAGGTTCAATCAGTCTTCAATTCTTTATTTTAAGGCTTTTCTTTTCTTCTTGTTTTAATTTTTATACAGTTTTATATGAACTTCTCCCTTGTTTTGTTCTGTTCGGCCTCTCTGCCATAAGTCGGAAGTTCGGCCTGTCGTGGCGTTGATCAGTTCGGTTCTTATCATGGTGCCGACAGTGGCTTGATTAGTTGGAAGGCTTCATCATTAATTACTCTGTTCGTTTGTTGCCTCCTTTTGCCTTATTTAACATGTTATTTTCTGACAAAAATTCGGCAGCATCTCCCCTTGACCCGGGGCGTAAGGGAGATAAAGGAAACGCGCCCACATGGAGTGGCGGAACCCGACAACTGGAGGTGGGCGCCCGAGGGCAGCAACACCTTTATGGGGCCTCGGAAAACCCGGAGAAAACCGTGAACGGAAGACTCCTAGTACTAGATAGAATGGGATGGGGGTTGGCGGATGAGGGCGTACCGCTGAGGCACCAGGGGAAGGTGTACCGCTGGGGGGGGCCAGAAAGTGTGCCGCTGAGGGCCTAAGGGGTGTACCGGCCAAGGGCAACGGGGTGTGCCGCTGAGGGCCAATAGGGGCGTGCCGCTGAGGGCCAGAAGGGTGTACCGGCCAAGGGCCAACAGGGTGTGCCGCTGAGGGCCAAAAGGTGTGCCGGCCAAGGGCTGAAAAGTTGCATCGCTGGAGGATTAAAAGAGCTAAGTGTGTGTGGGCTGGGAGACTTGCAGGCTATTCAGGAAAAGAGGGGAAGCTCAAGGCCAACGGTGGGCCACTGGCAGCTGGGTATTCGGAGAGAGAGAGCAAGGGTCTCCCTCTCTCCTCAAGCCGGTGGGCACAATAGATGGCCATGGAAGGGAGTGAAGAACCCATGGGGCCAAAACTCATAGGGGAGGAATCACATCGCCACGAAGACTTCAAAAGAACACCGGAGGAAAAAGATGAAAAGAGTAACACAGTGCATGAAGGCGGGAATAAACCGACATAGATAGCAGGAAAGACCCAAGAAGGGTGATTTTTCATTCATGGGAAGCAAAGGGGCCGAGGCCCTACGTATACATTGACGGACATGCCCGAGCCAAGGTCACGGGCAAGAAAGAAAACCCAAGAATAAGAGAAAGGGAAGAGGAAAACAAGGAAAACCCCGGAGAGGAAAGTGTTGGGGCTGAAGTGGGGACGATCGTCCACCCCTCCTTCTCCAACACTTCCCCCCTGTTACATCAAGCCCTTCTTCTCTCTTCCTCTCTCTTCTTCCCGGTGGCCGTCGGAGGGAGCTCACGCCGGAACGCCTCCTCCTCTCTTCTCTTTTCTCTCCCTCTGTCCCTCTCTTGCCTACGTATCTTGCATTTTTCTGTTGCTCTGCCTCCCTCTTAGGCGCCCCTCCTTTCGTCGAAGTGGGAGTCATTTATACTCCCGGCAGCGGGAGCCTTCGAGCCCGGCCGTCGAAGGCCGGAAGCAACTCGTAATGATGGGGTTTTACTCCCGCTGTCCTGGCTGTCAGTGGAGTAGCCTGCGTGGCCCAACGATCGGCTGACACCTCGGACGGCTCACTGCGCGCCAAGGATATGTAGGGCATGGGCTTCACGTCGTCCCCCGCCGTTGAAAAAGCCTTCACATTGTGCCGTTGGCGGGCTGCACAAGCGTGCCGTAGGAGGACCAAAAAGGCGTGCCGTCGAAGGCCCAGCAGGGCATGCCGCTGAGGGCCCAAAGGGGCGTGCCGCTGGAGGCCCATTGGGGCGTGCCGGTGAAACCCAAAGGGCTGTGCCGCTGAACACCCAGGGGTGTGCCGCTGAGCAGCCCAGGGGTGTGCCGCTGAAGGCCCGTGGGGCGTGCCGGTGAAGCCCAAAGGGCGTACCGCTGAAGCCCCAAAGGGCTGTGCCGCTGAACACCCAAGGGGGTGTGCCGCTGAACACCCAAGGGGGCGTGCCGGTGAAGCCCAAAGGGCGTACCGGTGAAGCCCAAAGGGCGTACCGCTGAAGCCCCAAACGGGCTGTGCCGCTGAAGCCCAAAGGGGTGTGCCGCTGAACACCCAAGGGGGCGTGCCGGTGAAGCCCAAAGGGCGTACCGCTGAAGCCCCAAACGGGCTGTGCCGCTGAAGCCCAAAGGGGCAGTTTTGAGCCCATTGTGAGCACGAGTTGTGGCCCATTCCATTTCCTTCGAGGCCCATGGATTGAGGGACTCTTTGCGATTGACTTCTCTTCACTGTCGTGACTCCTGCAGACGGTTTCACGGCAGTATGCATATTTGGGGAGTCCGGGTGACCGGTCTCACCGGGACTTCTTTACTCGGTGCCGTTGTTAGTGCTGGGCCGAGCAGGGTATCTGGGTGTGCAAATTTTGGTGTCCACAAATGCCCCCCACCCACGGGTAGCGCAGGCGAAGGATGAGCCGGATGGTGCCCGTGGGTGTATTTGTCTCTTTTCTCTCCGTCGATGCCGACGGGGTGTTGTATGATGACATAGCGTGCTGGTTTCTTTGTCTCTTCATCATTAATACCGACAATGCGTCAGGAGCTGCCGTAGCATGTTGGTCTCTTCTTCTCTTCGTCAGTGTCGGCAAGGCATCGGGAGTTCACATGGTTTGTTAATCTCTCCTTCTCTTCATTAGCGCCTAACAGGGTGTCGGGAGCTGATATGTTGGTCTCTTCCTTTCTTCGTCAGTGCCGACGGGGTGTCAGGGGCTGACCTGGTTTGTTGTCACTTAGTCTCTTCGTCAGTACCGACAGGGAGTCGGGGGCTGACTTGGTTTGTTGTCTCTTAGCGTAATGTCCCGGACCTTTCGGATCCTTCTTCATGGGTCCCGGATCTGGTTTTCAGAGTGTCCGGCTCCGTTGTGTCCGAAATTTCGTTTCGGACATCTTTCGTGTTCGGATCGGCGCGATCCGGAGTTGTTTCGGAGGCCCGGAGGCGTTCCGTGGCTTTTCCGCGTGTGTTTTTCGATTTCCGGTGTGTGTTTCGGCTTTTCCTTCGGAAGCTTGCTGCGGGCGAACCGGGCGGTTCCCCCAGGCACGAGTGGTACCGTTGCGATCGGTGCGTTCCGAGGATTTTCGGAAATGTATTTTTCTATTTTTTGGTATTTTTCCGAAAAATCGGATTTCCCTATATAACCCTATTTCTTTTCTTTTTCTTTTCCTCTTTCTCTTTCTCCTTCTTCCTCCTTCCTTCCCCAACCGTGGCCGCCCTCCTCTCTCTCCCTCTCTCCCATTCCGACGCGGTGAGCCCCTCCCCGGCTGTTGATGGCGGCAGGGCGACGGCGCGGACGCGTGGGTGGCGGCGAGGCGAGCTCGTGGGCGTGTGGCAAGCGTGGGAAGCGTGGGGAGTTCGTGAAGCTTAAAGCGTTCTTCGTGGTTTGTGGGCGATCCGGCGGAGCATTCGCTCCATTGGGGTAGGGTGACATTCCTTAGCCTCTTGCCGTTCATTTCCGTGGTTTGTAGGCCGCGGGGAGGCCGAGAGGGGCTAGATCGAGCACGTATGGGGTTTTTCCATGATTTGGGGAGAGCCGCCCGATCTATGGATTTGATGCATGGATTCGCGTTTTGATGGCCTAGAGTCGTGCTAGGGGTCCTTAGGGGTCATTCCCCTTGTTTTCCCCCTCTCCGGTGGAGGCATGGGGGCGTGGTTGGAGCTTTTGGGCGTTTCCGCCGTTTTCGGGCGCGGAATGAGAACGCGCTATACTCCAGTAGCGCGTTCTTGATGGTCGCGCTGCCCCGACGGGGCGCGTTCATCGGAGAAGATGAACAGGAGGCGGTTCTTGTCGCGCTAGGGGTCCCTAGCGCGATCTGCCTTGTCGCGCTAGGGGTCCCTAGCACGACCTGTCTTGTCGCGCTAGGAGGCCCTAGCGCGATATTCCTTGTCGCGCTAGGGGGTCCTAGCGCGTTCTTCTTATCGCGCTAGGAATCCCTAGCGCGATCTGTCCTGTTGTCGGGTGTTCCTTTTGGGCCGGGTATGTGTCCTGGACACCCCGCGGAGTTCCGGGACCGTGTCTTTGGGTGTTCGGAGGTTCCGTTTGCCTTGGTCATGCGTTTGGCTGTGGGCAGTGCGTCCGTTTCTTCTCCGACCGCGGTCACCGTGCGATGGTGATGGTACGTGGGATGGCCCCCGTACTTCGTCAGGTTCGGACGTTGTTTTCCGTTATCTTGAGAGTCAACTCCTTCAGTGACCCTCCACTAGTCGTAGCCTATCAGTACGCGTGTGCTGATCGCACCAGGGAGTGGTGTACGGGCTTACCCTGAGGACGGTTTCAGACTAGTTACCGTCGGGCCCCTCGTCAAATCAAAGTCCAGTGCCAGGGGAAAACCAGTCAGAGGGCCAGACCTAGGATGCGTGGTCTGTGTGTGCACACGTGGTTGGAGACAGTGGACGCACGTCGACGGGCGTGACCCCAGCTAGTCACTTGTTGTGGTTACTTGTTCGGTGTCTGCGCCTCGGGTAGGACCTACCACGTCAGGCGGTTCACCTGCGGTGCGGTGTAAGACGTCAGGGGACGCTACCGGCTGTGCTTCTAGTGGGTGGTACTCCTGTCGAGTACGGAGTGACAGACTGTCAGTCGAGTGTTTCCGACCTTCGGGTTTTGTCGGTTCGACCTTTGAGCTTTGGTCTTCCCTCCGTGGCATGTGTGTCGGTTTGCGTGCCGTAGGGTCTTGTCTTGTAGAGTACAGGGGTTTCCCTTCCGAGGTACTCTCCTACCGCTAGTGTAGTGGTTTCACGTTTTACGAGGTAGGGTTCGAGTGATCCCTACTGAGTCTTGTTCCGAGACTCATTCCCTGCGTGTTTTCACCGTGTTTCAGGTGAGGCGCCACCTTCGGGGAGCGCGTCAGGAGTGTGGCGTGGTGCGGTTGTCCAGAGGTAGTGCCAGAGGTCAGAGCCGGGGGATGCCCCGTGTAGCTGTACTTTCCTTTCTTGTCAATGTACTAGTCCTGGACTATTGTTATTGTTGTTAATTTCTATTGTGGACCATGTAAAATGTTAATTTATTTCCTGCTTAATATTATAACTGTTTAATTTCTGCAATTATTTATGATACTTGTGTAGTCTCCACACCATCCTTTTAACCCTTCCGAGTCTTCGGGCTCGTGGGTGGCGGTGCGAGTCTCGAGTTTCGGGCCTTCCCGGTAATCGGATTCTCGGGTCGTTACAGCTGGTATCAGAGCGCGGTTGTGGAATTACATGAGAATCATAGGTAATTGTAGTGGTCCACTAGTCCACTGCGATGATGTACAGGTGACGTTGGCATTGGGCACCGTGTGTTTATTTTGACCTTGCCGTTTTCGTGTTTTCTATCTTTTGCTTCAGGAGCGAGTATGGCGCCGAGGCAGAGCTCTCGCTCTCAGCAAGGGCAGTCGGCTGGAGGTCAGGAGATCCAGCAGGGGGTCCAGAGAGACCAGGAGGAGCATAGTAGAGTTCCGGGGGCTACCGAGGCCGCGGATGCTGCGAGAGTTCCGGGGGCCGAGTATTTCTTCCGTGACATGTACCAGCTTATGTCTCAGCAGTTCGACGGAGAGGCTGGTGAGGGCTCGTCATCTAGGGGTGGGCCAGGCCGAGCAGTGAGGGACTTCATGCAGTTCCATCCACCTTACTTTAGCGGCCAGGCAGACCCCGATGCGGCTCGTGATTGGCTCGATGAGATGGAGCGGGTGTTCAGTTCCGCGAAGAGTGCTGCCGAGGACAGAGTGGTGTTGGCCTACAACCAGTTGTAGGGTACGGCTCGGAGATGGTGGTCTTCTGAGTGGAATACGTCCTTTCAGCTTCGTCCACTTGAGCAGATCGAGTGGGATGACTTTGTCAGTACTTTCGAGCGTACGTACTGTCCAGATATTGTTGCTACGCAGCGGATGCGGGAGTTTCTGGAGCTGGTGCAAGGTGACATGTCCGTGTTACAGTACAGGGCCCGATTTGTCGAGCTGGGTCGGTATGCACCTCACATCATGGAGCATGAGAGGGTGAGGATCACGCAGTTTGTACAGGGCTTGAGGCTGGAGCTGAGGCACCATCTGATCGCGAATGGAGCCACTGATCTAGAGACAGCATCTCGTGTTGCGGTTTCCTTGGAGCTGGATATGCAGAGGACTCGAGGACCGATCAGCCAGGGGCAGTCCTTGTCAGGTCGCAGCCAGCAGCCGGCTACCCAGCAGCAGGGTTTCTTCCAGCATGCGTCGGGTGGTTCAGGGGTACCGGCATCGGCAGCTTCGACGACAGGATCTGCGTCCTTCGGTACGAAGGTCAAGAAGTTCTTCTCGAAGAATTTCCGAAAGAAGAAGTCCAAGGATCAGGGGCAGGCTTCATCGGGCAGTGTACAGCAGCCGTTTCCCTTGCAGCGTCAGGGATCAGGGGGTGGATTGCGAGGACCTTGTCCACGGTGTGGTGGGACCCACCCAGGCAGGCAGTGCACGGCTCCGATCATCTGTTTTCGGTGTGACCAGCTAGGGCATATGGCGTGTGACTGTCCTCAGAGACCGCCGCAGCAGCAGTTTCCTCAGCAGCAGCAGGTTCCCCAGCAGCAGAGGCAGCAGCAGCAACAGCAGGGACAGTATCCGCCGCTACCCAGGTCAGCTAGCGTGGGAGGCAGGTAGAGGGCTCGGGGCCAGATCACGTACATGACCAGGGCAGAGGCAGTGGCGTCGCAGCTCGTGGAAGGTACCGTTCAGATTTTGGGTTGTGCGGCTCGAGTTTTATTTGATTCTGGCGCGTCTCATTCGTTTATTTCGGAGGATTTCGCGTCGAACGTCGAGGAGCCGGTAACCCAGTTGTCCTGTGATTTGGCAGTGGAGTTACCTTCGGGTGACTTTATGATCACTCCGTATTGCTTCGATCAGGTTCCGGTTTGGATCGATGGACGGAGTATGCCAGGCAGGTTATATGCGTTGCAGCTTCGGGATTATGATGTGATTCTAGGCATGGATTGGCTCGAGACCCATGGAGCGGTGGTGGATTGTGGAATGAAGAGGGTCTACTTCCAGCATCCGAGCAAGAGGACCTTCTATTTCCAAGGTATCCGTTCCGCCTCTTCTCGATTCCTTATCTCTGCTATTCGAGCCCGTCGATTGCTTGATTCAGGTTGTCAGGGTTTTCTCGCGTCCGTGGTTGTGTCCGACCGGATGGAGCCGGATGTCGAGGACATTGCAGTGGTGTGCGAGTTTCCCGACGTTTTTCCCGAGGAGTTGCCTGGATTACCTCCCCAGCGGGAGATCGATTTTGTGATCGAGGTTGTGCCTGGTATGGGACCTTTGGCGAAGGCTCCCTACCGTATGGCCCCCGCTGAGTTGAGGGAGTTGAGGGCGCAGTTGCAGGAACTGCTGACCAAGGGGTATGTTCGTCCTAGCCTTTCCCCTTGGGGTGCGCCCGTGTTATTTGTGAAGAAGAAGGATGGTAGTCTGCGGCTGTGCATTGACTATCGGCAGCTGAATGAATGACCATTAAGAACAAGTATCCGTTGCCGCGGATTGATGATTTGTTCGACCAACTTCAGTCTGCGCGAGTGTTCTCGCGGATTGATTTACGGTCTGGTTACTATCAACTGAGAATTCGCGAGTCCGATGTGGAGAAGACTGCATTCAGTACGAGGTACGGGCATTATGAGTTTTTGGTGATGCCGTTCGGGCTCACCAATGCCCCTGCAGCCTTCATGGACTTGATGCAGAGGGTGTTTCATCCGTATTTGGACCAGTTCGTGGTCATCTTCGTGGATGACATCCTTATTTATTCGCAGTCTGCCGAGGAGCACGCGTACCATTTGGGTGTGGTGCTGCAGACGTTGCAAGATCACCAGTTGTATGCGAAGCTCAGCAAGTGCGAGTTTTGGCTCAGCGAGGTGCACTTTCTTGGGCACGTGATTTCTGGTGATGACATTTCCGTAGACCCCAACAAAGTCGAGGCAGTGGTGCAGTGGCCGAGACCGAGGTCGGTGACGGAGATCCAGAGTTTCTTGGGGCTTGCGGGTTATTATCACCGGTTTATCCAGGATTTTTCTCGCATTGCGACCCCGATGACTAGACTCACGCGGAAGGATGTGCCTTTCGTCTGGTCTGAGGAGTGTGAGCAGGGCTTCAGAGAACTGAAGAGATTGCTCACCTCGGCTCCGGTGCTGGATCGGGATGTTTCGTGGTGTGTACAGATGCTTCCGGCGTTGGGTTGGGTGCTGTGTTGATGCAGCATGGTAGAGTGGTGGCTTATGCATCTCGGCAGCTAAAGCCCCATGAGGAGAACTACCCTACCCATGACCTTGAGTTGGCGGCAGTGATCTTCGCGCTGAAGATCTGGAGGTATTATCTGTACGGTGAGAAGTTCGAGGTGTTCACTGACCATCAGAGTTTGAGGTATGTGTTCTCTCAGAGAGATCTGAACCTCAGACAAAGGCGTTGGATGGAGTTCATGAAGGACTATGACTTCACCCTGTCTTATCAGCCGGGCAGGATGAATGTCGTTGCTGATGCCTTGAGTCGGAAGGTTACGGTCAGTGCCCTGATGTTGAGGAAGTGGAGGCTCTGGGAACAAGTGCCCGAGGTATCTTTCAGGCTCAAGATTCCCCAGGAGCCAGGGTTGGCAGTGCTTGCGAGTCTGACTGTCACTCCTGCTATCCGTCGTCAGGTGACAGAGGCTCAGCATGCGGACCCTGGGTTGCCCCGGATTCTGGCGATAGTTGACGTGGAGCTTGGCGAGGACGGTGCTGCGAGGTTTCGTGGCAGGCTGTACGTCCCAGCGGAGGAGCAGGTTCGTCGTACGGTGTTACGCGAGGCTCATGGGAGCAGGTACACTGTGCACCCGGGTGCGACGAAGATGTATCAGAACTTGCGGAGGCAGTTCTGGTGGCCTGGCATGAAGAGAGATGTCGCAGAGTTTGTGGCCAGGTGCCTGATCTGTCAGCAGGTGAAGGTGGAGCATCAGCGACCAGGAGGTACTCTCCAGCCCTTGGATGTTCCTGCTTGGAAGTGGGATCATGTGACCACGGATTTCGTGGTGAGATTGCCGAGGACCCCGAGTGGGCAGGACAGCATTTGGTTGCTGGTGGATCGGCTGACGAAGGTGACGCGGTTGTTACCGGTCAAGGTCAGCTGGAGCGTGTCTAAGTTGGCTCGTCTTTATGTGGAGCGGATCGTGCCGTTGCATGGGGTTCCCATTTCGATCGTGTCAGATAGGGATCCGCGCTTCACTTCTGGATTCTGGAGGAGTTTCCAGCGAGCTCTTGGCACGGAGTTGGCATTTAGCTCGGCGTATCATCCACAGTCAGATGGTCAGTCTGAGAGGACCATTCAGACTTTGGAGGACATGCTGAGATCCTGCTGCCTAGAGTGGCAGGGGAGTTGGATTCATCACCTACCATTGGTGGAGTTTACCTATAACACCAGCTATCATTCGAACATCGGCATGGCTCCATATGAGGCTCTGTATGGGCGTCCTTGCCGGACTCCACTTGATTGATTTGAGGTGGGTGAGCGTGTTTTGACGGGACTGGAATTGGTGCAGCAAGGTGTGGACGTTGTGCACCTGGTTCGTCAGAACATGTTGGCGGCCCAGAGTCGGCAGAAGAGCTATGCTGACCGTAGGAGACAGCCCCTCGAGTTCGCCGTGGGCGATCATGTGTTCTTGAGAGTTTCTCCGATGAAGGGGGTGATGCGGTTTGGACGGTGTGGGAAGCTGAGTCCCCGCTATATTGGTCCTTTCGCGATTGTGGAGCGCATCGGTGAGGTTGCTTATCGGTTGCAGTTACCTCCTGAGTTGGCGTCGGTGCATGACGTGTTCCATGTCTCGATGTTGCGAAAGTATATGCCCGATGACTCTCATGTGCTCGAGTTTTTCGTTTGGCCTGAGGTGACTCCAGATCTTTCTCTCCCAGAGTTTCCGATCCGCGTGGAGGATAGGCGAGAGCAGCGCCTGCGGAACAAGGCCATTCCCTTGGTAAAGGTCGTGTGGCAACGACACTCTGGTGGTGAGGCTTCGTGGGAACGTGAGGACGAGATGCGTCAGCAGTTCCCGTATCTGTTTGAGTGAGTCTTCCTCTTCTTTCCCCTTGGGTTGTTCTCAATTTCGAGGACGAAATTTCTTAAGGGGGGAGGGCTGTAATGTCCCAGACCTTTCGGATCCTTCTTCGTAGGTCCCGGATCTGGTTTTCGGAGTGTCCTACTCCGTTGTGTCCAAAATTTCGTTTCGGACATCTTTCGTGTTCGGATCGGCGCGATCCGGAGTTGTTTCGGAGGCCCAGAGGCGTTCCGTGGCTTTTTCGCGTGTGTTTTCCGATTTCCGGTGTGTGTTTCGGCTTTTCCTTCGGAAGCTTGCTGCGGGCGAACCGGGTGGTTCCCCCAGGCACGAGTGGTACCGTTGCGATCGGTGCGTTCCGAGGATTTCGGAAATATATTTTTCTATTTTTCGGTATTTTTCCGAAAAATCGTATTTTCTATATAACCCTATTTCTTTTCTTTTTCTTTTCCTCTTTCTCTTTCTCCTTCTTCCTCCTTCCTTCCCCAACCGTGGCCGCCCTCCTCTCTCTCCCTCTCTCCCATTCCGACGCGGTGAGCCCCTCCCCGGCTGTTGACGGCGGCAGGGCGACGGCGCGGACGCGTGGGTGGCGGCGAGGCGAGCTCGTGGGCGTGCGGCAAGCGTGGGAAGCGTGGGGAGTTCGTGAAGCTTAAAGCGTTCTTCGTGGTTTGTGGGCGATCCGGCGGAGCATTCGCTCCATTGAGGTAGGGTGACGTTCCTTAGCCTCTTGCCGTTCATTTCCGTGGTTTGTAGGCCGCGGGGAGGCCGAGAGGGGCTAGATCGAGCACGTATGGGGTTTTTCCATGATTTGGGGAGAGCCGCCCGATCTATGGATTTGATGCATGGATTCACGTTTTGATGGCCTAGAGTCGTGCTAGGGGTCCTTAGGGGTCATTCCCCTTGTTTTCCCCCTCTCCGGTGGAGGCATGGGGGCGTGGTTGGAGCTTTTGGGCGTTTCCGCCGTTTTCGGGCGCGGACTGAGAACGCGCTATACTCCAGTAGCGCGTTCTTGATGGTCGCGCTGCCCCGACGGGGCGCGTTCATCGGAGAAGATGAACAGGAGGCGGTTCTTGTCGCGCTAGGGGTCCCTAGCGTGATCTGCCTTGTCGCGCTAGGGGTCCCTAGCACGACCTGTCTTGTCGCGCTAGGAGGCCCTAGCGCGATATTCCTTGTCGCGCTAGGGGGTCCTAGCGCGTTCTTCTTATCGCGCTAGGAATCCCTAGCGCAATCTGTCCTGTTGTCGGGTGTTCCTTTTGGGCCGGGTATGTGTCTTGGACACCCCGCGGAGTTCCGGGACTGTGTCTTTGGGTGTTCGGAGGTTCCGTTTGCCTTGGTCATGCGTTTGGCTGTGGGCAGTGCGTCCATTTCTTCTCCGACCGTGGTCACCGTGCGATGGTGATGGTACGTGGGACGGCCCCCGTACTTCGTCAGGTTCGGACGTTATTTTCCGTTGTCTTGAGAGTCTACTCCTTCAGTGACCCTCCACTAGTCGTAGCCTAGCAGTACGTGTGTGCTGATCGCACCAGGGAGTGGTGTACGGGCTTACCCTGAGGACGGTTTTAGACTGGTTACCGTCGGGCCCCTCGTCAAATCAGAGTCCAGTGCCAATGGAAAACCAGTCAGAGGGCCAGACCTAGGACGCGTGGTCTGTGTGTGCACACGTGGTTGGGGACAGTGGACACACGTCGACGGGCGTGACCCCAGCTAGTCACTTGTTGTGGTTACTTGTTCGGTGTCTGCGCCTCGGGTAGGACCTACCACGTCAGGCGGTTCACCTGCGGTGCGGTGTAAGACGTCAGGGGACGCTACTGTGAGCGACGTCACGCGGTTCCGGGAAGCGGAGAGAGGACGCGGAGCGCGCGGGCTCCTCTTTTGTTTCTTTTGGTGTTTGTTTGCTGCAACACAGAAATAAGAGAAGAGAGAGAAGGGGCCACCATGGGAGATTGCTCCGGCGGGGCGAGCGGGACAAGTGTGATATAGCAAAATATGGGGTTTAAACGGCCATAGCGGGAAGTGACTCGCCGCGGCCTCGGGGGGACGGGAATTGTGCAAAAATTAAATAATAAGAATTGAAACGGCCATTGGGGAAGTGACTCGCCGCGGCCTCGAGAATATGAGCAGATAATAAGATGACAGAATATAGAGAGAATACAAAGAGCGGGAATTTAAACGGCCATTGGGGAAGTGACTCGCCGCGGCCTCGAGAACACGAATAGATAAGAATATAACATATAAAAACGGGAATTTAAACGGTCATTGGAGAAGTGACTCGCCGCGGCCTCGAGAATATGAGCAGAATATAACAGAGTATAAAGAGAATATAAGAACGGAAATTTAAACGGCCATTGGGGAAGTGACTCGCCGCGGCCTCGAAAATAAGATGTGATCGCCAGGGGCCGAAAGACCCCAAAATAAGAAAGTGATCGCGCCTACCTCAAGAGCGGGAAATGGCGGGTTGCTTCTTCCTCTCCCTCCGACCGGCCGACGGAGAGGGCTTTCCTCGGCTACCCTTGCAAAACAACGACAAACAAATGACAAGTGGATTAGAAAGATAGAGGTGTAGTATTCAAGTCCTTGCGATAAAAATAACGAAATGATGGCAAGACACACACCTGGTTGGTGTTATCTTTTAAACCCCTCTCGGACTCGAGTAGCAGAAAAATGAGATGATGGATGCAAGAAGTATAAAAGAAGAGGCGCCCTTATGAAGGGGGATAGAGGATGCGAGATGATGAATGCAAAAGAACTACAAAGAAAAAAGGGGAAGAAAAGGCTTATTGGATGAGCCGAGGGTGAAATCCGGCGGAGCTCCGGCAGCGTGGGGACGACGTGGAAGCGCGGTGGATGAAGACGACCTTCCTCTCGCGAGCGTGAGCACCCGAGAAGCCGGCAGAACCTCCACCTACAAAAGAACCCACGGGTTAGAAAATGACTCCGTAGCCTCTGGGCTCCGGCAGCCTATCGGATCACTTCTGAGCTCTCCCAGAACTGAGGGGGTGGGCCTCTATTTATAGGGCTCCGGAGGGTGGAGGCGTCCAGGACCCTGGACACCTCCATCAGGGCCGAAATAATATTATATTCTATTTTTATTTATTTTTTGGAATACTTTTGTGGGGGCGTCCAGGGATCCGGACGCCTCAAACAGGTCCACCGAATACCGACGACGGCCGCACGCGGTTTGGCACAACTCGTGGTTTTGTGAGCGGCGCCTCGTGATTCAGAAATGGGCGCGTCCAGCTGACCGGACGTCTCTATAATTTGGATTTTTTCACACACGACAAACCGTCGTTCGGTGGCCGACGTCCGTGAGGGAGTTGATGGAGGCGTCCAGGGGCCTGGACGCCTCCAAAATTATATTATTTTTTATTTTACTTTTGTCTTTTATACCAGGGCTGGCATTTTTGATTTTTTTATTTGTTTTTATTAATATGTATTATTTATTTATTTATTTATCTTTTATGCCAACGGGTATTTTATATTTTTTATATTTATTTTTATGGAGGCGTACAGGGGCCTGGACGCCTCCATTAATTTATTATTTTTTATTTAGTTTTGGGCCTTGAAAAATAAAAATAAAATAAATTAAAAGATTGGGGGCGTCCAGGGGCCTGGACGCCCCCATAAAGACCCACCCGGGTCCTCGGACAACGTGTTGGCGGCTGTCCGGCAGATACCCTTCGTGGTTCCAGAACCTCTGATGCGTCTGACTGGTGTTGATGCCGTCCGAATGCCGTGACGAGACGATTCCGGATGCCGAAAAGGGCGGAAGAAGACTCAAGAAAAGGAAGCACTCAAGTGATTCAAAACGCGTAAGCCGTCGCGGGGCGTTGTATAGTAATATGAGACTTTCTCCGGAGACGTCAGGAATGGCGTGTCTACAGCTGCCCCGCCTTGGCGTCTGCTTTGCAAGGGAGCGATACGTAGTGGAATGGTATCGAAGTGGAGTGAAATGGAGTGGGAGCGGACTGATAAGTTGATGCCAAGGTGTGATGAGACATGCTTTTGACGTTACTGTTTGGAATCTTTCCTGGAGTTTCAATGAGGCGACCTTGAAGAAGGTCTTTCAAATATTGACGATTGCTTGGACGGAGATCAAATAAGGGAGGGTGAGATGTGCGCTCAGGCACGAAACAAAAGGAGACCAACTTCTCGGTGTGGAAGTACCTGGGTCATAAACCGGAGGTTTCACCTTTGGGGAGCGGTTACCAGCCAATGTGGAAGTGCTGCGGCCAAGGTGGGTCAAAAAAGGTAAAGGAATATCTGAGGGTCTGTCCAAACAAGGGTCTCCTTTGGAAGAGCAGCGTCGGGGCTGTCTCAAGGAAACTCAGTATTTCATTCGGAGTGGAATATCTCATATTTGTGGGAATTGGAGCACAACGGCTTTCACAATGGAATCACTTGAATGATCTTCCGCAATAAATCAAAGTCCTATATGAATGCATGCTGGGTTTAAAGAAAAATTTAAAACAAACTAAAATAGAAAATAGCCAAGGATAATATTGTCAACTTGTGAAGAAAGGGTCAGGATACCGACCCGGCGAGCTGATACTGGGCTGGGGCCCGTTTATCCGCGCATCAACTCACTGAATGGAACCGTCGTCCCCATTCTATCACAAATTGACGGCTTATCCGTACAACCCAAATTCCTCTGGGATCATCACCATTTTTGTTGAAGGGGAACTCAGATCCCAGATTCGTTCGAGCCGCAAGGTCCTTGACATGTTCTAGTAGCGTAAGTATCATATACTACGATGCATGACAAGGTGGGACCAACCAATGAAAGGTGGGACAGGAGATAGGACAAAAACGTCCGTTAGTAAAACCTGCACAGACTAGCGAAGGTTAGCAACATCGGAAAGTAGCTGAATCACAGCAGAATCGCACCACAGTATAAAGGAGATCCAGACCAAAATCTTGACAATGACCACTGATGTGACATGTTCTGTCCTGTAGCACCATTCCCTTCTTATCAGAACTCCCCTTAGGCTAGTTCATTCAAATGCACCAAGGTGGGTTTTGGAAGCTCAAGAGAGGAAAGAGAGAGATTCTAGAGATTTCAGGATGGAAGGAGAGTCTTCCCGCGTTATGAAGAGGAGCAAGCCTAGCAGCGAGGTTAGGCGACTTTCCGACCTCGAGGGTCATCTGAGTGGGACGATCTTGTCACATATGGTAAGCTGATTCATTTCAAATTTTCCATGTGAACCTTCTTCTTACTTCCTTCATTTCTTATTTCTTTCCTCTTCCAGCCATATCCACTCTTCCTAGGCCCGAGAAAATTTTCCAAACTGCCATGGCTTTCAAAGCTAACTTCCAATATCTCCATTGGCATGAGGGCCATACTCTCGAAGTGGCATTTGCAGGGGCTCCTTATTCATGCCAAGCATTACGAGAAGATTCGTATGGACTGGGCGGCTATGGGCGCACTAGTGGAGATCTGGCATCCCCAGACCCACACTTTTATCTTCCCGACCTTCGAGGTGACCATCCTCCTCGAGGAGGTGGAACTTCTGCTCGGATTGAAGAAATTCAAGAGTGACGGGAAGGTGAAGGCTATGCGGATGCTGACACGGGGGACTTCTGAAAGCGTCCTTGGAAGCTTCATGCCGCCCGATGCAGCCAGAAAGGTCCGTACTCAAAAGGGGATCGATCTCCAAAAGCTTGCGGAGTGGGTTATGGACGCCCTGAGAGGGTCACCAGACGATGACTATTTGGATGGAATCATGAAGGGGTTCACCATTTGTCTGGCGGGTGCTCTCTTGTTCCCTTATACCGATAACATGGTGGAGGAAGACCAACTGGGTGCTATCTGCGGGATCTGGCGTGGAAAGAGGGTGGGACCCGCCGTCCTTGCCTATCTTTACAGCGGTCTTACTGCCTCGAGCATGGGTAAGCCTCCATTTGGTTGTGCACTTGTCTTGAATTACTGGCTGGATTTGCATTTCAAATTCGACCACCGCGAGAGAATGCCAACCGCTTCGAAGCTCTTCCAACAAAGCCCTCTTCATCACATAGCCTACGTGTTAAGCTTCGGTGGTACCGTAGTGAACCGCGTTCCGTGGCTGAAGAAACGTGAAGACTGGCGGTCTCACTTTCGCACCGTGACACAAGGCTTCTTTACTTGCGCACCGGCATGTTTACTTTCGCTAGATCTCCTCATGAGGTCTTCTCCCGAAGTTGATCTTCAACTGATCGGCGCGACCGAGTTCGTCCTTTATAATGCGCATCGGTGCTGCCTCCAGATTGGCATCCCACGCCATTCGTTCCCGCCACCGACTGGCATCGTTCCTTTGAAGAAGAGGGAGTTGGGCACTGAAGCGGACGCGAAGGAAGCGAAGGCCATTAAAGCTCCTTGGAAGACAAGTGTTACGGGAAAGGCATTAGCGCACGTGGTGGAAGAATGCGAGCCGTGGAGGGCTTATATAACCGAACTGGGGAAGTTAAGGCCTAAGGTGCCTAAACCCCTGATGTAGCTCAATCTGCTTTCTGATGGAATAAAATCTGGCATTTGGATGTTTCGGACCCCCGCCCCCTTAATTATTATCTTTTTTGTGGTTTTTCTTTTTCTTTTGTTTGGATTATATACATACTATAACCCCTTTTTTTCTTTTTATTATATTTTATTATTATTATTTATTTATTTTTTTTATTATGGGGGCGTCCACAGGCCTGGACGCCCCTATTTTTTTTATAATTTTTTTTTTCAATTAATGTTTTTTGGGGGCGTCCAGGGTCGTGGACGCCCCTAATTTTTTATTTTTTGATTTTTTGATTTTTTTTATTTTGGGGGCGTCCATGCGCCTGGACGCCCCTATTTTTTTATAATTTTTTTTAAAAAAAAAAATTTTTTTGGGGGCATCCAGTGTCCTGGACGCCCCTAATTTTTTATTTTTTTTTATTTTTTGATTTTTTGGTTTGGGCGCGTCCAGGAGCCTGGACGCCCCTAAGTTTTTTGAATTTTTTTTTTAAAAAAATAAAAAAGTGGGGGCGTCCAGGCGCCTGGACGCCCCATTTAAAGCTCAATCTATATATAGGGGGGGGCTCCCCCCCCTTACTCACTTACTGTTCATTCTGACCGTCCAGCCACTCCAAACGACCCATTCTTAGTCCCAATGGAGCGAGGAGGATCGAGCCAGGGTCCAGAGAAGCGGAAACGACTGGCTCGTCGTGCGAGGAGGTTGAGGGATGAAGACGCGCTACGAGAGAGCGCGAGAGTTCGGGGAGCGACTCCGCTAGTCCGGTCGCTTTGCCGCCAGTGGCTTCTTTGCCACGCCAGGGGAGGAGCAGCGAGTCACTGCTGCGGAGCAGGCGCCCAGAGGCGAGGCAGGTGCTACTGTACTGGGATCCCGGAGGCTTCTGAGGGACCCTCACCTCGGGGGAGAGGAGGAGAGTGCCCAGAGAGATGAGTGATGGTGAGGATTGGCGAGCTAGTGGACCCGCCACCTCTCTATGATTGTAGTGTTTGTGACAGCTTATGTAGAAGTATGAATGGAGTGATTTGATTTTTCGCTGTTTATTTGTTCTTTTGTGCGTTCCTTCTTCCCTACACTTCTTCTCCTTTGCACTGTTCCCATATGATGGGTCTGCTGAGACTCCGCCCCGAGCGGAGAATCGCGTCTTGTGACCATTTTCCACGGGAATCTGCCGTCGAAGTCAAAAAAGACGGCCCTAGTTTCTTTTCCCGAATGTTGTGTCAAATTTTGCGGACGTCCTCCAAATCATGATAGGGTATCCCTAGACAACATAGGGGGCTAGTCGTCATATTCTTCGTCCAGTCAATCACCCTGTGCGAGCGGTGAAAGGACACATGGGACCACTTGACAGGTGCCTCATTGCGAGGGCTATCATTGACAGGTGATGGAGGCAATCTTGGCCCGCACTCCTTCCATTTCTATAAATTCTTGTCCCTTTTATCTTCCCAGGTATATCGAGGACTAACTCGAGGAGCACAAGTTCTCACGGGAGAGGAGGAGTTCAAAATTCTGAGAGTTGGATAGAGGGCGAATCTTCCCATCCCTCGAAGAGAAGCAGGTCCAGTGGTAGTAGTTCCAGGAGACTTTCAGACCTTGAAGGGCACTTCAGCGAAAGGGCCCAATCACAACTCGTAAGCCAAGTTTTCCTGCCCTTTTTTCCGTTCTTTTTCCTTCCTTTCTTTCTGACCAAACCTCACCCCCATTCCTTGTATGTGTAGGTTGTAATGAAATCACAAATCTTATGGGAGTTGGTAGTAGCAGCGTACAGAGGCCTCCCAGATTTTCAGAAGGCGAGGCTAGACGTGATGGGATTTGGTACCTTCCTTCGGATCGAGCCGATCAAGCCCGACCTGGTTCTGATCCAAGCCTTGTGTGAGAGATGGGACCCAGTGAGCCGGGCATTCCTGATGCCCTGGGGGCACATGGTGCCCAGTTTGGAGGATGTGGTCCGGATCACAAGCCTGAAGGTAGAGGGCGAGGCAGTGACCGGAGTCACTTACGCGGAGTACAGAGAAGGTGCCCAGAAGTTACTGGGTCTGGACCTGGATGGTCGGAAAAACAGGTCGGTAGCTAGGGCGTCCCTGATGGATGCATTAGGGCTCACCGACACTTGTCGGCGGGACGATGAATCCTCAGAAGAGTTCATGGAAAGGATAGAAATAGGATGCCGCGCCGTGTACGGCACAGATTTCGGCGACTGGGAAAGATGCAACATAGATTTGAGGAGATTTCTCCTCTTCCTTTTGGGGAGATTGGTACTGAGCTCGAAAGGGGACGGTATCCAATGTTGCTTCCTGGAGCTGATGTCAGACCTTGAAAGAGTAGGGTATTATGCCTGGGGAGCCGCCATGCTGGCACACTTGTTTGCAGGCCTATTCCAAGAAACGGATCGTGAGATGACTGTGAGTGGTTTCACACCATTCATCCAGGTATTTTTGGTTTTGCTTGTTTTGTATTTATTTATGTTTTTGCAAGGTACTGATGACCTGCGCCGAGCAGCTGTGGAGCTATTATTACCTCCCTATGGGGAGAGCTCGGCATTGGCGACCTGCGATGGTGCTGCTAGCCAGGCGGTGGGAACCCATCATGAGTGCGGCACCCCTAACCTACCAACTGATGGTGCTGAGGCGGGAGCTACAGGAGTTCCCTGCAGCGATGGTAAACTGGAGACCCTACTCAGACATGGTCGATGCCGACCAGCCGTGGGTTCTAGCAAGTCGTGCCCGGTTCGGACGGGAACTGTGGATGCACTGCCTGAATGAAATCGAGCCGTTTCGGCTACGATTAGTTATGAGGACTTTAGGACTGGCTCAGGAATGGGTGGATACGGCTGCGCCACCTCGTGTCGGGAGAAAGACGCGGGGACCGGCGACCTGTATTGACTGGCGCGTGCGATTCCCCGAACAGTACGAAGATTGGCAACGGGGTGGCATGATTGTAGAATCGCAGGCGCGGGATAGCGAAGACTACTTGCGTCTATATAGGATAAAGTACGCAGAGCGGCTCCAACCCCGGGGACTTGCGGAGGTAGGTTTCCCCCCTTTTCTTTTCTTCTTTTTCCCCTTTTGGTTTTCTGGTGGAAATGCTGACTTGCATGGCTGCAGGATGTCCGTGATACCATGATAGCGAATTTACGAACTCGCTTGGCAGAGATGGAGCAACAATTGGGCGATACCCGCGGAGCTATGAGCGCCTCGGTAGGTGTGCACTACGTTCTTTAATTAAAACCCCAGATTCCAGATGTTGGCTGCTAATTCACGCGGTCGTAGCATGCCCAGATTGGCGCGGCTTCCCCAGCGATGGGAGTGGGTGGTGCCTCTTCCAGCTTGTGGATTCTTACCTCAGAACTTGACTCGCTTCATGAGCAACTTGCTCATGCCACGCAGCGTGCCGCAGAGGCAGAAGGGATGCTCTGTATACAGGTAAAAGTTTCAGTGTTGGGTTCTCTTGGTTTACGCCTTATCGCGTATCTGAGATGGTACATTTGGCAGGAAAAGGAGACGGAAGGAGCGCTTGCCCAAGCTGCGCAGAAGGAGGCTAGAATAGAAGAACTGGAGAGGGAACTGCGGCGTCATCCTGATGACGACTCTTCTAGGGATGCCGTGGAACTGAGGATCACTCTCCAGTTGGAGAGGGAAGACCGTGAGAGAGAACGTGCAGAGAGAGAAAGAGACGCGGAGAGAGAAAGAGCCAACAGATTGACTGAAAGGGAGGAACGAAGGGCCATGGAGGCCCAACTATTCAAACTCTGAATCAGCCTTGGCCTTGCTGAACAGTGGCTGAGAGATGGTGAGGAGCGCTACCGAAGAGCACGAGAGCGTGGCTTTCGTGTTGGTAGCTTCTCTACTGCTTCCGTAGATCAACGCCGGGATGCGGGAATAGGAAGAGGAGTACATAGCGGTAGGAGTACCGCTTTTCGTAGTTGGGTAGCACCCTTGAGAGTATTTTGTCCGGAGAGTAGTGGGACGAGTAATGCAGAGAGAGAGGGCGGAACTTGATGTAATTTTTTTTGATTTTTGGAATAAAACACAAGGTTCGGTTTGTTTGTTTCTCACCTATGCTTCTGTTGCCTGCACACATCACTGAAACAAACAAATCAGAATTGCTGTTCTGACTTGGCCCCTTGCTCAATAAGCAAATGGTCACTGTGACTGTTCTTGATAACTGGTCAAGGGGCCAAGCCTTTATTTAACGAAGGCAAGGGAAAGATGCGGTGATGATAAATGCGACAGGCAACCACACGAATGCAAGCGGTATTAAAAGTGAGATGCTACACGCAAATGTAATCATGCAAAATTGATTTGTTTTCTTTTGTTTTTATATTTGATATTTTTTTATTTTATCATAAAAAAGATTTTTTGTTTGCAAATATGTACATTTTCTCTTTTCCAGTTTTTTGTTGTTTTATCATCTCAGTTTTTTTTTTTTTATTGCTAACGCCCGGCAAGCACCCAAATGGCACCTAACCTACATGAGAACAGGGGTTTCTTACTAACCTCCCAGGTATCCTAAGTGCACATCTAAGTTGATTTGGGCCTCTAGACCCCTCGAATGATGACCCCGCCGGCTAAGACTTATCCTGATGACAATACCGTCATGCCATGCTTAGGCTCCCAGTCGCTTCCGACCACAGGGATTCACCCAAAAGGTGTTTGAGGTAAAAGATTTGCCCGACCCGGGTCTATTTCCTCACAACTCTAGATGGTATAAGATGGAACACCCTGGAACCCTAACGGCCAACCGCGCGACGCTGATCCGGAATCAGACGCCGTCGCACCCATAGGTGACGCGCTTGCATTGGCCTAAGCCCAAGGTTAAACAAGAAGACATCAAGGTGGTAAACAGGGGTCTTGACCAGCCAGAAACACAGAGACTCCTTCGCAGCGATAGCTTTTGCTTTTCAAAGTAGGCAACCAAATGTGTATATTAAAATAAAGGTCGCAGACCCTAGGCAGTTTTCATCCTTCAGAAACTCCATCGAACCTTCATCTTTAGAGGAAGAAGGAAGAGCGTGGGGGATAAACCTCCTGAGAGGACCGGCAAAGCCGTTAACCCGGCGAGCGAATAAGGGCCCATTAACTCTTTCCTTTCGGACAACTTCGGACCAAATCTCGAGCATTTACATTCCACGGCCCCTTTTGTGGATTCAGACTTTTGCTTTGAGGGGTTCCGTTTATCGCAACAGGCACGGTCACGGCCAGGCTTTTCTCTTGATTTTGACTTTGTATTTCTTTTTGTGAGGGAGATATAGTCGTTTGACGTTTGTGGGCTCCCTTTTTGTATGCCTGCGGGGACACTGCCCTCTTCTCGTGCACTGATCGATGCTCGAGGAAATGGATCCTACTCTTGCCCTTGGGGTTTGAGTTTCGGTTTCTCATGCTCAGCGTTTTAAGGGCGCCGACTGTCTCATTTGGTCGAAGAGAAAAGAATAAAGATTACAGCTTCCGGAGATCTTCTAGGTGGGGCCCCACCGTAGGTGATGTTACCGATTTTTTTGAATAAAATACATAAGTGAGCACATGTTAGCTTCCTTTGAGCGAGCATAGGCTGACGTGGCCGGACAGGGATCTCCACGGTTCCGGCAAACCAAGACCCGGTGCCTACCAAACCTCAATGGGCCCTATCCTAACATGAAGGTTAGATGCAGGGACTTAACTACATGGTGACTGCCAGGCATCGGCATTTTGAATTTTTCATATTTTTAGTGGTTTTCAATATTTCTTTGTTTTTGATGTTTTTTATCTTTTCATCATTTTTTTTGTTTTGTGTTAAGGGTAGTATTTCTTAAGATAAAGCCCATTCCAAGGGTGGGATAACTCGGTCCCTTCGGCGTTGACTAGCTTGTAGGCGTTGCCAGGGTACACGGCTTGAATTACAAATGGTCCTTCCCAATTGGGTTGGAGCTTAGAACGCGGCCCTCCAGGTTTGACAAAAATTCTTTTTACGACCATCTCACCGACTTTGAATTTTCTCTCAACGACTTTCTTTTGGTAAAAGTGAGCGAGTCTATTTTGATACACACGCGCGTGTTCGGCGGCGGCCAGCCGCTTCTCATCCAAGAGTTCCAACTGGGCGAGGAGTGAATTACGACGATCGTCAAGGGGAAATTCCTCGTCCAATTGTACCCTGAGAGAAGGGATCAGAGTCTCGTACGGGACTACCGCTTCCATACCATAAGTAAGGGCAAATGGAGTCTGCCCGGTGGGGGTACGGATTGAAGTGCGATAGGCCCATAGAGCTTCGATAAGCTTTTCTGGCCAGTCTGAAAACTTACTAGACTCGCAGGTTTTTTTGATGATTTTGAGCAATGTTTTATTGGTGGCCTCCGCTTGGCCGTTACCTTGTAGGTAATAAGGCGATGAATGATGCAATGCAATTGCGTACCTTTTGCAGAGGTCCTGTAGGTCCTGAGAAATGAACTGTGGCTCATTGTCGGTGACGATTGTGCTTGGGACGCCGAATCTGGCGAGGATGTTCTTCATGATGAACTTGCAGACTGTTGATGCCTTGATTTCTGCGTAAGCTTCGGCTTCGGTCCATTTGGTGAAGTATTCCGTCGCAGTAAGGATGAAAGATTTCTGCTTGGTGAGGGAATTGGGATCACCTAGGGGACCAATGATGTCGAATGCCCACATGGAGAAAGGCCATGGGGAGGATATTGGATGAAGTGAGGAAGATGGTGAATGGATTTTATCGGCGTGAAGTTGACACTTGACACACCTACGGACATAGACAGCACGATCCTCTTCCATAGTGGGCCAGTAAAAGCCTTGCCGAATGATCTTCTTGGCGAGCATCTGACTATTCACGTGGCCACCGCACACACCCGAGTGCATCTCCTCTACACATTTCCAGACCTCATCGTCACCAAGACATCTTAACAAAATACCAGTAAGGCTTCTCTTATACAATAACCCTCCAACTAGGGCGGTTTATTTTAAATAAGTGGGGGATAAAACAAGATTTAGGTGAAAGATACCTAGAAGAATTTACAGGATGAGAAGAAATCAAAGAAATTAGTGAGGACTAAAGCCTCGGAAATAGTGTGAGAACGGGCAGGTGCCCGAGGAAGTTAATGTGGAAGGAACCGGGTCGAACCCGGGAGTGGGATCGGGAGGAATCAGAAATTGATGAATCGAGAGAGGCGGACCCGAAGGGTCCGGACGTAAAGGAGGAGAATCATGGGGAAATGAATCCGGAGGTTCCGGAGGAAGAAGATCATGAGGGACCCGATGCCCTGGGAAGTATGTAAAAAGGCAATTCAAAGGGGTGAAAAGAACGAAGGACGCGATGACTTGGAAGAACAAAATGATAAATCGAAAGAAGGAGAGGCCCGGAGGTTCCGGATGGGTATGGGAAGGAGGGGCGCGATGCCCTGAGAGAGATGGAGAGTAAGATAAGAAATCTGGAGGTTCCGGATGGGGGTGAGAGATGGATAAAGACATGGAATTAAATAGGGAGGGGTCCGGAGGTTCCGGACAGGGATGAATGTAGGGATCCGGAAGCTCCGGACAACGAGGAATGTGAGGGTTCAGGGACCCTAGAGCAGAGGAGCTTGATGGCTTAGATTTAGGTGACAAAAGGCGTCTCCTTAACCAATGGACTGCCCATAAAAAGAAGCTGAATAGCAGCATGAGCAGCGATGAACTGGGATAGGAAGTGGATGAACTGATGTGGGCTCTTTCAGCAAGGGATTTATTGTCCTCATGCTTCACTTTATGCTTTTCCCTCTTCTTGGCAGATACTCTCTCATAGTGCGGCCTCTCAACCTTCAACATGGCTTCTTGGCCTTTTGGGTTTGCAGGCCGATCCCAATGATGTGCCCAGGCAGAAGGCCTCTTCTTTCTCTGACCAATCGGGTCCATTAGTATGGTCAGGGCCCACAGGCTCTCATTTGACGGACTTCTAATAAGGCCCTTTGGACATTCATACATGAACGGTAACTCTCTTGGCAAAATATCAAAACAAAGATTTAAGAGCTCCGCTTGTGAAGTAGGGATCTTGACATGAAATGGCTCCCTTGGAAATAACTCCCATGGCAGATGAACGGTGTCTATCATTGGAAGTTGGATGCTTGGCATAAGGAGCTTCATTTTTGGGGCACTGCTCAAGGCTGTTGGAATATCACACGTGGTCATGCTGGGTAGCATAGGCGTTCGTCCCTCGCATGGGAGTTGGTGGGAAGTAGACATGATGTCAAAAGCTTCCAGCAAGAACTGCCCTGACTCGCCCTCGAGTACAGAGTTCATTATCCCCTTTGCAGTGGAATGTGTCATCACCATGCTGGAGGAGAAACTCCTCTCTTGATTAGTCAGTTGGACTATGACCGAACAAGGGGTAATAAGAGCCTTGAAAGCATGTTGGCCAATGAGTAACGTGATCGTGGTTATTTTGGCCTCTGATTTGGTCAGCACCAATTCCTGAGAGTCATTCTTGATGGGCATTGGTGCAGATGGAAATTCGGCCTTCTCAAAGGTGACCGGCACAAGAACCCGAATCGACATTCGGCACATAAAATCTTGGATCTTGAATTGCATTACCGTGGCCCAATTCTTCTTGTCCGATTCTTGAACATCATCTTTGGCACATGTATTTGTAGAAAGACACCCACTCCGAGAGGTGGTGGAAGGAAGTGAGATTGAGACAACAGGCTCAACGGGTAATGGAGATTCAATGATGGGGGCTATAGGAAGGGTAAGGGGGGGTTGAGACACGACGGGCTTCTCCTTGTTCTCGAGAGGAGACGAGGTTGGCTCGTGTGCAACAATCAATGGGCCCGGCTCTGGGTTAATCACGGGTTTAGGTAAGGGGAGTGGAGGAATAGGAATGGTTGGATTCGGGGTTACATGGCTAGTGGAGGTTTTAGGTGGAGATGATGGAGGATTACTCGGTTGGGAACAAGAGTTAGTGGAATGCTCAGTGGAAGCCAATGGTGTGGGGGTTATTTGTACAATTGAAGGGGTGACAGTAGAAGTCTTGGTACGTAGGAAACGTCAGATTTTGGTGATACGTGGGGGGTTAAGGGTAGAAGGTGATTCATGGTGCATTGATGCGGGTTGTTGGGGTGTAAACCCGTCATCGTAACACCATGATGACTCATAAGTGATTAGTGTGTATTTTTATCATTTAATTCATGAGTATATGCATTTTTTTGAGCTTAATTGATATTAAATATACACTTCTCACGCTTACTGTTGATTTTGTATCAAATATTTTTTTTTCAGAAATTAAATAAATTTTAATTACATTTTTTCGTATTTATGCAGGCACGCAGTTCGAGAAAAACTCCAAGAAAAAAAAAGAATAATAATATATATGTTCAACTGGGCCAAAAGCCCAGAAACTTGTTTAAAAAGATAAGAAAAAAAATTAGAAAAAAAATAAAATTATTTGAGCATTTTTTAGAATTTTTTTACTAATATATACTAGCTATACACTAGATATATATATATATAAGTTTAAAAAAACCCGCCCCCCACCCTTCCCGCCTTCGCCGCCCGCACGGGCGACGAGGTCGGCGGGCGAAGGCGGAGGGGGGTGCGTGGCGGGCGAAGGAAGGCGGCCGGGGGGGTCGTGGCGGCCGGAGCACGAAGGCGCGGGCGAAGACGTGGCTCGCGGGCGGCACGCGCCCGCGTGCGACACGCAGACGGCGGAGGCGGTTCGGGCGCACCAGGGGCCCACGGCCGGCGGCCGAACCCGGCCTAACCGGTCGGCGCAACGCGCCGGCAGAGAGAATAAGAGAGAAAGAGAGAAGAAAAGGGGCTATAAAAATTCCAAAAAAAAATCCGAAAAAAATCAGGAAAAATGACAAAAGGTTCAGCACATTCCAGCCTACCAAGTTGGGTCAAAAATTAGGTGCACTTGAGTGTTTTATATGAGCAAGAAGAGATTGTAAACCCTATATAAAGGGGGTATCACTTGTAATGAAAGGAGTTGTTAGTTGTTAGAGTTAGAACTAGATGGAGTTAGGGAGAGAGCTAGCTATGGGCACTTGTAATGTAAGTTAGTTCTTTACATTTCTGAAGTTTTTGATTGTTGAAGTTGTGTTTTTCCAAGCTTTTGAAGTCAAATTTGTAAGTTGAATTTATTGCAATACAAGTTTCATTTTGGAATTCAGTCTTTTCATAGCCTTATTTCTCATTATCGTGATCCTCATTTCAAATTATTGTCTTCATAAAAGTTATTCCTTTTTACGTTTTCTTCAACTTCTCTGTTTAGCATTTCTTCAAATTCGTCCAAATTCATAGAGTTAATACCCATTTGCTTAAGTGCTATCCTGTGCATTTACTGTTCATCCGTGGTGATACCTTCTTCCATTCATTCAATTTGAAGTCTTTCTAATCCTCAAATAACTCTGAGTTCTTCATAAGAGTTGTTCCTCTCTTGTATCTCTAAGTTTTATTCTTCTTGCACTTTGTCAAATTCCTCTTCTTTTGAGCTTTAGAATTAAGTTTTCTAGGTGCTGATTTTCTGTCAATTACTGTTCATCCGGACCAATAGGTCCTAGTTTTTCAAGTTTTTCCTTATCTTCCTTTCATTTTCTGTTTCTGTGTTCTTCATAAAAGTTCTTCCTTTTTCAATTCTCTACAACTTTCATGTTTTCAACTTTTTCTAATTCCATTCAGATTTCAAGTTATTTCATTTCTTCCAACCCCCATTTCCACTTGAATTCTGTTTTGTTTTCACCTTAAAGTTTCAAACTTGTTATCTGCAAACCCGTTCTTCTTAAGTGTTTCAAACATACCCGAAGCGGTGATTCTTCTTCAAATCCTCTCACGGCGTCGACTTCCTAGGCGGAACGATCATCATCAAAGGCTCGGCGTGGAAACGACGACGTTCTTCACTCAATTGGCTAAATTTTCTTTACTTATCCCTTGTCATTTCAAGTTGTAATTTCATTTCCATTAGTTGTGATCGCACTCAAAACCCAAAAATTAGTTTTTCAAAACACAAGAATATTTTCCAACTAAGAAAAATAACCAAATTCCTTCCCCGTGGGATCGACCCGTACTTACCATTATACTCATGTTTTCAAATCCATAAGTGAGTGAGTGCGGTTATAAATATTTGAAATTTGTGTGGCACGGCAATTTTAACAACGACTGTCGAGCGAACATCAATAAGCAGGGGTAGAACTAGTGGCTTCATCCTGAGCAGGGGGTTCTTGTGGGAGCAGTGGAAGAGGGAAACGAAGAAAACTCGGAGTAGGTGTATATTCAAAATCTTCATAAATTTCATCATGTGCCATTTCCAATTCTTTATGATCATCAAGTTCAAATGGACACCGTGGTGGAGGCGTGTTGATGAGATGAGGTGACGTATATTGACATGGAGGAATTTGCGTATATAGATGTGGATGTGGAGGCGGAGAGCCGTATGGATAAGTGTGATGAATGGATGGTGGGCAGACGGCGCCCACTTGATCGTTAAAACTTGGGAGAACTTCTTGCTCACTCATATTCTTAATGCCATACTCATCTCTTCTCTCCTTCCAATCCTTCTCCATTTTAGTGATGTTATTCATGAAAGTGTGAAGGGGGTTGGCTTGAGGAGGGGAAGGAGGAAGAAATTTCCTCTCAATAACAGCCTGTAAGGCTCCAAGTTGAGAGCTGAGAGAGTCGACATGAGAAGCCATGAAATCCCAGGCATAGGGAACACTAGTGGAGGGGGAAGCTCCACTAACAGTGGCCTGTATTCCATATGAGGACTTATAGGACGGGCCAACGTCCATGGGATGAACCTGTGGGTCAGGATGATAGCCCCAGTCTGAGTTGTAGACCCCATAAGAGTCGTGACCTGGGTCACACATTTGAGACCCATAACGGAAGGCGTCGGCCTCGAAACAATTGTAATTATATTCAGCCATCCATCATGTTTTTCGAGAGCGTAATAACATACACGAGCAAACAATTAGCATGGATTAACATACAAGTGAATGCTTTACGTCCCTTTTTTTTGTTTTGATTTTGATAATTTTTTTTGTGTTTTTAACCAGATCAGAAGTTCACACAAAATAGGAAGGACCCTAATTCTAATTTGTTTCACCGCCGTGTCAGCTAGGGTCTCTCGTCTCACCACGAATGAAATGATTAACTCCGGGGAACTTCAATGGTACAACCAGCCCAGTGAACGAAGAGGAGATTCTTCGATGTCGGGGACTTACGGAGGTCCCAGTGTAGGAGATTCTAGTCCGTTGAGAGGAATTCCCAAACGGAGAGTCCTTCCTTCACCGGGAAAGGGTGATCCTCAAAAAATGAAAAAAAGGATAGAAAAGAGGAATGGATGTATGCAATGGAATGCTGACAGATATATGGAGTGGGAAAACAACAGAAATAACAGACATATAATAAACAAAGAACCAATCAAAACTGACGGTGCTGCCGTGAGCACAACGGGGGCGCGCGCGGGCGCGAAGGTGGAGAGGCACGGGTGGTGCCGAACTTGCAAGGGTAGCCGAAAGGAAGCAGTAGACGTCCCACCGTGATCGCCAATCTGTGAGCGACGTCACGCGGTTCCGGGAAGCGGAGAGAGGACGCGGAGCGCGCGGGCTCCTCTTTTGTTTCTTTTGGTGTTTGTTTGCTGCAACACAGAAATAAGAGAAGAGAGAGAAGGGGCCACCACGGGAGATTGCTCCGGCGGGGCGAGCGGGACAAGTGTGATATAGCAAAATATGGGGTTTAAACGGCCATAGCGGGAAGTGACTCGCCGCGGCCTCGGGGGGACGGGAATGGTGCAAAAATTAAATAACAAGAATTGAAACGGCCATTGGGGAAGTGACTCGCCGCGGCCTCGAGAATATGAGCAGATAATAAGATGACAGAATATAGAGAGAATACAAAGAGCGGGAATTTAAACGGCCATTGGGGAAGTGACTCGCCGCGGCCTCGAGAACACAAACAGATAAGAATATAACGTATAAGAACGTGAATTTAAACGGCCATTGGGGAAGTGACTCGCCGCGGCCTCGAGAACACGAATAGATAAGAATATAACATATAAAAACGGGAATTTAAACGGCCATTGGGGAAGTGACTCGCCGCGGCCTCGAGAATATGAGCAGAATATAACAGAGTATAAAGAGAATATAAGAACGGAAATTTAAACGGCCATTGGGGAAGTGACTCGCCGCGACCTCGAAAATAAGATGTGATCGCCAGGGGCCGAAAGACCCCAAAATAAGAAAGTGATCGCGCCTACCTCAAGAGCGGGAAATGGCGGGTTGCTTCTTCCTCTCCCTCTGGCCGGCCGACGGAGAGGGCTTTCCTCGGCTACCCTTGCAAAACAACGACAAACAAATGACAAGTGGATTAGAAAGATAGAGGTGTAGTATTCAAATCCTTGCGATAAAAATAATGAAATGATGGCAAGACACACATATGGTTGGTGTTATCTTTTAAACCCCTCTCAGACTCGAGTTGGAGGAAAATGAGATGATGGATGCAAGAAGTATAAAAGAAGGGGCGCCCTTATGAAGGGGGATAGAGGATGCGAGATGATGAATGCAAAAGAACTACAAAGAAAAAAGGGGAAGAAAAGGCTTATTGGATGAGCCGAGGGTGAAATCCGGCGGAGCTCCGGCAGCGTGGGGACGACGTGGAAGCGCGGTGGATGAAGACGACCTTCCTCTCGCGAGCGTGAGCACCCGAGAAGCCGGCAGAACCTCCACCTACAAAAGAACCCACGGGTTAGAAAATGACTCCGTAGCCTCTGGGCTCCGGCAGCCTATCGGATCACTTCTGAGCTCTCCCAGAACTGAGGGGGTGGGCCTCTATTTATAGGGCTCCGGAGGGTGGAGGCGTCCAGGACCCTGGACACCTCCATCAGGGCCGAAATAATATTATATTCTATTTTTATTTATTTTTTGGAATACTTTTGTGGGGGCGTCCAGGGATCCGGACGCCTCAAACAGGTCCACCGAAAACTGACGACGGCCGCACGCGGTTTGGCACAACGCGTGGTTTTGTGAGCGGCGCCTCGTGATTCAGAAATGGGCGCGTCCAGCTGACCGGACGTCTCTATAATTTGGATTTTTTCACACACGACAAACCGTCGTTCGGTGGCCGGCACCCGTGAGGGAGTTGATGGAGGCGTCCAGGGGCCTGGACGGCTCCAAAATTATATTATTTTTTATTTTGCTTTTGTCTTTTATACCAGGGCTGGCATTTTTGATTTTTTTATTTATTTTTATGGAGGCGTCCAGGGGCCTGTACGCCTCCATTAATTTATTATTTTTTATTTAGTTTTGGGCCTTGAAAAATAAAAATAAAATAAATTAAAAGATTGGGGGCGTCCAGGGGCCTGGACGCCCCCATAAAGACCCACCCGGGTCCTCGGACAACGTGTTGGCGGCTGCCCGGCAGATACCCTTCTTGGTTCCAGAACCTCTGATGCGTCTGACTGGTGTTGATGCCGTCCGAATGCCGTGACGAGACGATTCTGGATGCCGAAAAGGGCGGAAGAAGACTCAAGAAAAGGAAGCACTCAAGTGATTCAAAACGCGTAAGCCGTCGCGGGGCGTTGTATAGTAATATGAGACTTTCTCAGGAGACGTCAGGAATGGCGTGTCTACAGCTACCGGCTGTGCTTCTAGTGGGTGGTACTCCTGTCGAGTACGGAGTGACAGACTGTCAGTCGAGTGTTTCCAACCTTCGGGTTTTGTCGGTTCGACCTTTGAGCTTTGGTCTTCCCTCCGTGGCACGTGTGTCGGTTTGCGTGCCGTAGGGTCTTGTCTTGTAGAGTACAGGGGTTTCCCTTCCGAGGTACTCTCCTACCGCTAGTGTAGTGGTTTCACGTTTTATGAGGTAGGGTTCGAGTGATCCCTACTGACTCTTGTTCCGAGACTCATTCCCTGCGTGTTTTCACCGTGTTTCAGGTGAGGCGCCACCTTCGGGGAGCGCGTCAGGAGTGCGGCGTGGTGCGGGTGCCCAGAGGTAGTGCCAAAGGTCAGAGCCGGGGGATGCCCCGTGTAGCTGTACTTTCCTTTCTTGTCACTATACTATTCGTGGACTATTGTTATTGTTGTTAATTTCTATTGTGGACCATGTAAAATGTTAATTTATTTCCTGCTTAATATTATAACTGTTTAATTTCTGCAACTATTTGTGATACTTGTGTAGTCTCCACACCATCTTTTTAACCCTTCCGAGTCTTCGGGCTCGTGGGTGGCGGTGCGAGTCTCGGGTTATCGGGCCTTCCCGGTAATCGGATTCTCGGGTCGTTACACTTAGTCTCTTCGTCAGTACCGACAGAGTGTCGGGAGCTGACCTGGCTTGTTGTCTCTTAGTCTCTTCGTCAGTGCCGACAGGGTGTCGGGAGCTGACCTGACTTGTTGTCTCTTAGTCTCTTCGTCAGTGCCGACAGGATGCCGGGAGCTGACCTGGTTTGTTGTCTCTTATTCTCTTCGTCAGTGCCGACAGGATGCCGGGAGCTGACCTGGTTTGTTGTCTCTTTGTCTCTTCGTCAGTGCCGACAGGATGCCGGGAGCTGACCTGGTTTATTGTCTCTTAGTCTCTTCGTCAGTGCCGACGGGGTGTCGGGAACTGGCCTGGTTTGTTGATCTCTTTGTCTCTTCGTCAGTGCTGACAGGGTGTCGGGAGCTGACCTGGTTTGTTGTCTTCTTGGTCTCTTCGTCAGTGCCGACAGGGTGTCGGGAGCTGACCTGATTTGTTGGTCTCTTTGTCTCTTCATCAGCGCCGACGGGATGCCGGGAACTGAAGCTGTATATTGGTCTCTTCATCAGTGCCGACGGGGTGCCGGGGACTAAAGTTGTATATTGGTCTCTTCATCAGTGCCGACGGGGTGCCGGGGACTGAAGTTGTATATTGGTCTCTTCATCAGTGCCGACGGTCTCTTCATCAGTGCCGACGGGGTGCCGGGGACTGAAGTTGTATATTGGTCTCTTCATCAGTGCCGACGGGGTGCCGGAGACTGAAGTGGTATGTTGGTCTCTTCATCAGTGCCGACGGGTCTCTTCATCAGTGCCGACGGGGTGCCGGGGACTGAAGTGGTATGTTGGTCTCTTTGTCTCTTCTCTTTCTTTTCTTCTCCCTTTTTTCTTCTTCTCTTTCTTTTTTTTCTTTTTTTTCTTTTTTTTTCTTCTCTTTTGTCATCTCTTTTTTTTTGTCCTTTTTTTTGTTGTTGTTTTTTTGTTTCTTCTCTTCTTCCCTTCTTTTTTTTCTCTTTCTTTTTTTTGAAGAACTCCAGGTGGCTGTTGGCATGGATGCCAATGATATAAGAGTTGTAGGCACAGCGGCCGATAATTGAAAGCTGTTGGCACGGGAGCCAGTAAGTGAGGCCGAAACAGCCAAGGCCAGAAGCAACTGAGATGTTCGTCGTCCGAAGGGACGGAGAGAAGAGTTTGTTGATTCAAAAATGCGCCGGGGATATCAGTTATGAAACCCGGACTCGGGAAAGTGGGCCGCGAGGGCCAAAGTTGGCGTTACGGAAGCGGGCCATGCAGGCCAGATTCTGGGAAGCAGGCCGTAAAGGGCCAGGGATGTTGGGAAGCGGGCTGCAAGAGCCGAATCGGGGAAGCAGGCTATGGGAGCCAGAATTGGGGAGCAGGCCGCGAAGGCGAAAGGTAAGCAGGCTGCAAGAGCCAAAGATATTAGGAAGCAAGCCACGAGGGCCAGAATTGGGAAGCAGGCTGCGAGAGCCGACATTGGGGAGCAGGCTGCGAAGGCCAAAGGTAAGCAGGCTGTTAGAGCCGAAGTTGGGAAGCAGGCTGCAAGAGCCGGAATTGGGGAGCAGGCTACGAAGGCCAAAGGTAAGCAGGCTGCTAGAGCCGAAGTTGGGAAGCAGGCTGCAAGAGCCGGAATTGGGGAGCATGCTGCGAAGGCCAAAGGTAAGCAGGCTGCTAGAGCCGAAGTTGGGAAGCAGGCTGCAAGAGCCGGAATTGGGGAGCATGCTGCGAAGGCCAAAGGTAAGCAGGCTGCTAGAGCCGAAGTTGGGAAGCAGGCTACAAGAGCCAGAATTGGGAGATTAACGAGCCGTGAGGGCAGGAGGTAGGCCAGAAGAACCAAAGTCGGGAAGCGGGCCGCGGAGGCCGCATTGGGGGAGCAACCTTTACAAGCCAAGGATATTGGGAAGCGGGCTGCAAGAGCCGAAATTATGGGAAGTGGGCCGTGAAGGCCGAATTCTGGGAAGCAGGCTGCGAGAGCCAAAGATATTGGGAAGCGGGCTGCAAGAGCCAGAATTATGAGAAGCGGGCCACGAAGGCCGAATTATGGGAAGCATGCTACGAGAGCCAGAATTGGGAAGCAGGCCACGAGGGCCAAAGGGAAGCAGGCTATAAAGGCCGAAGTTGGGAAGCAAGCTACAAGAGCCGGAATTGGGAGATTAACGAGCCGTGAGGGCAGGATGTAGGCCATGGGGGCCAAGATTGGGCTCTACGAGCCGTAGCTGGGAACGTAGGCTTCGATGGCCAGAATTGAGTTTATTGCATACGCACATTTTTATTATTTATTATTATTATTATTTATTATATATCTATTTTTTTTATTCAAGCATGCAAGCATTCATTAGCAAGCATAACATAGATATAAGTAAGGCAGCTCCCCCTATAGGGGATAGGATAGGGACATCACTCGTTATTCGTAGATGCGGTGCGGGCCGCGAGGCACAATTGAGGGGTGGTGCACCCGTCAAGAGGATATCGCATGTCTTGCATGCATAGCCTAAATTCACGCATTTCACCCGAGGCAATTCTCTGTGGCGTGGCAGTGCAAATGTGTGAACAAAGGGCCCTAACCATATGGATATGTAGGTTTTCCTGGTGACACTCGAGGATCACTCTGGCGCCTACACATTAGTTCCAGGCTTTCGACTTTCGGTAGCTTCACACAGCCCCCATCTGTTTATTTTGGTAGCGGGTTTCACCGTTCGGCGCGAGTCTCCTCATGTGTCTCAATGGGGATTCCCGGCTACTAGGATTCATCCTTATTATAATTTGCTTCACCATTTCGCGCGAGTCTCCTCATGTGTCTCAATGGGGGTTCCCGGCTACTCGGATTCACGTGTCCCTCTCTTTTTTTTTCTCTTTTTTTCTCTCTTTTTTTTTTACAGTGGGGGTAGGCAGCTTTTTCCTCACGATTACCTTTCACGCGAGTGTAGGAATTCAAGTCTCCGTAGAGTGCTAAGAAGAAATTCGGGTAATCCCTATAGTTGAAAGCTATTGAACACATTAAGTACTAAGTGTAGGAGCGTTGCCTCAGGTTTATTTTGTGAGTTGGGCTTAGCGATTCAGCCATGACTCTTCCCCTTGACGTGTGCACTCGCCAAAATCGGGTTCCCTTCGAGCGTACGCCGTGACGCGCGTGCATCCGAAATCGGAGCGATATTATTTAGCAAGGAAACATGGTCCTAGAAAATTCTAAGGAGGTGTATTATTCTATATTAAGCAACCATGCAAACAGGGCAATCAAGCATTCTCTTCTTTCTTCTCTTTTTTTTGTTTTGTTGTTTGTTTTGTTTGTTTTGTTTGTTTGTTTATTTTTATTATTTTTTATTATTTTTTTTATGTTTTTTTTGCCGTGCTTTTTTTCTTTTTTTTTACATAAGAAAATATTATTGTTACGTATAAGTGTAATGGTATTAAAGGTATTAGGGAAGCAGACCGCGAACGGCTGAAAGGGTATTAGGGTAGCGGGCCATAGGAGCCGGGAGATGCTGGGAAGCGGGCTACAAGGGCCAAAGGTTGGGGGAGCAGGCTGCGAGAGCTAACATTGGGAAGTAGGCCACAAAGGTCAAAGGGAAGCAAGCTACGAGAGCCAAAGTTGGGGAGGCGGGCTACAAGCCGAAGCTGAGAAGCGGGCTACAAAGCGCCGAAGTTGGGAAGCAGGCCACGAGGGCCAGAAGGAAGCAGGCTGCAAGAGCCAAAGTTAAGCAGGCTGCAAGGGCCAAAGTTGGGAAGCGGGCCGTGAAGGCCAAAGGTAAGCAGGTTGTAAGAGCCAAAATTGGGAAGCAGGCTAGGAGGCTGAAGGTAAGCAGACTGCAAGAGCCAAAATTGGGAAGCAGGCTGAAGGAGCCGAAGTTGGGAAGCGGGCTGCAGGAGCCGAAGTTACGGGAAGAAGGCCGTGAATGCCAAATTCTGGGAAGCAGGCTATAGAAGCCAAAGGGAAGTAGGCCATGAGAGCCAAAGGTAAGCAGGCTGCGAGAGCCAAAGTTGGGAAGCGGGCTACAAGAGCCGAATTCTGGGAAGCAGGCCGTAAAGGCCGAATTCTGAGAAGCAGGCTGCAAGAGCCAAAGATATTGGGAAGCGGGCTGCAAGAGCCGAGATTGTGGGCAGCAGGCTACGAAAGCCAAATCAGGGGAGTAGGCTACAAGAGCCAAGGGCAAGCAGGCTACGAGAGCCAGAATTGGGAAGCGGGCTATAGAAGCCAAAGGGAAGCAGGCTGCAAGAGCCAAGGTTGGGAAGCAGGCCACGAGGGCCAAAGGTAAGCAGGCTGCAAGAGCCAAAGTTGGGAAGCGGGCCGTGAAGGCCAAAGGTAAGCAGGCTGCAAGAGCCAAAATTGGGAAGCAGGCCAGAAGGTCAAATTCTGGGAGCAGGCCGTAAAGGTCAAATTCTGGGGAGCAGGCCGTAAAGGCCGAATTCTGGGAGTAGGCCGTAAAGGGCCAAATTCTGGGAAGCGGGCTGCAAGAGCCGGAGATGTTGGGAAGCGGGCCGCAAGGGCCGAATCGGGGAAGCAGACTACGGGAGCCGAGGAGAAGGATTCGTGAAGCGGCGGGTTCGAAGACCACGTCTGTCTCATGTCTCTTCTTTTTTTCTTCTTCTTCTTTTGTGTGGGGAGACAGGTGCAAAGACCATGTCTGCCTCGTGACTCTTCTTTCTCTTCTTCTCTTCTTCTGTTATGGAGAGGCAGTGCAGAGATCATGCTTGCCTCATGGTCATTTCTTTCTTTTCTTTTGTGTGAAGAGGCGGGTTCAAGGACCGTGTTCGCCCCCTGACTGTTCTTTCTCTTCTTCTTTCATGGAGAGGCAGGTGCAGAGACCATGTTCACCTCGTGACTGTTCTTTTCTCTTCTTCTCTTCTTCTCTTCTTCTTTTATGGAGAGCCAGGTGCAAGGACCGTGTTCGCCTCATGTCTCTTTTTTTTTCTTCTTTTGTAGAGAGGCAGGTGCAAAGATCATGCTCGTCCCGTGACTGCTCTTTCTCTTCTTCTCTTCTTCTTTTATGGAGAGGCAGGTGCAAGGACCATGTTCGCCTCGTGACTCTTCTTTCTTTTCTTCTCTTCTTCCTTTTTTATGGAGAGGCAGGTGCAAGGACCATGCTTGCCTCGTGATCATCTCTTTCTTTTCTTCTCTTCTTCTTTTGTGTAGAGAGGCGGGTGCGAAGACCGTGTCTGCCTCGTGACTCTTCTTCTATTCTTCTTTTATGGAGAGGCAGGTGCAGGGACCATGTTCGCCTCATGTCTCTTTTTTTCTCTTCGATTCTTCTTTTGTAGAGAGGTAGGTGCAGAGACCATGTTCGCCTCATGTGCATTCTTTCTTTTCTATTCTCCTTTTGTGTTATGAGGCGGGCTCGAAGACCACGTCTGCCTCATGTGTCTTTACCTCCTCTTCTTCTCTTCTTTTGTGTGATGAGGCGGGCTCGAAGACCACGTCTGCCTCTTAACTCTTTTTTTTTTCTTCTCTTCTTTTATGGGATGAGACGGGCTCGAAGACCACGTCTGCCTCGTATGCCCCTTTTTTCTTTCTTTTCTGCTCTTCTTTTCTCATTAACGCTTCCATGCTGGAGTGTATTTCTCTTAATGTGCCCCCAGGTTAGGGTGTAGCTTCATTTGGTGTGCATCCCCCCTGAGGGGTGTGTTTTGCCTCTTTGCTTCTGTGCCCCCAGGCGGGGTGTATTTTTTTTGGCTTCTATGTCCCCAGACCAGGGCGTGTGTTGTTTTTTTTTTATGCCCCCAAGGCGGGGTGTAGCTCTCTTCAAATGCCCCCATCGTGGGGTATACTCTTCACGGCTTCTATGCCCCCAGGTGGGGTATGCTTCTTCTTCATATGCCCCTAAGCCAGGGTGGACTTCTCTTCATATGCCCCTGAGCCGGGGCGTGTTCTTTATAGCTTCTAGACCCTCGAGGCGAGGTGTGATTCTTCTTCATATGCCCCTAAGGCGGGGTATATTTTTTTCTTCATATGCCCCTGGTACGGGGCGTGTCTTTTGTTTCTTATACCCCCCCATAGCGGGGGCGAATTCTGCCCTCTTTCTACCCCTGAAGGCGGGGGAGTGCTTCTCTTCATATGTCCCCGGCACGGGGTGTATCTCTTGCTTCTTATGCCCCCCCCTGAGGCCGGGGTGCATCTCTTTACGGCTTCTGTGCCCCCGAAGCAGGGTGTGTTGTTTCTTCAAATGCCGCTTGGGCGGAGCATATCTTTCTTCTTATGCCCCCAGATCGGTATGTATGTCTCTTCGTTTCTGTGCCCCGGGTCGGGGTAGATGCTTCTGCTTCTTATGCGCCAAGGGCGGAGTGTATTTCTTTCTGTGCCCCCTGAGCGGGGTGGATGCTCTGCATGTGTCCCCGGGTCGGGGTGTAGCTTTGTCTCCCACGGAGGGGGTGTGATGTTTCCTCAAAAGCCCCCAGACCAGGGTGTATTCTTCCCTTTCTTATACTCCCGAGGTGGGAGGGGTTCTCTTCATGTGTCCCCATGGCGGGATGTGCTTCTTTCTTCGAGTGTCCCCAGGCCGGGGTGAATTCTCTTCTTCTTCCCAGACACACAGGGGGGAATGTTTGCTTCTTGTGCTCCCAGGGTGGGGTGTATTGCTGCTTTTGATGCCCCCGAGGTGGAGTGTATTACCGCTTTTGATGCGGGGTGTAGTCCTTGCTTTTTATGCACTCGAGGCGAGGTGAATTCTTCTTCTTTATTTACGTGCCCCCATATCGGGGTGTATTCCTCTCTTCATATGCTTCCCTAAGCCAGGGGATGTTGTTTGTTCTGCTTCAGATGTCCCTCCCGGGGGGGGGTGCATGTTGCTTCCTGGACTCCGAGCCTGGGGTATGCTCCTTCAAAGGTCCCTAAGCCGGGGTGGATTCTCTTTTCTTCTCATGCTCCCAAGGCGGGATGTAGCTTCTTCAAGTACCCCTAAACCGGAGCGTATTCTTTATGGCTTCTATGTCCCCTGGCAGGGCATGCTTCTTCTTCAAATACCCCTAGGCCGGGGTGGACTTCTCTTCATATGCCCCTGAGTCGGGGCGTGTTCTTTATAGCTTCTAGGCCCTCGAGGCGAGGTATGTTTTTTCTTCAAATACCCCCGAGACGGGGGTGGACTTCTCTTCATATGCCCCTGAGTCCGGGCGTGTTCTTTATAGCTTCTAGGCCCTCGAGGCGAGGTATGCTTCTTCTTCAAATACCCCCGAGACGGGGGTGTGTTTCTTAGCTTCATATGCCCCGGACGTGGGGCATATCTTTTGTTTCTTATGCTCTCGAGCTGAGATGTAGCTTCTTGGCCTCATATGCTGCCGAGGCGAGGGGTATGTTGCTTTACGTGCCCCCGGGGGGGAATGCATTTTGCCTTTACTGCCCCGTGGCGGGGTATATCTCTTGGCTTCTTACGCCCCCAAGGTGGGGTGTGTGTATGCTTCTTCTTCAAATACCCCCGAGACGGGGGTGTGTTTCTTGGCTTCATATGCCCCAAACGTGGGGCATATCTTTTGTTTCTTATGCTCCCGAGCCGGGATGTAGCTTCTTGGCCTCATATGCTGCCGAGGGGAGGGGTATGTTGCTTTACGTGCCCCCGGGGGGAATGCATTTTGCCTTTACTGCCCCGTGGCGGGGTATATCTCTTGGCTTCTTACGCCCCCAAGGTGGGGTGTGTTTTCTTCTTGTGCCCCCGGGGTGGGGTATATCTTTGTTGCTTGTTGTGCCCCCAGGGGGAGGTGCCTTTCTCTTCATGTGCGCCGGGCACCGGGTGTGTCTTTTACTTTCTTTTTTTTATATATATGCCCCCGAGGGGGGAATTCTTCTTCTTCTACCCCGACACGCTGGGGAATGTCTGCTCCTTGTGCCCCCAAAGTGGGGTGGATCCTCGACGGCTCGTGTGCCCCCGTTGGTGGGGTGTATGCTTCTTCTTCAGATTCCCCCAAGGCGGGGTGTATTCTTTGTTGTTTCATGTACCCCCGAGTCGGGGTGGATTCTCTTCATGTGTCCCCACGGGGGGGTATCTCTATTTTTTTGCCTCCTATGCCCCCGTAGCAGGGTATATATCTTCTTCTCATCCCCCATGGCGGGGTATGTATATGCTCTCTTCGGGAGTGGTGGCCGTGCTTGGCCTCGTTGCTATAAAGCATTCCCCACAGCGGACAACCATTCACCAAGCTACAATTGTGGCTCGCTGGGTCTTTTAACAACCACTCGGGGGCCGTTTTGTGCCGGATGGAGGCAGCAGGGAGAAGGAACGGGCCGGGTCATTACACCACAGACTCGGAGCCTCCTAGAGTCGGGCGGGATGCCGGGTTTCTTCTTGCTCTTTTGGTCGGCGATGCTGGCTGACTTTTCTTTTTTTCTTCTTTTTTTGTCCCCTCTTCTCTTCTCTTTTTTGTATGATCGACCAGGGTGGAGGTGCAGGAGAGCGCTCACCCCCTCAGGGAGGGGATGAGTGGTTCGCTCCACCGCATCAACCCCACAGTGGTAATCTTTGTTCAGCACGGGTCTCGACGGACGTGGTCGTACAACCCTCTCTTGCCAATTCTTTCTCTTCTTTTTTTTTTGCTTCTTTTTTATTCTCTCTCTCTTTTTTTTTATTCTTTTCTACCTTTCTTTCTTTCTTCTTTTCTTCTCTTTCTTCTCGAGGGAAACGGGGGGCCTGATTTCCCCTCCCTTCTGTTCTCTTTCTCTTATCTTCTCTTCCCTCTTTTTTTATAACAGCCCCCATGATTCTTGGAAGCTGCATATGCTTCGAAGCAGCGTTCTCGAGGCCGCAAAGGCAGCTGCACCGAGCCAGGCTTTTCTCCCAATAGGACTGGCGAAGACAGCACCTGCAATTCATCAAAGCAGGCGAACATCGTTTATTAGGGGGGCAATGAGGCCCTGAATCCCGGCGAAGAGATGAAGGGTGGTTTGGTCCCACCGGGCGTACCAGAATTGTGGACGCACCTTTCGTTTGCCGTTATTCTCTTGTTGGTTGATTCGTTTATTGAGTGCGTGGGCGTGCCAGTCACTGAGTGACAATTTATTCGGGCTCCGAAGAGCCCATGGTGCGCTCGATCTGACTTCGTCAGACGATTGTGTGGTTCGTGTCGGGACCAAAACCCGCCGCGCCATAAAGGTTACGGCGTCATTTACATCCCCCATACGAGGGAACACCCTTGATTAATCGCCGAGATTCAGGGCCTCATGGCCAGGAAATTAATTGCATAAAAGGTCTATTAGGAGGTATTGAAATCCTCGCACGACGGCGGGAAGAAAACCATTCGAGATCATGTCGGTCATGTGCTGACCATTTTATGTTCGGACGGGTGTCCGTCTCGGGAAAAGCGCGATCGTCGCGGGAAGACCGGAGCATATGTATGCCAGGATATGGCAATTTACTGTTCAGAAGAACGGGAAAAAAAAAACGTTTGGCTAAACCTCGGTTAGAGTGGTCGAAAACTGATAAATCTGTTGGCCCGGTGCAAGAGCAAGCTGCGACCATACTGCGGTGGGCCCCCCGCGGTCGAAACAAGACTTGCATGAGCGTCATTAATATTTCCGGTGCCAAGGGGCGACGAGGGAATATCCCTTGAATCTGCTGAAAAGCCTTGTGTCCGGAGAAGCGGGCGTTCGAAACATGTCGGTCATTCGGGAGACCATTTAATATTCGGACGGGAGTCCGGCTTGAGAATATTGTAATCGTCACGGGAGGACATGGAACATATGCATGCCGGGATACGGCAAGTTTATTATTCCGAGACACTGAAAATATTTGGTTGAATCTCAGTTATTGTAGTAGGAAACTAGCGAATTTATTGGCCCAGTGCGAGATCGAGTCGGGACCATACCGGGGGCGCCTCCCGCGGTCCAAACGGGGCTTGCGTGGGCATCATTAATGTTCCCAGTGCTGGAGGGCAACGAGGAAGAGTCCCGGGACCAAATTCCAAAACCGAAAACGTATTCAAAGGGAGCGAGCTATAGGCCGAGGATATGGGTCAGACAGTGACCATAATCGGGACGGACCCGAGGTCCCAGTATGACCCATGAAGGCCTTATCGATATTCCCATGGAAGGAGTCCAGGGGTGGCGGGAGCCGTCTCGTTCTATTCCAATTCTGTCGGTCGCTTGCGGACCTTTTCATGTTCGGGCAAGGGCCCATATTGAAAGTGCGACGTTGATGGAAACGACCCCGTACGAATGTATGCCGAGTTTACGGCAGTTTCAATGAAAGGACGGGAACGAATCCAATTAGAATGAATCCGATTTAACGGGCTATCGACCCGGAGCAACGCCGGCTCACGACCATGTCGGGGAGGGAGCCGTCGGTCATATTGGTTGCTCACGGGTCTTTTCATATTCAGACACAGGTCCATAATAGAAGTGCGGCGAAAACCGAGGTGAACCCGTTCAAATGTCTACCGAGCGTGCGGCAATTTTAGTAGCGGCTCTGGAGGGATCCGGCCGGAGAGATGAATCCGGTTTAATCGGAATGTCAGCCCGAGGCGAGGTCGGGTCACGGCCAGTTCGGGATGATTCCCGAAACTCAGGCCCAACCTGGAAGGGCGACATTGTTATTCCTTCGGCACCGTGTCACGAGAGAGACGTGGCTGCAAAGTGGATCTCATTGTTTTGTTATCATTTGAAATTTTATCATTATTATTCGTTAATTTATACGTATCTTTGAGTGAATTCTTTATTACTATTTATTCATTTTTCTTGTGATTTATTCATTTACTATTGTTATTATTTTTGTTCATTTTATTATCATTCATTTACTTGTCATTTTTTTGTTAAGTTTGTTATTATTATTATTTATTTTTGTTATCATTTATTTGTCCATTTATCGTTATTATTATTTCTTTTAACCTTATTATTATTATTGCTTATTTCTTTATCATTCTTATTTATTTATTCACCTTTTTGAATTTATTACTATTTATTATTGTTATTTAACATTATTGTTTGCCATTATTTCTCTATTTTTATTTTGAGTTTGTTATTATTATCATTATTTAAGTTTTGTATCATTATTTGTTTACTTATTATGTTTTCTTTTAGCTTATTATCTTTGTTAATATCATTATTTCAGGTGTACCGCTGGGTCATGGGAGTGCGCCGCTGGAGGGCCAAGGGAGTGTGCCGCTGAAGGCCAAGGGAGTGTGCCGCTGGGGGCCAAGGGGTGTACCGCTGGAGGGTTAAAAGGGTGTGCCGCTGAGGGCCAGGGGTGTACCGCTGGAGGGTCAAAGGAGTGTGCCGCTGAGGGCCAGGGGTGTACCGCTGGAGGGTTAAAAGGGTGAGTGTGCCGCTGAAGGCTGAAGCAGGAGCGTGCCGTTGAAGGGCTGAAGGGTGTGTACCGCTGAGGGAAAGAGGTGTGCCGCTGGGTGCTAAAAGGGCGTACCGCTGGGAGGCTCAAAGGGGTTTAGAGGAGTGTGCCGCTGGGTTGAAAAGGGGTGTGGCGGTGAGATCCAGAAGAGGTGTACCGATGAAGGGGTGTTGAAGGATAGAGGTAGTGTGCCGGAGAAGAGGCTTTGAAGCATGCCGCTGAAGGCTGGGAGGAGTGTGCCGGCGAAGGGATCGGATGAGCATGCCACTGAAAGATGATTAGAGTGCACCGTTGAAGGGCCAATCAGGGCGTGATGGTGGAGGTTCAATCAGTCTTCAATTCTTTATTTTAAGGCTTTTCTTTTCTTCTTGTTTTAATTTTTATACAATTTTATATAAACTTCTCCCTTGTTTTGTTCTGTTCGGCCTCTCTGCCATAAGTCAGAAGTTCGGCCTGTCGTGGCGTTGATCAGTTCAGTTCTTATCATGGTGCCGGCAGTGGCTTCATTAGTTGGAAGGCTTCATCATTAATTACTCTGTTCGTTTGTTGCCTCCTTTTGCCTTATTTAACATGTTGTTATTTTCTGACAAAAATTCGGCAGCATCTCCCCTTGACCCGGGGCGTAAGGGAGATTAAGGGAACGCGCCCACATGGAGTGGCGGAACCCGACAACTGGAGGTGGGCGCCCGAGGGCAGCAACACCTTTATGGGGCCTCGAAAAACCCGGAGAAAACCGTGAACGGAAGACTCCTAGTACTAGACAGAATGGGCTGGGGGTTGGCGGTTGAGGGCGTACCGCTGAGGCACCAGGGGAAGGTGTACCGCTGGGGGGGGCAGAAAGTGTGCCGCTGAGGGCCTAAGGGGTGTACTGGCCAAGGGCAACGGGGTGTGCCGCTGAGGGCCAATAGGGGTGTGCCGCTGAGGGCCAGAAGGGTGTACCGGCCAAGGGCCAACGGGGTGTGCCGCTGAGGGCCAAAAGGTGTGCCGGCCAAGGGCTGAAAAGTTGCATCGCTGGAGGATTAAAAGAGCTAAGTGTGTGTGGGCTGGGAGACTTGCAGGCTATTCAGGAAAAGAGGGGAAGCTCAAGGCCAACGGTGGGCCACTGGCAGCTGGGTGTTCGGAGAGAGAGAGCAAGGGTCTCCCTCTCTCCTCAAGCCGGTGGGCACAATAGATGGCCATGGAAGGGAGTGAAGAACCCATGGGGCCAAAACTCATAGGGGAGGAATCACATCGCCACGAAGACTTCAAAAGAACACCGGAGGAAAAAGATGAAAAGAGTAACACAGTGCATGAAGGCGGGAATAAACCGACATAGATAGCAGGAAAGACCCAAGAAGGGTGATTTTTCATTCATGGGAAGCAAAGGGTCCGAGGCCCTACGTATACATTGACGGACATGCCCGAGCCAAGGTCACGGGCAAGAAAGAAAACCCAAGAATAAGAGAAAGGGAAGAGGAAAACAAGGAAAACCCCAGAGAGGAAAGTGTTGGGGCTGAAGTGGGGACGATCGTCCACCCCTCCTTCTCCAACACTTCCCCCCCTGTTACATCAAGCCCTTCTTCTCTCTTCCTCTCTCTTCTTCCCGGTGGCCGTCGGAGGGAGCTCACGCCGGAACGCCTCCTCCTCTCTTCTCTTTTCTCTCCCTCTGTCCCTCTCTTGCCTACGTATCTTGCATTTTTCTGTTGCTCTGCCTCCCTCTTAGGCGCCCCTCCTTTCGTCGAAGTGGGAGTCATTTATACTCCCGGCAGCGGGAGCCTTCGAGCCCGGCCGTCGAAGGCCGGAAGCAACTCGTGATGATGGGGTTTTACTCCCCCTGTTCTGGCTGTCAGTGGAGTAGCCTGCGTGGCCCAACGATCGGCTGACACCTCGGACGGCTCACTGCGCGCCAAGGATATGTAGGGCATGGGCTTCACGTCGTCCCCCGCCGTTGAAAAAGCCTTCACGCTATGCCGTTGGCGGGCTGCACAAGCGTGCCGTAGGAGGACCAAAAAGGCGTGCCGTCGAAGGCCCAGCAGGGCGTGCCGCTGAGGGCCCAAAGGGGCGTGCCGCTGGAGGCCCATTGGGGCGTGCCGGTGAAACCCAAAGGGCTGTGCCGCTGAACACCCAGGGGTGTGCCGCTGAGCAGCCCAGGGGTGTGCCGCTGAAGGCCCGTGGGGCATGCCGGTGAAGCCCAAAGGGCGTACCGCTGAAGCCCCAAAGGGCTGTGCCGCTGAACACCCAAGGGGGTGTGCCGCTGAACACCCAAGGGGGCGTGCCGGTGAAGCCCAAAGGGCGTACCGCTGAAGCCCCAAACGGGCTGTGCCGCTGAAGCCCAAAGGGGTGTGCCGCTGAACACCCAAGGGGGCGTGCCGGTGAAGCCCAAAGGGCGTACCGCTGAAGCCCCAAACGGGCTGTGCCGCTGAAGCCCAAAGGGGCAGTTTTGAGCCCATTGTGAGCACGAGTTGTGGCCCATTCCATTTCCTTCGAGGCCCATGGATTGAGGGACTCTTTGCGATTGACTTCTCTTCACTGTCGTGACTCCTGCAGACGGTTTCACGGCAGTATGCATATTTGGGGAGTCCGGGTGACCGGTCTCACCGGGACTTCTTTACTCGGTGCCGTTGTTAGTGCTGGGCCGAGCAGGGTATCTGGGTGTGCAAATTTTGGTGTCCACAGCCGTCCAAGACTAGGGACGATGGTTCTCTTTTGCGAGTTGGTGCGCGGATAAACGGGCTTCGGCTTAGTATCAGCTCGCAGAATGGATTTCTTGACCTAGTCTGGGCAGCTTAACAATATTATCCTTGATTATCTTATATTTTTCATTTGTTTTACTTTTTCTTTTAAACCCAGCATGCATTCATATAGGAGTTTGAAACAATTTTTGGAAAATCATTCTGATAAGCTGATTTGGAGAGTCAAATTGATCTTAATCATTCCACATATGAGATATTCATTGCTGAACGGAATCTTCAGTTCGTTTTGTCGCTGTTTTGGGTTATTTTCTCGAAAGCTCCTTGTTTGGATTTCTATCATCTTATTTCAGTCCTTTCCCTTGATCCACCTTGGCTGCAGCACGTCCACATTGGCTGGTAACCGCTCCCCAATGGTGAAACCTACAGGTTTGTGACCTGGGGTACTTCCACCGCGCTGGAAGTTGATCATTCTCCTTCGTGTCCGCATGCACACTCCCTCTTTTATCCAAACATCGTTGATTTCAGTGAATTTCCCGAGATTGCTTCATCTCGAGCTTTTGATTTAATTCTCATCAAGTGATGTTGATTGCGTGTCTCATCACACCTTGGCATCTACTTTTCAGTTTGCTCTGCTCCCTTGCAAAGCAGACGCCAAGGCGAGGGAGCTGTAGACACGTCAAAATTGACGTTACTGTGAGTACATCTCGTATTGCCTTGTAATACCCCAATTTGACGCTCAAATTAACTTTGTTTGAGTGGTTTTTCTCACTTTTCTTGGATTTCTCCCTTTTCCCTCCCACTTCTTATTTTTTCCTATTTTTCTGGATTTGCTGGGCATTTTCCTCTATTTTTAAGAATTCACGACTTGAAGAGGGCCGTGTTTTAAATAGCGACCTAATCTGGGGCGTGTTATTAAGAAAGGACGACCATACGGAAGGGCGTCAATTCCTGGTATTTTACGAGTCCCACCCCGATTGAAATCAATGATTAACGTCCTTCCATAGGGCGTGTTTTTAATTAATGCCTTTGCTTCAGGCGTCTTTTCGGAAATTTCAAATTAAGAAGGTTTTGTTGGCAAAATTAAATCCAGGAAGTGACGCCTTTATCCCGGTCGTGTTTTGAATTAACGCCCTGGAGCAGGTCGTCACTTCTGAATTGACGCCCTTTGGTAGGTCGTGTTTCACCCTTCCGTGTCCGGTTTGAACTCACCTTTCCTGAAGAGTTCCCTGCCTTTCTTGATCACCTTGCCCGATCTGGGAACTAGAGTCCTTGCCGTATTTGATTCTTGCCAATTCTTATCCCCTTGGATTTGGATTTGTGCCCTATGAATAGAGCCCTACGGCTCTGTCGAAAGGATTCTTTTTTTTCTGCTTCTTCTTTTTTTACAGGGAATTGCTGCTTCCTGGCTGAAGGAGGAGCTCCTGCGCTCCAACAGCTTCATCTTTGACAGAGACTCCTCCTCATCGAGCATCAAAGCCAAAGAAACAGGCTTTTATCTTTTCAATTCATCTTTTGTTTTATTATATTAGTTCATACGCATGCATACATATTGTTCATCTTATTCTCTCACTCAACCACGTTGAGAATCCCACAGTGCAACTCTTGCACCCTCCTTTATCTGCATTAGCATTCATCATATTATATCCTTCCCTTTGCATAGGGGTTTAAGGGCCAACACCCAACAAGGTGTGTTCTTATACATGCTTTCATGTTTATCTTTATTGTGAATTTGATGCTACACTCACCTTGGTTCTAATCCAATCTTTTATTAGTGTTTGTTAATCTTGCAAGGGTAATCAATCAAGAAGAACTCTCTTCATCGGCCGGCCGATTGAAAGAGAAGGATACACTCACAATTCCCCGCATTTGAGGTATTTATATTCGCGATCCCTCCCTTGATTATTATTGTTTATATCCTTTGAGGCCCTCGCATCTCTGGCGATCACACTTCCCTTTAGCACCTCGTGCTTGCATGCTTATTTTTATTCTTTTTATTCCTTAAGTGGATTATTTTCATGATTCACAACACCCAGTGCCTGGGACATATGAAGAGAAAGACACCTCCCTTTGGAGGCATAAGAAGCAAAAGATACACCTCGTGTCGGGGGCATATGAAGAGAGTACACTCCATCCTGGGGGCATAAGGAGCAGAAGACCCACTCCACCCTGGGGGCATATGAAGCGAAAAGAATGCACCCCGGCCGGGGGCATACGAAGAGAAATATACCCCACTCTAGGGGCAGAAGAAGCAGAAGAATCTACCCCGACCTGGGGCACAACAAGCAACAAAGATACACCCCGCTCTGGGGACATATGAAGAGAAGCACTCCTCCGCCTTCAGGGGTAGACAAAGCAGAATTCACCCCCGCCATGGGGGGGTATAAGAAACAAAAGGCACACCCCGTGCCAGGGGCATATATAGAGAAACTCACCCCGCCATGGGGGCATAAAAAGCAGAAGAACTCATCCTGGCTTAGGGGTATTTGAAGAAGAAACATACCCCACCTGGGGGCATAGAAGCCGTGAAGAGTATACCCCGGCTTGGGGGCATTTAAAGAGAGGTATATCTGTTTGCGACCTTTTTTTTTCTTTTCTTTCGCGGGTCGATCGACCAACTGACTAACCGATAGTCAAATGATCAATTAACGACGCGGGCGTGCCAGTCACATGAGTGGCAATTTTATTGTGCGCTCACCCTGACCCGTGTCGGGCGAATGTGAGGTTCGGTCGGGACCAGCAGTCCGCCATACCGTAAAGGTTATGGCGTTAATTACATCCCCCACGAGGAGGGAACACCTTTGATTAATTACCGAGATACCGGGCTGTCGAAGCCGGAAAAGGAACTACATGATGATTACAGCAAAGACAGGCAAGATGCAGCATTAATCATGCAGAAGATGCGTAGTTAAATGGAAAAATGGATCCTAGGTACGTGGCGGAGGACTTAGGCTCGAAAGCCGCCTTCACGCGTAACGAAGCCTCCAATCAGGCGTAATCTGACCTTCTGGCAATGTTATTTGATATACCAAGGATGCACACATTCGGGCATGCGCTAATGCGATATGCGTGCGTAGACTAAGGCGTAACGGAAGGATTCGAGGCGCCTCGATTCAAGCTTGAACATGCTAATTTTTATTCAGTTTATTTGGTTGAGGAACTCGCATCCTTCTGTGATTAGCATAATAAATCATCCCATAAGTGGGAAAGGGGTTGGAACGATGTAATGACACGATTCGGAACGAAGCCGATGCAGTGCGTGCGAGGACAGGGACTAAAACGCTTGAAACGGCGCCCTGAAACGTAGGTAAAAAGTTTAAAACGGCGCCAGAACCGTAGGTAAAGGGGGTAGCCCTGTTAAAACGGCGCGGGAAGTTGGGGCGCGCCGGGAAGGGCGCGCCGTTTTAAGGCGTGATCGCGCATGAACGCGCCGAATTAACCCGATTTCATGGAGACAGGAGCCTCGTCGGTTTATTCATAGATTTATTAAAAGGTTTTGGACGGTTTTGAGAATTTATTAAGTTGATTGTTCATAGAATCGGTGCCGAGTCATTCAAAGGCCGAGTCACGGGCTCGCGTGAGGCGATTGTTCCGAGTTTAACTCGTTCGAGCCGAAATTTCGGCAGCATCTCCCCATCCCAAAGAATGGTCGGGGAGACGCAGGGAGTACTCACGTGGCGGAGTAAACCCCTAAAAGCCGGGTGGCGCAACGGCGGCCGGCAGACCCAAACGGATAGGAAGACCTCGAGGGCTAGCCTGCTAGGGGCACCGAGTTCGTGGGTAACGGTGAGTGAGTGAGGCGACTCGATATGGGAGCGAAAAACCCCGAGGGCTAGCCTACGAGGGGCATGCGACCCGAGTCACCACAACACTCGAATCGGGACAACCATATAGGGAAGGAATCCCCGAGGGCTAGCCTACGAGGGGAACACCACCCACGGTCACTGTCGAGTCCGTTAAGGACTGCAGATTCTGAACTGTAGGGCTTAGCCCCATTATTGTACATCCAGTGGTCCACAGGGAGATTCGTTATCGAGAGACGATCCCTCCGTCAACCGAATGATTGATGAAAACAAGATTTTGGGGAATGTCCCCCCCCCCCCCCCCCGGATGCTGGAGTGATGCTACATAGCATACTCCCATCGAAGTACAAATGACATAACAGGAAGCAGTATGAGACTTCGTTTGACGGTGCCAGACAGACAAACTAATTGCCTAGAAATATATTGAAATGATGGAGCCCCACGGATCGAGCAAGTCAATCACCAGCAAAATATGTTGCCGGCGCATAGCCCGGGGCACAGATATACATATACGTGTATATGATATTCGGGAACAAACCCACATGGGGCTCACCGTCGAACGACTGGAAGCCGTCCAAGGATTCTTCCCATCCCCCTGGTCTATGAAACAGAGCGTAAAGGGGACGGTGAAGAACCTTATTCCCTAGGCGGAGACCAGACAGAGATATGCACACAAGTACATCTCTGCTCGCAAAGCCCATGAAATATTCAATGCTGAACCCAGCCATTGCATCAAACTCGAAAGAAAGAGAACCCCGGGGAGGGGGATGAATGATTCATGTAGCCCGAAGGCATAGCCAATGTCGGAGAAATCGGCTATACGAAAGTATATACATATGTTGGAGAAATCATTAAATGCACGCTCGAAGGAGGGTTGGAGAGCGGGAGGAAGAGATACAACATCAATTAGAGCAACTCTTTATTCATCCCATGGAAGACACAGTTATGTGTATGCAGAGCACGTAGATTCCGGCGCCGTCGTTGTCGATCGGCCGCCGTTTCCATTAACGAAGAAACGATTACAGGCGGAGTAAAAAAAAAAGGCAGAAGGAAAGGTGAGGAAAGGGGGAGGAAAGGCTCGTATCATCGCCCCTCCCCCTCTTCTTCACTTACATTGCAGCCCTGGGGGCGAATACAACAAAACAAAAGCGGGGGGATTCGACGAGAAACACGACGACGACCCACCTAGAAGGCAGGGAAGCAGTCGATCGTCCTCTCCGACACCGGGGAGCTCGAGTGGAAGAGGGTGGCGGCCGCCGAGGGACTTCAGCCGGGAACTCCTTTAGAAAAGAAGCACCCCTGGACCTCTCCCCTTTCTTTCTAATTCCCTTTTTTTTTCTTTTTGATTCCGCCCCGCTCTTTCTATCGAGTTCCTCTCTTTTTTCTGATTCGGGTCTTCTTTTCTCTATCTCCTTCTCTATATCGATCTCTTCTGTCGACAGGCTATATATAGCCTCGGGGTTAATTCGGCGCCCCAGGAAGAGGCGCGCCGGGTTGACGGCGCCGGGGAGAGGCCCCATTATGCCTTTGCGCGTCGGTGTAGACACGCTAAAATTGACATTGTTTTGAGTATATTTCATATTGCCGTGCAATGTCCCATTTGACCCTCAAATTAGCTTGTTTGAGTGGGTTTTCCCACTTTTCTTGAATTTCTCCTATTTTTCCCTCATTTCCTCCTTTTTCCTATTTTTCTGGATTTTCTGAGCATTTATCTGAATATTTTGAAATTCACGACCTGGGTAAGGGCGTGTTTTTAAAACACGACCTGATCTGGGGTGTTTCTTTGATAAAGGACGCCCACACCTGAGGGCGTCAATTCTTGGTGTTTGACCGACTTCCCCGTTTTAAAGACTTGAAATTAACGCCCTTCCTAGGGGCGTGTTTTTTAAAGTGGCTTTTCCTGAGGCGTGTTTTACAATTTTTAAATATGGGGAGTTTTTATTTCTAAAAAATTGGTTTTTTTGAAACGCCCTTGTGCAGGGCGTGTTTTTAAGAAACGCCATTTGTGCAGGTCGTCAATTCTTGAATTGACGCCCTGGTCCAGGTCGTGTTTCACTCTTTTGTTCCGAACGAACGCAGCCTTTCCCCAGAGAGTCCCTGCTTCGTTTGGGCTCTTGCCCAGCTTAATCCTCCCCTCTTTGGACTCTTGCCATTCTTATCTTATTCCAACCTATTAATAGAGCCCTTTGGCTCTGTTATAGGGGGTGGGATGGTTCGATTCTACTTCTTCGGTCTTCCTATTCTTCTTCTGTTTTCTCTTTCTTTTCTTCTTCTGGTTTTTTTTTTCTTTTCTTCCTTCGCAGGGGTGCTGCCTGGCTGAAGGAGGGCTTCACATGGTTCAAGCTTCATCCAACTGAAGGCATCTCCCCATCGAGTATCAAAAGCCAAAGGAGCAAAAACCAGATTTTTCTTATCCCTCCTTTTTCTCTTTTAGTTTGTTTTTATTAGTTCATACATACGCATGCATCATATTCCTCTCCCTATGCATATTTCCTTTCTTCAACTATGTTGAATATCTCCCCTTAGTGCATCTCTTGCACATCTCCATGTTTTGCATACATTCATCATATTTCTCCACACCTTTTTTGCATAGGGGTTTAAGGGCAACCACCCTTAAGGTGTGTTCTTAATCATACTTTCATGCTCATCCCTTTATTAAGAATTGATGCTACACTCACCATGTTTCTAATCCATATCTTTATTGGTGTTTGTCTTTGTTTGCAAGGGTAATTAATTGAAGAACTCTCTTCATCGGCCGGCCGATTAGAAGAGAAAGGAGCACTCACATCCCCGCGTTTTAAGGTATTTTTCGCGATCCCTCCATGCTTTTTATTGTTATATTTTGAGACCTCGTGTCTCTGGCGATCACAAACTCCATCTTAGCACCTCGTGCTTATTCGTGCTATTTCATGCTTATTTATTCATATTCTTAATTTTTCCTTAAGTGGATTTTAATCATAATCTACAAATTGGCGATCACGGTGGGACCCCTTTCGTTTTTCTTTTGATTACCCTTTCCATTGGGCACCCACGTGTGCCATCTCCCCTTTTGCACCCTCGGTGCATCTCCTTTTGTGCCCCTCGGGCGCCCTCCATTGTGCTTTGCACTCTCCCCAAGTGATCTGTCAGCTTGTTAGATTTTCTTTTTGAAAATTCCACTTACTCAAAATTTTTGATGAGCATGTCATGCTATGCTGCATGTTATTGATTGCCATGATCATATTGTGACTGTGGGTGTATTGCTGTTTCTGGCTTCGGGGACACAGAGAATTAACACCTCTGGAAGAGGCGCGTTTTTGTTTAACGCCCTAACCCAGGGCGTCTTATTTATTTGTAACGCCTCCTGACAGGGCGTTTTCCAGCGCATCCCTGGTTTCCCTTGGCTTATTACGCTGCTTTGTGAATTCACGCCCTCCTCCAGGGCGTCTCTTTTTGATTAGCGCCTCAGATCAAGGCATTTTTTGTGATTTGACGTCCGCTGGAACGGGCGTCCTTTTATTTATAGCGCCTCACACTAAGGCGTGTTTTTCACTGCCCCTGGGCCTCACAGTGATTCACGACAGTGACCCTGTCGTTTCTTTGCTGGATAGCGCCCCCTTCCAGGGCGTCTTTTTACTTTGGGTTTGCAGAACCTTTCCTAGCGTGATTTTCATCATGATTCATGCCATGCTCATATTCATTGATTGATTATATTGTGGTGATTGGCTTGGTTTACCCTGCTTGTTTGTGAATTCACGCCCCTCTCCAGGGCGTCTTTTTACTTGGTAACGCCTCACGCCAGGGCGTTTCTTTGTTTGGCCGTGTGTAGCCCTGATGGTTCACGCCCTGCCCCAGGGCGTCTTTTAGATTTGACGCCCTCTCAATGAGGCGTCTTTTCTTTGGATAGCGCCTCACTCAGAGGCGCGTCTTTATTGGTAGCGACCTTCCACAGGTCGTCTCTTTCCTGTGATTTCACAGAGCCTCCGCCTATTCATGCTTTATTGATTTATATTGATTATTTGGCTCTATTGGTGATTTACCTATCTCCTTGCACGCATTTCATTCATTCATTTGCATTGGTTTGGGAGACCTCCTCTCTCCTCACTAGGATTCCACACACCCTCTTGGAATCGGGACGACCCTCCATTGAGCATTCCGTCTCTTTGGACCGAAAATCCCTTTTCCAAGCCTCCATAAGTCCCCGCACCCGTGGATTCCCTCACGGACGCCGGGCAGGTTGTACCCTTTGAAGTCCCGAATTAGTTGGCCTAAACGTGGTGAGAGAGTGTTCCTAGTTGGCATTGGAGTTAAATCATATTGAAACTAGGCTCCTCCCCTTATGTGAATCATATCAATTTGCATAAATTCATTAATTCACCAAGGTTCGAACATAAAAATCAAGGTAACCATTTCAACTTGGGTGTGTTTCTTTGCCAATTGTTTGCACATTCTTTTGATTGCATGATGGCTTACCATGATAGGAAAAATAACATGTTCAATTCAATTAATGTTCATGAGGGTGATCAACCTAGCACATCTTATTCCCCTCAATTTCAACATGTTCATCAAAATTCTCACCATTCTTTCAAAGGACCGCATCCTCATTCTTACGGTCATGCCCGACCCATGGGCAATGTCCATCCTCATGGTCCCCCTACTCAAGTTCGAGCCACTATTCCTACGGGACCGTCTCGTCCTAACGATGAGAAGGTCTCCCGAATCTTGCATGCATTAGATCATCTCACCCCTCAACAGATCCAAGCCCTTAAGGCCGCCGTTGAGGGCGCATCTCCTGTATCTCATCCTCCTTCCAATTCCATACGGGTGGCCCATCACCCATCTCCTTCTAATTCTATTCGAGTGGCCCATCACCCACCTCCTTCTAATTCTATTCGGGTGGCCCATCACCCATCTCCTTCTAATTCTATTCGGGTGGCCCATCACCCACCTCCTTCTAATTCTATACGGGTGGCCCATCACCCACCTCCTCCTTCCAATTCTACACGGGTAGCCCATTACCCATCTCTTCCTGTTCATTCTACTTGGGTGGCCCATCACCCGCCTCCTTCTATTCCTCCTCCATCACGGCCCCAAGGCCCGTCTATTCCTTGCAGTCCGGCCCATCCGGGTTCTTCTATGGGTCGGCCCATTAACTCCCCTCCATGGCCTTTTTATGCGGCCCCTCCTCCTTCAAAGCCCTGCCAACCTTCTGTTGCTCGGGTCACACCCCTCCAGCAAACTCTTCTTGATAAAATCGCTTTGATGGAGGAACAATTAAAGAAGGTCACTGCTCCTCCTACTCCAGTCAATCCTCTTCATGCTTTCCTAGACGATATTACGAAGATGGAGAATGAATGGAAAGACAGGAGGGATGATTATGACTTCGGCGTTTCAAGCAAGCAAGAACCGGCAATTGAAGCACTTGAGCCGGTATACGATGATGAAGCTCCGCAGGCACCCCTTCCAAGTTTCCTTCGCTTTCCACTTCCCCCATTATCATTCGATGAACCTCCTGCTCAGGACGAAGCCACCGTCCCTAACCCTACCCCTGTTTTTGAGACCTCTTGGTGTTACGACGATGGGTCGATATTTCAATCACCCACGTCGACATATCTTGAGTCTCCTCCCACTCCCAACGCCGCTCGCCCCGTTCGGCATTTTCTCCGCAACAAACCCCCACCAATTACACCTCCCACAATTATACTTCCACCAATTACACCTTCACCAATTAAACCCCCATCAATTACACCTCCACCAGCTATGCCATTAACCTCCATATCACCAGCCTCCACTGAGCCCACCTTCGAATCTTCCCCAATTAACCTCCCATTACCACCACCTCAACCTTCCCTTATCCCTTTAACCCCAAAACCCACATTGCCTACTCCACCACTTAACCCTTCACCTATGGTTAGTCCTGAGCAGGATCCACCACTTTTTGCACTCAAGCCAACCCCGACTGCTTTCGAGCAAAGGGAGAAGCTCGGCGTGTTTGAACCTCCACTTCCACTCATCCTTTCTACAACACCTCCCATTACACTTTCCATTATACCTCCACCATCCATGGAGCCTTCTGCCTCCGCTTCACCTCCCTCTACTACTCGGAATGGGGGGCCTTATGCAAGCACAGGTGCCAAAGATGATCAAGAGCCGGGCAGCAAGGATTTGGCCGTGCCGTTCAAGATGCAAGAATTTATTTGCCGGATGCCAATCCGGGTTATTGTGCCAAGCATAATTGAAGAAGCCAAGTTGCCGCCATGCCGAGCATTGATGCTATGTAAGGGCCGGGCAGGGCGCCCTTTGTTCCAATTTCCAAATTTTGAATCAATGGGCGACATAATGCTTCCTATCCCCACTTTCCAACTCCCTCACACCATTACTTTGCACTCTCCAAGGGAGTTGTCATTCACCTTTGAAGCCTCGACAGGGGCTATTTCTCATACACTTTCACTGCCGTGGAGGGGCAGTTATCTTAATGCTAAGGGGCCATCCCTTATTTGTTCCACCTTCTATTCATCCATTGCTATCACTTTTCCTTCATGGGCTACTCCAAGGGTAAGGAGGAGGATTTCGTCCTCTCACCCTTTTAATTCTTCACACCCTTCATATTCTTCATACTCTTTGCATTTCATGCATTCTGTTGCATTCATGCATTCATTGCATCCATTGCATTACATTTGCACACATTTGCGCCTCCTTCTTCCCGGGTTTCCGAACCCGTATCTCCCCCGCCTTCCGGTACCTCCGGATATTCCGCATTTCCTGTCTTATTCATCTTCATTGTTCGGGCATCGCGCCCCTTTCTATCTTATTCTTTCGGAACCTCCGGACTTTCCTCTTGGGCATCGCGCCCCTTTCTATTTGCTTCCTCCGGAACCTCTGGACTTTCCTCTTGGGCATCACGCCCCTTCCCATCTTATTCTTCCGGTACCTCCGGAAATTCCGCATTTCTCATCCTGTTCATCTTCATCCTTTTATCCACTCTCCTTGGGGCATCGCGTCCCCTTTCTGAAACCTCCAGGAGTTTTATCCCTCCTCTTCGGGCGTCGCGCCCCTTTCCACCTTATTCCTCCGGAACCTCCGGAACCTCCGGACCTTTCCCTCGGGCATCGCGCCCCTTTTCACCTCCTTCCTCCGGAACCTCCGAACCTTTCCCCCGGGCATCACGCCCCTTTCCATTCTATACCTCCGGAACCTCCGGACCTTTCCCTCGGGCATCGCGCCCCTTTTCACCTCCTTCCTCCGGAACCTCCATACCTTTCCCCCGGGCATCACACCCCTTTCCATTCTATACCTCCGGAACCTCCGGACTTTCCCCTCGGGCATCGCGCCCCTTTCCATCTTAATCCTCTGGAACCTCCGGAACCTCCGGATTCTATTTTCCTCTTCTTTGGGCATCGCGCCCCTTCCCTTCTCATTCCTCCGGATCCTTCATACCTTTCCTTCAGGCACAACGCCCCTTTCCACCTTCTCCTTCCTGATTTTATTCCTCCGGACCCTCCATCTTTCTTCCAATTCATCTTCTTGCTCCTCCAGAATATCTCATTATTCATTTTCTTCTTCCTTACCCATCATCTTTTTCCCTATTTCTCCCCAGGGCATCGCGTCCCTTCTTTTAATATCCCTCCGGAGCCTCCGGATGATTCTTCTTATCACGATTCTCCTCCTCTGCTTCCGGACCCTCCAGATCCGCCTCTTTCCATCTATCAATTTCTTCTTCTAATTCCTCCTGATTCTGGGTCCGACCCAACTTCTTCCACATCCACTGCCTTGGGCATCTGCCCTTTCTCCCACTGCTTTCGAGGCTTTAGTCCTCACCTCTCTTCTTGATATTTCGCTTCTTCTGTAGACTGTTCCATGTGATCAGGTCTCCACGCCTTAGCAAGGGAGTTCTAGCCCTCGCCTCTTTTCCTTTTCTCCTTATTCGTCTGAGTCTGGTCTTGGCACCACTCCTTCTTGTTAAGCCACTTTCAGATCCTTTGCTTCTAATTCTTTTGACTGCAAAAGAGGAATATCCCACGATGATCAAGATCGCCTCTCGCGGCAGCTGCTTCAACGAAGGTTGCAAGGTAACATATTGGCGTAAGTACGCATTTTTATGATATCATTCCCTCATTGCTTCACGCGTGATTTTCAAAATGAAGTGCTTCCTAACAAGATTAAGAGTGGTGTTTTAGATCTTTATCTTAGGCTTTTGTTAAATTAAATCATTGTTAAAAAGAGTCTTTAGGCTTACTTATGCAGCACCTTGGTTAATAAGAACCCCGCGCTGGGAATTCAACATTCTCTCCCTGCTTGTTAAGATCAACCCTCAGCTGGGCACCTCACACACTTCACGGCGTCCTTAGCCGGCTCCTTTGGTAAAACACCGTTGCTACTTTGGCCATGCCATGAGTATTCCTGGAAGTCTTTTTCTCTTCTTTACTCGGCCACGTGCAGGGGCAAGAGGTTGACGGATGAGATGACCAACCTTGGTAATCCCCAATACGAGAGGAGTCTCAAATAGGGGCAGTCTTGACCCAAACTAAATATGAGTTTCATGATATACATCTCGCCAAAAGGGCTATTATGAAAATCAAGTCAGAATTTCGATAAAAGTAAGATTGTGAATTATGGCATGTCAAGAGTGGCAAAGTCCCCGCAGGGAAAACCCTGGTCGTATGCATGTCAAGGGTCTAAAAATCAAAGGCACAAAGCTCCGGCACAACAGACTACCTCTTTGAGGGTTAACACCTTGGAAGGAATTCAAGTCTTGATATCTCCCATCCTGTATAAAGCTTATCTCCAATTATTCTTCCCTTCTTCCTCCAAGACCGAATGTTTCTCGGGTATGGCCTTGGTAGGGGCACCGTTAATCAAGGGCAGTCGGTTATAGGATGCCACTTTCAATGCACGCCCGACTTTGGGAAATTTTAGCGAAAAGGGAAGGAACGAGGACCCCCAATTGATGGTTTAAACACCCTTTGATGATGCATTAGCTATGTCTAAACCAAAATCCAAAAAAAATTGAATATTGCAAAATCTAACAAAAAAATTGAATATTTCCTGAGCAAAATCAAACAAAAAAAATCAGATATTTCTTCCAAGATTCATAAAAATTAAAATATTTTCCAAAATCCATAAAAATTCAAATATTTTCAAACTCCTAAAAATTTGCATATTCAAAAATCCAAAACTTTTGCATTGTATTTTCTGATGGTGTTTCTTGTAGGAACAACAATCTTTCCAAGGACCAAAAGCACGGGATGAGTCCTATCTCCTCTTATCGCTATCAATCTCTTGATTCTTCCCGATATTCATATGACATGCCACCCAGGGGCATTTTTGATTATCATGTCCTTTTATCTCCTGATTATCATTCATCTCCAAATCATCTAATTTCATTCGATCACTCTGCCGCCGATGGGCATTATCAGATCCTGATCATTCATCTCCAAATTTTGATTAGCCAGATTGTCATCCTCATGTCAAACAACAAACAATGATGCTTTGCAATGCTATGATGCTATTCATGCCACATACATGCTATTGATGCTTTGATTGATGTTATGCATGCTATGCTTTCATGCCTTATTCATTGCTTGTTAGTTTTTTTGGCTAATGAATTTTTGAGCGCAGGATAAGAAGCTCTTGGTCACGCCGACTGGGCATCATCATCTAAGTCCCACGGTGCTTGCAACTCATTTCTGAGTTCCACATGCTTATTGTTATCACCATCTCCCTGTATGCATTTTACTATATGTTACATATGTTACTAGATTATATCAAGGACCTTGTGGCTTTGGTAAATCTGGGATTTGAGTTCCCCTTCATCAAAAACAATGATGATTCCAGAGAAGTCTTAGTCACACTGATAGGCCGTTGAGCTGTCCAAGACTGGGGACGATGGTTCCCTTTTGTGAATTGGTGCGTGGATAAACGGGCTTCGACTTAGTATCAGCTCGCTGAATGCGTTTCTTGACCCAGTCTTGGCAGCTTAACAATATTATCCTTGATTATCTTATATTTTCGTTTGATTTAATTTTTCCCTTTAAACCCATCATGCATTCATGTAGGAATTTGAAACAATTGTTGAAAAATCATTCTGATAAGCTGTTTTGAGGGTTGAATTGATCTTAATCTTTCCAGATATGAGATATTCCATGCCGGATTGAATCTTTAGTTCGTTTTGTTGCTGTTTTGGGTGATTTTCTCGAAAGCTCCTTGTTTGGATTTTTATCATCTTGTTTCAATCCTTTTCTTTGATCCACCTTGGCTGCAGCACGTCCACTGGCTGGTAACCGCTCCCCAATGGTGAAACTTACAGGTTTGTGACCTGGGGTACTTCCACCGCGCTGGAAGTTGATCATTTTATTTTATCTCCTTTGTGCACCGCGTGCACATCTCCCCCTTTTATCCAAACATTGTGGATTTCGTTGGATTTCCCGAGATTTGCTTCATCTCGAGCTTTTGATTTAATTCTCATCAAGTGATGTTGATTGCGTGTCTCATCACACCTTGGCATCTACTTTTCAGTTTGCTACGCTCCCTTGCAAAGCAGACGCCAAGGCGGGGCAGCTGTAGACACGCTAAAATTGACATTATTTTGAGTATATTTCATATTGCCGTGCAATACCCCATTTGACCCTCAAATTAGCTTGTTTGAGTGGTTTTTCTCACTTTTCTTGAATTTCTCCTATTTTTCCCTCATTTCCTCCTTTTTCCCATTTTTCTGGATTTTCTGGGCATTTATCTGAATATTTTAAAATTCACGACCTGGGTAAGGGTGTGTTTTTAAAACACGACCTGATCTGGGGCGTTTCTTTGAGAAAGGACGCCCACACCTGAGGGCGTCAATTCTTGGTGTTTGACCGACTTCCCCGTTTTAAAGACTTGAAATTAACGCCCTTCCTAGGGGCGTGTTTTTTAAAAGTGGCTTTTCCTGAGGCGTGTTTTACAATTTTTAAATATGGGGAGTTTTTATTTCTAAAAAATTGGTTTTTTTGAAACGCCCTTGTGCAGGGCGTGTTTTTAAGAAACGCCATTTGTGCAGGTCGTCAATTCTTGAATTGACGCCCTGGTCCAGGTCGTGTTTCACTCTTTTGTTCCGAACGAACGCAGCCTTTCCCCAGAGAGTCCCTGCTTCGTTTGGGCTCTTGCCCAGCTTAATCCTCCCCTCTTTGGACTCTTGCCATTCTTATCTTATTCCAACCTATTAATAGAGCCCTTTGGCTCTGTTATAGGGGGTGGGATGGTTCGATTCTACTTCTTCGGTCTTCCTATTCTTCTTCTGTTTTCTCTTTCTTTTCTTCTTCTGGTTTTTTTTTCTTTTCTTCCTTCGCAGGGGTGCTGCCTGGCTGAAGGAGGGCTTCACATGGTTCAAGCTTCATCCAACTGAAGGCATCTCCCCATCGAGTATCAAAAGCCAAAGGAGCAAAAACCATATTTTTCTTATCCCTCCTTTTTCTCTTTTAGTTTGTTTTTATTAGTTCATACATACGCATGCATCATATTCCTCTCCCTATGCATATTTCCTTTCTTCAACTATGTTGAATATCTCCCCTTAGTGCATCTCTTGCACATCTCCATGTTTTGCATACATTCATCATATTTCTCCACACCTTTTTTGCATAGGGGTTTAAGGACAACCACCCTTAAGGTGTGTTCTTAATCATACTTTCATGCTCATCCCTTTATTAAGAATTGATGCTACACTCACCATGTTTCTAATCCATATCTTTATTGGTGTTTGTCTTTGTTTGCAAGGGTAATTAATTGAAGAACTCTCTTCATCGGCCGGCCGATTAGAAGAGAAAGGAGCACTCACATCCCCGCGTTTTAAGGTATTTTTCGTGATCCCTCCATGCTTTTTATTGTTATATTTTGAGGCCTCGTGTCTCTGGCGATCACAAACTCCATCTTAGCACCTCATGCTTATTCGTGCTATTTCATGCTCATTTATTCATATTCTTAATTTTTCCTTAAGTGGATTTTAATCATAATCTACGGCCGGGTTGATGGCGCCGGGGAAGGGCCCCATTTGGCTTTTACGCGCCGGATTGACGGTGCCGGGGAAGGCCCCCATTTGGCCTTTGTGCGCCGGATTGACGGCGCCGGGGAAGGCCCCCATTTGGTTTTTGCGCGCCGGATTGACGGCGCCGGGGAACACCCCTTTTGTTCTTGGCGCGCCGGTTTGATGGCGCCGTTTTAACCTGTTCACTTGGCGTGTCAGTCCGGTGGGCCCGGAGATAATTTCGGAAGCTCCCGTCGACTGTTCCCCTCGCCCTGGCCATCAAAGGGCCTTGATGGGGTGTTCACGAAGCTCTTGGTAGGACGAATGGCCTTAAACAAGACTTCGTGTGTGTCCGGTCCGAGCACACGGGTGTCCTACTGACACAGTCTTCGGCACTGTGATTTGTGCTTCTGGCTGAGACGGACTCGCGCTCGAGGCTTCCTTACAGGATGACGTTACATCCTGGACCATTCCACCTTGAATTGGTGATCAATCGGCCACTAATGAGCCCACTATGGCGAGAAGCCGAACCCGTGCCGGGTAATCGGGGTCTTCTGCTGACAGAACCTTCGGCCCCCTTGTTGCGGATGGCCGAGGACATTCTTCCTCCTTAGGAGAGTCATTGGGTAGACCGTCGTCCTTGGTCAGGCGACGGATGTGGGGTAGCGGCACGACGAGGTCGATGCCGGATCATTGGACAGGCTTGATCACGCTGCCGGTTGGTTGCGGGTTCACTTCGGCTCTCTTGAGGTAAAGTCCCCGACGTTCCCTTCAAGGTGGCTCGGGGCTTTGTCAGCTTGAGGGGTCCTCTTGATAAGTTGATCTTTATCGGCTTCTGTGCTTCAGTGGGCCGTATCATTCATCCTTGCGGCTTGGTTGCCAAAGGATCATATTTTGAGTGCCAACAAATGCCCCCCAGACGTAGGCGGTGCAAGTGAGGCAGGAATGCGGCAAGGCCTGCGGATGAGCTTCGTTTGGCTGACGGAGGCTCGACCAGCACTTAATTCTGGCGTCAGATGTTGATCTGGCGAGGCAGGAAGCCTGACGGCGTTGCTTAAAACGGCGCGGCCTTTGCTTCGAGGGTTAAAACGGCGCGGCCTTTACGGCGCGCCCTGGGCCTCCGGGGTTAAAACGGCGCCGCCTTCCCGGCGCGCCCTGGCCCTTTTAGAGGTTAAAACGGCGCGGGGGTCCCCAGCGCGCCATTTGTTTAAAACGGCGCGCTCCGGGGCGCGCCGTTTTAACAAAATGAAGGGGGCCCCTATATAAGCCTCCCTCCTTTGTTTTTTTCCTCGCAAATCTTCATTTGCAACAATTTTTTCTCTCTCCTCATTCCCCTCCACCGCAGCGCCGAGTGAGTTCCGGGTTTGGGCGATTTCGCGCCTTGAGCGGGTGAGTCGAGTGATATTCTGTTCGGGTTCTGAACCCATTCTTCGGGCCCCTGGAGGCTCTTTGTAGGACTCGTCCTCGGAGCTAGATCCCTCGGGTGTCCCTTTCGGCTTTGGCTTAATGCCTATGGCTGCTTTTAGGGGCTGCTCCCTTTGTGGACGGCTTCCGCTTTCTTTTTGGCAAACCCTCGAGCTGAGGAGATGCTGTCGAAATTTTGTCAGAAATATTGTTTTGATCCACTAATTTCTGACTCTTGTTTGTTATTTCCCGCGTGCTGTTTCGCAGATAACATGGCTTCCGGCTCTTCTTCCTCCGTATCTCGGGTTGCCGTGACATGGGGGAACGTCCATTCCCTTGATCGGGGGCTCCGACGTGTAGCCGTAGTGGCTGAGTCTTCGGACTCAGAAACCGACACCGTCGACACCGGCCATTTGTTGATCCTTGACGGCAACCAATTCAGGTATGACCGAGGGGACGACATCAGACGGGACCACCCCAAAGACAAGCACCTGATGGCGTTCCTCGAGCGCTTCAACCTCGGTGGGAAGCGTGATTTAATTCTGGGCCGCAGAGCTGAAGGAGCGCTACTGGCGGAGCGGGACAGCCTGACTGAGTCAGTCACCTATGGTATGCCCATGTACATCCCCGGGGAACCCAGGAAATGGGGGGTCGTGCTCGGAGTGCAGGAATTGTCCCCCGAGGCCGGGATGCTGACGAGAGCGCCGCAATACACACCAGCTCGCTGGAATGAAACCGCCGGCCGCGTTGACAGGGAGAAGCCCATATATGGTCTATTCCTCGCACCGCTCCATTGGGGATACCGGGACGAGCCTTTTCTTTTGGACTGCTTGGCGGTCCGGTTCAAACGTCAAATTTCAGTGGGGTGGTTTGGAGAGCTCAAAGCCACCGACGCTCACGCCTTCAGACCGGGAGCGGTTGAATTTACAGACTTCGTGTTACGGCAATACGCCCCCATCTTGGTGCACGCCGGAATTTATCAGAGCGTATATGCTTCCCGGTATAGATACCCGATCTCCCGAGGCCTATGTTGCGGGATGATCGAAGTCTTCTGCCCAGAGTACAATACTTTCTACACTGCAGAAGGTGAAACTTCATTGGATTTATGGAGCCTTTCTCAGCTGAGCGGCCTGCCGATAGATGGAGAGCCGTATGAAGAAGTTTGCTTCGCGGACTGGCTGAAGGACCAAACGGATGGTGAAGGCAACTACTTCACGGGCTTCGCCTATCGTTATTTGATGAAGGCGTATCGCACCCTGCTGCGCCTGACACTTGACTCGCGGGAAGCGCGAAAGCCCGGTGAGAAGAGGCGCGTGCGGATGGGCACGTGGCTTCAATATTTCTTTGGTGGGGAGCAGCATTACGAGGACTTCCCCACAGTGGTTCCGACAGCGGTGGCGTGGAAGAAGAGGGCTCGGCGCCAAGCAACATATCCTGCTGTCTCAGGGAGAGGGCGGCAGGCCGGCCCGAATCCCACGGGAGTTGACGCAGTTACACACTGTGCTGCGTACTTGACATATTGGCTTTGTTCATTCGCCCTTCCCCAAGGAGATGAGACGGTGATCAGGCCGGAGGCAATTTATCCTGCCTGTTTGATGGCTTGGGGGACGAAGCTATCCCTGTGCCCTGTGGCTTTATGCCTTATATACAAAATGTTGGGGGATTTGCACAAGTCGCGCATCCCCAGGAATTCGCGGACAGTTGGTCCCCTCCACTTTTTTAATGCCTGGGTCTGCACCCTATTTCCGGAAGCAGCTCCCCGGTCAATGCAGTCAGATCGTCCTTTGCCGCGGATGATCGAATTTGCCAGTGCTGAACCGTCTTCACTAGCGGACCAGCTTTTCGCCATTCGGGGGAAGTTGACGACAGTTCCAACAGATTCCCCTGGCGTTCTGCATTTCTGGAGCTTGGCTGCCAGCTCCAGCCCTCTTGTCAACAGGATGCGGCAATGCCGATTATTTGAAACAGAGGAATTTATTCATCAGCTGACCGGGTCGAAGAGCACAAGGCCCATCTTGGAGCCGGAACTGGTTGAGTGGGCGTTGTCTATTCGCCCCAGTGTTCTAATCTTCAGGAAAAGCGGCTTGCTGTGGCTGGAGCCGTATTATCCTTTCCGTTTCAGTCGGAATTTCGGGTATGACCAGCAAATTCCTTCTTCTTCAGCCCGATTCAATCTGCCGAATAGACACCGGGCTGGTCAGACGGCTACTGATGAAGCCCGTGGATGGTGGGACTACTTCCATCGCCGAGAGGATGTATCCTTCAGGGTGCCAACCCCGGCTCGCCTGCCCCGAGTGAGTCCAGACTTCATCAAGTGGTGGAATGCACGGACGGGCTTTTATCGGAACTTCCGGAAGGATTGCTGGCATGCTGCCGAACGCCGTTTTTTAGACTCCCAGCGGGAGCCCATTCTGGATGTTGATCCAGACTACTTGAAGAGGCTGAAATCTTGGTCCAATACTGAGGTGGCGGCATATGTAGAAGCCAGGAAAGCTGCGAAGGGCAAGTCGTCCCGAGCCGACCCGAAGATGCCAGAGATCCAGAGGGATGATTATATTAAGACTCTCTGGGGGCTGTGCCGGGTTAGCAGTGAGAGGGTTGCTCTCCAGACGATCCCCCTTCCGGTGGAAGAACCTCTTCCTAGTATGGCGAGCTGGCGCCCGGAAGTCGACCATTTTCATCCTTATCGGACCTTCATCGGGAGGGAAAACAGGCGGGCTGACTTGTACACCAACACCCCCTGGATATTCGCCCTACTTCATTCTCATGGGCTTTCAGTTGCCAGTCCGTTAGAAGCCATTCGGAGCCATCAGCTTCTAATATCCTTCAAGTATGTCGACGGCTGGGGATTTGACCACTTGAGCTTATATCATCACTTGTCCTCCTGCGGCCATGAAGATTTGGCCCAACTGACGGAGAAAAGTGAAACAATTGGTGATGTATGCTGGCTGATCCGCGAGGCGGCTTCCCGGGACAAGGCGCCAGTATTGCTTTACTGGCCACTCAGTCCTCGATATACGGGGATGCCAGGTAATGCTTGTTTTCTTCTTCAGCCCTGGAGCTGCTTCCCCTATATTTAGTGTGCATCTTCTTACTCATGTGTTTTTGCAGCTCGCCTTTCTATGGAAGCGACCCGACACTGTAGGGAGTTGATATCTAAGGCGCAGAAGCCTTCATATTTTAACACTCCAGAGCCGGCCCCCACCACGATGCCATTACCCCCTGGGGACTCGCGGAAGCGGACCAGGTCTCAGGTCAGGGAGGCCATCAGCAGGGCTAAGAAAGCCAAGAGGGCAGACTCCCGTGCTACTCGGGCACGTCGGAGGAAGGCCGCTGAGGAAGAGTCCACGGCTCCCCTTCCACGAGTTCCGTCATTTTCTGAATTTGAGGCCGCCCGGACACAAGGGCCTGAAGACGAAGGTGACTTCTTATTCTTGCATGGCTTATTTGCTTGTTTCGGCCGCCTGGGCTGACCATCTTTCTTTTCAGTAGCTGCCGGCACTATCCCTGCCGTTGTTGGGTTGGAGGCGGCAACCGGAGCTGCTGCTGGGGAGAGAGAGAGAGAAGTCCCCTTGACCTCTGTTGAGGGCGACTTGCCTTCGCCGACACCTCATCGAGAAACAGAAGGTAATTTGCAGCTCGCCCGTAGAGCTCAGTGGCATGTTGTAATTTCAATCAAGTCCTGATTGTTTATTGTCCTTTGACTCTAGTCGACATCCGACCCACACTGCTCCCTGAGGTTGGTGCCTTGGCAGAGGTTGTCAACGGAGAGCAAGGGCTTCCAAGGGACCAGCCCCTAGATATTCCGCCAACGGATGCTCCCGAGACAGAGATCGCTGAGGAGGCTCTGGATAGAGGGCCCTCCCCTGGCAGCCTAGTTCCCGCTCAGGTACTTGAGGCTCGAGAACAAGCAGAAGAGTCATCCTCTTCTGAACAGGTTGACTATGGCGGCGGCTCTGCCGATGACGAGGGGTTCCCCATGGTCGACACCGAGACTGAGGACGCCGGGGCTTCATCTACTTATGAGAGCGACCTACCGACGTTTAGCCCTCCGAGGCTATTGGGAGCCGAGCACGGGCCATCATACCCGGCTACAGGAGAGGGGCCTGAATCTTCAGAGGCCACCTTGGGAGGCCTAAATATAGTGCCGGTTGAGGTAGGAAGTATTCTGATTCCCACTTGCAGCACTTATTTTAATTTTCAAGCCAGCTGGCTGATGTATATATATGGAATGCAGGCTGAGGCGGTGCCGCCGGCTATAATGATCCGCGTACCCCTTCCCGATGTGGATATGGGTCAGTCGGCCTTCCCACCAGTTGTGAGGCCTATTGCCCTGCGGCTTCCACGGACCTATGCTGCTGCAGCGGCCTCGGAGGAGCTAGGTGTGATTGCCGAGGTCAGCGGCCCGCCCGACGTTGCAGGGACTCAGGTCCTGGTTGCTGGTGACGAGTCATTGCTGAAGCCGAGCGACCCCCCGGAAATAGAGGCAGGGGAAATTATTGTAAGCGAGGCCGATACCATTAAAACTCTGTCAATCATAGAGGGCTTTCCTGCCTCAGCGGCCGGTGAGACTACTCAGAAAGAACAAGCGCCCTCCGTCGCTGACACGGTCGTTGTAGCCTCACCGCAACGGGCGGGCAAGGAAGTTGCCATCGTGGAGGTTCCTTCAGTTGATGTAGCCGCAATAGTCGGGCCAGATGTGGGCGTCGTGCAGACTATTCCGTCGACGTCCCTCGGGGTAGCCGACGATATCTGGGCCGAGGTAGATAGCAGGGTAGACTTTCAGCTCCCCGAGACTTCGCCACTGGGCCTACAATTTTCTGGAGACATGGTGTGGCGGTCTCTGGATAATCTCCAGCGGGCCATGCTAGCTTCTCCAGACCTGACTTATCTACAGCTGAGAAGTTTGATAGATCATCTCTCCCGATCGCTTTTGGCATTCGGCTGCCCAATGGATGATTGGACCCCGCGGGTTGTGATGTTGTTAAAACATGCCAACAGGCGGGAGTTCCTCAGTCGAGAGGTTTCTGATCAGCTGACTGCCGCGAAGCTGGAGAAGGCAGATTGCCGTACCGCCGTTAGTTCATTGAGGATGACCGTGGGACAGCTGAGAAATGTTGCCAGCAATATCTCGGAACGTCGGACGCTCCTCACGGCACGGATGGACGAGTTGCGCTCGGAACTTGCTAAGGTCGAAGCCGAGCTGCAGGAAGGCGAGCGCCTAGAGGTCCAGACAACGGAAGAGGCTGACCTGGCTGAGGGACAACTTGCCTCACTAGACGAGAGGTTATTTCAGCTGACAGCCACCGAGACCCGTTTGCAAGAGTTGACACGATATCCTTCGCTGGGCCTTTTAGACTTGGCAGATATCTCCCGGCGCCCTCTGCCGTGACCTTGCTTTTTCTTGTAATGCTCCTTTTGTCTTCGGAGCTCATGTACCCCCGGGGGATGCCCCGGGCAAAAGAATGTGTTTCACCCATTCTCATTAAATGGAGATATTTCTTTTTGTTGCCGTCAATCGCGACTTCTTTTCCTTCTTTCTTTTCTTTATTCTGGATGGTCACCCGAACCTAGGGATACTTGCTAATGGCGCAGGAGAGCGCTCACGCCTTCAGGGAAGGGGTGAGGTGTTCGCTCCACCGCGATGTAGCCGTTCCCGAAACGGGGCCTTTGCTAATGTGGGACATAGGCAGCGTAGGCAGATGCCCCTAGCGAACCTTGCCGATGATGATGAGAGGTGTGTTATGACCCTTGACACGGGTCAAATGTCGATGCCACGATGTTTTGTTGGTCAGCGAGGGCGGAGGGCCCAGGTTAGAGAGTGGTCGACCGATCTTGTCGATGGTGACAAGGGTCGAAAAGGGGTAGACGATCTTGCCGATGATGACAAAAACCGGATAGGTAGCGACCGATCTTGCCGATGGTGACAAGGATCGAAAGGGGATAGACGGTCTTGCCGATGATGACAAGCACCGGATAGGTAGTGACCGGTCTTGCCGATGGTGACAAGGGTCGAAAGGGTAGACGGTATTGCCGATGGTGACAAAAACCGGATAGGTAGCGACCGATCTTGCCGATGGTGACAAGGGTCGAAAGGGGCAGACGGTATTGCCGATGATGACAAAAACCGGATAGGGGTAGCGACCGATCTTGCCGATGGTGACAAAGGTCGAAAGGGGTTAGACGGTCTTGCTGATGGTGACAAAAAACCGGATAGGGGTAGCGACCGATCTTGCCGATGGTGACAAGGGTCGAAAAGGTAGACGGTATTGCCGATGGTGACAAAAACCGGATAAGGGTAGCGACCGATCTTGCCGATGGTGACAAGGGCCGAAAATGGTAGATGATCTTGCCGATGGTGACAAAAAACCGGATAGGTAGTGACCGGTCTTGTCAATGGTGACAAGGGTCGAAAGGGTAGACGGTATTGCCGATAGTGACAAAAACCGGATAGGTAGCGACCGATCTTGTCGATGGTGACAAGGGTCGAAAGGGTAGACGGTATTGCCGATGGTGACAAAAACCGGATAGGGGTAGCGACCGATCTTGCCGATGGTGACAAGGGCCGAAAATGGTAGATGGTCTTGCCGATGGTGACAAAAACCGGATAGGTAGCGACCGATCTTGCCGATGGTGACAAGGGTCGAAAGGGGTATAGACACTAGACGTGTATAAGTGGGATATCGGATGAAGACCCTCGCCACGACCTCGAAAATGGCCTTTGGACGGCAGATGATTCATCACTATTCATCATTAAAAAAAAAAAAATTTTATTCACATTACTGGCCTAAGCGCCCTTTCGGGTTTTCGCCGAGGCCAGCCCCCTCTTGCTTTTGCCCGCGCGCCCTTTCGGGTCTTCACGCGGCGGGGTACCCGATTTTGCCTGCGACGCCCTTTCAGGTTTTCGCCACAGCTGGGTTATAGCCGTTTTTGCACTTGTACTGATATAGGAACAAGTCTGGCGGGGTATCTCTATTTTTAACCCCAATTTCTTTTCCTTTTTTTTTATTTTTGAATTCGAGATTCAGAAGAACTGGACCGCGGGAACGCCGACCGTCCTTGTCGATGAGGGCAAGGGTTGGTCTTAGGTTTATTTCATCGACACTGGTTAAATGTCGAAGCAAGGAAGTGGTTTATTAACAAGGATGTAGGATCCAAGTTCAAGAGTAGAGATCGACCGATCTCGCCGATGATGGCGAGAGTCGAAAAGGGTTTATTCGTCGGTGTATGTTACTGCCGAAACAAGGATGGGGTTTGTCGATGATGACGAGGGTCGAAGAGAGGTTTGTTCATCGACATGGGTCACATGCCGAAGCAAAAAATGAGGTTATTAACAAGGACGTAAGGTCCAAGTTATGGGTAGAGATCGAACGATCTCGCCGATGATGACGAGGGTCGAAAAGGGTTTGTTCATCGACATGGGTCACATGCCGAAGCAAAGATGAAGTTGTCAACAGGGACGTAAGGTCCGAGTTGGGGGTAGAGATCAACCGATCTCGTCGATGATGACGAGGGTCGAAAAGGGTTTGTTAAAGTATTCTCGGTGGGACTTTGATGATTGTCCCTTTCGGGGTTTATAGGGTGGAGAATAGGAGAGGCATTTGGGAAATTACCACTTTACCGACTCAGGCGCCCTTTCGGGTTTTCGCCGAAGTCAGCCCCCTCTTGCTTTTGCCCGCGCGCCCTTTCGGGTTTTCACGCGGCGGGGTACCCGATTTTGCCTGTGACGCCCTTTCGGGTTTTCGCCACAGCTGGGTTATAGCCATTTTTGCACTTGACCTGATATAGGAGCAAGTCTGGCGGGGTATCTCTATTTTTAACCCCATTTTCTTTTCTTCTTTTTTTTTTATTTGGAATGCGATCCGAGAGGGGGTAGCTTGATCAGGGCGAAATGTCGCTAGCCAAGGAGAGGTAGCTTGATTAGGACGGAAAGTCGTCCGATCAAGGAGAAATGGCTTGATTAGGGCGGAATGCCGCTAACCAAGGAAAAGTAGCTTGATTAGGGCGGAATGCCGCTAACCAAGGAGAATGTAGCTCGGCTAGGGCGGAGTGCCACTAGACCAAGGAAAAGTAGCTTGATTAGGGCGGAACGCCACTAACCAAGGAGACGGTAGCTTGGTTAGGGCGGAATGCCGCTAACCAAGGAGAAGGTAGCTTGGTTTGGGCGGAATGCCGCTAACTAAGGAAAGGGTATCTTGGTTAGGGCGGAGTGCCACTTAGACCAAGGAAAAAGGTAGCTCGGTTAGGGCGGAGTGCCACTAAACCAACGAAAGGGTAGCTTGATTAGGGCGGAATGCCTGCTAACCAAGGAAGAAGGTAGCTCGGTTAGGGCGGAATGCCACTAAACCAAGGAAATGGTAGCTTGGTTAGGGCGGAGTGCCACTTAGACCAAGGAAAAAGGTAGCTCGGTTAGGGCGGAGTGCCACTAAATCAAGGAAAGGGTAGCTCGATTAGGGCGGAATGCCTGCTAACCAAGGAAGAAGGTAGCTCGGTTAGGGCGGAATGCCACTAAACCAAGGAAAGGGTAGCTCGGTTAGGGCGGAGTGCCACTAAACAAGGGAAGGGTAGCTTGGTTAGGGCGGAGTGCCACTAGACCAAGGAAAGGGTAGCTCGATTAGGGCGGAATGCCTGCTAACCAAGGAAGAAGGTAGCTCGGTTAGGGCGGAATGCCACTAAACCAAGGAAAGGGTAGCTTGGTTAGGGCGGAGTGCCACTTAGACAAAGGAAAAAGGTAGCTCGGTTAGGGCGGAGTGCCACTAAACCAAGGAAAGGGTAGCTCGATTAGGGCGGAATGCCTGCTAACCAAGGAAGAAGATAGCTCGGTTAGGGCGGAATGCCACTAAACCAAGGAAAGGGTAGCTCGGTTAGGGCGGAGTGCCACTAAACAAGGGAAGGGTAGCTTGGTTAGGGCGGAGTGCCACTAGACTAAGGAAAGGGTAGCTCGATTAGGACGGAGTGCCACTAACCAAGGAAAGGGTTTGTTCCGACCGATCACTCGGGGTGTGTCGGCTGCGCCGCATGATACAGCTTAATGTGTTTTCCGTTGAGGGGAGAGAACTGGAAGACTCCTTTGTGGTCTACAAGGACGTAGGCACCCCCTTCATATACTCGGCGGACGATATACGGTCCGACCCAGTTTTCGACCAGCTTCCCTTTGGGGTTAGAGGCCATCACTTCTCTTCTTTTGACCATCACCAGGTCTCCTTTCTTGAACTCTCGACCCTTGACTAACTTGTCAAAAGTGCGGGCCATGCGAGCTTGGTAGAGCTGGATGTTTTGTTGCGCCTGGAGGCGTTTTCCTTCGAGCTCAGCGAGCTCTTCCAATCTTCTTTCTGCATTGGTCTGCTCACTGTAGACACGCCATTCCTGACATCTCCTGAGAAAGTCTCATATTACTATACAACGCCCCGCGACGGCTTACGCGTTTTGAATCACTTGAGTGCTTCCTTTTCTTGAGTCTTCTTCCGCCCTTTTCGGCATCCGGAATCGTCTCGTCACGGCATTCGGACGGCATCAACACCAGTCAGACGCATCAGAGGTTCTGGAACCAAGAAGGGTATCTGCCAGGCAGCCGCCAACACGTTGTCCGAGGACCTGGGTGGGCCTTTATGGGGGCGTCCAGGCCCCTGGACGCCCCCAATCTTTTAATTTATTTTATTTTTATTTTTCAGGGCCCAAAATTAAATAAATAATAATAAATTAATGGAGGCGTCCAGGCCCCTGGACGCCTCCATAAAAACAAATATAAAAAATATAAAATGCCCGTTGGCATAAAAGATAAAAAATAAATAAATATAAATATATATTAATGGAGGCGTCCAGGCCCCTGAACGCCGCCATAAAAATAAATAAAAAAATCAAAATGCCAGCCCTGGTATAAAAGACAAAAGAAAAATAAAAAAATAATATAATTTTGGAGGCGTCCAAGTCCCTGGACGCCTCCATCAACTCCCTCACGGGCGCCGGCCACCGAACGACGGTTTGTCGTGTGTGAAAAAATCTAAATTATAGAGACGTCCGGTCAGCTGGACGCGCCCATTTCTGAATCACGAGGCGCCGCTCACAAAACCACGCGTTGTGCCAAACCGCGTGCGGCCGTCGTCGGTTTTCGGTGGACCTGTTTGAGGCGTCCGGGACCCTGGACGCCTCCACAAAAGTATTCCAAAAAAATATATAAAAATAGAATAAAATATTATTTCGGCCCTGATGGAGGTGTCCAGGGTCCTGGACGCCTCCACCCTCCGGAGCCCTATAAATAGAGGCCCACCCCCTCAGTTCTGAGAGAGCTTAGAAGTGATCCGATAGGCTGCCGGAGCCCAGAGGCTACGGAGTCATTTTCTAACCCGTGGGTTCTTTTGTAGGTGGAGGTTCTGCCGGCTTCTCGGGTGCTCACGCTCGCGAGAGGAAGGTCGTCTTCATCCACCGCGCTTCCACGTCGTCCCCACGCTGCCGGAGCTCCGCCGGATTTCACCCTCGGCTCATCCAATAAGCCTTTTCTTCCCCTTTTTTCTTCGTAGTTCTTTTGCATTCATCATCTCGCATCCTCTATCCCCCTTCATAAGGGCGCCTCTTCTTTTATACTTCTTGCATCCATCATCTCATTTTCCTCCTACTCGAGTCCGAGAGGGGTTTAAAAGATAACACCAACCAGGTGTGTGTCTTGCCATCATTTCATTATTTTTATCGCAAGGATTTGAATACTACACCTCCATCTTTCTAATCCACTTGTCATTTGTTTGTCTTTATTTTGCAAGGGTAGCCGAGGAAAGCCCTCTCCGTCGGCCGGCCGGAGGGAGAGGAAGAAGCAACCCGCCATCTCCCGCTCTTGAGGTAGGCGCGATCACTTTCTTATTTTGGGATCTTTCGGCCCTTGGCGATCACATCTTATTTTCGAGGCCGCGGCGAGTCACTTCCCCAATGGCCGTTTAAATTTCCGTTCTTATATTCTCTTTATACTCTGTTATATTCTGCTCATATTCTCGAGGCCGCGGCGAGTCACTTCCCCAATGGCCGTTTAAATTCTCATTTTTATATGTTATATTCTTATCTATTCGTGTTCTCGAGGCCGCGGCGAGTCACTTCCCCAATGGCCGTTTAAATTCACGTTCTTATACGTTATATTCTTATCTGTTTGTGTTCTCGAGGCCGCGGCGAGTCACTTCCCCAATGGCCGTTTAAATTCCCGCTCTTTGTATTCTCTCTATATTCTGTCATCTTATTATCTGCTCATATTCTCGAGGCCGCGACGAGTCACTTCCCCAATGGCCGTTTCAATTCTTGTTATTTAATTTTTGCACCATTCCCGTCCCCCCGAGGCCGCGGCGAGTCACTTCCCGCTATGGCCGTTTAAACCCCATATTTTGCTATATCACACTTGTCCCGCTCGCCCCGCCGGAGCAATCTCCCGTGGTGGCCCCTTCTCTCTCTTCTCTTATTTCTGTGTTGCAGCAAACAAACACCAAAAGAAACAAAAGAGGAGCCCGCGCGCTCCGCGTCCTCTCTCCGCTTCCCGGAACCGCGTGACGTCGCTCACAGATTGGCGATCACGGTGGGACTGCTTGCTGCTTCCTTTCGGCTACCCTTGCAAGTTCGGCACCACCCGTGCCTCTCCACCTTCGCGCCCGCGCGCGCCCCCGTTGTGCTCACGGCAGCACCGTCAGTTTTGATTGGTTCTTTGTTTATTATATGTCTGTTATTTCTGTTGTTTTCCCACTCTATATATCTGTCAGCATTGCATTGCATACATCCATTCCTCTTTTCTATCCCTTTTTTCATTTTTTGAGTATCACCCTTTCCCGGTGAAGGAAGGACTCTCCGTTTGGGAATTCCTCTCAACGTACTAGAATCTCCTACACTGGGACCTCCGTAAGTCCCCGACATCGAAGAATCTCCTCTTCGTTCACTGGGCTGGTTGTACCATTGAAGTTCCCCGGAGTTAGTCATTTCATTCGTGGTGAGACGAGAGACCCTAGCTGACACGGCGGTGAAACAAAAAAAAATAAACTAGGGTCCCCATTTTGTGTGAACTTCGGATCTCGCTAAAAATACAAAAAATCATCAAAATCAAAACACAAAAAAAGGGCGTAAAGGCATCCACTTGTTTGATAATCTCTGCTACCTACTTGCTAGTGTATGTTTTTGCGTTCTGGGAAAACTGTGAGCATGTCTCACGAGTCTTTTGAGGAGAACCACCCTAGCCGTGGTTTGTCAGCCGACCCGCGAGTCTATGCTATGGACTCGGGTCCTTCTCATGACCCCTCGCATGAGGTGCAGGTTATTACCGGGGACACGTCCCCGCCACAAGATATCACTTCCTTACTGGGCGTCCTCGCCAACGCGGAGCTTACCTCTGAACAGCTCCGGGCCTTCCAGGCCATTCTAAAAGGGAAATCTGTTTCCCCCACGCCCGAGGAGTCAACTCCGGCCATCGCACCTCTCCAAGAGTCCGTGCAGGCCATTCCATCTCCCTCATTGGCGCAAGCCATCCAGTCTCCCTCGCTTCAAGGACAAGTGAGCCAACAACCACCCTCATTCCAGTTCCCATCACAATCTCAAACTCCCGTTGTTCCCCAGACACCGCTTCAGCCGGGGCCAACTGTCGGCGGTCCGACAGCTCCCTCTCATTCTGGGTTCCCCCCTCAAGTCTCCGGGAGACAGTTTCTCCCCCAGTGGCAAGTGCCACCTTCACCCCCATAGCTCGCCCAATCGCTCCTCAATAGGTTCAACCGCATGGACGAGCAGTTTCAAAATCTGAGAAGGATGGTGGACGTGAAAGCCACCCCGGAGGTTGCTTTGCCAATCCTTCCCGTCATTCATCTTCCTCCCTCTGAAATGCCCACGTACCGCAGATACAATGGTACCGGCAACCCCTTCATTCATCTCAAGGATTTCATGTATGAGTCTTCTTACTGGCAAAACGATCAGAGGTCCCTGGCATACCTCTTTCGGAGATCATTGGATGGTCCCGCGCTTGAGTGGTTCTATTCTCTGGAGCCCCGCGAGGCCGAGAATTTTGAAATAGTGCAGAGAAGGTTCTTGCAGAAATATAGGGATAGGGTCGGTCCCTCACTCTCCATTACCGACCTAGTGGCCGAAAAGATGAAACCCGGCGAGGATTTTGTCCGATATGCTGATAGATGGAGGTCTCTGGCGGAAAGAATAAGGGATACCCTCTCCGAGCCCGAACAAGTGAAGATGATTGTGTCTAATGCAACCCCACAGTTCAGACACGTCCTGGCCATGAATAAACTTACTACAATGGAGGAACTCTATGAAAGGGCCCGATACATCCAAACCCAGCTAAAAGACTCCCCCATCATGAACATGTTTGAGTCGCCGAAGCCCAAAGTGGTCAGAAAGACAGGCGCTGGTGTCCCGGGCGGAGCCACAGAAGGGGTTGTAACAAATGAGCAAGTCAGTGCGGTCAACAATGCCAACTATGCAGTCAACCCAAGGCCTCTACAAATGCCCCGACTTCCCCTTCAACCAGGTCCTTTCCCTCTTCGTCCTCCACCCCAAAATAATCCACCCCAGGATAATATGCCTCCATTACGCCAACCCCAGCAACAACAACCACAACCTCAGCAACAACAACCACCGCTTCAGTACAACCAAGTTCCACACCCGGGGAACTATGGTCCCCAACAGCAACAAAGGAGGCCGCTCGGTCCCAAGAGAGTCTACTATCCACCATTGCCAGAAACCTTAGCAGACATTTTTAATGCCCTCATGGCATCAAACCAACTCGCCCTACCCAGAGAAAGGCCCGCGTGGCCCCCCAATGTTGATACCTCCAAATACTGCGTCTACCACAGGCAGCCGGGACACACAGTAGATTACTGTTTCCATTTCAAAGATTACATCCATGATATGAATGATGAACATCAAATAGATTGGGATGAGATGAGATGGTACGTCGCGGCTCTCAAGGCTAGGAGACCTCCTCAGAGGCCACAGCAGTAGTTACAACAGCAGCAGCAGCAGCAACCACAACAACAACAGCAGCCTCAGCAGGCCCCACAACAATAGCCCGACATGGGAATAATCCAGAATCCATTACCGGAGCACCAACAGCCCAATCATCAGGTTAACCCCATCTCCTCCTTCCCGGAAGTCGGGAGAGAGCAGGTGTGGCACCGAGAAAGTACCTCCATTCTTTCTACCTCCAACCCTATCGTCATGCAACCCCCTCACCATGCCCGGGTAGCACCTCTCTCTCATCAACCCGCGTCAGTATCGCCTTCACCATTTCCACTACCATTACGCCCTCTCATCCGTACCCCGATCTCCTATCAACCGACACTCTCCACTACGCCTTCACACCCTCTCATCTTCTCTCATTCCCCCACTTTACTATCCACCTCTACCACATTTACCCCTACGCCTTCTAAACCCCTTATCATCCGTCAACCATACATAACCCCGTCTTTCTACACCACATCACCACTAATGCCTTCAAAATCACTCATCACCCACCATCCACCTCAAAACCCTTACCCGTTTCAAACCTTACCTCCACCTCCACCTTCCAAACCCCTTATCCTTCATAATCCGCGCGATATCCCCTCTACCTCCGCCATACCTCCACCTAACAAACCCCTCATCAGAATCTCTGCTCCCGTCATCACCCCTGCTTCATCAACCATTCCTCCACTACTACCCCTCAAACCCCTGTTAAAACCCCCTGCTACCCCCACAGAGGTACAAAAGCCGCAGGCAATGGTGCTCCGGAGTGGAAGGATTTTCCACAGGGTTTTCCCCCACAACAGTCAGAATCCCGAGCAATCTCAGCCAGAGAAGGATGATGCAGAACAACCAGAAAGAGCTATCCCTGGAACACAGTATGATCTACTGAAACACTTGGACAAGACACCTGCCCGGATCTCCATCCTAGAGCTACTTCAAAGATCCACATCCCACCAGGCCGCCTTGATGGAATATCTTCAAAAGGTCATGGTTAATGAAGACCTCCCCGTGGAGAAGATTTCAACCGTCCTGACCCCAACAGACACACAACCAGCCATCATGTTTCACAACTACGAGCTCGCTCCCAAGGAAGCTCGGAAATATGCATTGTGCATTTCAATAAAAATTAATGGGGTATCCATAAACCCGTGTCTTGTGGATACGGGTGCATCCATAAATGTGATCTCTATGAGCACTCTTCAGTTGTGTGGGGTCAACGAGGAACAAATAAGACCTTCCTCGATCACGGTCACGGCTTATGACAATAGCAAAAGGCCGCCGCAGGGGATGATTATTCTGAAGGCAGAACTAGGCCCCATGGCAATTCCCACGGAATTCCATGTCCTCGACATGGACCCCACATTCAAGGCTATACTGGGTCGCCCTTACATCGAAGCCATGGACGCTGTGCCTTCCACCAACCATCAGTGCATGAAGTTTCCTTGCAATGGGAGAATTATTAAAGTGGTCAGTACACCTGTCCTTCACACAGTGGATGCTATCAACACCACTCTGCCTTCTGTTTGGCCGTCTCATCGGCCCATATTGTCACTGCTGGACGTACGTGATCCATCTCATGTTCCACTAGCACCAAAGGCGCCGGTCAGGGCAACCACAACATCATGTCTCCCTTTTCACTCCAAAGGTTGGGAGATTATGAGGAACATCGGCTATCAACAGGGAAAAGGTCTGGGCGCACAGTTACAGGGTATGCTCAAACCGCCAAAGGAAATTAGGCCGAACCGCAGGTTTGGCCTGGGCTTCAAAGGACCGTTCAAGGCAGATTAGAAGCCCCTCACATGGACTCTATCAAACCACTTCAGCAGAGGACCCGTTGTTCAGATGAGAGATTACCCACGGGAAGCATATGGGGGATCACATGCTGTATATTTGGCTGAAAAATGTCCGAGGATCACCAAAAGAGGTAAGATGAAAGATCCGGAATGCGAATGGGACAAATGATTCGACATACGGGACATTTCCGTTGCACTAGAAAGGATGTTCTCGTCTCCGTAGCTTGAAGGACCACCATTGATCTCCGAAATACCAGAGAATATTACCACTCTTGCCAAGGTTCCAAACTATCCTGGTCCTCGACAGAAGGACCCTGTCATCGACGGATCTTCATCCGTCCTCAGCATTGCCGTTGACGGCTCATTAGCCGCCATCTTCTCCATCCACTCGTCTCAGCCTTTGTTGATATCTTCTTCCTGGGCCAGACAATTGTCTGATGATCTTCCCAGGTCCCCTTCTTTGCTTACATACCTACGCGGGCTTTTCAACCCGCGCCAGGTCTTCAACCATGATCTGCTCTATGAGCCTCACAATCCTCTAGCCATAACCACTTTCCTCTCTCCTCCAATCTCTTTTCACTACTTTGTCATTAAAAATGAAAACGAAAAAAAAACGTCAATTTTCAAACTCCCCAACAACACATCTTCGTTGAGGAAACCTCCTACATCTCCCACGGGTGCGTACCGCCTTGCGGACCACCCGTCCAAGGTCCGATGAGCGACCTTTTCTACCGCTCCTCTGAGGGGTCTTCTCCTGTACATTCTATACCATCCTCTTCATCTTCCTCTTCTTCTGTAAATATTGTCAGTCAATCTAGGAATGATAGGCCAAGGGTAGTACCTAGGAAGAAATCCAAGGGTAGGCAGATCCCTCGTCGATTCCTTCTGGATTTGGCCGCCAGGTGTCAGGCCCTTCTTGTCATTCCCCAGTTGTTAGAAAATCCCATCCAGCTACCCGAAATAGAATGCGAGGGCGACTGTGCATCTGATGAAGGGTGTGGAGTCTACGAGATCACGGATGAAGAATGCCCCACTGAAGATGAGGGTGAAGAATATGATGATGCGGCGGGCGCATACGCTAGTGGAATGAGGAGATTCGATGAGCCGTCAACCGCCGTAGAAGAATCCACCAAAGAAGTCAACTTGGGAACTGAGGAAGATCCTAGGATCATCCTCATAAGTGACAACCTACCACCCTCTGAAGAAGAGGCATTAATTGAGGTTCTCAAGAAATATAAGGACACGTTTGCATGGAGCTACGAGGATATGCCGGGTCTGGATTCAACCTTGGTCGAACACCGTTTAACCCTAAAACCAGGGTCCATCTCGGTAAAACAAAGGTTAAGGCGTTTTCACCCTCAGATGGCTTTGAAAATGAAGGAAGAGGTCGATAAGCTCCACAAAGCCAGGTTCATTAGAGTCGTCCTTTATCCTCAATGGGTGGCAAACATTGTCCCGGTCATGAAGAAAGATGGGAAAGTCAGGATTTGCATCGACTTCTGGGACCTTAATCGCGCGTGTCCAAAGGATGATTTTCCCTTGCCTCACATTGATGTGTTGATTGATAACACGGCAGGCTATGAAACCCTCTCATTCATGGATGGATTTTCGGGATACAATCAAATTCGTTTGGCAAAAGAGGATCAGGAAAAGACGTCATTCACTACCCCTTGGGGAACATATTGTTACGTGGTCATGCCGTTTGGGTTAAAGAATGCTGGAGCTACTTACCAAAGAGCTATGATGGCCATATTTCACGACATGATGCACATATATCTGGAAGTCTATGTGGATGACTTGTTGGTAAAATCAAGGACCAGGATGGAACATCCAGAAGTTTTGGCTAAGGTCTTGCAGAGGTCAAGGGAGTTCCAATTGAAAATGAACCCGAAAAAGTGTGTGTTTGGTGTGTCGTCGGGTAAATTGCTGGGGTTCATTGTGAGTAAAAGGGGGATCGAGATAGATCCCGATAAAGCTAAGGCCATCAGGGATATGCCGCCTCCCAAGAATTTGAGGGAAGTCCGAGGTTTAATCGGGAGGTTGCAGTTTATTCGTCGGTTTGTGTCCCAACATTCACAAAGGTGTAGACCTCTCTACGAGTTGACCAAGCCAGGAGTAGAATTCCACTGGAATTCTAAATGTCAGAAAGCTTTTGAAGGGTTGAAGGAATATCTGACTAGTCCACCCGTTCTCATTCCACCCAAACCAGAAAAACCTCTGATCCTTTACGTCTCAGTCTTGGATGACTCCGTGGGAGCCGTCCTCGCACAAGCTGATGAAGAAGGTAAGGAACGGGCAACCTATTACTTGTCCAAACTTCTCAATCCCTGTGAGCAGAAGTACACCGGCATGGAGAAAACCTGTGCTGCCCTCGTTTGGGTGGTGCAGAAATTGAAACACTACTTCTTGGCTCATGAGGTCCACTTGATTGCTCGGATGAATCCTATCAAATTCCTTCTGGAGAAAGCCGTCCTTACGGATAGGCTAGCACGCTGGCAAAGTTTTCTCTCTCAGTTCGACATCACCTACATCCAGCAAAAGGCGATTAAAGGCTATGCCATAGCCGAGCATCTCGCTCACCATCCTCTTCCCAAGTTCGATCCCGTCCAATCAGAGTTTCCAGATGAGGAACTAATAAGCCAATGTGGACACTATATTTTGATGGAGCTCTGAATTCTCAAGGGAGAGGAATCGGCATCGCCCTCCTGTCGCCTGAAGGCCTCACATTCCCATTGGCATACTAGCTCAAATTTCCAGTCACCAACAATATAGCCGAATATGAAGCTCTTCTAGCTGGCCTACAACTCGCCCATTCTTTTTGTATCACTGAGTTGCGAGTCGTAGGTGATAGTCAACTCATCCTTCGCCAGGTGCTCACTAAATATCGCACTCGCGATCCCAAACTCAAGCCATACCAAGAACTCACTGCTGCCTTTGCCAAACTGTTCACCAAACTGATCTTTGTTCATGTCCCTCGTCATCAGAATATTCTCGCCGATGCCCTCACCTCGTTGGCATCATCCATAAGGTTCCCTCTAGGAAGATGGTTTAAGTCCATTTCCATCTATAAACTTCACGCCCCTGCAATCGATGATGCTTCCTACGTAAATATCAAAGACAGGATAGCAAGGAAGATCCTGCAAGAAGATATCCTTGAAAAGAGGGAAATCATGTTGGCAGAGGCCGAAGAAGAACTGGCTGATGAAGAGAAACCATGGTTCTATGAAATTGTCAAATACTGCCAAGATCAGTCTTATCCTGAAGAGGCCACCGCAGAGGACAAGAAAGCCATAAGAAGGGTGGCTTAGAAATACACATTGGTTGGAGGTCTACTCTATAGGAGGAGCCTTACTGGTATTCTGTTAAGATGTCTTGGTGACGATGAGGTTTGGAAATGTGTAGAAGAGACGCACTCGGGTGTGTGCGGTGGCCACGTGAATAGTCAGATGCTCGCCAAGAAGATCATTTGTCAAGGCTTTTATTGGCCCACTATGGAAGAGGATTGTGCTGTCTATGTCTGTATGTGTGTCAAGTGTCAACTTCACGTCGATAAAATCCATTCACCATCTTCCTCACTTCATCCAATATCCTCCCCATGGCCTTTCTCCATGTGGGCATTCGACATCATTGGTCCCCTAGGTGATCCCAATTCCCTCACTAAGTAGAAATCTTTCATCCTTACTGCAACGGAATACTTCACCAAATGGGCCGAAGCTGAAGCTTACGCGGAAATCAAGGCGTCAACAGTCTGCAAGTTCATCATGAAGAACATCCTCGCCAGATTCGGCGTCCCAAGTACGATCGTCATCGACAATGGGCCACAGTTCATTTCTCAGGACCTACAGGACCTCTGCAAAAGGTACGTAATTGCATTACATCATTCATCGCCTTATTACCCACAAGGTAACGGCCAAGCGGAGGCCACCAATAAAACATTGCTCAAAATCATCAAAAAAACCTGCGAGTCTAGTAAGTTTTCAGACTGGCCAGAAAAGCTTATCGAAGCTCTATGGGCCTATCGCACTTCAATCCGTACCCCCACCGGGCAGACTCCATTTGCCCTTACTTATGGTATGGAAGCGGTAGTCCCGTACGAGACTCTGATCCCTTCTCTCAGGGTACAATTGGACGAGGAATTTCCCCTCGACGATCGTCGTAATTCACTCCTCGCCCAGTTGTAACTCTTGGATGAGAAACGGCTGGCCGCTGCCGAACACGCGCGTGTGTATCAGAATAGACTCGCTCGCTTTTACCAAAAAAAAGTCGTTGAGAGAAAATTCAAAGTCGGTGAGATGGTCGTAAAAAGAATTTTTGTCAAAACTGGAGGGCCGCGTTCTAAGCTCCAACCCAATTGGGAAGGACCATTTGTAATTCAAGCCGTGTACCCTGGCAACGCCTACAAGCTAGTCAACGCCGAAGGGACCGAGTTATCCCACCCTTGGAATGGGCTTTATCTTAAGAAATACTACCCTTAGCACCAAAATAAAAAAAAATGATGAAAAGATAAAAAACATCAAAAATAAAGAAATATTGAAAACCACTAAAAATATGAAAAATTTAAAATGCCGATGCCTGGCAGTCACCATGTAGTTAAGTCCCTGCATCTAACCTTCATGTTAGGATAGGGCCCATTAAGGCTTGGTAGGCACCGGGTCTTGGTTTGCCAGAACCGTGGAGACCCCTGTCCGGCCACGTCAGCCTATGCTCGCTCAAAGGAAGCTAACATGTGCTTACTTATGTATTTTATTCAAAAAAAATCGGTAACATCACCTACGGTGGGGCCCCACCCAGAAGATCTCCGGAAGCTGTAATCTTTATTCTTTTCTCTTCGACCAAATGAGACAGTCGGCGCCCTTAAAAACGCTGAGCATGAGAAACTGAAACTCAAACCCCAAAGGCAAGAGTAGGATCCATTTTCTCGAGCACCGATCAGAGCATGAGAAGAGGGCAGTGTCCCCGCAGGCATACGAAAAGGGAGCCCACAAACGTCAAACATCTCCCTCACAAAAAGAAATACAAAATCAAAATCAAGAGAAAAGCCTGGTCGTGACCGTGCCTGTTACGATAAATGGAACCCCTCAAAGCAAAAGTCTGAATCCACAAAAGGGGCCGTGGAATGTAAATGCTCGAGATTTGGTCCGAAGTTGTCCCAAAGGAAAGAGTTAATGGGCCCTTATTCGCTCGCCGGGTTAACGGCTTTGCCGGTACTCTCAGGAGGTTTATCCCCTACGCTCTTCCTTCTCCCTCTAAAGATGAAGGTTCGATGGAGTTTCTGAAAGGTGAAAACTGCCCAGGGTCTGCGACTTTATTTTAATATACACATTTGGTTGCCCACTTTGAAAAGCAAAAGCTATCGCTGCGAAGGAGTCTCCGTGTTTCTGGCTGGTCAAGACCCCTTTTTACCACCTTGATGTCTTCTTGTTTAACCTCGGGCTTAGGCCAATGCAAGCGCGTCACCTATGGGTGCGACGGCGTCTGATTCCGGGTCAGCGTCGCGCGGTTGATCGTTAGGGTTCCAGGGTGTTCCATCTTATACCATCTAGAGTTGTGAGGAAATAGACCCGGGTCGGGCAAATCATTTACCTCGAACAACTTTTGGGTGAATCCCTGTGGTCGGAAGCGACTGGGAGCCTAAGCATGGCATGACAGTATTGTCATCAGGATAAGTCTTAGCCGGCGGGATCATCATTCGAGGGGTCTAGAGGCCCAAATCAACCTAGATGTGCACTTAGGATACCTGGGAGGTTAGTAAGAAACCCATGTTCTCACGAAGGTCAGGTGCCATTTGGGTGCTTGCCGGGCGTTAGCAATAAAAAAATCGAAATGATAAAAGCAAAAAAAATGGAAAAGTGAAAATGCACATATTTGCAAACAAAAAAAATCTTTTTATGATAAAATAAAAAAATATCAAAGATAAAAAAGAAAACAAATCAATTTTGCATGATTACATTTGCGTGCAGCATCTCACTTTTAATACCGCTTGCATTCGTGTGCTTGCCTATCGCATTTATCATCACCGCATCTTTCCTTTGCCTTCGTTAAATAAAGGCTTGGCCCCTTGACCAGTTATCAAGGACAGTCACAGTGACCATTTGCTTATTGAGCAAGGGGCCAAGTCAGAACAGAAATTCTGATTTGTTTGTTTCAGTGATGTGTGCAGGCAACAGAAGCATAGGTGAGAAACAAACAAACCGAACCTTGTGTTTTATTCCAAAAATCAAAAAAATTACATCAAGTTCCGCCCTCTCTCTCTGCATTACTCGTCCCACTACTCTCCGGACAAAACACTCTCAAAGGTGCTACCCAACTACGAAAAGCGGTACTCCTATCGCTCTGTACTCCTCTTCCTATTCCCGCATCCCGGCGTTGATCTACGGAAGCAGCAGAGAAGCTACCAACGCGAAAGCCACGCTCTCGTGCTCTTCGGTAGCGCTCCTCACCATCTCTCAGCCACTGTTCAGCAAGACCAAGGCTGATTCGGAGTTCGAATAGTTGGGCCTCCATGGCCCTTCGTTCCTCCCTTTCAGCCAAACTGTTGGCTCTTTCTCTCTCTGCGTCTCTTTCTCTCTCTGCCCGTTCTCTCTCACGGTCTTCCCTCTCCAACTGGAGAGTGATCCTCAGTTCCATAGCATCCCTAGAGGAGTCGTCATCATGATGACGCCGCAGTTCCCTCTCCAGTTCTGCTATCCTAGCCTCCTTCTGCGCAGCTTGGGCAAGCGCTTCTTCCGTCTCCTTTTCCTGCCAAGTGTACCATCTCAGATACACGATAAGGCATAAATAAGGAGAACTCAACACTGAGACTCTTACCTGTATAGAGAGCATCCCTTCTGCCTCCGCAGCACGCTGCGTGGCGTGAGCAAGTTGCTCATGAAGCGAGTCAAGTTCTGAGGTAGGAATCCACAAGCTGGAGGAGGTACCACCCACTCCCATCGCTGGGGAAGCCGCGCCAATCTGGGCATGCTACGACCGCGTGAATTAGCAGCCAACATCTGGAATCTGGGGTTTTAATTAGGAACATACTGTACACCTACCAAGGCGCTCGTAGCTCCGCGGGCATCACTCAACTGTTGTTCCATTTCTGCCAAGCGAGTTCGTAAATTCGCTATCATGGCATCCCGAACATCCTGCAGCCATACGAGTCAGTATTTCCACCGGAAAACCAAAAAAAGAGAGAAAAGGGAGAAAGAAGAAAAGAGAAAAAGGGGAAACCTACCTCCGCAAGTCCCCGGGGTTGGAGCCGCTCTGCGTACTTTGTCCTATATAGACGCAAGTAGTCCTCGCTATCCCGCGCCTGTGATTCTACAATCATGCCACCCCGTTGCCAATCTTCGTACTGTTCGGGGAATCGCACGCGCCAGTCAATACAGGTCGCCGGTCCCCGCGTCTTTCTCCCGACACGAGGTGGCGCAGCTGAATCCACCCATTCTTGAGCCAGTCCTAAAGTCCTCATAACTAATCGTAGCCAAAGCGGCTCGATTTCGTTCAGGCAGTGCATCCACAGTTCCCGTCCGAACCGGGCACGACTTGCTAGAACCCACGGCTGGTCGGCATCGACCATGTCTGAGTAGGGTCTCCAGTTTACCATCGCTGCAGGGAACTCCTGTAGCTCCCGCCTTAGCACCATCAGTTGGTAGGTTAGGGGTGCCGCACTCATGATGGGTTCCCACCGCCTGGGTAGCGGCACCATCGCAGGTCGCCAATGCCGAGCTCTCCCCATAGGGAGGTAATAATAGCTCCACAGCTGCTCGGCGCAGGTCATCAGAACTTTGCAAAAACACAAAAAAAATATAAAACAAGCAAAACCAAAAAAAATACCGGGATGAATGGTGTGAAACCACTCACAGTCATCTCACGATCCGTTTCTTGGAAAAGGCCTGCAAACAAGTGTGCCAGCATGGCGGCTCCCCAGGCATAATACCCTACTCTTTCAAGGTCTGACAGCAGCTCCAAGAAGTAACATTGGATACCATCCCCTTTCGAGCTCAGTACCAATCTCCCCAAAAGGAAGAGGAGAAATCTCCTCAAATCTATGTTACATCTTTCCCAGTTGTCGAAATCTGTGCAGTACACGGCACGGCATCCTATTTCCATCCTTTCCATGAAGTCTTCTGTGGATTCGTCGTCCCGCCGACGAGTGTCGGTGAGCCCTAATGCATCCATCAGGGACGCCCTAGCTACCGACCTGTTTTTCTGACCATCCAGGTCCAGACCCAGTAACTTCTGGGCACCTTCTCTGTAGCCCGCGTAAGTGACTCCGGTCACTGCCTCGCCCTCTACCTTCAGGCTTGTGATCCAGACCACATCCTCCAAACTGGGCACCATGTGCCCCCAGGGCATCAGGAATGCCCGGCTCACTGGGTCCCATCTCTCACACAAGGCTTGGATCAGAACCAGGTCGGGCTTGATCGGCTCGATCCGAAGGAAGGTACCAAATCCCATCACGTCTAGCCTCGCCTTCTGAAAATCTGGGAGGCCCCTGTACGCTGCTACTACCAACTCCCATAAGATTTGTGATTTCATCACAACCTACACATCTAAGGAATGGGGGTGAGGTTTGGTCAGAAGAAAGGAAGAAAGAATGAGAAAAGGGCAAGAAAACTTGGCTTACGAGTTGAGATTGGGCCCTTTCACTGAAGTACCCTTCAAGGTCTGAAAGCCTCCTGGAACTACTACCACTGGACCTACTTCTCTTCGAGGAATGGGAAGATTCGCCCTCCATCCAACTCTCAGAATTTCGAATTCCTCCTCTCCCCTAAGAACTTGTGCTCCTCGAGTTAGTCCTCGATATACCTGGGAAGATAAAAGGGACAAGAATTTATAGAAATGGAAGGAGTGCGGGCCAAGATTGCCTCCATCACCTGTCAATGATAGCCCTCGCAATGAGGCACCGCCCAAGCGGTCCCATGTGTCGCTTCACCGCTCGCACAGAGTGATTGACTGGACGAAGAATAGGACGAATAGCCCCTATGTTGTCTAGGGATACCCTATCATAATTTGGAGGACTTCCGCAAAATTTGACATAACATCTGGGAAAAGGAACTAGGGCCGTCAGTATTGATTTCGATGACATATTCCCGTGGAAAATGGTCACAACAAGACGCGATTCTCCGCTTGGAGTAGAGTCTCGACAGACCTATCACATGGGAACAGTGCAAAGGAGGAGAAGCGTAGGGAAGAAGGAACGCACAAGAGAACAAACAAGCAGTAGAAAATCAAATCACTCCATTCATAATTCTGCACAAGCTGTCATAGAGAGGTGGCGGGTCCACTAGCTCGCCAACTCTTGACATTATTTTCATGCCCGTCCCTCTAGGCGTCCCTCTCCTCTCCCCTGAGGTGCGGGTCCCTCAGAAGCCTCTGGGATCCTCGTGCAGCAGCACCTGCCTCGCCTCTTGGCGCCTGTTCCGCGGCAGTGACTCGCTGCTCCTCCCTTGGCGTGGCGAAGAAGCCACTAGCGGCAAAGCGACCGGACTGGCGGAGTCGCTCCCCGTACTCTCGCGCTCTCTCGTAGCGCGTCTCCATCCCTCCTAGCCTCTGCACGACGGCCTGGAGGCCCAGCTGGAGCTCCCTCACTTGGGCCTCCAAGGCCCTCCTCTCAGTCAGATCCCGCTGTCGCTCGGACCTTCTCTCGGCTTTCTCTCTCTCTGCCTCTCTCCTCATCATCTGCAGAAGAACCCTTAACTCCAGGATGTCTGGAGAAGGTCTCTCCTCACCGCGATGCCGCAGCTCTGCTACAGTCGCCACCCAGGCGTCACGCTCCTCTTCCGCCCGGGTAGCGCGGGCCACCGCACCGGCAAGTTGCTCCCGGAGGGAGGCAATCTCGAGAAAAGGGGCCGAGGAGCTGGAAGATCCGCCAGCCACTCCCGCCGTCGCTGTCTGCTGGGCACGCTGGAACAAAATAAACAACGGCCGTCAGTGAAACTCCAAAATCTGAAGTTAAAAGTGCGGCACATAACTTACCAGGAGCGACAGCTCATGTTGAGCGACGGCCAGCTACCGCCTAGTCTCTGACAGTTGGGCGCGTGAGCCGCCGATGCCACGCGTGTCCCCAGCTTGGGGAAGCCCCGCGTAGCTCTCTCTCTGCCGCCGCAGGAAGTCGGCACTGTCCTGCACCAGTATACCCCCTTGCTGTCCAGGGAGACGTACGGGCCACTCCACGAGCCTCGCCTTGCCGCGACCCTCCCTCCTGACGCGGCTCGGCTCGTCCGCACTCGCCCACTCATCGGCCAGACCCAGGGTCCCTGCCATATCCTGCACCAAGAAAGGGGTCCCACATCAGTCAAAAAGAATGCGGCCCCTGTCTAGGACGCGTCCATCATTTAAGTGCGACACTCACCGAACCCTTTCCCCCCTCGCGCGGCCCGCTTCAAAACCCAAAATGAATTAAAAGAGGAAGAGATCGGAGGACCTACCGGACCGTGTTCACCTCCTCCCACGCCATCGGGCCCCTCGGGTCCCTCGGGGGCCCGGAGCGGCCCTTCCTCCTCCATGGACGTCGTTCCGTGCTCGGGTGCGTCCCTCCTTGGGCGAGGGGTCCCGCGTCCCTCTCCGCCTTCGCCGTGGTCGGGCCCACCGAACTCCATCGATCAAAAGTGGAGGAAGACGTGAAAAGGGGCAAGCGAGTTTCGGTAGAAGGCGGGCTCGTTTGCGGGTAAGGCACGGGTGAAGAAAGGCCACCCGACGCTTTAAATTTGAATTCAAGGATTAAGACGCGTCCTCGCGCCTGGACGCGCCCAAAAGGGGGAAAAGGAAACAAAATCCCCCTGTGCAAAGCGTAGTTCCCCGCTGTTCAGGGCAAGGTCTCGCGGAGCGTGCCTCAAAGGACAACTCAGTGCAAAGAAGAAAGTGTGGGAGAGAGAAAGATACACATAACACAAAAAAGCCCTTTCCATTTCATATAATAGCCGAAAGTACATCATACAGTGAGAAGGGTGACGTGTACAAGCAACTCTCTAACTCTCACCACCACCCTCCTGGTCATCTCTCTCCTCCCTCCTCTGCCGGGGATCCCTAGGGGGCCTCTGCGAACCCTGAGAAGCCGTGCTCGCCTCGCCCTGCGGTGGCACTCCAGCCTCGAAGGCGCGACGACGCTCCTCGGCCGAAGAGACCAGATAGCTGCCCATGAAAAAAGAACCAGACTGACGAAGTCGCGCCCCGCGTTCCTTCGCCCTCTGGTACCGCTCCTCGCTCTCCCGAAGCCTCCCCTCCGCCGTGCCGAGACTCAATCGGAGCTCCAGCAGCTGGGCCTCTAGAGCCCTCCTCTCGGTCTGATCCCGCTGTCGCTCCTCCCTCTCTCTCTCCCTATCCCTCTCCCTCTCTCTCTCCACGCTCTCCCTCTCTCTCTCCACGTTCTCCCTATCCCTCTCCCTCTCCTCTCTCTCCCTCATCGCCTCTCTCCTCAACAGCTCGAGGGCGATCCGCAGATCCAGCACGTCACGAGGGAGCTCCTCAGCCTCCCGTCGACGCTCCTCCTCCAGCTCCGCAATCCGGGCGTCACGCTCTGCCACCCAGGCATCACGCTCTGCCACCCAGGCATCGCGCTCCTACTCAGCACGAACAGCACGGGCCAGGGCCTCCCGAATCTCGGCCACCTGTCAAAGCACGCATGCACCGTAAGAGAACAGTGATAGAAGGAAAGCAGCTAGAAAAGGGTCGGGGCCAAGCAAACACTCACTCGAGCCTCGCGGTCACGCTCGGCCTCCTCAGCCCGAGCCACCGCGTGCGCCAGCTGCTCCTGGAGGGCAGAAACCTCCGGAGGAGGGCCCCGCGAACTGGAACCCGCTCCACCAGCCATCCCGGCTGCCGCTGTCTGGTGGGCCCGCTGAAACACGGGGCAAATGTCAGTCAAAGGCTAAGCATCAAAAATCCGGGTCACAAAAAATGCATTGCATAGACTCACCAGGATCTCCAACTCCTGTCGGATGGCCACCAACTGCCGCCTGGCGTCCGCCAGCTGGACCCGCAGGTCAGCGATCATGTTGTCACGAGCATCCTGCATTGCACATAAGTCAGTACCACATGCATATACATATAGAAGGGTGAAGCATTTTCATTTCACACTTACCCCTGCCATACCACCGAGGGAGAGGCGGTCCCCGTACGTAGCTCGATATCGTCTCATGTAATCTGTGCTGTCCTGTACATGGGACACCACTGGGACACCGCCCTGCTGCCAGTCCTGGTACTGTGCTGGGAAGCGCGTACGTTAGTCCACAATCTTCGCCTTCCCCTTGGTCTTCCGCCCAATGCGGGCCGGCGCATCTACATCAACCCACTCCTGGGCCAGCCCCAACGTCCTCATGACCAGTCTAAGCCGCAGCGGCTCAATCTCGTTCAGGCAATGGACCCACACGTCCCGCCTGAAGCGAGGAAGACCCGCTACAACCCAGGGCTGGCCAGCGTCGCCCATGCCCAGGTAGGGTCTCCACACCACCTGCATCACCATACATACATCATGTTAGTTACCATTCAGTCACATGCATAAACACAAAAAAATCATACGCATCATACCATGGCCTCGGGATACTCGCTCAGCTCCCGACGAAGCGACGCCAGCTGGTAGCCGTGGGGTGCTGCAACCACAACCGGCCTCCACCGCCGCGCCAGAGGCACGGCCCTCATGTTCCCATGCCTAGCCCTCCCCATCGGGAAATAGTAATAGCTCCACACCTGCATTCATCATACATCATTAGTACAATAATTGCATATTTAACTGTGGCAATGCATAAATAAAATGTTTACCTGGAGAAAAGGTGCGAAGCCGCTGACTGTCGTCTCCTTCTCCGAAGTCTGGGAGAGATCAGCAATCAAATGGGCAAGCAGAGCCGCTCCCCACGCGTAGTGTCCCACTCTGTCCAGATCCGCCAAGATCCCGAGGAAACGGCAGTGGATGCCATCCCCTTCGTCCCCAGCAGAAGGCGGCCCAAGAAGAAGAAAAGAAACCTCCGGAGGTCTAGATCCACCAGCTCCCGCTCGCTCGGATCCTGGGTGAAAGCTGCACGAGCATCCCCCTCCAGTCGAGCCAAGAACTCCGCTCTAGTCTCGCTAACCCGCTGGCGCGGGTCGACGAATCCGAGCGCCTCCATGATCTCCACTCGACCCACTACCCTGCTGTCTCTATCAGTCACACTCGTCTCCAACCACAGCAGGTCTAGGGCGCTCTCTCGGTAGTCGGGGTAGGTGACCCCGCTGACTGCCTCTCCGTCAACTCGTAGCCCGGTAATCCGAGCCACGTCCTCTAGTGTCGGCACCATGTGCCCCCAGGGCATCAAAAACGCCCGGCTCGATGCGTGCCACCGCTCCCTCAATGCCTGGATAAGAGGAAGGTCGAGCCGGAAGGGCTCGATCCTAAGGAAAGCTCCAAAGCCCATGGCGTCCACACGCGCCCTCTAGAAATCCGGCAGCCCACGGTATGCTGCCACCACCAAGGAGCAGCTGATCCGGCCCTTCATCACGCCCTGCACACCACAAAAACCAACAAAGAACACATCAGCATCATGAACAGTAATAAACAATAACACTGTATATACTATTTATTCTTTTTATTTTATTTTTTTAAAAAAATATATATTGTTTTTTGGAGGCGTCCAGGCCCCTGGACGCCTCCTTCCTATTTTTTTTATTTCTTTTTTTCGAAAAAATCCAAGAACCAAAAACAAAAAATATATATATTATTATGGAGGCGTCCTAGGCCTTGGACGCCTCCTTATTTTCAAACTTTTTTTTATTATTTACGTAAATAAATAAATAAATAAAAATAAAAAGAAAAAGTGGAGGCGTCCAGGCCTCTGGACGCCTCCTTCTCTCACTACCCGGCCTTCTCTCACAGCCTCTCGCACGCCCGTTTTAGCCTATTAAACCACAGAGTGAGAATTCCGAAGTACTTACCGGGTCGTGATCATCCTCTCCCCCATCACCAGCATCCGCAGCGGCCTCCGCGGCCAGAAGCGGCACCTCTATCTCCTCCTCCGCAGCAATCTCCTCTGCTACGGCCTCCTCAGCATCGTCTCTCAGTCTCCTCGGACGACGAGCCAGTCGTTTACGCTTGTCTCCACCTCGGTTCGGGCCTCCTAACTCCATTGGGGCGAAGAATGGGTCTGTCTGGTTTGACCGGATCGTTTGAATGAACAGTAAGTGAGTAAGGGGGGGGAGCCCCCCCCTATATATAGATTGAGCTTTAATTGGGGCGTCCAGGCTCCTGGACGCCCCCACTTTTTTATTTTTTTAAAAAAATTCAAAAACCTTAGGGGCGTCCAGGCGCCTGGACGCCCCCAAACCAAAAAATTAAAAAAAATAAAATAATAAAATAATATAAAAAAAATAAAAAAAAATAAAAAATTAGGGGCGTCTAGGACCCTGGACGCCCCCATAAAAAAATTTTTTAAAAAAAATTATAAAAAAACAGGGGCGTCCAGGCCTCTAGACGCCCCCATAATAAAAATAATAATAATAAATAATAATAAAAAATATAATAAAAAGAAAAAAAGGGGTTAGAGTATGTATATAATCCAAACAAAAGAAAAAAAGGAAAGAAAAAGAAAAACCATAAAAAAGATAATAATTAAGGGTACGGGGGTCCGAAACATCCAAATGCCAGATTTTATTCCATCAGAAAGCAGAATGAGCTACATCAGGGGTTTAGGCGCCTTAGGCCTTAACTTCCCCAGTTCGGTTACATAAGCCCTCCACGGCTCGCATTCTTCCACCACGTGCGCTAATGCCTTTCCCGCAACACTTGTCTTCCAGGGAGCTTTAATGGCCTTCGCTTCCTTCGCGTCCGCTTCAGTGCCCAACTCCCTCTTCTTCAAAGGAACGATGCCAGTCGGTGGCGGGAACGAATGGCGTGTGATGCCAATCTGGAGGCAGCACCGATGCGCATTATAAAGGACGAACTCGGTCGCGCCGATCAGTTGAAGATCAACTTCGGGAGATGACCTCATGAGGAGATCAAGCGAAAGTAAACATGCCGGTGCGCAAGTAAAGAAGCCTTGTGTCACGGTGCGGAAGTGAGACCGCCAGTCTTCACGTTTCTTCAGCCACGGAACGCGGTTCACTACAGTACCACCGAAGCCTAACACGTCGGCTATGTGATGAAGAGGGCTTTGTTGGAAGAGTTTCGAAGCAGTTGGCATTCCCTCGCGGTGGTCGAATTTGAAGTGCAAATCAAGCCAGCAATTCAAGACAAGTGCGCAACCAAAAGGAGGCTTACCCATACTCGAGGCAGTAAGGCCGCTGTAAAGATAAGCAAGGACGGCGGGTCCCACCCTCTTTCCACTCCAGATCCCGCGAATGGCACTTAGTTGATCCCGCCATAGGCATTATCAGTCCGCTCCCACTCCATTTCACTCCACTTCGATACCATTCCACTACGTATCGCTCCCTTGCAAAGCAGACGCCAAGGCGGGGCAGCTGTAGACACGCCATTCCTGACATCTCCTGAGAAAGTCTCATATTACTATACAACGCCCCACGATGGCTTACGCGTTTTGAATCACTTGAGTGCTTCCTTTTCTTGAGTCTTCTTCCGCCCTTTTCGGCATCCGGAATCGTCTCGTCACGGCATTCGGACGGCATCAACACCAGTCAGACGCATCAGAGGTTCTGGAACCAAGAAGGGTATCTGCCGGGCAGCCGCCAACACGTTGTCCGAGGACCCGGGTGGGCCTTTATGGGGGCGTCCAGGCCCCTGGACGCCCCCAATCTTTTAATTTATTTTATTTTTATTTTTCAGGGCCCAAAATTAAATAAAAAATAATAAATTAATGGAGGCGTCCAGGCCCCTGGACGCCTCCATAAAAACAAATATAAAAAATATAAAATGCCCGTTGACATAAAAGATAAAAAATAAATAAAAATAAATATATATTAATGGAGGCGTCCAGGCCCCTGGACGCCTCCATAAAAATAAATAAAAAAATCAAAATGCCAGCCCTGGTATAAAAGACAAAAGAAAAATAAAAAAATAATATAATTTTGGAGGCGTCCAAGTCCCTGGACGTCTCCATCAACTCCCTCACGGGCGCCGGCCACCGAACGACGGTTTGTCGTGTGTGAAAAAATCCAAATTATAGAGACGTCCAGTCAGCTGGACGCGCCCATTTCTAAATCACGAGGCGCCGCTCACAAAACCACGCGTTGTGCCAAACCGCGTGCGGCCGTCGTCGGTTTTCGGTGGACCTGTTTGAGGCGTCCGGGACCCTGGACGCCTCCACAAAAGTATTCCAAAAAAATATATAAAAATGGAATAAAATATTATTTCGGCCCTGATGGAGGTGTCCAGGGTCCTGGACGCCTCCACCCTCCGGAGCCCTATAAATAGAGGCCCACCCCCTCAGTTCTGAGAGAGCTTAGAAGTGATCCGATAGGCTGCCGGAGCCCAGAGGCTACGGAGTCATTTTCTAACCCGTGGGTTCTTTTGTAGGTGGAGGTTCTGCCGGCTTCTCGGGTGCTCACGCTCGCGAGAGGAAGGTCGTCTTCATCCACCGCGCTTCCACGTCATCCCCACGCTGCCGGAGCTCCGCCGGATTTCACCCTCGGCTCATCCAATAAGCCTTTTCTTCCCCTTTTTTCTTCGTAGTTCTTTTGCATTCATCATCTCGCATCCTCTATCCCCCTTCATAAGGTTCCTCTTCTTTTATACTTCTTGCATCCATCATCTCATTTTCCTCCTACTCGAGTCCGAGAGGGGTTTAAAAGATAACACCAACCAGGTGTGTGTCTTGCCATCATTTCGTTATTTTTATCGCAAGGATTTGAATACTACACCTCCATCTTTCTAATCCACTTGTCATTTGTTTGTCATTGTTTTGCAAGGGTAGCCGAGGAAAGCCCTCTCCGTCGGCCGGCCGGAGGGAGAGGAAGAAGCAACCCGCCATCTCCCGCTCTTGAGGTAGGCGCGATCACTTTCTTATTTTGGGGTCTTTCGGCCCCTGGCGATCACATCTTATTTTCGAGGCCGCGGCGAGTCACTTCCCCAATGGCCATTTAAATTTCCGTTCTTATATTCTCTTTATACTCTGTTATATTCTGCTCATATTCTCGAGGCCGCGGCGAGTCACTTCCCCAATGGCCGTTTAAATTCCCATTTTTATATGTTATATTCTTATCTATTCGTGTTCTCGAGGCCGCGGCGAGTCACTTCCCCAATGGCCGTTTAAATTCACGTTCTTATACGTTATATTCTTATCTGTTTGTGTTCTCGAGGCCGCGGCGAGTCACTTCCCCAATGGCCGTTTAAATTCCCGCTCTTTGTATTCTCTCTATATTCTGTCATCTTATTATCTGCTCATATTCTCGAGGCCGCGGCGAGTCACTTCCCCAATGGCCGTTTCAATTCTTGTTATTTAATTTTTGCACCATTCCCGTCCCCCCGAGGCCGCGGCGAGTCACTTCCCGCTATGGCCGTTTAAACCCCATATTTTGCTATATCACACTTGTCCCGCTCGCCCCGCCGGAGCAATCTCCTGTGGTGGCCCCTTCTCTCTCTTCTCTTATTTCTGTGTTGCAGCAAACAAACACCAAAAGAAACAAAAGAGGAGCCCGCGCGCTCCGCGTCCTCTCTCCGCTTCCCGGAACCGCGTGGCGTCGCTCACACTCACCACTGACCAATCTGTGCTGGATGGCAACTCGCAATGAAGGAACTTCGAGTTCAATCGGCACTACATCTTCCGACCCATAGACAAGGGAGAAGGGTGAACAACCGGTTGTGGTCTTGTAGACAGTACGATAAGCCCAAAGTGCTTCGTACATCCTTTCTTCCCAATCCTTTTTGTTAGACTTGATAGTCTTCGCCAATAGTGTGCACAAGGTCTTGTTAAAGGCCTCTGCTAGTCCATTGGCTTGAGGGTTGTAGGGGGACGATGTCCTCCAGTCAATTTTGTATTTGTCGGCTAGCCGATAAACCTTCAGATTTCTGAAATGGCTGCCATTATCAGAGATGATTCGGCTGGGGATCTCGAACCGGAATATTACATTCTGCCGGAAGAATCTTGCAACTAGTTCTCCGGTCACATCTCTTAGTGCTACTGCCTCCGCCCATCTGGAGAAATAGTCTGTAGCTGCTAAGATGTATTTACACCCTGATGAAGATGCTGGCAGTGGCCCTACCACGTCCGTGCCCCACTGAGCAAACGGCCAACTTGGTAGAGTGGGATGCAGTGGCGCTGGAGGTCTCCTCGCCACATTAGCGTGTTCTTGACATTTCTGACAAGCTTTGGCAAACTTGCAGCAATCATTAAATATAGCGGGCCAATAATAACCTAATTTCTTTATCTCTATCTTCATTTTCGGACCGGCCTGGTGTGCCCCAGCTGATCCTGCATGAACTTCTTGCATCACCTGTCCCGCTTCTGCTGAAGACAAGCAACGGAGCAGGACTTTCCTTCGGGCATTGTTTCAGCGTTTTCTTTTTCTTTCTCTTTTTTTGTTTTGCCTTTTCGTTCGCGTATCGATCGACCAATTAACTAACTTGTAGTCAACTGACTGATTGACGACGCGGGCGTGCCAGTCACATGCATGACGATTCAATTGTGCGCTCATTCTGACCCATGTAGGGCGAATGTGAGGTTCGGTCGGGACCAGCAGTCCGCCATACCATAAAGGCTATGGCGTTAATTACATCCCCCACGAGGAGGGAACACCTTTGATTAATTGCCGAGATATCGGGCTGTCGAAGCCGGAAAAAGGAACTACGTGAGGATTATTAGTTGAGGGACTTGCATCCTTCTGTGATTAGCATAAGAAATCATCCCATAAGTGGGAAAGGAGTTAGAATGATGCGACGACACGATTCGGAATGAACCCGGTGCAGCGCGTGCGAAGACAGGGATCAAAACGCTTGAAACGGCGCCCTGAAACGTAGGTAAAAGTTTAAAACGGCGCCAGAACCGTAGGTAAAGGGGCAGGCCGTTAAAACGGCGCGGGGAGCCGGGGCGCGCCGGGAAGACCGCGCCGGGGAGGGCGCGCCGGGAAGGCCGCGCCGGGAAGACCGCGCCGGGAAGGGCGCGCCGGGAAGGGCGCGCCGTTTTAAGGCGTGATCGCGCACGAACGCGCCGAATTAACCCGATTTCAAGGAGACAGGAGTCTCGTTAGTTTATTCATGGATTTATTAAGATTTTGAATGGCTTTGAGAATTTATTAAGTCAATTATTCGTGGAATCGGTGCCGAGTCATTTAAAGGCCGAGTCACGGACTCGCATGAGGCGATTGTTCCGAGTTTAACTCGTTCGAGCCGAAATTTCGGCAGCATCTCCCCATCTCAAAGGATGGTGGGGGAGACGCAGGGAGTACTCACGTGGCGGAGTAAACCCCTAAAGAGCCGGGTGGCACAACGGCGGCCGGCAGACCCGAACGGATAGGAAGAACCCCGAGGGCTAGCCTGCTAGGGGTACCAAGTCCGTGGGTAACGGTGAGTGAGTGAGGTGATTCGATATGGGATCGAAAACCCCGAGGGCTAGCCTACGAGGGGAACACCACCCACGGTCACTGTCGAGTCCGTTAAGGACCGCAGGTTCTGAACTGTAGGGCTTAGCCCCATTATTGTACATCCAGCGGTCCACAGGGAGATTCGTCATCGAGGGACGATCCCTCCGTCGACCGAATGATTGGTGAAAACAAGGTTTTGGGGAATGTTCCCCCTCCCCGGATGCTGGAGTGATGCTACATAGCATACTCCCATCAAAGTAGAAATGCCATAACAGGAAGGAATAGGAAACCTCACTTGACGGTGCCAGACAGACAAGCTAATTGCCTAGAAATATGTTGAAATGATGGAGCCCCACGGATCGAGCAAGTCAATCACCAGCAGAATATGTAGCCAGCGCATAGCCCGGAGCACAGATATACATACACATGTATATGTTATTCGGGAACACACCCACATGGGGCTCACCGTCGAACGACTGGGAGCCATCCAAGGATTCTTCCCATCCCCCTGGTCCATGAAACAGCGTGAAGGGGACGGTGAAGAACCTTATTCCCTAGGCGGAGACCAGACAGAGGTTTGCACACGAGTACATCTCTGCTCGCAAAGCCCATGAAATGTTCAATGCTGAACCCAACCATTGCATCGAACTCGAAAGAAAGAGAACCCCGGGGAGGGGGGATGAATGATTCATGTAGCCCGAGGGCGTAACCAACATCGGAGAAACCGGTCACACGAGAGTATATACAGATGTTGGAGAAATCATTAAGTGCACGCTCGAAGGAGGG